>CM052898.1:12039204-12133355 GCA_028534135.1 Potos flavus
CGTCATAGCTCCCTGGCGGGGCAGCTAGCTCCCTTTTACAGAAGAGCAAACTGAGGCCCGCAGAAGAGAAGCAATGTGGCATCCACTCCCCAGCGGGTACGCATCCCCCCTTTCTCACCGGCACGCGGGTAAGAAATCCTGCCCTCTCGGCCGGCGTTCGACGGCCCCCCTTCCTGGGCCGTGTGTCCGCCCATTCAGGGACTCGCTCTTAGACCGTGTGCTGGCTCCTTGCTCCAGCTGCTCTGCCCGTGGGGTCCCACCCCCACCCCCTGCTGTCCGGGATACAGGGGGCCGCGGATGGGAGAGGACCCACTTACCGACACCACCAAGGTAGGGGCTGATGGTCCTCCAGGCGCCGATGCAGCCCTGCCGCATGCGCTGCCCCACGGCCAGTTCCAGGTACAGGAGAGGCATGCCCTCCACGATGAGCATGATGAGGTAGGGCACCAGGAAGCTACCTGCGGACGTCCAGAGCCAAGACCAGGCCATCACTGATGGGTTTCACTGTGGAGCCCACGGGACCTCCATTCACATGTCCTTCCATCCACCCTCCCTTCCTTCCTTCAGTCTTTCCACATCTCCATTCATCCTTCTACCTTTCCACCTGCCCATCCTCCCACCTTTCCATCCATCCTCCAACCTTCGGCCTTTGCTCTCTTCCACCTTGTTCCACAACCCGCTCTTCTTTCATTCCTCTCACCCATCTGTCATTCATCCATCTGTGCTCTTCCATTCGTCCATCAATCCACCCACCCATCCATCTACCCATCCGTCCATCCACCCATCCAGCCCATCCACCCACCCATCCAATCCATCCACCCATCCAACCCATCCACCCACCCATCCAATCCATCCAACCCACCCATCCATCCAACCATCTACCCACCCATCCAACCATCCATCCATCCATCCATCTACCATCCAACCACTCATCCATCCACCCATCCAACCATCCATCTAGCCATCCATCCATCCACCCATCCAACCCATCCAATCCACCCACCCACCACCCACCCACCCAACCACCCACCCATCCATCTACCCATCCGTCCATCCACCCATCCAACCCATCCACCCAACCATCCAGTCCGTCCACCCATCCAACCCATCCACCCACCAATCCAATCCATCCAACCCACCCATCCATCCAACCACCTACCCACCCATCCAACCATCCATCCATCCATCTACCATCCAACCACTTATCCATCCACCCATCCACCCATCCATCTAGCCATCCATCCATCCATCCATCCAACCCATCCAATCTACCCACCCATCCATCCACCCATCCAACCCATCCACCACCCACCCACCCAACCACCCATCCATCCATCCATCCATCCATCCATCCAATCCATCCAACCCACCCATCCAATCCATCCAACCCACCCACCCATCCAACCATCTACCCACCCCATCCAACCATCCATCCATCCATCTACCATCCAACCACTCATCCATCCACCCATCCAACCATCCATCTATCCATCTATCCATCCATCCATCCATCCATCCATCCATCCATCCATCCATCTATCCTTCTATCTTTTCATCTTTCTACTCATCCATCCGTCTGTTCAACCATCTGTCCATGGATGACATGCGGACTTGTTAGTTAAAATGTTGGAATACTTCCATCCCAGGTGGTAAATTGCCACTGTCCCAAGCCCCTCGAGTGCCTTCCTTAATGCCCTAGCTGCCCCAGCTCCTCTGCCAGAAACCTTAGTCCATCTTCTGTTACACCAACCAACGGCATAGGCAGCGGCTTGTGTGTACGTGTGGGGAGACAAGGGGTCCCCAACAGTCAGCCTAGGCCACCATCTTCTTTTACAGAGCACCTCTATCGTATGCGTATCTGTTTTATGCAGGGGCCTTCAGTCTAAAATTTTATTTTATTTTATTTTTATTTTTATTTTTTTAGAGATTGTATTTATTTATTTGACAGAGAGGAGAGAGATCACAAGTAGACAGAGAGGCAGGCAGAGAGAGAGGGGGAAGCAGGCTCCCTGCTGAGCAGAGAGCCCGATGCGGGGCTTGATCCCAGGACCCTGAGACCATGACCTGAGCCAAAGGCAGAGGCTTTAACCCACTGAGCCACCCAGGCGCCCCTAAAATTTTATTTTAATAAAGAGTACTATCACCAACACAAATTTAAAACCCATGGGTCCCTGAGGAGCCATCTCCAAATGCCTGTGATGACAGCAGGGAGCCAATGAGTGCTAGGTTCTTTCTTGGGGTAGAAATCCCAGAAGGGGGATCGCTGGCACCAAGACCAAGCAGAGACCAAGCAGGGCCATCCCCCATGGAGAGAAAGGCACTGACTGTGCGCACGGGACTACCGGGCCTCGCCTTCCCGGCTCCGTCCTCCCTGCTCACACTGGGGCCCACGACAAGTGCTCCCCTCTCACTTCTGGACTCCGCTCCAGCGACTCTGCCAGGCCCGGCTCCCACCCTGCCCTGCAGAAACGTGTTTTGGCCTCTCACCAGGCTCTTCTTGGAGCAGAGAGTTCAAGAGGCGGGCTGCTGGGGGCTCCCACCCACCGCAAACCGAACAACAAAGGTTGCGTGGACGGCACCTGCTTGGAACAGCATTCAAACCCTCAGCTGTCAAAGAAAAGCTCATTTGCACCCAATGTGTTAAACAGTAGCCATGCGAGGCCTGGCAAGGTCCGTGGCAGGACTTTCTCTCTGACAGGGCCTGCCTGGTGGCCCGCTGCCCATGCAGAGGCCGGAAATCCAAGGCCTGGTGCCCAGGCGGGGGCATGGGGGCTCTCGAGGTCTGTCCATCAGACATTTCTATCTCCCCTCCCATCCTCCAACTATCCAAACATGCAATCCCAGTGAATTCGCTCTGCAACCATTTTCTCAACAAATGGTGTTCGAGGGGCACCTGGGTGGCTCAGCTGGTGAAGCATCTGCCAGGGTCCTGGACGATCCCAGGGTCCTGGGATCAAGCCCCACATCGGGCTCCCTGCTCGGCGGGGAGCCTGCTTCTCTCCCTCCCTCTGTCTACTGCCGCCTCCGCTTGTGCCCCCTCTCTCTGTGTCAAATAAATAAATAAAATCTTTTTAAAAAGTGGTATTAGAACAACTGAATATCCAGATGCAGAAAAAGATGAATCTCAACCCATATCTCACATTTTAGAACCCCTCCCTCAAATATCTCAAAATGGATCACAGACCTGTATGCATAACTCAAAACTATAAAACTTTTAGAAGATAGCCCAGGAGAAAAACTTTCTGACCGCAGGCTAGGCAAAGATTTCTCAGCGACCCCATCAAGAGCACTATCTATGAAGGAAGGCTTCGATAAGTCGGATTTCGTTTTTAAATCGTGTTCTATGAAAGACACAGATAGGAAAATGAAAAAGACTTGCTAAAGACTGGGAGAAAAACATTTGCAAAACACGCATCTGGCAAAGACAGTATCTAGAATTTGTAAAGGACTCTCCAAACTGAACAACGAGCAAACAAAGAACCCATTCCAAAAAAGTACAAAAGATCTGAACAGACGTTTCAGCAAAGAAAATACACGAATGGCAAATGAGCCCATGAAATGATGCTCAACATCAGCGATCATTATGAAAATGAGCACAACGACCATGGTGAGATGCCACTGCACACCTATCAGGACGGCTAAAATAAAACAGGCTGACAATACTGAGTGCTGGCGAGGACCTGGGGTGGGGCGGAGTCCCGGGCATTGCTGGTGGCCCGGAAGGTGGTGCAGCCATTCTGGAAAGGGGTTTGGCAGTTTCTCATAAAGTTAAGCACACCCTTCCTGTGTGCCCCAGCCATTGTACCCCTATGTGTTTCCTCTAGAGAAGCGACAACGTTCGCACGAAAACCTCTGCATGAATGTTTATAGCAGCTCCATTCAGAGTCGTCAGAAACTGGAAACAACTTAATGGTTCTCCATTGGCTGAGTGGATAAATACGTTGTGGTACGTCCTTACGATGAAATACTACTCAGCCAGCAAAAAGGAACAGACTACTAATCCATGCTACGGCCCCAGAGACTCTCAGAAGCCTTACGCTAAGTTAAAAATGCCAGATTTGAAAGGCTCCGTACTGTATGATTCCCCTTATAGGACATTCTGGAAAAGGCAACCCTATGCGGACAGAAAACAGATCTGTGGTTGCTGGGGGTCGGGCAGGGAAGGGCTGACTCTAAGGGGCATTACTGCGGTGGTGATAACACAACCAACCGTTTATCAAAATTCTTAGAAGGGGACACCAAAAAAAGTGTACTTTTCTACGTATCTCAAGAAAAGAAAAATTAGTTTTGTGATCAGTTTGAAAACGAGTCCGCTAACCAACCCTCTTCCATGGATTGCTCCCCGGGCTCCTTTGCTACAGAATCTCGGATCCTGCCTTAGTATGAGCAGAGTCCATGGTCAGGGAGACACGGATGAAAATCCTTTGCTCCCGTGGCCTGGGGATGAGAAGCCACGTGGAGGAGAACCGAGGGCCCATCCAACTCCGCACCGAGTGCCCATGTGTGAGGACTTCCAGCTGGATGTCCCCACAACAGGCAGGCCTGATGAAGCCCAGAGAAATCCCAGGCACCCACAGAACTGCCAGAAAGAATTCACTGCTCTAGTCGCTACTTCGTTTCTTGGGTTCCCCCCCCTTTTTTATCTCTCAATACTTCATCACACAGTTCCTAAAAACAAGGACATCCTCTTGCATAATCCTAGGGCAAGGAGAACCAGGAGTGTGACACGGCAGCAGCACGAGGATTGAACCCGCAGACCTTCCTGCAATTTGAGCAACTCCCCCACCCCTGCCCTCCCTCCGGCCTCGGCACCCCGCGTGGCGTCTCGGGCCGCATCCCCTCGCTCCGCTTCAATCCGGGACAGCCTCTCGGGCTCTTTTTGTCTTTCACGACCTTGACCTGCTGGAGAGTCCTCACCAGTTCTGCAGAATGTCTCTCGCTTTGGGTTTTGGCAGGAACACCGAAGCCACCTGGGTCATTGTCCACGGGCACGTGATGCTGCCGTGCCCCGTTCTCGGCCGGGTTCACTTGGCTCACTCGGTCAAAGTGGGGAGTCCGCCAAGTTTCTCTGCAGAAAGTTACGGGTTTGCCCCCTTAGAAATGATGATGTGACTTTGTCGGGAGGTATTTTAAGTCGAGGTCGCCTTCCTGTTTCCCATCAGACCTCTGCCTGCCAGATCGAGCAGCCCCTAAGGATTCTTGCGGGAGACACCCATCGTCATGTTGGTTGGCGACGGGTGACCCTCGAATTCCATCATCCCTTCTAAGCCCTTAAGTTTTAGAGCGCTCTGGGATGCCGGGCTAGGTCCGGGAGGGCAGGCGGCACGGCCCTGTGTGCTTCTGCACGACCCTGGCCATGGGGGATGGTTAGGGTCACAGAGGACATTTCTATTCCGAGATGTAAAGACAGCTCTGAGCCTGGAGAGCTCTCACTCACTGCCGCCTCCCCAGCGCCCATCACTGTGTCCTGGGGCTGGTCTTCTTGGTGTCCATCCACTCCACAGCTGCCCCCCAAAAGCTGGTCGTCCGACTGCGTCCCTCTCTGCCTACCCCCCCCCAACACCTGGTCAAATCCTCTTCGGCCTCTCCTCACACCTAGAATAACACCCACGCTCCCTCCCGTGGCCTCTGAGGCTCCGAGACCTGGGGGCTCCCCTCTCCTCTCCAGGCTGGTGGCCTCCCTCACGCCCCTGCAGCCCCGTGGCCCTTCCCACCAGTCTGGCCTCTGCACACTCGCCCTCGCTGTTCCCTCTGCCGGGAATGCTTTCTCCCTTCTCTCATTTCTCTGCCCAACCTGCGCCACTTGGAGGGGACTTCCTGGTCTGCCTTAGTGACCACGGTCCCCACGCCAGAGGGACCCTCCAACTTCTCACCCTGCTGGACCTTCCTTCCGAGCAGTTACCCACGTGACATGATGCTGTAATTCTAGCCTGTCTCCCCGCAGCAGGGATGGCCTCGCTTGCCGGTCTGCTCGGCACAGAGCTGGGCCGAGAGCTCAGCACAGTAAATATCTGGTGGATGCAAGACAGAATCCCTCGGGCTCGCTGGGCCTTCCACGCACATGGTTTCCTATAGGAGCCTCTCCATAAGCTAACCCCAAAGCTAAGTTGGGGTGCCCCCCACACAGCCCTGCTGTCTACTGCTCTGCCCACCCCCACTTCCCTAAACAGCTCCCGAGTGCAGAGATGGGGGTCTGCCTGGCCCGCCGCTGAACCTCCAGTTCCTACCACGGGGCCCGATAAGGAGCGAGTGCACCATCGGTGAGTGTTTGCTGAATGGCCGCTTGGCGGTAAGTGGTTTTGACGGTGGTTCGACGTGGGTGGGTGGGCAATTTGTGAAGTTCTTACCAGTGACAGATGACGAGAGAGGTCTGGGAAAGTTCATCATAGTCGCTAAAACCATCATGTTGTTAAAACCATAAAATTTCATAGAAGGTTCCTTTGAACTCTCGCTTTATTTTGCGGCTGCATTAGGTGACCCGGAGCCGGGGCGAGTCTCTACTGGCCTGCACCTCCCTCAGGAAGCATGAGCACTCAGAAGGCGGTCTTTGGCCCCAGGATAACACACCGCAGATCAAGACACAAGGGCTCCTCTAAAGGCATCTCGAGCAAATGCCTTTCTCCAAAAGCAAGTTGCCGTGACAGACAGAAGAAATCTGCAGCAAACCTCTAGGACCTGGTCTCTACGAGCCAAGAGGACACGGTGCTTTAAGGAACAGCATCAGGCAATGAGGAAAGAAGGACAATTTAAGGAGAAACAAGATTTTATGAAGATGAAAAAATATGGCAGATGAATTTAAAGCCAATGCAGGCTATAAGTAAGAAGTAAAAAATGACCCCGTAGCCCGGGGAAGAGGATACAGCGGAAATGACAGAAGGTGAGGCACGGACGGCAAGCCCGCGCATCTCCTGGGTCTCTAGAAAGAATCAAGCAGGAGAGAAGCCTGTGAACACAGCAGCTGGAACAACAAATTCCCCAGATGTTTCCCTAGCTGTGTCATGGAAAGGGCTCACTAGTCCCCAGTAAACATTTTTTTAAAAGTTTTGTAAGCAGGGGCGCCTGGGTGGCTCAGTGGGTTAAAGCCTCTGCCTTCGGCTCAGGTCATGATCTCAGGGTCCTGGGATCGAGCCCCGCATCGGGCTCTCTGCTCAGCAGGAAGCCTGCTTCCCCCTCTCTCTCTGCCTGCCTCTCTGCCTACTTGTGATCGCTCTCTCTGTCAAATAAATAAATAAAATCTCAAAAAAAAAAAAAAAAAGTTTCGTGAGTTACCAGGTCCTACAGAGCAGGGGAGTCACGGCGGTGGGCAGCTCTGAGCATCCCCGCCTGCAGGATTTGCCCCGCAGAACACTCGGGTCGTTCAGCCCCGTCTGCAGCTGACCGGCCCGGACCTGACTGTCAGATCGTGAGAAAGTGCTGGGAGGAGAGGACCCAGGGACGGAGCAGCCTTTGCCAGCAGGGGGGTGGGGGGGCGCCTGGATCCTCTCGCCAGGGAAGCCCACCCCCGAGGGTTTTACCTTGTCGGCCGGCCCATCGGGCAGCCCCAGCAGCCCAGTCACAAGGAGAGGTGGGCTGACGTCTGCAAAAAGGACTGACTTCCCAGACTGAGTTCTGGTGCCCCCTCCGGTGGGTCAACAGCTGGCCGGAGACATCTGGAATCAGCAGGGGACGCAGCGAAGGGTCTCCACCCTGCATGCCAGGAGCCATACTAGTCCGAGGCAAAACTGATGAGAATGTACTTACTACCCAGACGTCTAGCCTGCAAGGTCTGTGAGATCAAGTCCCACACCACGCTGGAGAGTGGGCAAATCAGTTAACACTACATCTGTAAATGGAATCTCGAAGGGCCACGTAAGTTCACAGCTTCAAAGAATATGAAATGATTTTGGAAACGATCGCTGACTGTCACAGGGAAAGTAAAATCAGCAAGACACGAAATTATATATAAAATATGCCTCCAGTTATTTAAGGCAAAAAAAAAAAGATGTAACAGTCATGACTTTTTGTGTACTAGAATTGGGGTGATTTTGTATTTTATTTCTTTATATATTTCTCTATTTTCCAAATTTTCTACCATGAACATGTATTCTTACATTTACGACCCCCAACACACATATACGCACACGAATATATCTTCTAGAACATGTTGCTACTTATTTTTCCAATGATCGCAGCCAATACCGTATCTGTGTGCTGCACCCAAGAAACTCCCTACAAGAGAAACTCCTCTCTTTGTGAAATCTGTCTCCGCAAGTCTCGCTCTGTCCTTTGAGACCCACAAAGGGACCAAACAACCAGAGGCGGCCACTTTCAGGGGAAAGTTTGCTCAGGCTTGCAAACGCTCGCTGTCTTTCCACTTCCATGCCTTTGTCTCTACAAAGCCACACAGGGACTTTCTACCCAGATTTTGTTCTTTTTGGTGTGTGTGTATGTGTGTGTGTGTGTGTGTGTGTGTGCGTGTGTGTGTGTTTAAGGAGTACAGACCCAAGTTCCCAGGGGATGCGGAAGCTGCTGGTCCGGGGACCACCCTCTGAAGAGTGTGGTCCTATTCTCTGCACACCTCATCCCACCGCCTGCCTCCTCCTCGGTCACCCCCTCCCATCTCGGCTTTTCCAAAAAAGTTTCTTTGGAATCAACTCGAGTCAACTTTTGGGAACGAAGAACAGAGACGCGAGTAAGAAGAATACAAGTCCCGCTCACCCTGCCCGACACCTCGGTCTAGAACTTGCAGCTGCCCATCCGACCGGCCCCCTCCCCTCCCGGCCCAGCCCCTCCACCGGCAGGATCACTTCGCCGGCCTCCCTGGTGAACGAGGTCCTGGCGTCCATCAGTCTGTCCGTGGGCTCTGTAAGGTCTGAAGGTGCCGCTTCCCCGCCTGGAACCCTGGCTTCGTCGCGCCAGTGAATGTCCATCTTGCCAGCCTGCTAGTCGAGGCCCTTTGGTTCGCATTCATGCTGGGCCCTTCCTCGCGCCCTCCCGCCCCGGCCCCCGCCCCGGACGTCCCGGCCACCTGGGGTTTCCAGCCACTCCCCTCAGACGTACATCCTTCTGCGTCGTTTTCACACGTGGTTTCTTCTGGCCGGAATGACTCTGTCCCTAAATCTACCTGATGAGCTCGGACGCACCTGTCCAGCCAGAAGCCCTCGTGGGCTCTCCCGGGCGTTAGTCCTTCCTCCTGAGGCACGTCAGTCAAGCCTCCCGAAGAGCCCTCTGCGGACGCTCTTGCCGCTCCTTGCGGAAGGGACCTTTCCATGCTGTCGCGTCCTCCAGGGTGATGGCCGTCTGTGTCCCTGGCCACAGCAGATCCTCAATCCATGCTTGTTGAAGAACCGAGATTAAACTCCTAAGAGCTTTGTATTGCTGACTGTTTCATGTTCTAGGCTCCTGCCTGTTTGGGGAAGGATCTCAGATGGTGGTTCTCATCCCCGGGGCACAGCGGGACCCCCTGGGGAGCTTTAAAATGCCTACTGGTCAGGCCACATGTGAGACCAACTCAGGATTTGGGGGGGACCCAGATGTCAGCGTGCGGTCCAGCTCCCGAGGGATGCTAGAGGCTCCCCCACTAGCAGGTGGATGCTGTGTGTCCTGGTTGGGGGCCTTTCTTCCCCACCAGGGGGGGGGACTGGGGTGAGCCGCGTCTGAGTCCACGGTGCTGTGCACGGTAAGACATGGCCTGAGAGACACTTGTAACTTAGGGAGAAGGAGGTGTCCTAGAGAGGGCGAGGAGCATGGGTACCCCCGAGGGTTGGGTGGGGGTGTGTGAGCACCAACATCTGGGGGAAGGGCAGGGGCAGAGAGAGACGGCTGGCCTGCAAGTGACAAGCGCTTCTTCTGCGTGGGCACAGCAGACAGCAGGTGCTTGGCCAGACCCCCTCTGGTGTACAGGGGAAGTCGTCGTTCAATGTCACAGCAGACCGCGTGGGGAAGGGCCCTGAGCCAGGGCGAGTCCTGTCCTGGGGGGAGCCCTGGGCCTCTGCAGCAGTCACTTCGGTCTTGCCTTTATCAGAACAGGAAACCCCGACCCCAGGGTGTCTGGGGAGAGCTTGGCTCCCCCAGGGAAGTGGCCTGAGCCCCAGCTCCACCTCCAGGAGCCCCCTTCTCTTCTCTGGACTTGTCTCCCATCTCCGGGTGGGGCGGACAGGACCGACTGCAGGGGTGCTGGGAGGAGGCTGTTCAGGGCCTGCTGCTAGGAGGCCAGACTAGCCGGTTCCCAGCACCGAGTCTAGAAGCCCCGGCGGCAGCAGCGGCAGCAGCAGCACCGGAGGGGGCTTCTCGAGGGACGCACAGAGCACGTGCTCTCACCTACCATCTGCAGTTGCCTTTGGAAATTTTACGGGCTCCATGCACTACAACCTCTGAACCTCAGGTTTCCGTCCCACCCAGGAGAACTGTAGAAACATGCACGCGCAGGCACCGAGAGCGCGCGCGCGCACACGCACGCGCACGCTGTATGGCGAGCCGCAGCAGGTGCCATCCACCTGTCGGTCGGTGCGCTGAGGGGCTGCGGCTCCGTCCGGGGCCGGGCGCCGGCCGGGGGGAGGGCTGCGGCTGCAGGGGCGTGCGGGGCCAGCTCAGACCAGCTCACGGGAGCCGGCTGGGCACACCGCTGCCAGCCCCACATCCCGGGACCTCATGCTGGGACCTGTCCCAGGCCCTTAGAGCGTGCAATCGTCCACGGTGGGAATATTTACACGGCGACAATCATCGGATGCTACAAATTAAGTCATACTTCTCCTATCAAAAGCCGGCGTTTTCCCAGCACCCTGCTACCTCGCTCCCAGCAGCTGCTGGCCTGGGGGCGGCATGAGAACAACCCTGAGAATATCTGGGTCTAAGGTGTGCTCCAAGGACCAGCAGCATCAGCACCACTTAGGACCTTGCTAGAAGGGCAGATCCTGCCCCCGCCTCTCCGCAGGTGTCTGAGTCAGAATCTCTGGGGGCGGGGGCCAGAGACCTGGCGTTTATCAGGCTCCTGGGGAAGGCTACACTCTAAGCACCAGAGAGGGGCAGAGGGGGCTTCGAGGAGGAAGTGGGACATCCAGGCCGAGTGTCATCGAACCGCTGCAGGCAGGTGTCCTCCAACTTCCTCCTCTTCACAGGTCACGTATAATAGAGAGAAAACTTAGGAGGAAAAGCATCCTCGTTGTCACCAGCCACAAAACTGTTCCCATTTTTCTCTTCCATGACTCGAGCATGTTTGTACAAAAAGCAGTTGCTGGTGCATTTCTTGTCCACATGGGCGTACCCACTCATTCGCATCCCCAATTTCTTCCAGAACAACAGTGCCTTGGATGCCGACACGGTCGCCGAGACCTGCTGACTCGTTCCAGAAGAGGTTCTGGGCAGCCTTCTATTTTTCCTCTAGCGCCGGCGTGCTGCACAGAGGTGGCTGGTACCCGAAACGTAATCTTCAGAATTAACATTCCTCGTGCTGGGCCTGGCCTGGACAGCAGGAAGGACACAAGCCCCCCTCCCCTCCCAGGCGCAGGCCCAGCCCCGTGGAAAGGAGCACGGACCCCTAATCCGCTTTATGCTGGGAAGTATTTTGGCACAACTTGGTCCTGTAGTTTATAACTAAGCTCTTTGTTGGCTGCAGGCGGTGGGTCACGGCGCTGTTGAGAAGGAGGTTAAACCCACCTCCGGAGATTTTCATGATGTGGTTGGTTTACCCTTTAGCTTTAGGTGAAGAATGGGTCTGCAAACGGCCTGGCTTTCGGGCCACATAAATCACTTATTAATAGGCAACACTCCTGGACAGGGAGAGGCTCGGGGAAAACCACCCGCATCCCCGCCACGTACCCCGTGCTTTTCCTAACAGAGCCTGCTCAGCCGTCCAACTGATATTCTGTGGTGTGTCCTCTGACCCCACCAGGGGGCCTGGTGGGAGGAAGAGAAAGGAGGCCTCCAGGCCACGGACAGCTTCGCAGGTAGAGGAAATAGCTCGTGCAAAGTGTGCAGGCAGAGAGTAGGCATTCGCTGACAGAGAACTGTCCAGAACGGTCTAGAACATTCGGTGGGGCTGGAAGATGAGTGGCCGGAAATGGGGTGGAAAGAGGAGCAGCAGGTGTCAGGCAATGAAGCCCCGACTGGGACACGATAAGCTGCTGGGTCTTTATTCTGTAGACACTTGTGCTTAAGAGCGTGCCACCTGCCCAGCCGTCCCGGACCCAGCCAGCCACCAGTCCAGCCTCTCCTCGGTGTCTGCCCATCCATAGGCCATCCTCCATCTCTCTCTATCCACCCAGCCCAGCCGGCCTGGGTATACTCTGTACCCCACTCAGGATTTCTCTTCTTTTCCGCATCCTGAAGGTCCTGTGGTTCCCCTAGCAACTCCTTACATACATTCAGTTTCAGAACTACTCTACCTGGGACGCCTGGGTGGCTCAGTGGGTTAAAGCCTCTGCCTTTGGCTCAGGTCATGGTCTCGGGGTCCTGGGATCGAGCCCCGCATCGGGCTCTCTGCTCAGCGGGGAGCCTGCTTCCCCCTCTCTCTCTGTATACCTCTCTGCCTACTTGTGATCTCTCTCTCTCTCTCTGTCAAATAAATAAATAAAATCTTAAAAAAAAAAAGAAAAGAAAAAACATTGCTGATTATAGAAGACATCACACACACACACACACACGCCCGTGCGCACGGTCCAAGGCAAAGAAAAATCACCCTGAGATAACTATTGTTAACATTTTGGTGTATTTTTTTTTTCTCATTCTCTTTTCTTGGCATATTCTAAACATAACTGAGACCATCCCTTATATACAGTTTTGAATCTTAACTTCCCCTCCCTCCACTGAATAGATGACAGGAGAAGACTCCTCTAAAAGTTTCTGAAAACTGCCTCTCGGCAGCTGCAAAGACACCACGACACGGATGTTCCATAACTTATTGAACCAACCCCTTTCATTGAGGGCTCGGGAAGTTTCTAATGTTTTACTCTTATTAAAAGACTGAGACCGTCCTTCCATCACCACCCTTGGTCAGACCTCTGAGAATTTCCTTTCTGTAGAATTCTAGAAACGGAACCAAGGAGGAAAACTCTGTTTAATGCTGAGACTTCAAGCCCTCTCGCCACACTGCCTTCCAAAACAACAGGCTGGCCTGCACAGAGGCTCTCTGGCATGTCACCAAGGTGTCCCCAGCAACCTTAAGGGACTATGATGGGTGCGGGTGGGTCTATTTAGTGAGTGTGCCCTGATGCTTTAGAGGAAAAAGAGGAAACATCTGTAAAACCAAACCAAAAAACAAAAAACAAAAAACAAAAAACAAAAACAAAAACAAAAATTAGAAACAATGATTTATTTGCCTTTCCTGCCATCTGTGGCTCCAAATCCAAACCAATGTTTTAATAAAAAATTTAAAGAACTGGTTCAGGATCCTTTTACCCAGTTTCAAACCGAACTGCTGGGAATATGTTTCGGATCTGAAAACTGTAGCAGGAGTTTCCGCTGAACGGGACAATTCCCTGCTCACTTTTTACACTTAACTGTCAGCTTTACTCACTAGAAGTCAGTCTCTTGCCCCAGAGGGAACACCATCCGGAGCCTCCTGAGGCTCACAGAGCCCTGGCGCGGAGGAGCCTCGGAGGCCCCTGGGCTGGGGTTGGGGGCGTTGCAAAGGGCGCGGGAGGGTGGCTTTGGATAACAGCTCGGCAGCGGACTGGGATGTGCTGGGTCCGAGACGGCGGGCTCTGCACCCCCTTGCCCCTCGCTCGCGGCGAGCCTCAGTTTACCGGCCTGGAGTCAGCCACCGGGCCCCGCGCACACGCACCCTGGGCCCCGGGCCTCCCCGTGCGCGCCGGACCGCACTCACCTCCGCCGTACATCTGGCACAGGTAGGGGAAGCGCCACACGTTGCCCAGGCCCACGGCGTAGGAGATGCAGGCGAAGACGAACTGCAGCGGGTTGGCCCACAGCGGCCGCGACTTCTCCATGGCCGCGAGCGGGGCGCCGGCTCCCCCTTGGGTGGCGCGCGGGGCGGTTTCGGAGCGCGGCTGCCCGGCGCGTCCCGCCCGCTCGGCCTGGGGCTGGCCCCGCGCCTCGGCCGCGTCTGCTCGCTCGCTTTTTAATTGCTAATCTCATTAACGCGCGCCCGCCGGCAGGGGCGAGGCTGGTAAATGGATGACGGCGAGCCCCACCCCGCCCCGCCGGCCGCCGCGGCCGGGAAGGCGCCTGGGATTGCGCCTTGGACGGCCGGGCACGGGGCGGTGCCCGGGGCCCTCCGGCTCCACCTCGGGGCCAGCGTGTTGCTGCGCGTCTCTTCGGGGCCATCGGGTTCTCCCGGCCACCTACCCATCGTTTGCCGGGTGCCTACTGGGTGCTGGGCTTTGTCTCGGCATGGGCTGTGAGCTACACGCACATATCCCCAAACCTTGCGGGGACTGACATCCGGGGAGGGAAATGCTTAAATTGGCCCGGATAAAAGGTCCCATTTTCAACTTCTGTTGACCTACAGAAAAGACAGTTTCATGTGGTTCATTTTAGTCCATATAAAAGACTGAGACACGAGGAAGGCAACTAAGGCAAAGCAAAAGGGTGAGCAATATCTCGGGAGGAGGCTGGGGTGGTCCCGGAGGGCTTCCCAGAGGAGGAGACATGCCGTTTGCCCAGAGACTGGTAGGAAGGAAAGGAGGGAGGGAGGGAAGGAGGGAAGGACTCTCCAGCGCCTCGACTCCTGGCAGACACATGCTTCTTGGAGGAAGGGCAAGCCAGGCAGCCAGGTTTCCCTCCATCTACAGATGAGCCCTACTTGCCTACTGTGTGCAGAGCAGGGAGTCTGGCTCTGCAGTGCCTGGTAGGGGTCAGGAATCCAGTTTTGAACAACCTCTATGGGATACTCTACAGCTCAGGTGGGTCTGAAGGGCTAGAGATTTTGATTCATTATACCGCAGCTGAAGCCTAAAAATCCCACCCGGAAAGGTTGTTTGGTTCAAGGTGGTCGCTAGACCTGTCTCAGCCTGGTTCTTTGGAGAAGTACCAGAGTCGACTTCGGAGCTCAGCTCTACAACTGAGCTGTGTGACCTTGGACAAGTCACTGAACCTCTCTGAGCCTCTGTTGCCTAATCTGTAATGGAAATAAACATATCCCCCTCCCAAGGGCTCATGTGAGAATTAAATGATAGCTTACTACGTGCCCCATAGTAAGTGCTCCATAAAGGGGCCGCTGGTAGAAGTCCCCAGAGGTCTGGATGAATGGAAAAGGTAGCACGCTAAATCAGTCAATAATAAGGATAGACTTGGAACCGTGCCTGGTACGGTGCCTGGTAAGAAAATGCTTGATACCTAAATAAAAAGAGATGAGAATCAGAGTTGCTAGTGGAAATCTTCCTTGAACCCCAAATGAGATCACTACTCTGGTTTTTCCCCCGAGTCCCTGCCTGGCCGGTGGCTCCTGAGGAAGGTGGAGGCTCCTCAGATGCGCAGCCTGTCCTTGAACTTTCCACCTCCAACGGCCCGTAGCAGCGGAAGTCCACAAGGCGGCAAGGGAGACTGTTTCTGCTTTTTAAACTTTGGGATTCCAGCGAGTGTTCTTCCTACAACTTGCCCCCTCCCCGGAGGGACCCACCATCCTGGGGTCTATGTCTGTAGGTTAGCTTCTGCTGCTTGGACCTCCGCGCACATGACCTTGGGCAGTGCGCGCGCTTTCGTGCCCGGCTTCCTTGTGCGCGTCGTTCTGCTCCAGTGGGGGTCTCTCCAGGCCATTCTTCCTCCCCGCTGCGTAGTACTCCACGCCGCGAACCGACTCTAGCCGATGCCTCAGGGTCCTGGCACTGTCTCCAGTTTGGGGCTATCGTGAATAAGATGGTGATGAACGTTCTAGTGCCACTGGGGGACGAGGACGCTCATCGCCGGGAACTCCTGGGCGGGACGGTGACTGGAGGTTCAGCACCAGCAGATAATGCCCAGCCGTCGCCCAGAGAGGTAGTGCCGGTTTGCACTCGCACGAGAGTTTCGGTGGTTCTGTATCCTCAGCAACATCGGTCACTCTGTTTTAAAAGTGCTGCTCGAAAAAAATAAAAATAAAAATAAGTAGAAGCGCTACCCAGTTTGCTGGGTGTGTCGTGACGGTTCGCTGTGACTTTTAATTTCAATTTCCCGCCTATGAAGGAGGCTGCATACCTTTCCATAGGCGAACTGGGTCATCTGGATATCCTCTTCCACGAAGTGCGTGTTCTTTTGCCAGCTTGTCATTGACTCGTCCCTTCCTCCTGACCTAGATAGTTCCTTACTCCTTCTGGATATGAGCCCTGTGTCAGTTTTAGGTATTACGAATGCCTTCCCTCGGTCTGCGAGTTGTCTTTTTATTCTCTCAGTGGCATCTTCGGATGAATGGATGTTCTCGATTTTAACAAACTCCTAACAAACAACTCTCTCGTGGGTGAGTTTTCCCTAGAGGGCGGCCACCCCCACGGTGGCATTCAGGAGCCAGGCACCCGGGACGGATGCCCAGTGCGGTTGTCGGCCACCTGCTTGCAGGGGGTTGGTGTGACAAAGGCAAGGCCCCTCTTCCAGTCCCCGTCCCCAGGGGTCAGGCCAGTGGGTCCCAGCAGTCACACCGCCAGACCCCGCGGGAGCCTGATCAGGGTGGTGGGGGCCACCGGGGGGGGCAGGGCTGTGGGAAGCAAACAGAGACACCCCATAGTAGGGCTAAGTAAATCCTTAGGGGGCAGATGCTCAGAGTTCTTGGTGAGGGCGCCCTCCTGACGCCCACCGACAGCTCTCTGATCTGACAAGACCCGTTTTGCTGCTGGGAGCACGAGAACAGGCCTGGGAGGGGCGGGTGCGCTTGCTTCCTCGGGGAACCAGCAAAGCAGGGGGTGGAGGTGAGCGGTGGCAAATGCTAAAGGGACCAGATCTCTCCAGAACTCTGGTTTGTAGTGCTCGCTGATTCCCCTGGTGTAAATACTCCCCCTGTGGCCAAGTCCGAGCTTCCAACACGTTGCCGTTGAACGTGGAGTTGGGCAGAGACGGGCTTCTGGATCTCCATTACACACACGCAGTAGACACGGCCTAGAGAGCAGGACGAGGGTGCAGTGAACCATTAGGAAGCGGTTCGAAGGCATTTGTCACCTCTGTTTTACGCCATTTCCCTGGTAGTTTAACTGAAGTTTTAATCGTGGCTTTCTTTAACAATCAGCTCGCAAGATTCTGGAAGAGGTGACCCTCGCGAGCCTGTGGGAGCCCTGCCAGCACTCTGCAGGGCCCCGGGGTCTGGGGGCGCCACTTCTGTGTGGCCGGGGTCAGGGGAGCGGTCTAGGGCTCAGCGGTCCGGTGGCCCAAGGGACGCCCCACCCTGAGTGCTCCCACGGCCGGGATGGAATCTTCCCCTCCCGCCGGCCTGTCTGGTCTTATCAGGCCCCATGTCAATCAGGTCAGAAGGTCAGCCTGCCCCAGTTATCTGATTTGGGGAAGGAGGGGGGTCTTGATTTAACTGCGCGGGTGTGGCCACAGCCTCGTGGCGGCGTTCCAGATTTTTCCCCACCAATTCCAGCCGCACAGCTTTCAATAATTAATGGGCTCGCCCTCTCGATAATGCTGTTACTTAACCGCCCCCCCCATCAATCCCTAGTTCCCCATGAGATAAAGTCCAAACTCCTGAACCTGGTCTGTACAGCCCTGAGGAATTTATTTTTTAATTGGGCCAAGAGGGATTTGACCCTTGCTCACCTAGACTTTTCACCTTCGGGAAAATGCTGTGCATTTTTATACTCCTGGGCTGTGCCCTCAGCCAGGAACACCTTCTCCCTTCTTGACCCAGATGAAATACTACCCTTTCTTAGAAGCCCAGCACCGCCCGCCCCCCCCCCCCGCCAGGCTACACCGCTCCCTCTTCCCTGCCCCACCCCCAAGCCTGGGGCTACAGATCCGGTTTCTAATGCTGTCCTGTCTACCGTCCGTGCAGCCTTGTCACGAAAAGTGCAGGATACATGTCCCCTCTGCTCCACGGCTGGTGTCACGTCTTTTTTTTTTTTAAGATTTTATTTATTTAACAGAGAGAGAGAGCATGAGAGAACACAAGCAGGGGGAGCGGCACAGGGAGAGGGAGAAGCAGGCTCCCCGCTGAGCAAGGAGCCCAATGGGGATTCGACCCCAGGACCCCAGAATCATGACCTGAGTGGAAGGCAGACGCTTAACCGACTGAGCCACCCAGGCGCCCTGGTGTCACGTCTTACTCATCTTTTTCTCCCTATTCCTATTGCCGAGCTTGAGTCTCAGTGAAGTCTAGGGGATAAATGAGCACTTCGGGGTCAATTCATCATTATTGCTCTCTAGCATCGACAACCGAGGTGCCCACATTTCAGAAGTTTTCTTCAGACGTTCGAGTTTTTGTGGCCCACCCACCACGGGCTAGGAGGCTGCTGGGCTGGGGGATTGGAGGCATAGCTGGGGCGCCCTCCCTGCTGCCCGAGGTACCTGCTTGCTCTCTGGGGGAGCGCAGGGGGGAGCGCAGAAGCTGGGGGAGCTGCTGGGGGGGGCGGGGCTGGGGGGGCGGGGGGAGCTGTCGGGGGGGAGGGGGAGGGTCCCCCGGAGAGGCAGGCTGGGCCCCCCCCAACCCTCTGCATCAGGGCTGAGTGTGCACGTGTGTGTGTGTGTGTGTGTGTGTGTGTGTGTGTGTGTGTCCCACATTCTCCATCTCCGTGCCTCATCCACCATTCTCTCCTTTACCTCCGATCAGGGAGTGACCTAGGTTAGACTGAGCCTCCCCTGGGACCTCTAATCCCTAGGCTGACACCGAGTATACAGCGACTCTGAAGACGAGACCCCTCGATGTAAGGATATAGACCTTGTCAGTGAGTGTGGGAGTTCGGCCAAAGACGGTAATGAGTAGAAAAGGAGATACTTATGGACTCTATTCCTATTTTCCATGTTCATGGTGAAATAGAACGGCCAGGCTGACAAACACACATCCGATCTATGGTTCACAAATGATCGTCTCGCCCAGGTCCGGAAAGGGATTGCCAGCCCCGAGTGGCCCCTTCAGCCGTCCTGCGCGTCAGACCCCCACTCTCCTTGCAGAGGGGACCCCTCTGCTGACAGCGCCTTGGTTGCTTTTCCCTAGGGTTTTACCCCCGCCCCCCAAGCGTGAATCCTCGATCACCACACTTTCGTCTTATCTGTGTTTGAACTTTACAGTATGGAAAATACAGTGGCTATTCTTTGGTGTTTGGTTTTGTTCATGTCACCTGATTATTGTTTTTTAAGTTTCCTCCAAGTTGGTATGTGTAGCTGTAGTTGATTCTTTTTTTTTGCCGCTCTATTGTATTTTCTACATGATTATAACCACAGATGGGTTACCCACTCTACTCTCGGTGGACATTTGGATTATCTTCGGGCTTGGCTGCCGTGAAGAAAGCTGCCCGGGCCTTCGGGTACGTGTGTCCGGGTGCATGTGCACACGAGTTTCTATGGGCGCATTTGCTGAAACGGATGTGTGTGTATTTTCAACTTCGGCAGATGATCCTTAACCGTGATTGTATCGATTTCATGTATATGTGTCATTACGTCAGTACTCTACTACACCAGCCTGCATTTCTAGTTGCTTTATATTCTTGCACGGTCTGATGAAAGCAAACAAAGGAGGGGGGAAGCATTCGTAAGAATTCAGAACAGAGAGGAAGCAAAAAGTAAGATGGGGAAATACATCCCAGTGTGCCAGGAGTTACGGTAAATATACATGATTTAAATTTACTAGGGGTAAAAAAATTCACTTAGAAGACACATTCTAAACCTAACCTCACAGAAAAATTTACGGTAAATTAATGAAAAAGAAATACCGGGAAAATAGTATCTACAAGAAAGCCACGGAGAGTTGTATTACATCAGACAAAATAGACTTGAAACCCAAAAAGTGTTATTAGTGGCAGAAAGGACGTCTGTCACCAGAAGGATGTGACGTTTTCAAAGTTGAATACAATGAGTAAAACAGCTTTAGGAAACTGGAAGCAAAAATCTATAGGACCGCTAGGAGAAACGGGGCTGGCTGCCATCACGAGAGAGACTTCTACGCTTGTCTGTCCATGGCGGGCAGAGCAGGAAACAGAAAGAGCAGAGACTGGAAAATGATACAGAGCATTAGAATAAGAACCGAGTGGAACTTCTAGAAATGAAAAAATGCGGTAACTGAAATCAGAAACTCAGTGGATGGGTTTAAAAGTGGATTAGATGAGTCATCGAACTCAAGGATCTGTCAGAAAGAATTTTCTAGAACACTGCACAGAGAGACAAAGAGGTTAAAAAATATGAAACAGGTTATGATATGTAGAGCAATAAAGTAGCATATACTTCCTTAGAATTCTAGAAGGAGGAGAGGGAGAAACTGAGAGCAATATTTAAAGCGCTAAGAGTTCAGCATTTCCCACTATAGATTCACGCAGCCCAGTGAATCCCAGGTAGGATTTTAAAAAAGAAAAATAGGTATCAGGATACACCACGGGAATGTGCCAGTACGTCACAGTGAGCCTGTAATCCATGACTAAGTTCTCATCGCCGAGGAGCATTTACTTCGTGGGATTTTGAAAAAATAAAAACGTAGAACTTAAATCTGGGGCACGTAATTTGGAAGCGTGATAGGGGTTAAAATGTTCTAAGGAGGTAACTTTTGGCTTCATCAAAATATGCAAAGTGGACGTTTCAGGGGCTTGTCCCCAGGGCCCTTTATGGCCATCCAGGAGGGAATCAGGACTCGTACCTTGCATTTGGCTGTTGTGAATGGAGCTGCTTTTCTTTTTTAATTAAAATTTTTTTTTTATCTTTAACGATTTTATTATTTTGTTTGTTAGAGACAGAGAGAGAGAGAGCAGAAGCAGGGGGAACAGCAGGCAGAGGGAGAAGCAGACTCCCTGCTGAGCAAGGAGCCTGACGCAGGACTCGATCCCAGGACCCCGGGATCATGACCTGAGCCAAAGGCAGATGCTTAACCAACTGAGCCACCCAGGTGTCCCCAGAGCTGCTTCTAGGATGGTTTTCCCACTTTTTTATTTTCGTGGCCTGAGCTTTCTGGAGAGACTGGGCTAATTGTAGGCCATTGCAGAATGGCCTACGTTCGGGATTTGTCTGATGGTTTCATTGAAGCTCATTGAACACTGTTTTTTTTGTTTTTGTCCCTGGCACTTGTAGAAAATGTGTTCAATTTAGTCTTCCTGTGGCACCTGTGACAGGTAGCACTGCGTATGCACTTTAGACACTTGACTGTATTGTGATGGATGGACTTTGGGGGAGAAAAATGAGTGTGTAACCCTTTCTGGATTTGCATCTTACATTTGCAGCACGGGAGAGACTGCCGGCCTTCCTCCCTGAACAGTCCCGAGCCCTTCAGACTGCGTGGCGGACCCCAGTGCGGCGGTGAGCCCCGGGACGGTGGAGAATGGCCAGCCAGGACCCGAGACGGGGCGGCCACGCAGAGTGGGGCCGGCGGTGGGGGGGGGGGGGGGACGCGGCAGGCTGCGGCTGTTTCTGGCCCTCCCGCCACTGAGGGACGTGACAAAGTCACGGACACAGGTGACGTTAGCAGCAGCCTTAAAAACCAGAGAAAAGAAAATGAAAAGAAGTCTAAGGCTTGCGAGCACAGGAGGCCTAAATGGAAAACGACGCAGAGAAAACGCTGGAGCGAATGTCTGAATTTGTAGACCCTGTTATAGAGTCTGTCCTGGGGCAAACTCTGGGGCCTCGAGGGACCTGGCGTGAAGTTAAAGGGGCGCCTGGGTGACCCGTTAAAGTGGGTTAAAGCCTCTGCCTTCGGCTCAGGTCATGATCTCAGGGTCCTGGGATCGAGCCCCGCATCGGGCTCTCTGCTCAGCGGGGAGCCTGCTTCCCCCCCCCTCTCTCTGCCTGCCTCTCTGCCTACTTGTGATCTCTCTCTCTGTCAAATGAATAAATAAAATCTTTAAAAAAAAAAAGGCAACATCTGGGGGGGGGGGGGTCCTCCTGTCCACGTGACCCCTTCCCAAGGACGACCTCCTTCAGCCAAGTCACCTGAACCGATTTGCTGCGAGTTGCTGCGGGCGCTGTCTGGCTCGTGGGCATGAACGCCGCCGAGGGGGCGTCCTTCGGAAAGGCCCGAGCGGAACAAGCAGGGGTGTTTCAGGCCCCAGCGGACAGATGCAGCAGCAGCGGCGAGTTTACTGGGAAAATAGTGCGGCCGCTCCCCGGGGCCCCTCAGCTGATCCCCCGCGAGGAACCGCAGCTGCGAGCTCTGCAAACAGCGGCCCAGCGGGCGGCGGCGAGTCCCTCCATCCTTTCTGTTGGTGTTGGCCGGGTGAGCTTCTGCGCCCCGCATGTGTGTGGGGGGAACAAACAGTCGGGACCAGCTGGGAGGCGTGAGCCGCTGAGGGAGAACAGACGGGGCGCTGTAAAAATATTTTCGAGGGTCAGAGTGTCCGTGGGGCCCGCGCTGTCCCCATCGGGGGCCCCCTGAGGACTCTCACGGAGCCCCGCGGTGCTGTTCCGGGCTCGAGCTCGCACGGCCTCACGGGAGAAGCCCTGGGAGCCTCGCTCTGCTTCATTCCGCAAGCTCCCCGGTTCCCATTATTTGGGGTTTCTTTCTCGCCTGTCCATCCTGGAAATGGGGTCTGGGGTGGAGCGTGGGCACCACCGGGGAGCCTGGAAGAAATGCAGGCTCCCGCGGGCCCCTCCGCAGGCCCCCTCGAGTCAAAGCCTACGCTGTGGACGCCCCCCTACCCGGGGGGTTTGTAGGCCCGTTCACGCCTGCAGGGCACAGGGGGGTCGGGGTTCGTGGACCTGACTGCACAGCAGGACCCTCGGTGCAGCTTTAACACACATCTTCCCTTTCCCGCCCTTCCCGGGGCTCCTGGGGAATGGCCCACGTCTGCCTACTCTCTCTCCTGCCTTTCCCGCTTTCCCGAAAACGCCTTCGGAGTCAACAAAACCCTCTCGGGCTTGTGCATGTTCCAGCGGGGGCAGGCAGGGGGAGACAGAACATGCTGGACTTCTCCCATCTCAGGGAAACGGTCCCTTTGCTCGATACCACTTTCCCTTCTGGCTTCTGCCCTGTTGCCTTTTGGTTTTGGTTTTGTATTCGCTCTTTTATAGCAAAACTCATCAAGAGGCGTCTATACTCACGCTCTCTCTCCTCCTGTTACTTACAGTCACCTGCACCAGACCTAGCACCCCCAGCCCCCATCTAAGGAAACCAGTGACCCCACATGGCTCAGTTCGAAGGTCAGTCTTCTGTGTCCCTTCCTTACCTCCCCCCCACGTCCCCCTGCTGTTTGCTCCTTCCTCCGGCATGGGCTCTGGCTCTCTGCAGCCCCTCCCTGTCTCCTCGGCTAGGTCTCCTGCCTCCTCTCCCCGCTCTTACGATATATTACAGCACCCCTGCTTCTCGCCCACACTCACCTCTTTGGTGCATCTTCCTCTCTCATGGTTTAAGGCCATCTACACCGCTGTCTGTCCAGCTCAGACGTCTAGTCTTGGACGTCTGCCGTCTCTCCAGCGTCCTCGCTGGGATGTCTGCGAGGCACAGGCAGACATCCTGACCTTCACCTCCCGGGACCTGCTCCTCATCTCTGCTGATCCTAGTGTCACCGAGCAGTTAGTCACTCAGGCCGGACCCTCTGGAGTCATTCTGGACTCCCGTCTCTCAGACCCCACTTCCGATCTGCCCCCATGTCCTGTCTGTTCCACCCTCAACACAGATCCGGGATCAGACTCTCCTGGCTGGAGTATTCTAAGATTTAGCCGATCAAACAAATGGTTGACACATGGCTCCCTGGAGGGCCGGCCAGCGCCAACAGGAATGGCTGCTGACCACAGTTATGTGGTTGAAGGTCAAGTGCATTTTGCTGAGTGGAAGGAGCCAGACATAAAAGAAAGTGTGCTGCATGAAACCAGCTGAGCGCTCCCGAGAGAAAGCGGATCAGCGTGGCTCCAGGGCACGGGAGGGTCACTGAACACGAGCTACTTTTTGGGGGCGGTGAAAATGGCCCAGCCTCGTTGTGGACTGAGCCGAAATCAAGAGTCTGACACTTAACTGACTGAGCCACCCAGGTGCTCCTTGCAAACATTACTCTTATTGGTGAAGTATTTAAAGGGTTCCCCTGGAGACTGGGAATGAGGCAAGGCTGTCCTCTATTACGTTCTAGTCAACATCGTACTAGAGGTCCTGGCCAGTGCAATAAGGCAAGAGAAATAAATAAAAGATAAAGGATCCCACTTATCCAGAATTATTTACCTGCAAACTGCAACTATTTGAAATGAAGCGGATAACCTGGCCGGTTAACATTCTCTTACAAAGTGCCTGAAAAGGTCTTGGAGCTGCCAAGATGGCAAGTCTATGCACTTCACCCATAGAGGAGGAGTCCTCTATGCGTGTTCAGCTTTTTGTTTTGGCTCAGGTTGTGAGCTCATGGGTCACAGGATCGAGCCCTGCGTGGGGCTCTGCGTTCACCAGGGAGTCCGCTTGAAGGTTCTCTCCCTCTGTCCCTCCCCGAGCTTGCACACTATCTCTCTCTCTCCCAAATGAATATATTTTTTAAAAAAACAAACCACGGTGCTTGCAAACCACTTATTGGGGCAAACAGCACTCCACAGCCCACGGTCGCTGGACAGTCATTGATACTTGTGACACTGACTTCTGGTCATTGGGAAAAGATAAAATTATGTTTGTGACTCACCACTTAAAAGGATGGGAATTATGTTCTGAATGAAAGGTTTTTCTAGTGGCCAGGTTTTCAAACAATTTTGGTCATGGGTATGGGGAAATTTTTGTATCGGGAAACTTAGAGGTAATATCTAATTTTGAACAATCTACCCAAGGTTTTCGTGGCCTAAGCAGTGCTTGTGCGGGACGCAGAGGTGCAGCTTCACAAACACTAGTGCGGAGCTTCTGTAATGGGCCCTCACACCGAGTCACCAAGGGGAGCGGTGGCCTGAGGTGACAGACACCGGCGTGCTGCTGGGCCAGCTACCGAACCCCAGCCTGGGAACCACTGGGGTGACGAAGAGAGCGGCAGGCTCTGGTCGGCCAACTGTCCCCATGGGAGACGCTGCGACAATCGGGATGCCCCAGGGCACACTGAAGAGACCCGCATCTCCTCTACGCAGAGGACAGAATGTGCTGAGAATCTACGATGGGGTCACGAGTGGCCTGGTCACGCAGTGGAGCAAGTTCACAGGCCTGGCCAGTCCCCGTGGCTCAAGCCGGGCTCTGATTAGGAAGGGTGGGGACTCTGAGATGGGAAGAGGGCCATCTGGGCAGAGCCTCGATACCCCAGAGCCCCCTGAATGCTTGGGTCTAGCAGGTGGCTCATGCCCGGGCTAGAGAGCAGCCTCCCCTCACTGGGAAATCTCGTGAAGGCCTCTCTTGGCAGAGAAGACCAGCCAGAGAGCCTCTGTCCTCCCAAAGACCTGCCCCAACTTGCGCTCATTCCTCCTACGGCGGACACCGGGGACGAGGACCAGCATGGCCCGTGTAAAGAGACACTGTCCTGCCTAGAAAGGAAGCGCATTATTCCCCGCAAAGGGCTGGAGAACCGGGCTCACGTGGGGCTGGCAGCAGCTGGAAGAGCGTGCGTGGGCGCGGGTCTGGACGATGCTGGCCCTGTGGGCGGTGGAACGGAAGCTGGCTAAGGAGAGTTTACTGCTATGTGGGTCCTCCGGGATTTGGCACCTTGGCAAGGGCACGCGAAGCCAGCCCTCACACACGGCTGTGATGCCTCCCGGGAGGCCGGAGACCAGGGCGTATGGAGGATGGGGCCAGAGGCTCAGAGCGAGGGCCCGCTGGGGTGGACGCCAGGCAGGAGAGCCCAGCCACGGACAGAGGGCAGTCCCCTCGCTGAAACAAGGAGGGAGGCAACGCTGGTGCTGACGAGCAGCTGGCTGGGGGCCGCTGGGGGCCGTCCTCTGCGGGCCACGGCACACAGTAGGGGTGGCTGCTGCACAACTGAGCTCCCTGGGACTTCCGATTCCAGGATTCCAGAACAAGAGCCTGTGGGCAGCACGTGGCCCCTCCTCCATTCTCTGCAAGGCAGTGAGGGGACCTCCACCTCATGTCCTCTTGGTACTTGGAAAAAATTATGAAGGATTTTCAAATTCTAATTTTGCTTTATTTAATATCAGTGATTTTTTTTTAATTTGTAAAATACTCCAACTTTTTTTCTGTGTGGTATTAAAAATTGTTTGAATAGTATTATTTAGGGGCTCCTGGGTGGCTCAGTCAGTTAAGCGCCTGCCTTCGGCTCAGGTCATGATCTCGGAGTCCTGGGGTCGAGTCCTGCGTCGGGCTCCCCGCTCAGCAGGGAGCCTGCTTCTTCCTCGCCCTCTGACCCTCCCCTCCGCTCGTGCTCTCTCACTCTCTCTCCAATAAATAAATAAAATCTTTTAAAAAATAGTATTGTCTAAATACTACTATTTTGTCTTTTATTTTTAAAAGACTTGCTTACACGAGAGGAATCAGGTCTTGAACTTCTGATGGCAAAGCTTTAGACTCTAATAAGCATTTACACATAAGCCACGGAAATCATTAATGCCAAATGTGTGCGATCCACTCTATCTAAGAGCACCTAGCATTTCAAAGTGGAAGCATCTCCATGGACTGTTTCATGCATCAGAACGGAAATAATAAATAGCAAAGGTCTTACGAAACAGAATTACACATTCAATTCAATGCAGAGCAATATTTCCCCAATAAAGAGGCTTCTAAGACGCAAGTGGATGATCGCGAGACAGTTAACAAAGAATCAGAACGTACCACATAATGGGAACAAAAAGGAATGCTTAGCTGTTGAACAGGAAAAATTAGTAACAAAAACCCTTTACACTTATTTTTGTGAACAAAAGGTCTGAGTCAGAACTTAGCAGGAGCCTTGAATTTTTCAGTTCAACCAAAGCTGCATCATGACAGCCAGGAATGTACCGTCTAGAAGGCTTAGCGCCCCGGAGGGTTAATCAAGGCTTCAGCCAATGCTCTTAGGAACCCAAAATATCTGGGAGAGGCTTGCTTGCTTAGTCAAGTGAGATAAATCTTAAAACCAGGTAAATACGCAAAAAATAAACATTTAAAACTTCATTTTGCTAATGGCATGAGTTAATAAGCACACACACACACACACACACACACACACACACACACTCCCCGCTGAGCAGGGAGCCTGACGCCGGGCAAAAGCCAAGCACAAGGTATTTAGATGCGACGGAATCATCACGTTGATTTATGTCGAAGAAGTACCTTCACGTGGGGCACAGTTAGGGTTTAAGGTTTCAGAAATACTTTCGAATTTACACAGAATATTTCACGTTATACAGAATATACACTATACGCTATACGGAGTATTTCAAACACACTATACAGAATATTTCAAAGCTACTACCAAAAAACAAGTTGAAATTCTGCTTCGCAATATAGGTTCCTCAACAGCTCCTCCTCCCCTGTGGGCATCACATTCGCAGAGATGCAGGGACAGAAGGATCGAATGGTCTCTGATGGCTCTACCAGCAAGTTCTGTTTCTGAATTACATAGAATATCCTGGTCCTTAAGTAATGGGATAGATTTTTGGAGAGAGTATCAATTTGGGGCTTGAGGACTAGGCGGGTAAAAGCTCTAGAAGGAAGAGAGATTGATGAGTGACCTGAACGGTAAGAGGTAGATGGGGAGAGAATATGCGATAGATGCTGGCCTGTTGGATTTTTTCCCTCCCTTCTCTGATCCGTTCATCTTTTTAAGACTGTGTCCTTTTCAGGGGAGGTTGTCGGTCTTACCCTTTATAATTTGTTCCTTTGATATTTTAACATAAAGCCTCTAAGGAAAACAGCAAATTCAAGGCTAGTATTAAAAGCTTGAATAAAAATAATTAACGAGCCTTATCATCTGATCGGGAAACACTTCTTGGTGAATAAAATCTTCATTTGTGCAAGTGGGATGACCTCTCTCAGCAGACAGCAATCACTTAGGGTGTGACACTCTGTCTCTGGAAGTGCGAACAATTACTTTCTAAGTAATGTGACAGAAGTCAGTCCTTTCTTTCTGACGCATTACTGTTTTGTGGACTTTATTTATCTTCATGGCAAGTCGTTGCACTACACGACTGCAGAGACTGAGGCCTCCTTTCTAATGATTTATCCAAAATCACTCAAGAAAGAAGCAGAACCAATGCAAATATAATCAGAACCCCTTGAAAATGCAGTTACCGTAGAAGCTTACAAATAAACAGACTATGATCAAAAGTTGAATCGTAGGTCTGACTGATTTTATGTTGAATATCATTTTAAAAGTATAATTTAAGAGAATATCCTGGACGACTGAATAGCATAAAGATTATATTTATATTATATTTGAAATATTATTTCAAATATATTTATATATTTATATATAAATATTATATATTATATATAAATATAATATATATAAAATATAACATAAATATATAAATATATTTTATAAATATATTTATATTTCAAATATATTTATATTATATTTGAAATATATTTATATTATATTATATTTATATTATATTATATTTGAGTCCGGAGACTTTCTCAACTGTAGAAGTATAGGACGGACCTGACTTCTCCATCAGTGATCCAGATTCACGGTAAGTCGGGTTGCAAAAAATGTCTGCACGTTCTCTGATAATTACAGCATTTAGCTAGAGAGACCGAAGTTAATCAGATCCTCATGTTTGCTATTAATTTTCCTTATAATTGATAAAAATGCTGCCTATAAAAGTTGGTGGGCACACGCTCAGTGCGTTCATATTTTATAATGAAATAGAGAAAATGAACTTGATTTTGAAAAATCGGGTTTATTTGTAATAACTATCTTTAATAACTGTTTTGTTTTGTTTTGTTTTGTTTTGTTTTGTTTGCCCTGGGGAACGTACAAGAATAGGCAATGCTAGCTCTAACATTTATTGAAATGAGGTGCTTTTTATACTAACGCAAAAGGCTAAGACTCTTCTTCCCACTCTAAACATCTCTTCGTGACTAATAAAGAATTCCCACGGCATCGGACAAAGACTCAGGAGCGCGTGGAGGGCTCTGGGAGGACCGGCCAGAGTCAGTCAGTAGGTTCCCCCTTCTCAATTAGGGAACTGGAACAGGAAGTCTCGTTGTAAATATCAGAAGCAAAGTCTATATATTAGAAAAATAAAGAGAGGGACTATAACAAACTGCTTCAAGATACATGCCTGAGGGGCGAAATGGCTTGTACTTTCACGTGGTGGCAGCTTTCAGAAGAAATCTTCTTTGGGTTTTAATCTTCAGGTTCGTACCTGCAAAGAGACAAAAATTCCGTCAAGACCGTAAATAACGACATGATACTTTCTGTTGCTGTTGTCGTTACCCAGCGAGTTTATCTGCAAGCTCTCCAGTGCCGACCGCAGTCACCATGCATTTTCACTTAGAATCGCTACGGGGTGCAAGTCAGAGACAGTCACGGCACCATGAGGGGGCTCCCTCAGCGGGGGGACGAAGGACCAGCCAAGTGCGGGGCCGCCTTCGGACTCCATGTCTCCGGAGCTGGCCTTTAGACCCATGGCAGCTGAGGACGGCAGAGGCTCCGTAATGACCCGAGTCGTTGGACGGACACAAAGTGCTGATGGGGACGACGCGAGGACAAGATTAACACACCCCCTTCTCTACAGACGAAGTGGATCTGGGATTTGCTTCCTCGCTCTGTCCCCCCGGAGCCCTGATAAAGGTAAGATGGTCACTGAGTCTCCAGAGCAAACTGCGGGGACAGACTATGAGGCCGAGGTGCGGGGCACACGTGGGCCGGGAGGCCCAGGGCCGCGCTGTGACTCCCCATCTGGGCGCTGAGTTCCGGGAACGGCACTCGTCCCTCCCCGTCCAGGGCAGCGCGCGGCTAGGGACCCGGTGCTCCGCGGCGTGTGGGGCTCTAAGCCGGGCGGGCGATGGCGCCCACCTGCAGGGACCGCGTTCTCCGGCACCTGCACTGTCACTGAGGGCGGGCACAGGATGACCAGGCCTTAGGCTCCTGAGGACATTCCCGAGGAGAAATGAGAAATGCCCAAGGGTGCCCTGTAAGCTCGCTGGGTTTCCTTTCTCTCTCCTGCTTAAAGGAAGGCATTGCCAAGGGTAGCCCGGGGGTGGGGGGGTTTTGTGTGTGTGTGTGTGTGTGTGTGTGTGTGTGTGTGTGTGTGTGTCTAAAGTCCTGCTGAATCTACACTGAAACCCTCAAGGGCAGTGTGCACAAGGCCTGGCCAAAGGTCCCCCGCTCTCCTCAAACGCAGGCTTCTGGACTAAAGGTCACCAAGCACCCCCTGCGCTGACCTCTCTGGACACAAACTGAGACTTAGTGACGAACACACAGCGATCCGGCGCTGAGATAAAACCAAGAGCCGCACGGCGTCAGCAAGCCTTACTTGGCCAGTCTTCGCCTCAGGTCTTTGATTTGGTCATTCTTCCTGCTGAGAATCTCTTTCATGTTTCGATAAGCTGCTGTTTGTTGGAATTTCTTCTCTAATTCCTGCACAGTGAAAAATGTCAGTCCGTTACTACGAAACAGAGGAGAGAAGTAACACATCTCATAAACATGTATATTTTTGCTCTAATTTTACTAATACTCCATTTATATTATTTTCTAATTTCTTTTTAAAATGTACTTATATAAAATTAAGGCTACGCAAATTTAAAAAACACATTCCTTCCAAGGAGAAGTCTAGGAAACAGCAACATTGTCAGCATGTAAGTAAGTAACGTGAGAAATCTGAAATAGTAAACTAATTCTTCGGTGAAATAAGCATGATCTTTCCCCCAAAACCTAAAGTGGTATGGGTATTCTAGGAGGAGGATTTTTCGTTCAGTTACATTTTAGCTCCTATATGCTTAAGAGTCTCATCCCTAAACCGAAGAACCCGGTTCTCTACATATTTCATAGAAATTAAGAACAAGGGATAGTTTTTCAACTATCAACAAGGGATAGATAGACTTTCAAGAGAAGTCAGCCATCCCTGTGCCGGGCTGTAGGGGGATGGGCAAAAAGGGGGTGCAGGGCCGCTCACGTAAGCTATCTATGGCGGAGTCTCTGACATTCCATAGGAAGGAGTGGCGATTTTCTATTATCGTAGATATCTTAGTGCCAAAGACAGAAGGACGTCAATGCCCAGAAATGATAAATCTCTAACACGCATTGGCCAATACCCTGAGAAAAAAATAAGGAAAATCTGCGGCTGGCCTCCACTGTGTCCCTCGGTGACCCTTGTTCCTCAGCTAGGTAGACACACACAGACAAATCTGACCTTTTCAGCCATGCTCAGCTGCTCCTGAACCCTGAGTAGGTCGTGCTTGGCTGTCGCCAGATTCTCCTCCAGGGACTTCTGGTTTTCTGTCTTGTCATTAAGTGTCTTCTGAAACTCACTCTTCAAAGCGGCTACGGTGTTCTCCAAGTCATTCAAGTCTTGGGCCTTTATAAAATCCTATGAAAGATAAATGCACTGACATAATTTGTTGACATCCTAACTGGTGACTGTTTTACAGCAGCGATTCAGCATCGTGATATGAATGTTGTACGTGTGCGTGTCGGCCTCACCCACCCCCCAGCGCCCCCACCAGCCTGGGTAAGCTCCCGCTCCTAGAGGGTTGCCAGCGTGCCCAGCTTGCCCTTGGCCCCCGTGCACAGTGTCCTGCACACGGTAGATGCTCAGTGGTCACTCATCTCCACATATGTAATATATCATTTACGAATTGCTGGAATTCCAAAGAGGTACAGTAGAGAGGTGCGATCCTAAGTCTAATGAGGTTGTGTGTCCCAGGGTAGGGATGGTAAACACGTTTCATTTTTCAAAAGTCAGGTTAAAAAAAAAAATCCTGGTGAAGAATTCTGAATGATACAGATGGAAAAATAATAAACTTATATAGAGTTTATATCAAAAACTTAATAGACCTATGTTTTAGTCATTATTTACATTAAAAATGAGAACCTCATCAATGCTCACTGATTATCTGGCTTGCTAAATTTATAAGATTTTAAGGGTTTTTTTTTTTTGCATTTATGTGACAGGCATGTTTGCACACACTGTCAGCATCATAAAAGCAGCTGGATCTTGTTTTTGCCTGGATAAATTTGTAATAGAAAAAAGTTGCATTACTAAACAGGAAAATGGTCTGTAATTGCTAAATATGAAGGAGAAGCAGTACTACCAACAGAATTCCTCGCTCATTTTTGAAATCTGTTTTTTTTTTTTTTTTTTGAAATCTGGTCTTTTAAAAAGATTTTACTTCACCGCAGCTAGTGAAAGCACGTACACATTTTGCTTTTGCCAAGGTCTGAAAAGTAACATTGGAACAAAGTCCAAAATGGCTTTAAAAACAAACTCATCATCCAAAAATGTTTGCAACGGTTTTACTTTTGAGAAATTAGAAGGCTGTTCTAGAGTATGTAGCTCTGTGTTTTATAAATCTATGGTCCTTTATATAGCATTGAAAATCATATTTATTTTTCCTTTTTTTTTTTAGCCATCTAAGAATTATCTTCCTATTTTAAAAATATCTACAGACGAAATGATGTAATGTCTGAGATTTGCTTCAAAAAAACATGGCGGGAGGGGAGAAGTAGAGGTAAATGGGGAAGCAGACTGGCCAAGTCCTGGTGATCGGGAAAGCCGAGTGATGAGTACTGGGGGTGCGTCGTCCCAGTCCCTCTACTGTTGTATGTGTTTGAATTTTTCCATAAAAAGTGTAACAAGAGGGGCGCCTGGGTGGCTCCGTTGGTTAAGCGTCTGCCTTCGGCCCAGGTCATGATCTCGGGGTCCTGGGATCGAGCCCCAGTCGGGCTCCCTGCTCAGTGGGGAGCCTGCTTCTCCCTCTCCCACTCCCCCTGCTTGTGTTTCCTCTCTTGCTTTGTCTCTGTCAAATAAATAAATAAACTCTTAAAAAAAAAGCATAATGATAGAAGTCTAGCGAAGCAAGTCTGGGGAGTGTTTGGCAGACACTGGCAAGGACAGTACAACCACAGGAAAAGCCAGCGCCGCCCAGCAAAGTCACTCACATGGTCCTGGGGATAGGAAGTCTGTTCCAGCATCTGGCGCCACGGGAGACAGAACCATGGCTGTGAGAACTTCCCGAATTGGGAGCGAGCCTCGCTCACCCACCGAAGACAGGCCTGGGAAACGAGCCCTGCGTTTCAGCGCATCGCATGAGCCCCGCCAGACGTGGGGGGATGTGAAGACGCAGACCCTGTCAATTCCTTCTCTTTTGTCATACCCACCGATGGCCGACTTTGCTAATAAATGAGTTCTGTATGATACAACTGAATACACATCCATTGAACGAAAAAGTCTTCCTTTCTTCACTTCCTTTTCCCCCATTGTAAGTGGAATGTCAAGGTAAAAGGGGGAAGAACTTAAAAAAAACAAAAACAAAACAAACTTCAGCATATCTGTGTGCTAGGGGGCTCTGGGGACACGGGGAGCATGTGAGCTGTGTCTCTGCCCGGTGACGCCCCTCACCCTGGCCTTTCCTGGACATGGGTGTCCCGAGGCAGGACAACAGTGGCACACCTCTCAGGCAGTGGCAGGAGAGAGCCAAAATGAACAGTAACTAAGACTTCTTTTTTTCTTTAAGTAGCTCCACACCCTTGAGGAGCCCACTGCACAGCCCAATGCAAGGCTCGAACTCATAACCCAGAGATCAAGACCTGAGTGAGATCAAAAGTCGGACGCCCAACCGAGCCACCCAGGTGCCCAACACTTCATACTGTTTATACCTTTATTCTATTTGAAAAACGTGAAACCGTGAAAGCTGAAACTTATTCCGCCTTTTTAAAAAAAACTGAAGTGTAATTGACATGCAATGCCCTATCATTTCCAGGTGACCATCGTCGCAGTGACAGGATTTCTGTGCCGTACACAGGGACCCCCATGATCACTGCAGTTACCCACTGTCGCAAAGTTGTTACAGTATTACTGCCTGCGTTCAAAACTTCTCTCACCTTTTGATTTCCTTGGTCGAGCTGTAAATCCTGCAGTGCTCTCTCTAGCTTTGACTTCTCATCTAATGCATGGGTTGCCTAGAATCAAATTTAAACAAAACACATTCAGTATTCAGTCCGCAGGCAACACTTCCAATAATTTTGTCAAAGTACTTCTCAGTTACCTGCATTTCAATGGTCTTCAGCCTTGACTTCAATTTCTCGTTCTCTTCTTGAAGTCTGGAAATCTCCTTTGTGAGTAAATTCAAGGTTTGTTATTTTAGCTACGGTATTTTTAATACTTGAAAGCATTTCACTTCAAAATTTAATTGCAGAATTAATTTGTTTTTTTAATTTTCATTTATGTATTTATTTGACAGAGAGATAGAGAGCACAAGTAGGCACAGCGGCAGGCAGAGGCAGAGGGAGAAGCAGGCTCCCCGCTGAGCAGAGAGCCCGATGCGGGGCTTGATCCCGGAACCCTGGGATCATGACCTGAGCCGAAGGCAGCCGCTTAACCTGCTGAGCCACCCAGGCGCCCCCAAAATTAAATTGAAATTATAGAACAGCTCGAACACCTGTGCCCTGGTCGCTGGTGCGATCCTCATCCCGCCCAGCCCACTGGCCTCCACTCCTGCGAGTCACCTGCGGCTCTAAGCCTCTTCCCCAGTGTCTGAGGCTCCCTTCAGGCCTCTGTCCTCAGCCTTCCCATGCCACCTCTCACCTAGCTGATCCTGCCACTCTTGGGTCTCTTCCCAGCTGACACGGCATGCCACCAGTACTTATCCTGAAACACCGTTTCTATCAGTGCCACGCTCTATGCCCAAGCCCCTAGATGCTTCAAGCAGCTCCATCACGAGAGTCAGCTGTGAGCCCAGTCCTCCGCCTCCCTGAGCTCCAACACACACATCGGCCCCGTCAGAGAGCACGGCACTCTGTGCCAAGTCACGCCAGCCTTCGTTCTGCCTCTCACTGCTGCCCGCGCCACTGCCCTGTCTGCCACGCCCCTCTTCTTCCCTCTGACAATCTCACCGGTCTTCAGCCTTCGGCCCAGCTCAGGGACCGCCTCCCCCCAAAGTCTGCCCTCAACCGCTCGCATCCATGCGGAACTGTGTCTTCTCGGCCCCCCTGGGCACACGGGTTAGCATTCCCGTTTCCAAATATTAATTCTCCCTGCTCAATGAGACTATAAGGTTTTTGAGGACAAAAAGATTCAGTATTATACTGCTTTTTATCTAATAACATCTAGCACAATGCTGAGAATACAGGAGCCGTAAAAAACACTTGTATATTGGTAGTTAACTTTTATAACCCTCCTAATAAAAAACCCTATCATTGCTATTGTAGATCATAAACTTCAAATGTCCATCAATAAACACTGTCCAAAATGCCATGCCCTTCATGTCACCATGAAAAGATGAAATTAAGAGCTGCTTTAGACCTTCTGGAAGGTGAGTGCCCTCTTCTGGCCCACGGGATCGGTGAAGTAGAACAACTACAGTGGACTGATTACCCTCAGTGGCCCAAAGCCTGAATCCGCCATCTCCTACCTCAGTTTCTCCACCCTCCAGTTGCGCAGGCCATGAGAGGGCCAAGTTAGAGGGTCTGCCTTTCTCACACCGAGGACATTACCTTGTTCAGGAGTTCCGTGCTTCCGCCCTCATTAAGTGGAGCGAGTTTGGGCTTCATGGTATCTACGATGGGCTGACACAAGATACAGAAACCAAACCAAAATCACATGTAATCACTCAACGCTTGCACATTCTAAGGGAAAAACACTATAAAAACATATCCACAGGGGTGCCAGCTCCAGGGGGCGGGGGGTTTTGTAGTTTTGGTTCTCTGCTATGCCCCAGTGACAAGGACAGTGCCTGGCCTGTGTGCCCCAAACAGGGATGCGAGTGAACCCGTCCTCCCCATATCCTTTTAAATAAATCCAGATGGAAGGGAAAGGATGGAAGAAAGGCAGGAGAGAAGGTGCTGGAAGCCAGAGCACATACAGACGCCGCCTCTAGGGACAGGAATTTTAACATGTGGGGGTTGAAACAGACTTCCGCCTGAACCCATGGGGGGAAAACGGTCATGTGTGGCCACGCTGCGGGCGAGGAGTAACTTGCCACAAATAATGTGGCAGTTCAGCAACCCGTGTTAAAAACAGGTGAATCCACGCCCTCTGACCCAGAAATTTCTTAGCCAGATATACGTCCCAAAGCAATCACTGGCAAATGGTTTCGTACGGGTCTGTTCGTGGGCTCATGTCAGCACCGTTTCTCTCGCTCGGACCAGGGAGCATTTGCAGGGCAGCCGCACGACGCCGTGTGAGGCGGTCACCGCAAACGATGACAATGTTTAAAAAGAGAAGCGGGTCACAAGTCACTGCGAGGATTGTCTCCACTTGACAGATGAGGAAAACAAGGCTCGGCGCTCTCAGGCAACCTGCTCAAGGTCACGTGGCGGGAGAGACGACAAGGACTGATGCCGTGCTGAGCGTCACCTGAGTGAAGAGTTTATAGGGCAGGGAGTGGGACGGACTGCGGGGATTCCGTGTGTGTGAGAGAGAGAGAGAGAGAGAGAGAGAGTGCGCGAGAGCACACACGAGTGAGCGAGAGGAGACTGAAGCGGTTTTCATAATTCCTTCCAAAGTGTTCCTTTTTTGCCTGAAAATACGAGGCAATCTTCGAGGTCTGCTCTTGAACTGAAGGCTCCTCCTTGATGGTTTTCACCTGATGGTTTTCACTTTCACCTCTGAACACTCTGGGCAACTTAAGGATTTTAAATACTGGCTATTCAGATATGGACTTAAAATGACCAAAAATTACCTTCTTATTTGAAGATGTAAATTCTGCTTTTTCAAATTCTGCAACTTGTTCCAATAATTCTCTTGAAGATAAGAATATAAAAAAAAAAAAAGTTCATTTAGAATAGATCTGGACCACACACCGGCCCGATCTCCCACAACAGGGCAAGGGGGACAGAGCAGCATGAAGGAAACTTCAGGTATCCAAAATGATACTTAAGTTACTAATGGCCCGGCATCCACACCACATGGACCAAACTGGAATATTCCAGCATCCTGCACCTAAGAGATCACTCGGTGACCAGATGCTTTGCTGCTGCTCTCCCCAGACCTTCTGACACCCTAGTCTTCAGAAAAGAAGAGGCAAAGGCATTCGCTAACTTTTGAGATCCTGCCTGGGCCCCTCTTGTCCTAACTGCAGGTACGGACGTAAGTACCTGTTTTCAAGTTCAGAGATGTCGGTCTGTAGCTTGAGGTACCACTTCTCAGCCTGGGCGAAGAGCTGCCGCAGGAGCAGGACGTTGGTGTGGGCCGTGTTGATGAGCTCAGACTCCACCTCGCTGTAGACCACAGCCTGCAGCCCGCTCAGGACCTCGGCGACCTCGTCCGCGGTGAAGGTCTCCTCCACCAGCCTGAAAAACAACCACGGTCCCAGCCTTCGGGAGAAACGACCCGAACCATTTACGAAATACAACAAAACTCAGAAACCCACATTCGCGTCATCTGAAGGGCTCAAGAGTTATATAGTGAAAATCTCTCTGGGAACTATCTTCTTTCTTAATAAAAACATACTAAAAATAATTTAATCTCAGGCCACTTTCTCTCTAAGCTCAGGTAATTTTTGAGGTCTACTTAAATGATCACACAGTGAATGAGCACAGCCTCTAATACAAGGTATGTGCTCGCAAACGGTCCCCCAAACATTTACTTTTTTCTTTAGTTTTTCAGTTTAAAATTTTTTCTACTTTAATCTCCGCTAAAATTAGTCTTATTCCATTTAGTAGTTTCAAAAGTCACCTGGGAGGCGTTATTTCTCCTTTCTTTCTATTATTTGTTTAGCATTTCAATAATTGTATGAAGTATTCACACGAGAGTAAATATAAGAAAATCAGTGGTCGTTATTATGTTGCTTCTCTTAGCATTGAGGCCCAAATGAAAAAGAAACGGACTTATCTTAGTTAAAGCTCCTCTGAGAAAGACAATTACCATATGATTTCACTCATATGGAGAATTTAAGAAACAAAACAGAGGATCACAGCAGAAGAGAGGAAAAAATAAAACAGGATGGAATCAGAGAGGGAAACATACCATAACGGACTCTTAACCGTAGGAAACAAACTGAGGATAGCTGGAGGGGTGAGGGGTGAGGGAAGGGGTAACTGGGTGATGGGCATTAAGGAGGGCTCGCGATGTAATGACCACTGGGGGTTATATGCAACTGATGAATCACTGACCTCTACCTCTGAAACTAATAATACAATATGTTAATTAATGGAATTAAAAAAAAAAAAGCTCCTCTGAGCACTGACCACTCATCACCATCACCAATAGCATTAAAGCCACTCTCCCACAGAGAGTGTTTGGGCTGGGAAGGAAGTTCAGAGCCATGTTCTTCAATCCCCTCACTCTACAGATGGGAACGCAGGCTCAGAGGTGGCATGCCCCGGTCCTGCGGGACTGTGACTGAGGACCTGTGACTCAGCCCCACAATCATTTCCAGCAATCTCAGCAACATGACCAACAGCTGAATCCCGAGAAAGCGTCTGTGCATGGCTCCTACTTTTGAGGGAAGTCTGACAGTAAGAGGGCTTCTCCCTTCCCCTGTCTTCCCTTCCCTTCCCCTCCCCTGCCTTCCCTTCCCTGCCCTGCCCTGCCTTACTCCGCCCCCCACCCCACCCGGGCCCGCCACACCCCCAGCCGCTCAGGGGATACGGAGCAAGGCCCCCAGCCCCAGTTTCTCTTCCTCCTCTGCTACCGAGTGCCAGGCGTGGCTTTGTGACACTGCACTCACATGCAGGCCTTATGCATTTCCACCCCATCAGTGTCACCTTTAACTGTGCCAACGTCTGACCCCCAAGTAGTCTGATATCTCTTTATTACTTAGTCCTTGTCTTTTGTTGATTCCCTTATTTTTCTCTAGATCAAACATGCATTTTCTATGGGCTTCATTATATTCCATGACTGGTTCAACCAAACTAGCGATCATCTTTTAACAATTTCTGTTAGTTAATGGTTTTTCATGGTTTTCTGCTCTTTTTTCCCCTTCTAATTCAATATGAACTACGTAGGGGTTTTCTTGGTAACTGTTATGGCTTATGGCTCTAATCCTTTAATTAATAACTCCGGTAATCAAAGTTCTGGGATCTTCAATACAGCAAGGTGATCATTAACCTACATGCATTTCACTACTTCTTGAGGGCTCTTCCGAAACTTTGCTATCTCGTAATTATCATAGCTGTATGTTTGGTAATAGGTTCCTCCCACTACAACCCGGTTTCTTGAATTTCACACATCACAAGTCGTGGTGTAGCTACCCTCGGTGAGTAACTGATCACGGTAATCCCAGCTACGGTTCGTACGGTCTCTGCTACCGCATCCCCACTACGGCTCCCAGAAGGGATCCATGCTTCCCTCTGGGTTTCCTTAAAGTCCTCCAATACCTGCTCTCCTTGAGGTCTTGGAAGCAGGAATCTACAGTTTTGAGTCTCAGGCCTCTTTTTGAACGAGCAAAACGCATGTAATTGATAACTTCATTTTGATGGTGCTCGTTTAGGCCCAACTCTGCCTAAAAGAGAGAGAAGTAATCGTTAGTCTTGAAGATGTGACGAAGGAACCAACAATGAAAATATACCAGATATCCAAGTGTAGCGATTGCTAGATGTCCACCAAATTCTGTTCAGCCATTTCTTCCCAGGTAAATGGCTGCCCAACTAGATGATGCTTCCCGGTCCTTCCCGCAGCCAGGTGTGGCCATGTGACTACTGCTCAGTAATGGATGTGAGCAGAAGGGACGTGGGTCATCTCCAAAGCCTGAGCCTTAGATGTGGGCATGTCTTGGTCACACCTATTTCTGTGGAGGGGTCAGGCGGACAGCAGGATGAAAGGGACCTGTATCCCTAACTGATTTTGTGGGGCATCGCTGACCTATAGACCTCAGATGAGTAGCGAGATGGCTGTTAAGTGAGCAAAATACACTTCTGTATTCTTTAAGCCACTGTTTTTTCTTTCTTTCTTTTTTTTTTTTGATATCTACGACACCAACTTAACCTTACTCTAGCTAATAGAGCTTTAAAAAATGTATTTGGTTTTGAAACAAATAGGGTGTTTATTTTAAACCAAAAGAGAGCTTGACAACTATGAGCTAGAGATCAATGACGTTTTCATTTTATAGCTATGCTGAAAAGAAAAGGACGTCATACAATTGAACATCTAATGCAGGGACTAAATGAGTCCGCAATGATCTTTATTTTAAGAATAATGATCAATCATATATCATAGCCTTCCTATGGGAGACTGAGGTCTAACTTTCGAGCCTTTTTCAGGCTTGTCACTATCGACGCACACAGTTGGGATGCCTCCAACACCAAGGGCTAACAATCAGGCATGATGTCCTTCAGCTCCCAAGTCGCTCACGGTGGCCTTTCTGCATCCACACACCTCCTCTCTGCAGTCTTGATTTCCTTAGGACGTATGTCTAAAGGCCAGGACCTTGCCCACCCGGTTCCCTGAGGTACCCCGTCTCCAGTACTAAGCACAGTGCCTCCCAAGCAATAGATATGGAGGAACTTAAAGGTATTCCTCCTTTTGAAGGTCACTTCTTCATCAGGCCTTAATTGGTTCTCTTTCAAACTCCTGGAGGACTTGATTAACCAATCATTCTCCCCTCTCAACATTCTACAGGTCTCATCTTCCTTTAGACTATAGGAAAGACTATATATATAAACCTCATTCATACTTAAAAAAAACTCAAACCTGAGAATCCATATAGCTACTCTTGCATTTCTCCACGCCCTTTCTACCGTTGCTAACCCTTAGTCCTTAAACCCATACGCTACTCAAATTGCTTTTGTAAAGCTCACTAGCAACTTCTTTTATTTTTATGATCACCTGGGAGCTTTTACTTATTTATTTTTTAATTTGAGTACAGCCGACTCACAATGTTACATTCATTTCATTGCTGATGTATTTCAGTGGCCCATTTCAATGGTGCCCCCAACTCTGGTTTCAGCCCTTTTTCTGAACACTGTGCACTGTTCTAAGTAGGGCTGCTATTTAAGCTGACATTCTATATCCGCTGGAAAGATGAATGTATATATTTTAGCACAAGGGACAACTAGCCTTTTCTGAACAGGTCAAAACAAAAGAAGAATCACCCAAGTTTCTTGGGCTGTAAAGTGGACGGTGTGGACTCCTAAAGTCGCTCTCACTTCCGAAAGCCGGATTCCATCACGTTCTCCTTCCTCAACTCGTTATAATACATAACTGTTCATGCCGCCAAATGGTGTGTGTGCGTGTGTCTTTAAAAACTTTAGGAACAGAGTGAGAATCCTGCCCTGCGCCTTCTGCAGGCGGCCGTTCCCTCCAGCTCCCTCCACCAGCCACCTTCAAGGTGTGACCTGGGGCAGTCGGCCCAGGCGGGAGCGAGGAAGAACGCGACGCCACGCGACGGAGAGAGGCTGCTCGTACGCGGAAGGGGCTGCGGCCGAGGTTAACTGAATTGTGGGGACCGGCCGGGAGGCCCAGGAGCCGGCTCACGCAGCCACGCCCTCCCTCGGCCCGGGCTCGGCATCTCCTCCGCGCGCTGCGGCTCCCGGCCGGCTACTCACCATGGCGGCGGCGGGAGTCGCAGCCCAGAGGAGCGGGAGAGGCCAGGCGGAGCCCCGCCAAGCCCGGGGTCGCCACGGGTAGTTGGGCCGCAGAAAATGCGGAGGGAGGGCAACTTGTTTAGAAGCCTCCGGTTGCTAATGGGAACGGAGTCACGTGACCCCAAACGCTGCACTTTTATTGGCCCTCAAGATCACGCGACAGGAAGTGCAGTGTAACCAGCCAACCACCGCATGCACACTGGTTTCCAGAGCCGGAAGTCCCGCCTATTTGCGCCACGCCGACTTTGGGAGCCGGCCGCCGTTGCCAATGGTAACGGGAGAGGCGAGGTCGCCTGGACCCTCACGTTCAGGGGCGCTCTGGAGCTTCGGAGCCTGGGTTTCCTGGAAGGGCTGTCCCTCCTTTCCCGGGCTTGGTGACGACGTCTTTGTAGCTTGAAGGGCTGACTCCCCGACTTTTCAGTGGTCTCAGGGGGCCTGGGCGTGGGCGGCCGGACTGATTTCTCTTCAAGGGTGCGTCCTTGGCCAGAATAGGCCGGCAGTTCCAGCCCTGCCAGGTGCCACGATAGAGCTTTGAATGGCTCTCTCCCCGCCCCGCTCATTTTTTTTTCTCTTATAGTCTTGCTTTATCCTTAAAAATTAAACGCGAGTTGGTGAAAGAGCAGTGAATTTCAAGTTATTATGCCTTGAATCACCAGGGAAGCTTGTTGAACAAATGCTTCCGGGGCCTCAATCCAGAAATTCTGAATCCGGAAGTCTAGCTTGGGTGCTTGGAATCTGCAGTTTTTATCACACACCAGGAGGGATGGGGACCACGCTTTAAGAAACACTGTCCTAAGTCATCAGGGAAATGCAAACCAAACCACAATGAGATAACACCTTACACCAGTCAGAATGGCTAGACTCAGAAATAAGTGTTGGGGAAGATGTGGGCAAAGAGAACTCTCGTGCACGCTGGGTGAGAACGTAAATTGCTACAGCCACGGTGAAAAACAGTATGGAGGTTACTCAAAAGTTAAAAACAGAACTCTATGAGCCAGTAATTCCACTACTGGGTATTTACCCAAAGAAAACGAAAACACTAATTGAGAAAGACATATGACTCCTATGTTTACTGCAGCATTATTTATAACAGTCAAGATATAGAAGCAACCCAACTGCCCACCAACAGATAAATGGATAAAGATGTGGTGTACACACACACTATGGAACATTAGGCAACCATAAAAATGATAAGATTTTGCTACTTGGGACAACATGGATAGACTTAGAGGGTATTATGTATGCTGAGTGAAAGAAGCCATGAGAGAAAGACAGATATTGCATGGTGTTACTCATATGTGGAATTAGAAGGAAAAAAAAAAGTCCAGCTCACAGAAACAGAATAGAAAGGCGATTACTAGGGGCTTGGAGGTGGGGGAAATAAGATGCTGGCAAAAAGGTATAATCTTCTGTTTATAAAATGAGTAAGTTCCGAGGATCTCATGTATAACGTGACTGTAGTTGATAACACTGTATTGGATAATTAAAATTCGTTGAGAGTAGAGTTTAAGTGTTCTCATCAAAAAAAAATTTTTTTTAAGTAAATAAGTGAAGTGATAAGGAAATGGCCATGTTAATGAACTCAAAGAAGGGAATCCTTTTACAATGTATATGCATATCCATTTATCACATTACACACACATTAGAATTTTCTTTGTCAATTTTATATCAAAAAAAGCAGGAAGAAAGGGAAGGAGGGAAGGAAGGAGGACGGGAGGGTGGGAAGGAGGAAGGAAGAAAACTGTCCTAGAAGAGGCAAAGGTGCAGGATGAAACAGATTATTGCAAGTGTCAGGGGCTTGGGGCTGGGTGGGTGAAAGCCATTGAGTGGGCATTTCAGCAGGCTCAGACAGAAGCATGAGCCAGACACACTGAGGAGGGAATGACTAAGCTAAAAAGTGAGCTTGGCATGATAGACACTGAAATAGGAAGGAGCACAGAGTGGGGAGCTTCCTGAGGATCTGGGAGACTTAAAACTCAGGAGAAGCTATTTGGCATGAGTTGGTCCTGACTCAGGAATAGATAAGCCAACTTAGATCATGCTTTTGGGGTTTGTGTTGATTTTGGCCACTACACAGTGCTACTTAAAGTGGGTCACAATTGGGACCTAAAAGTCTAGAAGGGATTTCACAGTCCCGATTCTGCCTGCTTCATTTATGGCTCGGGAAATTGAGAGCCATGGCCACATGTCCAGGTCCTCAGAGGGCTAGGTGGAGGCACCGGAAGTTGGAGTCCGTGATTAAACTAATACAAATATGTTTTCAGGAGAAACACCGGAAAGTAGGTGTGAACTCTTCTGGTACAGGGGACATTAAATCATATTCTGGTTTCGAGAATTTCATTTTTCTTTTCGTTTCTTGCCACCGTCCTTTAATTCAACATGAACCCTATACCATATTATATGGTGTAATACCATACCATATAATATGGTATATACTATATTATGTACCAGGCTTAGGAATCGTCCCAAGATGCGAGTTCAGTGCTTTAAAAAATAAACTGGAAACTTCCATTGCTAGAACAAAATGGTAGCAGATACATCCTGTGGAATTTATGAAGGGATGATGTCTTTAGAAAAAGAGGCACAATGAAAAGAGGCATAATGAAAACATACTTATTGAGTTAAACGCCCAATATGGTACAATGAAAACATACTTATTGAGTTAAACGCCCAATATGGTACAATGGAAATAATCTAAATGGGTAAGTTTCAATTCAGACAAACTAAGAGCTAGGAGGAAACAGTATTTTCCTATGCGGAACGACAACTCAGAAAAGTAAAAGGGTCTTGCCCAGTAAGAGAGGCGGCGGAGTCAGGTCTGGAATCGAATCTCATGATCACCGGTGAGAGTTTCTCAACCATTTAATCCTACCCAAATATAGGTGCCCTGGCTTTCTCTTTCAGTTTTAGCCCCATTCCTGTTGAATGTAGGGCACCTACCTTCTGTTTAGGGGAGCTTATGGTTGTCCTGTGGCCGTCGAACAGCAGGGGACAAAGGTGTAGATTTCCTGTTTGCATGAGGCTTGGCAAAGTCTTGGGGCACAGTCAGGAATCCTTCACTTAAATGATCAAGGGTTGCTATACGTGCATTTGCCCATGGAAGGACCTTGAACCCGAGGGACAAGAAGAACAACGGGCAGGGTGCCCCTGCGTGTAACCTGGAGCACCCCCAGGCATGGAAGGATGTCCTAGAAGTACTGGGTTGGCCGCCCCGCTTCACCTTTGCCTCCCAGTGGGATCTGGGCAGAATTTCTGTCTCCCTGCAAGGTCCATACGTCAGGGTCTCAATACCCACCCCCCGCAACATGACCCCCTCCGTGCCCAGTTAAATGTCCACTTTATCATGCCGTCTCTCACATTTCTGTTGAGTGTTTGTTGAATTTGATAATGGTTGCCATAGCTTAGTGCCCAGTATGGGCTAGGCATACTCCAGGGCGATAGTTAAGCCTCACGATCTCTGGCTTTTTCTTACTACAGTGGACATTCATGAGTTCACACAGAGGGAAGGTCGCTTTACTGGGTACCGTGGATGCAAGATGAAGAATGAGTTTCATAACCACTCTTATGACATTTAGGTGAAGCTGTTCATCAGTTTGCATATCGAAGGAAACTTAAGTGTATTTTCCCGCGGGCAAACTCCTGTCTGTGCTTACTAAGTGTTATTAATGCCGGGAGACAAAAAGAGTGGGTAGATCATGCAAATATGTCATTCGTGAGTATGTTTGTGGCTTGGGGATTTTTCAAGTTGCTCTGCAAAGCGGCGTCGGGTAGTCGTTTTAATTTAAAATTCCATTTTAATCTAAAATCTTCTGAACCAAGGGGGTTATAATAATCACGGTAAGCCCATCTACCCAGCTGGGTTGATTGTTGTTACATAAGCTGTCTAAATAGTGTCAGCAAATATGAACACATATTTTTGGTCTCCAGCTGATGAATTTGGCTCGCGAAGAGGCTGAACTTGTGCTTTGGGTTATTTCCTAGCTTGGGTTGATTACCAAGGCAAACAGTACGAGCAGCGGGGGAGAAAAGTTCCACCCTAACTTAATAGCAAGCTTCTTAGTCTCACACTTAAAAAAAAAATTGCTGTGACCAATTAAAAATTGTGTGTGTGTGTGTCAATCGGGAAGGAGTAGATGGGAGGCACACAAAGGAGGCCATTATATACTTTTTAGCTTTGTTGAAGAGAAATAAAATGAAGACCAACTCTGTCTCTTCAGATGATTAGGAAAGGAGACGTTTGTGAGTTCATAGGTTGCCAGTCCTAACAGGGGCACCACCAACTTCAGGGTGTTCGCAACCCACCCATACTGGGCAAAAGGAGGAATGGGAAGGTCATTGTGCTCTTTTTAGCGGTGTTGACAGATTTACCAGACCCGCCACTATTTACAGAGCCCCCAACCCCCCCGCCCCCCCGCCCCCTGGCCATGTGTGCAAGTTTCTGTGGCTGTGATAGAATCCGAGAAGAGATATGGGGGATTCAGGAGGCCCCAGCTTTCCCTACTCTCTAGAGCTTTGGTTAAGGTCGGGATGGGGGCGGGGGGTGCCAAATAATGGAGGAAGGGATTTGGTAAAAAATGGTACAGGTGGTACACAGAAAAGGCAAAATCTTGAAGGCAATGTGGGGAAAAGGAAAGTTGGAGAAACATCGACCTAGTGGGGACTGGTTCGGGGAAAATCATTGTGGGGGAGTCTCTTGAGTCTTTGGAGTATGGCTTCTGGCATGTAATACCGCCCCCCCCTCCCAGGGTCCTCTCTGATTTCCCCAGCCCTACCCGGTTACAACTGAGAAAGTAGCCAAAACTTTAAAGAAGGGAAGAGGTCAGGATTGGAAGGGTCTTTATAGGAGCTATGGCAGTTCAGTGGGTCTCTGGTGGGCAAGAGATTACTTTGGTTCTTCTGTTGTTTACTCCCTCAGTGGCTTGGTTTCAGAATGCTCCAGTGACCGGCGGGGTATTGGGGGGTGCTGACAAATTCGCTCAGTGAATCACTATCACATGCATTAAAAGAGGTCAAGCGAGGAAGTGCTTCACCCTAAAATACTACGACTCCCTTTAAGCTTATGTAGATGACAGCAATTTCTTGGCCCAAATAATAGATCTGTTTCAGTGATTATCTCCATATATTAAAACACCCCAAAGGAAATAAAACACCCGACCCATCAAAAAGGGAAGTCTAAAAATATTGTCAGGAATTGGTGGTGGGCAATGCCTTCCTGTAAAGTACGAGAAAGAAGGATTGTAAATATGGGGATATGCTCCAAATCCTTATTCCAGACCCTCACACATGCAGAGCTGTTTGTGTTAGATCTACAAGCTCAGGCTTTGTCTCCAGCGATTGTCCCTGGAAACCCGGAAAACACACTGTGGGGAAGGGAACGGTGCGCAAGATGAGGTTTGTCCCTTTCAAGTACGGGGGCGGGGGGAGGAAATGTGGGGCAGGGGCAGCTTCATAAAATCGTCCACAAACCGACCTGTGGGGGGTAACTTTGAACATCTAACACACACAGGCTCGATACCTTTATGATTAGATTGGAGATAAAAGGTCCCCAGTTGTTCTTATCTGACAAAATCTGGTCTTGTTTTAAAAAAAAGTGAGATGTGAGCCTAAACCCGACGACAACGCCAACTTCAGTATCTCCCTGTATAGGACAAGTTTGCATTTGAAGAAATTCAAAGTACGAATTTCTGTATTTGATTCTGTGTGAGAGAAACCATGAAAATCGTGGAGTTAGTTTTTTTTTTTTTTTTTTACTAGGATCTCTGCTTGTATCCACATAAGAAAATTCTGTCTGTACACTGAGAGATTGTCTAGATGTGCTTTGTAAAGACTTAGCACTTACAATATTCTGATGATTCCCTTCTCTAAAATGGATCTATATATTTAAGCCGTCCGCACTGCGAGTCATTATAGCTGTCATTTGTTGTGTACTTGCTGTGGGTCAGTAACAAACGTTTCCTGTTTAAAACATAATATTTCCTCGACTCCTCAAAATAACCCCATGAGGTAAATACTATGACTACTCTCATTCTCGAAGGGACAGAACAGAGGCTTAGGGAGTGTAGGTAACTTCTGCAAGGTCGTGGGGCTGGTTGATGGAGGGGCTGGGACATGGATGAACGGATGTGTGGAGGCCAGCAGCCGGGAGCATGGTCGCCCAGCCCGTCCAGGATGGACAGTCCCAACCGTCTCACTGTCACACGTCCGGACAGCAGGGCCACAGTGGGGTACCAGGACACCTTCACCTGGAAGCTCCACGTGGACCGTCCCTTCCTTCCATCTAAATTCTGATGCCCTGATTCCTAAACCCCTTGATCCCCATTCAATCATTTCGCGGTTCCCAAAGTGCTCGTTAGCTATCCTAATCAACTCTTGCCCTCTCCCCGCTTCCTCTGTGCCCCGTAGAACACAGGTGCCATTACCTGATGCCCTCAGAGTGGCGGATTTTTCCCTTGAACACTCCTCGTCCAAGAGGGAGCTTCTTCCTTGGGCCACGCCCCCCCCAACCCACACACCATGGTAGGACAGGCCGTCTGTGCCTCCATCACGGTCATCTACCAACCCCTTGAGCTAAGCTTCCCTCAACCACCTTTTGCCTCCAGGGACCGCACTGCTGCCTATCTCCCATCAACCACCTTCCACCAAGCTCTGGATCATTCTTCATTCACGCACACTCCTTAAGGCCCATGACATCTGGCTCCAGCCTGTCTTGCCGTCCCTGTCCCTGCTTTGCGAGCTGCCGGCTGGTGGCCTTTGGCTCAATGTCACCTTAGCACCTGCTCTGCTTCCCACACCTCCTCGGAGCCAGCGGCTGTCCCAGAGAACTGTCCCTCTGTGATCATCACCCGCCGTCTGAGCACCGACTCCAGTCCTGTCACTGTCCCCCAGCCTCGCCTCGGACCCAAGGGTCACCCAGCTGTGATCTTTTTTTTTTTTTTAAAGATTTTACTTATTCCACAGAAAGAGTGAGAGAGTACAAGCAGGGGGAGCAGTAGAGGGAGAGGGAGAAGCAGACTCCCCACTGAGCAGGGAGCCCGACGTGGGGCTTGATCCCAGGACCCTGGGATCGTGACCTGAGCCGAAGGCAGACGCCCAACCGACTGAGCCACCCAGGCGCCCCACCACCTGTGATCTTTTCAACCTTCAGCTTTCTTCTGCTCTCTCATCCTTCCTCCTTGACTCGCTTCTCTCCGTCCCGGCTCTGAAGCTCCGTGTCATCACTCGAGCACAAGAAGTTTCTTTTTCTCACCTAGTGACTCACTGTTAACAACACCAACCCGAGTGATTCCTGCGTGAAATTTATCTAGTCCCACGGTGACTCCTCGCCGCCCCTCAACAATGTCCTCTAGGAAATACAGCTGCTTAGACATTTTGGGTCAGCTCCCGTCCCTCTTCACCCAAGGGGCTGTCCCTTAAAGTTTTCCTCATCCTCCAATATTCTTCCATCTCTCCCTCTTCAGTCTCAACAGATGATTTCCCCTCCTGCTTTTCTAGAAGGGAAAGCTCTCCCGATGTCTCTGTATTGCTGTTCAAAGTGAGTTCCTTCATCAACGAGTGAGGAACTATTTCAGGATTATTAATACTCAGTATTGCCTAGGGCACAAGGAAAAAACAACAACAACAAAAAAAGGGTTTGGTAGGAGGATAAAGTAATATGGCTTTTTTTTTTTTTTTGGAGGGTAAACTGGAAATTAGTATCAAAACTGAAAATGCACACGCCCTTTGACCCAGTGATTTGCCTTCCCTTCTAAGTATTTAAGAAAAAACAAGAGCGCAAAGATGTGTGTACGGAGATGTTTACTGTGGTTTTGATGTGGTAACAGTCTTGAGGTAGGTGTGAATGTTTCTCTTTTGGCCCAATGACCAAGTAAATGATGCTGTAGGAAAGTGGGATTTTTCTGCAGCTGTCACAAAGCGGGAGGAAGAATCCACGCCCAGTGGCCTGGAAAGATATCCATAATACCCAATGAAATGAAAAAGTTGAGGGGCACCTGAGTGGCTCAGTGGGTTAAAGCCTCTGCCTTCGGCTCAGGTCATGATCTCAGGGTCCTGGGATCGAGCCCCGCATCAGGCTCTCTGCTCAGCAGGGAGCCTGCTTCCTCCTCTCTCTCTGCCTGCCTCTCTGCCTACTTGTGATCTCTCTCTGTCAAATAAATAAATAAAATCTTAAAAAAAAAAAAGAAGTTGAGCTGGAGAAGGGTAGTCGGGGAGGAAGCCCGCTTGCCTATAAATGCACAGACAGACAAATTCATTAAGGTAAAGTGATACCCTTTCTATGCTCAAATCCAGGCAGGGTGATAGAATGATGACAGACATTTGGGGGGTGGCTGACCTCTGCTTAATGCATGCCTGTAATTTGGATTTCGTGATTACGTGGGCATTACTTGTATAATTCAATGATCTAAAGAGAAAATAAAATCGCAGCCCGTACAAACACAGTCTTTGCCACATCTGCCCTCGTCTTAGCGCTCACCACAACCAAGGCACCCTCCTTCAAAGGCCCAGGCCTCTGTCCTCTTCCCTTTCAACTTCAGGTCACCAAGAGCCCCGGATAGAGACCAGCCAAAGGAACATGCCCTTTCTTTTTTATTCTTCGCTCCGAACGTTATTGCTAATGTTCAGATGTTTTCACTTTGGTTGGTGCCCTCTGCTGTGAGCTTTCTTCCCTTCTCTCCAGATGGCCCCAGGAGCAGCCCCAGGGTCTCCCAAGCTGGAGGTGAGGTGGGCGGAGCCAACGGGAGGACTCTGCTTGCCCTGGGCAGATTGTTGCATAACCTTGTTTGTGACCTCTCTGGGAAGGAATGTCAAATTTCTGTCTGATTTGAATTAGGTTCACTGAGCAGGTCCCATTCAGATATTTCATAGCAAAATTAAATAGGAAGCTGGCATATATCTTTGGATACAAAGATATGGGAATATTATAAGCATTTCTTTCTTTCTTTCTTTCTTTCTTTTTTTTTTTTACTGCCTTACGGGGAATATCTTTTATGGGAAGGGTGTATTTAAATTTCGGTGTGACTTACTTTGAGAACAATGATGATCAATCACGGTTTATTATTGTCGGCCTTTTTCCAGAAACAGAAGACAGACTTAGGTGGTCTGTGTCAAATATCACAGCGGCCACACAGAGAATCTAAGCTCTCATCCTATCTTCCAGAACACCCCTGTCCTTCTTCTCCTGGCCTCGCTGATTCTCGGAGGAGCTCCTGTCAAAGGCTAACCAGGATCCACCTCGTGGCCCCGGTCAACCCCTTCTGCTTCCCTGGGGAGACCCAACTCCATCAATGATCCCTTCAGATTTTTCGGTAAGCTCCTATACCTTCATTCTCTTCCTCTCTCTTCACCCCTTCTGCTGTTGAAAATGAAGCTCGCATCTCCTGCCTATTAAAAACAAACCAAAACAATGACAATCGCAAACCCCTTCCTTTGTTCAAACTTTACCTAGCATTGGCCACCCTAACTTGTTCCTTCTGTTTATTGCTGAGCTACAGCGGGCCTCCCTACTGTGTATGCCTCACCTGTCAGTCACCTAAGTCAGTCACTTAGTCTGGCTTTCCCCCTCCCCCCTTCTGACGCAGACTTCCCCCAAACCGTCAAATGATCCCCTCCTTCCTGAAACGGATGCCTCATCTGGCGGCTTTGAGCCCTTCCCCATGAAGCCGTGTCCTCCTCGTTGACATTGCCCTTGGCTTACTTGGCTCGCGTGGTTGGCACCTCTTCTGCTCACCTCCGACTAGTGGTGTCCCTTGGATCTCTGTCCTCAGCGGCTTTGTCTGCCCACTGTGCCCTCCTCGCCTGTGTCGTTCCACTCCCTCCCCGGGTTTCATCCGTCATATGTGAGGATGACCATGAAACCTTCCCCATCAGCTCCTGCTCATCACTTGCGTCCTCAACTCATAGTTCCAAGAGCTGAAGGCCTTCAAAGTGACAGGTGCATGACAGATACACCTGCTTACATTTTTACCTCGTGCCATGGAGATAACCTTCTAATATCCCTACTATCTTTTCTATCCTTTGTTAGTCACCGTCACACGCCGTATTTTGTGAACGCTACTCATATGCTATCTATATACACCATAGAAGCAAAAACATTTTTCACTGAGTCACCTCAATGAAAAAGAAATCCAAATCTGGAGAGAATGAGGAGATACCGACACTACGTCTCTGAAAGAGCCTTTGTTTAGATCCAAAGGAAAAGGCTGGGGAACTTTGTTAAATCTGGACTTTTCTTTTATCTCACCATCAGAAGGGTGAGTCAGTCTTTACTCAAAGGGCAAAGAGTGTTCTTGTAATGCTATCATTAAAAAAAATAATAATAATTCTAAGAATTGTTGATTTGAGCCTTGGGTCGAATATGGTTTTCTATGGGATGTTTACTATAGACATCGATGTTTGTTCACTCCTAGTTGTAAATTGTGGTTTTTTCAGACGAGGCTGATTGACTTTGTTATCCCTCAGATGAACCCACTGACAATGAACTATGAGCCTCCAGGAAGCCGAGAAATAGGGACCCAGATGGAAATACTGCTCCTCGTAAAGGTTATTTGCAGGGACAAATAAACAGGGCTCTAACTGAAAACCAAAATGAAAGATGAAATGCAGGATCTTGCTTCTTTGGACGGTGATCCCACGTGCAGGGCAGAAATGAGAACTGATCTCTTCCTGTATGCTATTTTTTCTAAATTTCTATTTGAATTCCAGTTAGTTAACATACAGTGTAATACTAGTTTCAGGTGTCTTCCTGTATTTTAGAAGAATACACTGTGCAGAAAGAATTTTTCGTTTTGTAATTAACTCACAAGTCGGGTCTGATTGTTTTTTACTCCGCTCACACCCATCAGAAGGATATGTGACCCAGGCCCCGGTTTTACGCTGTTACTTTTATCTTGCACTGACAAAAGTCACCACGGGGCTGAGTTCTCCTTTCCAAATGGCGAAAATGGTAATGAATGGGTGAACTTGGATCTTTCACAGAACATTATGTGGGATACTTATTAAATAGCGTGCAGGATTGAAATAAAATTCACTTCCTTTTCGAGAAATAAGAATGTGGGAAAAAATGGAATTTTTCCATTTGCAACGATGTGGGTGGGGCTAGAGAGTATGATGCTAAGGGAAGAAGGACAAATACTGTAGAATTTCACTCATTTGTGGAATTTTTTTTATTTTTAAAGATTTTATTTATTTACTTGACAGAGAGAGAGATCACAAGTACGCAGAGAGGCAGGCAGAGAGAGAGGGGGAAGTGGGCTCCCCGCGGAGCAGAGAGCCCGATGCGGGGCTCGATCCCAGGACCCTGAGATCATGACCTGAGCCGAAGGCAGAGGCTTTAACCTACTGAGCCACCCAGGCGCCCCTTATTTGTGGAATTTAAGAAACGAAACAGATGAACATGACTGGGGGGTTGGTGAAGAGAGGCAAACCATAACACAGACTCTTTACCGTGGGGAACAAACTGAGGGTTGCTGGTGGGGGACGGGCTATATGGGTGATGGGCCTTAAAGAGGGCTCTTGCTGTGATGAGCACTGGGTGTTGTAAGAAAGTGGTGAATCACTAAATCCTGCACCTGAAACTGATATTATCCTGTATGTTACCTGAGTGGAATTGAAATAAAAACTTGAAAAAAAGAAGAATTTGGGAAACCTGAAATGGAATGACATGTGAATTATATGTTAATCACAGAATATGGTGCTAAGAGTCTCCAAGGATCATGGCATGATGGACAGACACTGTTATTTTAGAGGGAGAAAAGAAAGATTCGGTGTAGATTTAAAAATTTACACCTACAAGTAAGAATTTATTTGAGAGATTATACCAAGAATAAAGAAGAGTGTGTGTCCGTGTGCGTGTGCGTGTATGTGTGTGCATATATATGTGTATGTGTTTGTTTTGTGTGTGTATATGTGTGTCTCTATAGATGCGTGTATGTGTTGTTTATGGATGTGTGTGTTTGTGTGCGTGTGAGTGTATGGGTGTTTGTGTGCGTGTGAGTGTATGGGTGTGTGTATGCTTCTGCATGTGTGTGCGTGTACGTGTTATACATGGACGTGTATGGGGTATATGTACATGTGTATGAGTGTGTGTGTGTTGTGTATGGATGTGTGTGTGTGTTGCGTATAGGTATGTGTGTATGCATGCCTATGTGTATATATGTGTATGCATGTGCACGAGTGTAATGGTGTGTGTGTGTGTGTGTGTGTTAGTGGGGAAGAACAGAAGGGAAAAAGAAAGGACTTTGGAACCCTAAAATAAATCAGATGGTGGATGAGAATTTATCACAAGCTTATCTTAATACCTGCTTTTTATAGGTGATGAACATAGTCACGTCAGCGATCGTGAATAATCTACTTTTCTGGTAACAGAGCCGTGGAGTTCTCTTTGGCAGGCAAAGGTTTTCTGTGCCTCGAATGAATCTTTTATTACTTTAGATTTTGACAACAGCCCCAGGCCAGGCTCCTATTGTGTAAAAAACCACTCTGCGACATTCAAAGCAAGTGGAACACACGAGCAATTTGGGAAATGGACTACGAAGGCCAGACGCAGCTCCCGGGGTGCAGGGGGGCCCTCGGGGTGCGGGGAAACCTGAGCTTTCCTCTGGCCTCATAAATGCCATTTCTCTGTTCAGTCTCTCCTTTGGGTGGATTTCTTCCGGGTCTTTTACTGGGGATTATTTTTAGAGAGAAAAGTAACTCTCTTTAGCATGGGGTCCAAGCACACTGGCCTTGCAGGACGGTACTGCGGCTGGAGAGGCTGACATCCTTTCTGGGAAACCAGAGAGGGTCCGAGGGGAGTATTTATTCCAAACCACTTAATCTCAGTACAGACACCACTTGTGGGTAATACAGTTATTTTGAAAGAATGCAAAGAAGCAAAAAGGAAAAAAAAAAAAAAAGACATCCTTCAGAGAGCAAACCTTCAGAGGGCAAAAGTTCAAGGGAGGATTTATTTTTAATCTTAAAAGGGAAGACGGATTGTGAGTGAATTCGAGAGCACTGATAAAAATGCGAAAGCTCAGAAAGCCCAGAAGGGCCTTTTGGTTTGCTAAGTGTTGTTTCTTCCGGGGCCAGAAGCTAGTCAAATAGATTGGCCTGATTCCTAAAAGGTTTTTCTAACTGGCTGCCAGTCTCAGATAAAAACCATATACTACAACTTTAGAAGCGTGTGTGTGTGTGTGTGTGTGTGTGTGTGTGTGTGTGTTGCCCATTTCTTTGTAGATACAAGGAACAGAATCACAACTGAGTAAGATCCTGGGTGGGACCATAACCCAACACGATCGGCATTTTATGACAAGCTAAAGCAAATAACTGATTTGAGGTCTACCACTTTCTTTGGCTTCCCCGATTATCCCTCCCAGTGTAACTAACTGGAAGGATTTACTCACCCCTTACCTAAGAAAAGACATCTCCTTACAAAAGTGGAAAGCAGCGAGGGACATTCATGTCATTTAGTATGAACCTGTCTTGGGGACAGCCGAGGTCAGCCCAAGGTACCAAGCCATGGACAAAACATTTTATTCCCCACTGGTTATTATGATCATTGTTGTTTTATGAAGCTCATTTTTCGTGAGAATATAAAAATTATATATGGCCAGTTATGGACTTTTGGGTGCCAAGTTCATTTATCTGTTCATCATATGTATACTGAGACTCATTATATATGTCAGGCACACCTGAAGGCTCTGGGGTCACAATAGAAAGGAAAACAGTTACGGTCTCTGCTCTTGGGAGGTAAAGTGGGTCTTAACACTATGTGAATTGGTTCCAAGGTTTTGATCTTCCATTGGGGAAACCTGCAGCCAAATTGCAAGCTCTGTTGACCCTATTTGGAACCACTAGGGATGGGAGCAACAGCCCGGGAGACGGTCCTAGCCTCTGCTGGAGGGGACCAAAGTATGGCCATGCACACGGCGAGGGGCTGGGATGCTTGACTTCTTTTCAGGTGGCTCTGCTCCCCAGGGAAGGGACCAGGAGTGACCCAGGACAAAATGAAAAGGCGGACCTTTGAGACCATGCCGGCCATCGAGGAGAGAGAGTTCTACAATACACCCCGCTCGGCAATTATTTTAACAACGACAGCAACAACGCTTGGTCCCCCCCATTGTTTCTTCTGCAAATGGTGGCAGGGAAACCATGACTTGGTGAGGGTAGGCTCTGATCCTCTTGTTTCTACCATCTGCTAGATCAGAAAGAGCCTAGACTGGGTGCAGGGAAGAAAAAAAAAATTTAGTGGTTATTGTGGCTTGGAAGCATCTGTAAGTATGGGTCAGTCAACGCTCTTGAATGTGAGTGTCTCTGAGCTGTATTAGTAACGACACACAGCTAAGTGAACATAACAGGTACAAGCTTGCAGCCCTCCTTCGGGTGCACCTTCAGAACTCTCCCCTATCTCGAAGAGGAGGAGAGAACATACATGTGGATAAAAATGATAACAATAATTTATTAGATTATCTTGCCACTGTTCTCTTAGAAAGTAGCGCTTCCTCTTTCCAGAATATGTGAAGGTTATATTTGGAATATGTGAAGGTTATATTTGGAACCACCCTTGTTTTGAAACTTTGTTTTAAATTAAACTTAGCCTGGGCTGGGTTGGGTTCTGATGAGAATATTCTTATCACAGGAGCCAAGAATAGTTCAATAAAAACACACCCAGTAATATATGAAAATTCATGAGTCCATAATGATACTCAGGAGAAAGCCAACAGAAACTCATCTGAAGCATGAGTACCTACTCTTTATTTGGAAACGATGTGATTAAAGAGGAAATATATTTAATGTCTTTCCAGCAGGAACTATATGTCAGGGTAACCTAATAGCTCCCTTTGACAAGATACAACAATTCTACAGAAGGATGCCAACTAGATGTAGGAGGATAGGCTAAGAAAATCATAGTCCCACCATTCCCATGCGAATGTAGATCCAAGAAAAGACTATCAGCTTGTGTGAAGGACATGAGGTTGATAGTTGATGGGACCTGGGCATTTCCATGGATCCAAAGTAATGTCACAATGATGAGGTTCCGGTCATCAGGAGAAAAAGATAATTGTACAATGGTTGGCTCAGACTGCCATCACTCTAACCAGTGGTTGATCTAGGATCAGAAAGGGTGGGACAGCCGGATAGTCCCTGTTCTCCTGGTATCTTGGATTCCCAGGTCACAGACTCCTCTGGGATGAAGTCTAGCCAATGATATGTACCTGGGGTCTAATCATCCTGTAAATGTAACTTCTGGGAAATACAGAGGAGAGAGGAAGAGGCTAAATGACACCACAGGTTAAGCAAATGGGGTGGGAGCGGGGATCTCTAGGCCAGCCCACTGGCTGCAGTAAGAAGATTTCATAAAGAAAGAGACTCATGCCTAGATCAAAGGACACTGAGAGCATATAGCAACCAGGTGGAATTCCTGGTTTGGGACCAGGTCCTGGCGTAAACAAAAAGGCTGTGAAAGACATTTAAGGGGACAATTGGGGAATCTGAACACAGATCGGCTATTAGAGTATGATTATTCATTTTAGGTGTGATCGTGTAATTTTTTTGTTACTTAAGCCAGCATTACTAATTGATTAGGAACGCATTTTGAAATATTTAGGAGGTCATGTCATGACATCTCTAATTTTTTCTTTACACACACGCTGTTTTGTCCTACAAATACACGGACTTGGAACCAACCACTGAGACTGGCAAGTAATGTGCAGTGATAGGTTGCTATCAAATAATGAGTAAAAAATGTTACCACATTTTCTAAAGATTGGTCTTTAAAGTGAGTAACACGAAAAAGACTAACATGAAATATTCAAAATAATGAAGAAGGCATAATCATGAGACGAGAAGCAAAAAAAAAAAAAAAAAAAAAAAAAAATTCAAGACCCGATAACTAACTCAATTTTTAGTATTGTCACCAAAACCTAATTCCCACGGGGTGCAATCCTTTGCAATAAGGATTTTTTATAACTTGTATTCACTTAGTGCTCCTCAAAATCTTCACCTGCTAGTAAAAACTGATCAGTGTTAAGGGAATGGTTAGATAAATTACAACATATGCCCATGTAGGAAATATTGTGAAGTCATTAACAATTAAGATTTGGATTTAATTTAACATTGGGAATTCTATTTAATAACATGAGCACATGCTTATGATACAATGGGGAGCGGAAGAGGTACCTCTCTCTTACCAAACAGTACGATTTTGTGTAAATGTACATGGTTTAGCCCCACATTATTGCTGAAAGAGGATAAAGAGGGAACAACTCGTGTCGTCCTTGTACCATCGTGACTGTCACAGGAAAATAAGAGGGAAAAAACCCACAGAGGAGACAGTAAAAAACCTATAGCGCTCACCAGGCATAGACTACCCTGTTGTCTGTTTCCAGCAAGAGCAAGGTGTCTCACCACACGGGGCAGATGTGGTAAATTTGCTGTCATGAGAAAAAGAACCCCCTCATTTTACTCATCTCCAAAACTGAAAGTTGAAGAGTTGAAGCCCTTTTGCCCTTCGGGACAACTAAACTCAAGAGAGCCTCCTCGTCACCAGGCAGAGGACCAGATGGCCGACTGGAGGAGACGATTCCGCCCCAACAAACCTGGGAGAAGCAGGCGCAGAGCTGTTGAAACATACGGTCCGCCATTGCGTAGTTCCGGAACATTCTCTCACTCTCCAGGAGGGCGGCCGAGCCTGTGCTGCTGCCAGGAGATCGGGATCAAGCACGAGAAATGGACTCCATTCTCATGGGCAGCCTTCCCTCTGTTGGGAGAAGAAACAGTGTCAAGTTCATTGACCATGTTGAGGAGACCCGCCTTGTTCCTGGGAGGGGGAAATAAAAGCCTAACGATGTGAAACGACCCCTACCGATCCCGATTATGGAAGTAGGATTCTCAGCAACAATTTTCAAGGTTGAGGTAGAGCTTCGTGCATTGGCGAGGAGAGATCTCTGGGCTTCCCTGTGCGTTGCTCCTATGAAGCCAGAGCCAGAAGGACAGATCTCACAGAATCTCGCTTATGCACCCACACGCAACTCCAAAGAGAAGCCTCTGGATGAACGCACACCAAAATTTTAATAATAAATATGTATGAGGAACTAGGAAAGGAATGGAAGAAAAGGGAACTTGACCTTTTCTTACTCTCTATATTTCTGAATTAAAATATTTTTTTTCTTTCTACAGCCACCAGTATTTACTTATTTCTTGCGTACTTTTTAAAAAAGAAGCGAAGATGAACTCACATGCCCCTGGTAGAACTATAAAAATGGTACAGTCCCTTGAAAATGGTTTGGCAGTTCCCCAAAACTGAAACATAGAGCATGTGACCCAACCATGCTACTTTACCCGAGAGAAAAAGGAATCTATGTTGGCAGAAAGACACGCATGTGTATAGAAGCCCATTCATAATAAAAAATGGAGGCCACCAAAATGTCCCCCAGCTGCCGAATGGATGAGCAGACGGGTATGACGTGTGACCAAATGTCGTCATTCAACAATGGACACACACAGCAACTTGGATGGATCGCACAATCATGACCCTCAGTCAAAGAAGCCAGACGAAAAAGAGTCCATGCCATGGATTTCAACTGATAGAAAATTCTAGAAATGCAAACCAGAAAGCAGATGGGTGGTTGAACGGGGAGGGGGAGGAGGGGCGGGGTAGAAGTCATTCCGAAGGAGCACAAGGGAAGTGCTGGATACGCTCGCACCCTCCACCGGGCTCATGGTCTCACTGGTGTAGCGACGCCAACATTTACCCAACTGTACACTTTAAATAGGCGTGGTCGGGCGCCTGGGTGGCTCAGTTGGTTGAGCGACTGTCTTCGGCTCAGGTCGTGATCCTGGAGTCCCGGGATCGAGTCCCGGGTCGGTCTCCCTGCTCGGCAGGAGGTCTGCTTCTCCCTCTGACCCTCCCCCCTCATGCTCGTTCTCTCTCATTCTCTCTCTCTCGCAAATAAATAAAATCTTAAAAAAAATAAACAGATGTGGTCCATTATGTGCCAATTATACCACTGAATCCGTAAAAAAAAAAAAAAGTCATGCATGTTTAATATAGGAAATTTGGAAATAACCTAAGAATGAAGAAGAAAAAGAAATAGCAGCTTTACTCCCTTGTGAAGATAACAGCTGACAAGTGGGGCTTTTCCGTTCCCACCGGACTGTAAGCCTCACTCGGCAGCTGTAGTCCCAGCACTATGCTGGAAGAGCAAGGGTTCCACAACTATTTTGAGTAAATAAGTGAACGGGAAAATAATCTACTCTATTGCATACGTATGATCTCCTTAGGCTTTTTCACGTCACTGAAAATTCTTTGAAATTATATTTGTGACTCCACGCCCTTGCACTGTCTGGATACATATTAAGTTTGATTTTGAACTTGGGTCATTCACCGGGTTTCAGTATCACCAGTCGCTGGCTGTGATCTTCGACTCTGTGGGCACCTGCTTGGGTGTATCATGGAAGGCTCATCTCTACGGCAGCCAATTCCCAAACCACGGATGGACCCGAGGAAGCGGGCTAAAGGCTTAATTTTACATGACACAGATAAAAGTTAAGACGGTTATAGTTCCCATCTTTTAAATTCCTTTGTTGAGGAACTTCTCCTTCCCTCAGTTTCCTCTTCTGTAAAATGGGAGTATAATAGTCTCTACTTCTCGAGCATTAAAGGCGAGGGTGCCAAGCCAGTGTGTGGGGATAGCGCTGGCACTTACGGGTCATTCTTGTTCCAGAATTGTCCTTGGTACCCTCTCGGTTCCCTCAGCTCAAATTCCTTTTCTTGGGATCTGCCCGTCTAAAAGCATCTGTCAGCCTGGCTTGAAGAATCTTTCGGGTAGTTTTTTGGTTTCCCTTTAGGCCACTTTAAAATATTTATTTTAGCCAAAGATAAACATCGGCCCCAGTGGGATTCCAAATTCTAGATAGCTCTGGTGATCGGAAGGATTCAGTGAAGCAATTTTCTTTCGGGTGGAATCCCCCAGCTTTCTGCTGAATTTCACGGCTCGGTGATTTTTAGTTGAAACCTGTAGCTTCGTAGAGTCGTGCTAGCAAACCGTAAACCATTCTGGGTTTCTCAAGCTCTGTAAACCTTAGAAAAGCAGGTGACTCTTGAAAGAGCTGCCTGATCGAACAGTTTTGGAGAGGATTTTTAGTCAACCTCGGGTTCCAGATCCCCAAGCGTGGAGCAGAGATCTTTAGTGAGCTAAACATGCGCACACAAATAAGATTCTTATTCCTTTAGATTAACGCAGAGAAGAGGAATATGTAAATATATATTAACTCAGAATATCTGCAAATATACTTTTATTTAAGCAATCGCCTTGCATTTTACAGCTCAGGACACCGAAGCTTAAGGAAATCGAGTGACTTATTCAAACTGCCCTTAGTAAGGAAATCCAGCTCGCTCTGAATCCAAAGTAAGTATGTAATTTACATCATACCAAGTAACAACAGTCAGCATTTTCCTCGCACACCACAGTTTGCAAAACCCTTTAGGGACAGTGTCTGTTTGGGCCCCGACAGCTATGCCCTGCCAGGTGGCTGCTGTGATGCCGGGCTTCTCTCTACATCTCCTGAAATTAGGAATAAGACTGTTCTCTGACTTCGTGCTACTTAAGGTGGGGTCCTCGCCCCGCAGCACAGACGTCACCCGGAAGCTTGTTAGAAATGCAGACACTCAGGCTCCATCCAGACCTGCCAAGTCAGAATCTCTATTTGAACAAGCTCCCCAGGAGACTTGTAGGCACATTACAGTTTGAAAACCCCTCTCCGGTGAGCCACTGAAGGTCTGCATCCTGGATCTGTCTGGCCAGAGCAGAGACACACAGAGTCGCTGAGACAGAGGGTCCCCCCCCCCCCCCCGCCCCCAGGCTGGCAGGTCTGGTGCGACACTGGTTGAAATGCTATAGAAAACATGTGTGCGTTGAATCGGGCTGGCTAGGCAGGGAGGACTGGGAAGGGACGTCACAGAGGTAACTGCTGGCAGGCCAACCCAGCAGTGCTCACGGATGGAGGCTTCTAGCTAATGGTCAGGGGCAAAAGGTCAGTCCTGCCGTGCAAAGCACGCATCGGGCATGTTAATACTGCACTTTGTCACGCAGACTTTGGGACCATAGGATTGGCGGACTCGAATCCATTTTTATTTTATTTAATTAATTAATTAATTAAATTTTACAAGATTTATTTATTTATTTATTTGACAGAGAGAAAGAGAGATCACAAGCGGGCAGAGAGGCAGGCAGAGAGAGAGGGGGGGAAGCAGACTCCCCGCTGAGCAGAGAGCCCGATGCGGGGCTCGATCCCAGGACCCTGAGATCATGACCTGAGCCGAAGGCAGAGGCTTTAACCCACTGAGCCACCCAGGAGCCCCTCAAATCCATTTTTATTGTTCAAGCTCCATGAAGACCTTCCTGGAAGACAGGGCAAAGAAGATGCTGTGTGTGCCCGGTATCAGTCTAAAGCTCCTCTTTGCTTACAAATCACATTGGCTCACGCTTTTGTGTCTCTCTTGGAGAATCCTGTCCACGTCTCAAGGGACACAGGCATGGTCGGATGTCACCCCGCGCCCACGAGTTCTGTCCTCCCCTGCCTGGGATGGAACACAGCCACAGAGGGAGCGTACCCCCTGCGCTTCTCCTCTCATTTTTAAGGGAATGTGGCCAACTCTGAGCTTACGATGGCTCATATCATTCATGAGCCCCTCCTCTGCGCAAGGTGCCGGGAAGCCTTGTGGGTCGTGTCTGGAGGTGGCTTGGCCACTGTCCACGTAGGAAATGAAGGTGTCCAGAAGGCTTCGATGGGTCTCTCTTTGGTGCCCTAGAATCCCCATCTCATTGAAATAAAAGGAATTCAGATATGTCAGGGGCCGAGAGGTGAGGTCATCCCAAAGTCCGATAGAACCCGAGCTGACATTGAGATCATCTTCTTACCTCTTGTCTAAAACTATTTCCTCCAGGCTTCTCATTTGGCTTCCCCCGTGGGGCCGCCCGTGGAGAGCAGTTACGCCAACCAACATACTCAAGACACGCGGTTTTACATCTTCCTCCAAATTTTCACGTCTTTCCATGAGCCCCACTGAATGGGACATACATTAGAAAGTTGTAGTGAAACGTTCCGGAGGCTCCTTCTGCCAGACCCGCCGCTGCCTCGGACTCCCGTTATCGCCCCAGTGCCCGTTCTGCCGCTCTGGCTGGGGGGAGGGATGGGCTAGAAGGTCACAAAGATGCTCATGAGGCCACATGGGGAGCCATGTGGTTTGGGGTCAGGAAACCAGGTGCCTGCTGGCAGGCTACACCCACAAACTTAGGCACTACCACCAAGTCAGGTGCCTCTTGATTTTGGCAGCTCAGAAATAATGAGCCGACAGTCAGGTGGCACGGAAATCTGTCAACAGAGTTATCAGCTCATCAGAAAAATGTGCTTGGATGTGGGTTTAGACATCCTGAAAGTTAGCCCAATGTGGCATAGGGTGGAAATTGCTATGCCCAGGATGAGTGATGGGGGTGTGTGTGTGTGTGTGCGTGCGCATTTGTGGTTGAACACAGAGAACCTACCTTTGTTCTTAACGATCAGATGAACGATGAGAGATTTTGACAAATGGGATGATTTTGTAATAACTTTCTACGGAGAACTAATCATATATTTGCACAAATTCAAAGTGTACCTTTAAGACAAGTTACGGACTTTTGGGGGCTCTTCAACAGATAGAAACACTTACCAGAATCTAAAAAAAAATTTTTTTTAAAGATCTTTATTTATTTATTTGACAGAGAGGAGAGAGATCACAAGTAGGTAGAGAGGCAGGCAGAGAGAGAGGGGGAAGCAGGCTCCCTGCTGAGCAAGGATCCTGATGCGGGGCTCGATCCCAGGACTGTGGGATCATGACCTGAGCTGAAGGCAGAGGCTTAACGACTGAGCCACCCAGGCGCCCCCACCTCATTCTTTTTTAACTGCTGCATTCTATTCCGTGGAATGACTACACCAGCCTTTACAAAATCATTATCTTATTAATGGACATGGAGATTTTCTGTTTGCACCAACACAAGTGCCTTTGTTGCGATACCCCCTCGAGAGCACGCGTGAATATTCTCTAAAGGGGACAGCATCGCGGGATGGCTGAGACACAGGGACGGGAGCTTCATATGTTAACACACCCTCCCCTGATCCGCTGCAATGGCTGAACCAAGTCCCACACCTTCGGGAGCACGAGAGCCCGGCTCCCCTCCCCAGTGCTCAATATTGAACTTGGGGAGATTTGCCTTTTGAAGAGTGAAAATGTTCCCGTTTAATGTGCATTTCCCTGATGATGAGTTAGAGAGGGCTTCCTTTCAAGATGTTTTGCTTCCCTCACTTGGGAAAGGCCTCTGCACACTTTCGCAAGTTTTAAAATTGGGGTTATTTGTCTTTTGTTTGGGGGTTTGTGGGAGCAATGCTCTTTTTCAGAGACAGATTGCAAAAAGCACATAGTGATAGACAGTTTTTCTCTCTTTCAGAAAGTCATAAAAGCGTCTGCTTGCAGAGAAACGGAGGGGAAAAAAAGCCTGTGGTGTGCGCGTCTGTGTCTGTGTTTTTTTCCATAGCGTGACTTCAACACCCACATACGTTTGGTAAAAACGGAGCGAAGCCCCCAAAGATTGCGACGGCAAAGATGAAAGAGAAAGAAAAGTAAGGTCGTTCTACTAGACGCTTAATAACAAGAAGGGCAATTTTCAGCCAACAGGTGAAATGGGGCTTTTTCGTGTTCTGCCCAAGGCTCGCTTTGCCATCCCGTCGCCAGCTCCTTCGGCTGCTTCCCGTAGAAAGCTTTTTGCTACGGGTAGCTTGGGATCTGGGCTCGTGCCCAGCAGTTGCCCATCTAAGGAAGTGACGTAAGTCTGTGGCCCCCAGCTGGGGTTATCTGGGAGGCTCATCGCCCCTGGCAGTGACAGACACAGATGACAAAGGGGGAGTGGCAGCCCAGGCTTCTTGACTTAGCCTCAACCGCAAGGGCACTTATCTCCACAAGGCATCTTCCTGGGTGAAAGCTGAAGTCTGGAGGCTTGAGAAAGCGGGGCACTTAGGGGGTGCAGAGGGGCTGAGGAGGAAGGGGGCAGGAGCTCCGTCCCCTCTGTATCGGTTCTAATGGGTGTGTGTGGTTGAGGCCCAGGAGCAAATTTAAAGATCATCCCTGAAGATGGGGGTGGTGTGGACTAGAGCGCTGGGGATGAGTGGCAAAATCCTTTCAGCCCTCTGTTTTATGTTTCGTTCAAAAAGACTCTCAAGGGGGAGGCTCCAGCCATTTCTCAAAACACGCTTGGGAGAGAGGTCATGCTTCCAGCCTTTGTGAAAGTGGCTAGCTAGATAAAAGAAAGCCCAGACGAGGTGCGTAGCCAACAGACCCATGAGAGAGCAGGGGACAGCTTGGCAAGTGGCAGGACCCCGCTGGACAGCTCCCGAGCCCAGATTAGGGGACCCATCCCTACAGTTTCCTGTTTGGCGGGTGTGATGTACCCCCACAGCATTAACGAATGTCTGGGCGCTGCTGCTCCCGCTCTGGGGAACACACTTTGACAAACACTGGGCTAGACAGAAGTTGCCAGAGAAGCCTTTAATCAGGGAGAAAACGGATGCCGGGAGGTATTTTAGATGGTTGTGTCTGCGATCTCTCCTTCGGCTGCCGGGGGAGGGAAGTCAGAGGAGAAGGGTCTGAGGACACAAAGGCTACACGGCAAAGTCTGCAGATGGCAGACGACGGACCACGTCTGCCTGGCGAGCTTCTAAAGGCAAGGGAGGCTCGAGTCCCTGGTGGTTACCCGCCGTGGGGCTGTGATGTCTTAGAAGGATCACCCTTGTCGAAACTGAGGGCCAGGGCCAGGATTAGACTTAGCTGGGATGGAGAATAAAATATGAGTGAGAAAGAGACCACATTCCACCCAGATATTTATTACTTTAACCATTAAAATCCTTTAAAATTAAAGTAACCAATACTATGCATGTGGCTAAATAAAGGTCAAGTCAAGTCATTTTCTGGAGCCTAAAGACAAGAGACTCCTATTCCTGGTTCCTTTTTTCCTGGCTTCCCATCCTATTCACCCAAACCCATATTTCTGTGCTTCCCAAACTTTACTGCGTGCACAGAGCCCATGGGGACCTTTAAAATGCCAATTTGACTCAGTGGCTCTGGGGCAGGACCTGAGATCCTACATTTCTAACCATTTCCCAGGTTATGCTGATGTTGGTCTGTGGACCAGACTTTGTGCTGGAAGGTTTTAAATCATTCTTTTAATTCTGTGCTCTCTCTCTCAAATAAATAAATAAATAAAATCTAAAAAAAAAAAAAAAAAAGAATTTACCAATGGTTTACCGCCTTTTGCTTCTTCCTTTTTTACACGTCCCTCTTTTGAGAGACATCTTTCTCTGTGGAACCCAAACTAATTCATGAAAATAACGACCACCAGAAACACCTTCGGGCTTTTAGCAGCCATGTGGCGGTGGCGGGAGGGGAAGGAGTGAGCATGTCGATGCTGTGTTTATGCTCTGCTACCCACCTGTGTGCCCACTGTTAAGTCCTTCATTTGATATATGTCTATCTAATAGGTCCATGCACAGGATGTGGACATTTGGTGATAGGGTTTGTATCTTTTACAGTAACTTTTTCTTAGCGGAAGATCCTCCCTGTGTCTTGGAATGGCTCTTCTTTTCATACTTTGACATAAATGTCACTACCTGGTGTCCCCAGTTAATAGTCTCCCTTTATCCATACTCTTTGAAGTAGACTTGACAGCTCTCCCCGTGGAGAGGGGGAGTCGATTTCCCCATTGCTTGAATCTGGGCTAAACTTATGACTTGCTTTGATCATTAGGATGTAGACAGAGTGGCCATGGCCAGCTTTGAACCCAGACCTCGAGAGGCCTTGTGCACGTCTACGCTCTCTCTTAGGACCTCATCATCACCATGTATCCAGACCCAGGCTAGCCAGCCAGGGGATGGGGGACCACACGGGTGAGCGCAAAGGCCGTCATGCAAAGCCGGCCCCAGTCAACTTGTTAGCGGACACAGATATATGAGCAGCCCCAGCTGAGGTCGGCTGAGGTTGGTTGAGACCAGAACTGCCCAGCTGAGCCCAGTTCAAACTGCAACTTATAGAATCAGGAGATAAATAATAATCATCGTGGAGTGGTTCGTTAGGCAGCAATAGCTAACTGATACACCTTGTTTATTTCCTTCAGAGCACTTCTCAGGAAGTTCCGCAAGCTGCTCAAAGACTCCACTTTCTCATCTTTAAGAAGGACACAGTCTATCCTGTAGAATTATTGTGGTACTTAACGGGATGATGTTTGTAAAGCTCCTGCACAAACTAGGTGCCCGGGACATTTATTTATTTTCTCTTTCCCCGGAGCAGAGTGGGGATCACAGGCAGGAGGAAGCCTGAGCTGTTCTCCCTCAGGAACAGGAGAGGAAGTCCCGAGAAAGCCCTGAGAGACTTTGGAACCATAAGAAGAAAGGTTGTTGGAAAGGGGGAGCCAGACAAACAAACAAATAAACAAAAAGCAGAAATAGACTCGCAGAGAACAAATAGATGGTTGTGGGGGGGGAGGGCGAGTTGGACACAATGGGTGAAGGGGAGTGAGGGGAGACAGGGAAACCCAGGGTGAGTGAACAAAGCAAGCAAGACTGCTAATTCCCCTGAATTGGAGTCATGTTCTTGCATCATCATTGATCGGATTTCTCTGTCACGTTGAGAAATGGAGTCTTCTAACAGAAGAAGGGCAAGCACTGTTGCTTCGGCCCCCGCAGAATGCCAGGCAACCGTAGGGCATAGATATTAATGTCCTCTTTTACAAAAGAGTAAACTGAGGCTCTGGGACACAGACCGATGCAGTAGCATCGGACAGACGCAGATATAACCGTAACTCCATGATGACACCCTCCAACAGCAAGCACTGGTCACGAGCTCGGGCCAGGTGCCAGGCCCTGGCGTGGTTCTTGCCTGTGTTAGCTCTCTTTGCCCTGACAGCAACCCTCTGAGGGACTGCGATCACCACATCTTACAGATAAGAGAAGTACTTGCCTGAGACACACAGTAAGTGGCTGTCACCCCGGCACTCTTCTGCTGAGTGTGGACCTTTCACTCTCTTTCTTGGCCATCCCCAGAGGTTGGGGATGGGAGAAGTTTGAGAAATTGCATAGGTAGTAGGAGCCTTGAAAAGGAAAGAGAAATGAGTGAAATCTTTGAGGGCAACAGGAGGAAGAACGGGTTATCTTAGAGGTAGTGTCAGGACTGAGGAGTAGAAGGGGACCTGTCCCCCAGCCTCTCCTCACAGCTCCCTGGATGCAGGACAGCAGATGTGTTCCCCTTATGTCATTTAGAATACAGGGAGAAAAGTCTTCATCAATACATGTCAGAGAAGGGGACAAGAAGAGGGGTCCCAAACTCTTGCAGCTTGAGGTATATCAAATAAAATACTCAACACCATGGAAAAATGAATTCCAAGTTTAAAAAATATCAAGCAAATTTATCTCCTGCAGGGCTCCTCAGAACCTTCTCTCCTTCGGGGCTCCTTAGAACCTTCTCTCCCTCAGGGCCCCTCAGAACCTTCTCTCCCTCAGGGCCCCTCAGAACCTTCTCTCCTGCAGGACCCCTCAGAACCTTCTCTCCTGCAGGACCCCATCTCAGAACCTTCAATATGCTGCTTTGCCTGTTTTGCCAACAGTTGCAGCTTTTGCTGAATACCTACGCACACCTTGGGTCACGGGACTCAACTATGTTGTCTGGGGCATATTTTTCTAAATGTGGTTAATATCGAAAACTGGATGACTATTTCTTAGACGGAACCCTGTGGGCAATCTGAGGCCCGGGATGGCATCTTAATTCGTGATTCCCTGTATCCAGCAGGTAGAAGCTCAGTGAGCCTCTGTGTGCTGGGCCCGTGTGCGGCTGAGAAGAAAACAGGCGCCCAGAGGCCTCGGGGTCAACCGCCCCTCCCCCACCCCCAAGAAGCTCTACTTTTGGGCTCCACGGTAGGGACGTAGGGACGTGAGCCTCTGATGTGGTTGTTTTGATGTGGCCATTTTGAAACTGAGGACATTTTGACACAGCTATTTTAATGCCGTGGAAATTTTCTGACTTTTTGAAAACAACAGCCATTTTGAACTTTCAGCTTTTGGAAAAAAATGATCCAAGTATCAGTGCGGCGTGGGGTCAGGCACAAGGCAAGGGTCCGCGTCGTGGGGAGGACCAGGTACAGGATGAGGCTGTGGGATGGGGGTCCATTTTTATTTCCATTTCTTACAGGAAAAAAAGGAGTGGAAAGTTTAATGGTCTCATTTTTAGGGTCACCAAAAAGTCCCCACGTGTATAAAGCCTGTCAGTAATCAAGACAGTGTCGTATTGGTGAAAAGAATACGCAAATTCTATCAATAGAACAGAATAGAGAGCCTGGTGATCGACCCGCATAGATACAGTCAACTGATCTTTGGCAAAGGAGATCCAACGGAGCAGAGACAATCTTTCCTACGACAACTTTTCTGGAACAACTGGGCATCCACGTGCAAAACAAGACAAGTGAATGAATCTAGACCCAGACCTTGCACCTTTTACAAAAATGAACTCAAAATGGATCACAGATCGAAATGTAAAATGCAAAATGCAAAACTCTGGATCTCCTAGAAGACAACACAAGAGTAAGCCCAGGTGACCTTGGGCGTGGCGATGACCTTTTAGACACAACACGAAAGGCGCAACCCGTGAAAGAAATGATCGGAGAGCTGGTCTCCGCTCAAGTTACAGACTCCTGCTCTGCAAAACACGATGCCGAGAGAAAGAAAATAAGCCACAACCTGGGAGAGAATATTTGCCAAAGATACAGCTGGTGAAGGGCTAGGATCCCAAAATATACACAGGACTCTTAAAACTCACCAAATAAGAAAATAACCTGATTTTAAAAGGGGCCACAAGCCTTAACAGACATCTCACTAAAAAAGAGAGACGGATGGCAAATAATCACATGCGGATGCGCTGCGTCATACGTCATCAGGAAAATGCAAATTCAAACAAAAAGGCATCACTACGCATGTACGAGAACGGGCAAAATCTGGGACACGGCCGGCACCCGGTGCTGGTGAGTCTGGGGGCGGGGGGCAGGACCACCCATTCAGTGCTTCTGGGAATGCAAAGTGGTACAGCCGCTCTGCAAGACGGTTTGGTGCTTTCTCGAAAAAACCCAACTAAACATATTCTTACCACCCAATGCCCCAATCGAGCTCCTTGGTCTTGACCCAAAGGAGCTGAAAACTTACGCTCACATAAGAACCTGCACATGGATGTTTATCACAGCCATTTTCATAATTGCCCAAACTCGGAAGCAACCAAGATGTCCTTTGGTAGGTGAGAGGACAAATGAGCGATGGTCCATCCAGACAGTGGAATAGTTTTCAGTGCTAAAAAAAAAAAAAAAAAAAAAAGGAGCCAACGAGCCATGAAAAGGCAGGAGGGAAATGTCAATGTATTTTACTAAGTGAGAGAAGCCAATCTGAAAAGTCTACACCCCGTAGGGTTCCAACCATACGAGGACGAGGACGTTGTGGAAAAGACAAACTATGGAAACAATAAAAGGGGTTGCCAGGCGTTGGGGGTGGGGGAGGGAGGGATGAACGGGGCGGGGAGCAGAGAGGATTTTTAGGACGATGAAATGATTCTGTAGGATGCTCTAATGGTGCACACACGTCGTTACGGTCTGCGTTTGTCCAAACCCATAGTGAGTTCAACACCAGGAGTGACCCCTAAGGTAAACTGTGGACTTTGGGGGATAAGGATGTGTCTGTGTAGGTTCATTGATTGCAGCAAATGTATCCTTGGGTGCAGGCTTCTGATCGTGGTGGGGGTTGTTTCTGTGTGGCCACCGGGGATATGTGGGAACTCTCTATACCGAAAACTGCTGCAAGAAATGATATGTATATATATATATATATATATATATATATATATATATATATATATATATGTATATGTATATAGCCTGTTAGTGCATCTGGCTGTGTCACTGTCATCGTTCACTACCAAGGTTCCCCAGCAGTTAGCAGGGGCCCCTCCTCCACCTGGGGTGTGGGGAGGGAGGGAGGGAGGGAGGAGGTAAGTGCTCTGAATTCGCCCCGATGCCTCCCAGAGGCAGAAGTGGGAGAAGGGACAGTGGTGGCAGAGCCCAGCTCTGGCTCCTGCGGTGGCCCAGCGAAGGGGAAGCTCGAAGGCTTCTGGCCGCTGGGAGCTCATGCTGAAAGCCTGCCCAGAAACCCGATTTTGCTGTTCCTCCTGAAGTTTCCGCGGCAGCCCATGATCTATTAGAAGTGGAACCTGGGTCAACGTCGTTTTGCCTACATGAATCCCTTCCGGGGACTTTCCATCACACCTGGCATCAGATCAAAAGGACAGCCTCTGGCCTCAAGTCCCCACACGGTGGGGCAGTTCCTGTTTCTCTGGCTGCCCCTCGCACCTCTCTGTCCCCCAGCGGGTGGGTCCTCTCATCCTCCGACCCCTCAGGCTCTTCCTGCCACCTCTTCCCGCTGCTGGGAATGGGAATGGTCGAGCCAATTTTCACCTTCTTTGGAAGGTCCTGGGATTCGGGTCTTAAATGTCACCTCCTGGGTGCCTGGGTGGCTCAGTCAGTTAAGCATCTGCCTTCGGCTCAGGTCATGATCTCAGGGTCCTGGGATCGAGCCCCGCGTCGGGCTCCTTGCTCAGCACGGAGTCTGCTTCTCCCTCTCCCTCTGCCCCTCCCTCCTGCTTGTGCTCTCCCTCTCTTTCTCTCTCTCTCTCAAATAAATAAAATCTTTTTTTAACCTGTCTCAGAGGAGTTTTATTTATTTTCATTTTATTTTATTTTATTATGTTATGTTAGTCACCATACAGTCCCTCATTAGTTTTTGCTGTAGTGTTCCATGATTCATTGTTTGTGTACAACACTCAGTGCCCCATGCAATCGGTGCCCTCCTTAATACCCATCACCGGGCTCACCCATCCCCCTACCCCCCTCCCCTCTGAAACCGTCCCTTTGATCCCCGGAGTCCATAGTCTCTCATGGTTCATCTCCCCCTCTGATTCCGCCCCCCTTCATTTTTCCCTTCCTTCCCCTGTGGTCCTCTGTGCTATTCCTTATGTTCCACATATGAGTGAAACCATATGATAATTGTCTTTCTCTGCTTGACTTATTTCACTCCACAGAATCCCCTCCAGTTCCATCCACATCTATATAAATGGTAGATATTCATCCTTTCTGATGGCTGAGTAATATTCCATTGTATATATGAAGCCCATCTTCTTTGTCCATTCGTCTGTCGAAGGGCATCTCGGCTCCTTCCATAGTTTGGCTATTGTGGACATTGCTGCTATGAACATTGGGGTCCATGTGCCCCTTCTTTTCACTACATCTGTATCTTTGGGGTAAATACCCAGTAATGTAATTGCTGGGTCATAGGGTAGCTCCGTTTTTAACTTTTTGAGGAATCTCTACACTGTTTTCCAGAGCTGCTGCACCAGCTTTCATTCCTACCAGCAGTATAAGAGAGTTCCCCTTTCTCCACATCCTCTCCAACATTTGTTGTTTCCTGCCCTGTTAATTTTTGCCATTCTATCTGGTGTAAGGTGGTATCTCAGTGTGGGTTTGATTTGAGTTTCCCTGATGGCTCATGAGGTTAAAAAGGAAACAGTTAATAAAACAAAGAGACAACCCACGGAATTGGGAGAAGATATTCGCAAATGCCACTACAGATAAGGGGGGGTATCCAAGAGCTATAAAGAACTTCTCAAACTCAACCCCCAAAAACCAGATAATCCAGTCAAAAAATGGCCAGAAGACATGAAGAGACACTTCTCCAAAGAAGACATGAATGGCTAACAGACACATGAAAAAATGTTCAACGTCACTAGCCATCAGGGAAATTCAAATAAAATCTTTTAAAAAAGAAAAAAAATGTCACCTCCTTAGTGAGCCTTTCCTAACCACCCGGTGTCAAGGGGTCTCTTAACCCCTTCGTCATCTCTCTCTGCTTTAATTCCCTGCAAATTTATTTAATATTATCTGTCTTGTTTCCTGCTGCATCCCTACCTCTGAGATCAGAGCTGGCAGGTCGTAGAAACTAGACCAATCCATGTCGAATGAAGGACTGCAGTGAGACCTTCAGGGAGACGGAGAGGGACAGGGTGGGAGGGGCGATTTTTATCCTTCACAGATGGGGCAAATAAAATTGCCAGGCCCGCAGCTGGTCTCACGATCCACATGCTACGAGCACCGAATCTCAGGAGGTGTGGATGACTTTTATTTCTCTTCTACGTAGCTTGTATCCTGCAAAAGCTTGGCACTGAGAACCCGTGAGCTGCCCTGAGCTTCTGGACGCCCCATGCGTCCCTATCCGCCGAAACCGACACTCCCTCTCACTCGCCCTCTCTAAGGAAGGCACCCGCCGGTCCAGAGCCTCCGAATGATCTTGCTCCCCCTGCTCCTCCAATAGCCCATCATTTGCCGGCTCCTATGGGTCCCACATCTCTCCCATCCCTCTCATCGCTTCGGCCGCTGTGTGGTGTGGACCCCCCACTCCTTCCCGCCCTCCTTCCTTCCCTCCATCTCTCTTTCTCTCTCTGTCTCCAAACATGAGCGACATAACAAATCTACAGGTGTCCTGGAAAACCAGTGGAGAGCAAGCCTGTGCTGGATTTCAGCCTGCTATGGTAGGAGGGACCCCCCCCCCCCGCCCTCTTCAAGCCCCTCTGAGCTCCGGGAGGGGAGAGTGGCTCTGCCCTGGGCCGGCTGCCCCCGGCTGGTTGCAGAATGAGCCACCCTAAGGGATGGATACTAGCTACCACCTAGACTTGCGTTGGCCGCTCTGGTGGTCAGTAGCTACCTGTAGTTATTTACATGTAAATTGAAAGCAGTTGCAAGACAATAAATACAATACAATAAATCAGTTTCTCAGTCCCACTACCTAAGGTTTAGCTCCTCATCTGGCCCCTGTGGCTGGTGGCTGCCCATTGAACCGTAGAGATAGAGCACATTTCCACCCCTGTAGAAAGCTCTACTGTTGGACGGCATTATCCTGGACCCCCAGCACTGACGGGAGGTGTGTCTTTTCCATTAATGTAGGCAAAAGACGATTCGTGAGCTCCTAGAATGTGGTGGTGGGCTGCAACCATGGCCAACACCCCACGGTCCCTGTCCTCGTGGAGTGAGTGGACAAAGAGGGGTCCTCCCCAACTTTGTCCCTCGGCAGTTTGCCCCGGGAGTCCTTGTACCTGCAATGATCAGAGCCTCACCACCAAACCCCTTCAAGACGCTTTGGGCTTCCCAAGTTCGGGAGGCCTTGCTTAGTCGATGACGAGTAGAGATCTAGCATGGCTTCCTCCAAAGACCCCACTGGGCTTTTGGAATACTGCTGTCCCACTCTGTACGGAAGGCTCGGGAAGGAGTCAGGATTACGACCCTAGTTTAAGCACGGAGAATCTGGGAGGCAGAGGATGCAAGCAAAAACGCATTTCCTGTCTGCCAGAGACTGTGTTAGACACGTGGAAGGTGGGGGACGGACAGGAGGGAACCCAGACGTGGCGCTCCCGCCGGCCCCCGCAACGAGGTATGTGGGTCCTTCCTCTGCTGCAGGCAGCAGAGTGTGTGTGGGTGGCAGGATCCGTGTCCCAGGTCTTCCCTCAGCCGGCCCTGGCAGCAGGGGACACGCACATATACAGCCTGCCCTCTAGAACTCTCCTTCGTCAGGGCGAGAGCACAAAGAGAGACACGCCCTCTGTTAGAGGATGCCTGCAGCCTCATAAACACCGGGCTCTGAATTCCACCTGCACACGGAGACACACGGCGAGGGGACGGACGTCGGGGGTCCTGCCCGCGAGGAATGAACCGACACTGGACCGCAGCAAAAGGAATCACGTTGGTCTTGGCTCCTTGGAGAAGATCAGTTTTCTCTTCTTCATCTTCTTCTTCTCCTTCTCCTTCTTCTTCTCCTTCTTCTTCATGTCTTCCTGCCTCCCCAGCCTCGAGCCTCCTCTCCGCATCCCTGGGGAGGGGGCTCAGGTGTTCTAAGGCGGCCCTTCTAGAACTTGGGGCTGCCTGAGCGTCCCTACCTCGCCTGGACCACGAGGGACCACACGGCGGAAGAAATCACCCCACGACAGCACATTTATCCTTTTCTTCTTCCCTCACCCTCCTCCCCGACTTCCCTTCCTCCCGCCAGCCTCACACCAATCCTCAGTGTCTCCCTGGGACGCCCTTACCTGGTGAGGCAATGGCTTGAGTCCCGAGGAGGTGGGAGCCCAGCGTCTTCCTGGCCGGGGGCTCCTGCCCCCATAGCACGTGTCTCAGCATCCTGAAAGTGTTCCCAGGCCTCGGGCCAGCCCCGGGGGGGGGGGGGGGCGGCGGCGAGAAGCAGGTGCACCACCCCCCCCTGGCCCGAGGACGGCCAAAAACTGGTGCAGGGAGCATCTCTCCTCTCTATTGCTCCTTTTTTTTCTGTCCAGAATTGCCAAAGTGGAGGGAGAAGTGAAAGGCCAGAGCCCTTGGCTAGGGTACTGTTTTAGACACAATTCTCAACGACTCTGAGCCGAGCGCAGGGAATTCATGGCGCCCTCAAGACTGCTGAATCAACCAGCGCTTTCATTCTTACTGCTCATGGTCTGTAGCTTTCGTACGTGCTGCTCGCCGGCCTTTCCCATGGAGACAGTCAGCCGAGCTGCCGAGGCCTCACCGTGCTCTTCGGGAGCGGACCGTGACCGATGGGCTGGGCGTCCGGGGAGGGCCACCCTGCCGCTCCGGGGAGGCCGCGGGACGAGGAATGCACTGGACAGAGGAAACCGGTCTCCACGAGAGTGCCGCTGTGATTTCCCCCAGAACAAAGATAAAAGAGAGGTCTTTGTTGTAATGACAACAAGGAACTGACTTGCGTCTTTCTTCTGTTAGCAGAGGTTATGGGCTGTAGCTTCTTTTCCACGATTATCCCCTCCAACTCGCCCCTCCACGGCCAGGCACAGCACCTGACCCTGGGACCCGGGAGGGGGGCCAGCACGTCGTGATCGAAGGCCCTACTAGAGCCGTGGGCTGGAGAACTTCATCTATGGGCCTCATTAAGAACACTCTATTTCGTATGTTTAGGCTTTTACAAAAATGTCCTCGAAACAGCCATCGTGAATCAGATGAAAGGTTGTCGTCGGTGTCCGTGTTTCGGATGGAGCGTGGTCACGTCGAAATGAAAGCTTACAGTATGGGACCCCAACTTTAAGGGGTCTATGACCCCCCAACGCTCCCTGGCTTCCTAGACATAGCCAGCAGGTGTCACACATATGACTTTCTTTTTTTTTTCTTTTCTTTAAAAGATTTTATTTATTTATTTATTTATTTATTTGAGAGAGAGAAAGTATGAGAGGCGAGAGGTCAGAGGGAGAAGCAGACTCCCCGCCAAGCAGGGAGCCTGATGCGGGACTCAATCCTGGGACTCCGGGATCACGACCCGAGCCGGAAGCAGTTCCTTAACCAACTGAGCCACCCAGGCGCCCCCCATGCATGGCTTTCTAAAGGAGTGTCATTCGGCAGGATTTTCAGAGATCTGCGCTTTCTGCTGCAGAAGCCACTAACCCTCGGGGCCATCGAGTGCTTTCCACCAGCGCGGTTGCTGCTACGACCAAGGCACTAGCTACATTTCAATCAGTTTGAATTTGAAAAGGCCCCTGCGGCCAGTAGCAGCTGTGTCTGCAGAGGGTGGGAGGGCTCTACCGGTTTGGGTCAAGCTGTCAAGGCCAAGAAGGGTGACGCAGTGGTGGGCCCTGCTGGGGTTGCTGGTTCCCGGCAGCTCCGGCCAGGACCCCCGCCCCTCCCCAACCCAGGGAGACCTTGCAGGTGCACAGCCATAGCAAGCTGGCGAAGCCGACCGCTCTCAACAGCCTCCCTTTCTCCCCTTCCCCTGCAAGTAGCTGTGCTGTCTAGGAAAAGACTTTGTTCTTAGCCTCTCCCGTCCACACACGAGTCTTCAGAAAAGATGGTGTCCCTTAGCCCCGAGCTTCTTGCTTTTTCACCTCTGATTGCAAATCATCAGGTCTGCTGATGGCTGGAGCTACAGCTGGGACGCCCGGTCCCCACCCTCCTGGGCCACCCTACCCGTGACAACGCAGGCGGGGTGCGAGGGGGGGCTGACTTCCTTTACAGTGTTTTTGCAAAGTTGCCTGCACAGAACGCACAGAAGCCTTGCCCCTCATCCCGGACAGAGAGCAGACCAGCCTTCTTCCCCCCACCCGGAGCTGGTGGGGCCACCTCCCGGAGCCTCTCCCGCTGCCCTCCGCTGTGAGTATCACCCTTCTCCTCTGCACGTCCCCAGGTCTCCTGTGCCCTCCCTTGTGCATTGCCTCGATGGCTTTTGCTCATCGTCCAGTGGTCAAGAGCACTAGGCACTTTGCTAGAAGCTTCCAGGGAGGCAAAGGTGAATCAGGCAGTGGCTTGCCCAGGCTTCAAGGATGAGTAATAAGACACCCTCCCACCCACACATGGGAAATAAAGGTTCAAGACTCTTCTGTGATTTGTATCTTACAGGAGGGAGAAACCAGCACTAGGGACAGGTGACAAGAAGGGGGTCAGGACTGGGAAAGTAAAGCCCCTAGAAAGGCCTTGGGTCCGAGAGACTGGCCCGTGGAAAGGATGTCTGGGGCGGCATTCTGTGTAGCAACGAGAAATTGGAAACAAGCAAACTTTGCACCAGGAGGTGACTGGTTAAGCGAACTGTGACATAGCCAGACAATGGAATACCCCACAGCCGTCACGTCTGATGACAGCTCCCGTTAGTTGGCAAAAGTGGGCTGGGAAAGAGCGTTTATTAGAAAGCCAGATCGATAATGGTTTGTGCAGCCCGATTCCCTTCCCATTAAATGTGTGTGTGTGTGTGTGTGTGTGTGTGTGTGTGTGTGTGTGAGGTTATGTTGTAGAGAAAATGTCTAAAAGGATGCATCTCAGAAAGTGACCAGGAGCCAACAAGAGAGGGCTGTTGGAGCAGTTTTAATTGTCATCAGCGTCTCATTTTGCTCTGGGGTTGTTGTTGTTGTTTGTGCATTATGAAATGTACAAAATCTCCTTTAGTATCAGAAAAAAGCAAAGCTCCTTTATTTTCAAGGACCCCTCAGTGATTACGGCTTTGTCCTTCCCAACGCACGCACCCTCTCCAGTTTCCCGGCAGCCGAGCCTCTGCAGCCGGCCAGCGCGGCAGGCAAGCTGTCACCGAGCCCAGAGCTGGACGTGGGGGGCGGCCACCAGCCTGCAGGAGCCCGTCTCCTCCTCCCCCTGCTGAACTGCCCCTGGGGCTTGATGCCTCTTTTCTCTGTATCCGTCTGCTCTGAAGGCCCCCCACCGGGACTCCCGGCTCACGGCTGCTCATCGCGGTGCCCACGGCGGGGCAGGGGACGGGCGCCCAACCCAGGCTTGGCCTGCAGACGGCCTGGTAGCCAGCTCAGAGACCCCGCTTTCAGGCCTACCAAAAAATGCAAGCGATGACTCAATCTCGGTGTAGCAAAGCGAACAAAAATCAAAGCAACACCCACATTCCTGACTCACATTAGTGTCTGTATCCAACTCGCCCGCGGCAGTCGAGCAGGGAGGCTGGGGCTGCAAGGCGTTGTTTTTCTCAAGTAAACTCTACACCCACCACGGGGCTTGAACTCATGACCCAGAGCTCAAGAGTCCCAGTGTCCTACTGAGTTAGCCAGCCAGGTGCCCCTCCAGGATGATTTTTGCGTCGATTACTTAAGGACAGCAGAGACCAGAAAAATAATGGTTGGATAGTAATGGATGCCAGCCTAACTTTTCTTAGAGGTACTTTTTTTTTTTAATTAACAGCTCTCCCTTCTTTCTACCACCACCAAAGCTCCTATACACAACTCCTGTTTTCTGGCTTTCACGCCTTTGTGGATAGCTTTCCCTGCCCTCGAGCAATGTTCTCTCCCCTCATTGCACCTCCCAATCCTCTCCAGCCTTCAAGAGTCAGCAAAAAAAAATGTCACCTCCTCAAGGAAGCCCTCCTGGGCTTCCCCCCGCGCTGGAGTCATGACTTCTTCCTCCTGATTCCCAAAGCCATTGGTAGCACTTAGCATTGGGGTATACTGTAATGACGTATCCATAGCACTCGAATGTGAGCTTCTCGGGGACAAGGATCAGGTCTCATACCGTGTTTAAGTGGAACGGGTGTATCTGCTGTCAGGACACACTGAAGGAGTAGCTGGGGGATGAAGAATATTCCCTCCTTCTCCCATAGCCCCCTGCATTCTGCAAAGAGCGTTGCGTTCCACTCTCGCCACAAACCCTTGCAAGCCAAGGAAATCTGGGCTCGGTGAAGGCATGCCGCTTCTTGCTACGGTCCCACGGGCAGAAAGGGATGGACCCAGGGACAGCTGGGGGTCCGTCGTGCTTCCCCTCACCGCACCCATTATGCTGCAGGACTTTTAGGGCAGGCTTTTCGGATTTGAGCGGTTGCAGCCCCATAACGAGGCCATCCTGAGCACGGCGAGGAGAGACTGGGCGGCGCTGAGCCAGAAGCCGGGGCACTCCCAACAGACCCGAGAGGGGCCCGCTTTCAGTATGTTTTGGTATATGTGGGTGTTTGCCTCCTTCTCGGGGGCGACGAGAAAATGAAAGCAAGCCTGGAGACTTTGCAGTTGGTGCAGTAAAATCTCCCAAGAGTATTCTGATGGAGGAGGGGAGTTCTAGCTGGAGGGCCGTCGGCAGTGTCTTTTGATGGTGGCTCTAGGGGGGACTGTGTTTTGATCCTATGCTTTCTGGCTCTCTCTAAATTTTCCCTGAGCCCGAAGCACATTTATAATAGCCGGCAAGATGAGCCTTCCCAAAAAGCTCATGTAGGAGCTCAAAGTTGCAAAAAGTAGCCACGGAGAATTTAATCACTAATCGTGGCTATCTTCCAGGCCAAATGGAGCTCGGGCTGTGAGGGCCTTCTGGGGCCGAGCTTTGCAAGCAAGTCTATGGCGTCGGGAACGGAAGCACACGGGGGCTTCTTTAAAAAAAAAAAAAGGCGACAAGTTATTTTTACGATAGTTCTTAAAATAAAATTTCATGCACAAAGTAAAACGTTTAAATAGATTACAAAACTTGAAGGAAAAAAAACGAAAGTCTCACTTTCCACATGTCGTAATTGTTCAATCTCCTTCTAGAAAATGTTTCAGTACTGATAAGCAGTGAAGTGTGTAACTTTTACATATTTTTTTATTTTAAAGATCATGCAACGTAGTCTTCTCCCTTGCATTGCTACCTAATACTCTTGGTGACCTCCTTTTATCAGTGTGAGGTCTAATGTATTCTATTTATGGACTACTTGTGTGTTACTGGAGGATGTGTCAAAATATTACCAAACGCTGTTTATTTAGGTTGTTTCTTGTATCTCCCAAAGTGTATCGGTATGTTCTTTTGTGAGAATAACAATAGGGCATGCTTCTAGGATCAAGTGCTGAGTCAGAGCTGTTGTGCTTTGTAAATTTTGACAGAGATAGCTTCATCCTCTGAAAAGGTTGCTCAGGGCAAGGGCAAGAGGGCAGGAGGAGTACAAATATCAACCATCCTGTCTCCGGCACCGGGGAAACCCTGGAGGGCTTCACTGAGGAGGTGGCATTTTTTTTGCTGGCCCTTAAAGTCTGGAGAGCATGGGGACACATGATTTACACTCCCCACTAACTAGCTATAACTAATCATAACCAGAGCCATTCTTTCTTCTTTATGTGACTTTTTTCCCTTGTGAGTTTGTTTTCATCCGTATTATCTCTTTATATTCAGTCTTCCTATGCAGGTAGAAAGGAAGCCCCAGGTACTAGACATATATAAAGTGTTTTCTGGCTAATGTCTCAAAAAAACGATCTCCCTGTTCCCCAAGTCGTAATAGAATTACACGAGCCGAGTTGGGAATTTCCACATTTCACTGGACATTTTTTTTTTTTTAATTTTTCTTTTTTAAGAGCATGATTCAGAAACAAAATAGAGGACAGTAAAGTCAATGGAACAATATAGAATTTGGGGGAGGGGGCGATCCTCTGAGATGTGGCCAACATCCCAGCTCCCGGCCAAACATCCACCCACTAGTTTCGGCACCATTGGCGAGTTTCCAATCCCAGGATTCCTTCTATATTTAGCAGCCAGCACCTTCAGAAGAGCTTTCTCGCCTCTTCATTTATTTTTTCATTCATTTGCATCAGTATGGACTCCTGGAGCCTCACACAGTTGGATGTGCTAGATTGATCGCCACCATTACTGAATTTGGTGCTCAAATCACCTCCGATTTGGCTAGTGGGAGCCCAGCAGGTTGGCACCTACGTCCTTTTGACAAGTGCTCATGGCCCTTCAAACACTTGCTTCCCAATGCAAAAAAAAAAAAAAAAAATCAGTTCCGGGTTCATCTTGTAGCTTCCCTGCCCCAGCTCCAGAGTCAGACATTTCTCTAGAGTCTGCTTCCTTTTGGTGGAAGAAGGTACTTAGAAACTAAGATCCTGGCATCGAGGGCTTATTCTGTTGTGTCATTGTTCTTGGGTCTTCTCAGGAGACAATACAAGCGCATATACACACAAATTATCTGTCTGTCTATCTATCTGTCTGTCTGTCTGTCTATCTATCTATCTACCTACCTACCTACCTAAGCTTTAAAAACATGAGTTCAGGGGTGCCTGGGTGGCTCAGTCGGTTAAGCGTCTGTCTTCGGCTCAGGTCATGATCCTGGGGTCCTGGGATCGAGTCCTGCACCCAGCTCCCTGCTCAGCGGGGGACCTGCTTCTCCCTCTCCTTCTGCCCCTCCCCTCTGCTTGTGCTCTCTCTCTCTCTCAAAATAAATAAATAAAATCTTAAAAAAAATAAATAAAAACACTGTTCATCTTGAGCCCTCAATTCCAATAAACAGCACGAGGCACCCCAAGGCATACGATGCTGGCAAGAAGGTTGCAAGGAACAAGTTCTGGCCGCCTTTCTCTTCGCATGCTAAAGGCCGGAGAAGACTCTGGGGAGGGAAGAAGGCCAGAAAGCCAGAAAGTTTTCACGAGATTTCACTGTTTCTCCTTTCTTCAGCTGAACCACTTTATTGGGGTCCAACTACAAAGAAACGGCACATATTCCAAGTGCAGAATGTAAGTCCTGACTTACGTATATGCCCACGAAACCTTCCCACGACGAGCATAGCGAACATAGTCATCACCCTGCAAGGCTTCCTTGTGCGCCTTTGCACCTCCTGCGCCCCACACCCTCCCCTGCCTCTTCTCTCTCTTACCAGGAAATCACTGGTCTGAGTTCTCTCACGATAGATTAGTTTGCATTTTCTAGAATTTCATGTAAGTGAATCACAAAGTATGGGCTGCTTTGGTCTGGCTCCTTCACTTAGTGTCATTATTTTGAGAGCCATCGGCGTTGCTGTGCATATCCATTGTTCATTCTGATTCCATTGTGTGGCCAAGCCACGGTTCGCTTATCCCTTCCCGAGACTTCACAGACATTTAGGTTGTTTCCAGTAACGGCTCTTGTAAATAAAGCTGCTACAAATGTGTGTGTATCGATCTTTGTGTAGACACATGCTTGTGTTTTTCTTAGGTAAGTACATGGGAACGGGATGGTTAGATCACATGGTGAGTGCACGTTTAACTTTTTAAGAACCCGACAAACGGTTTTCCAAAGTAGTTGCACCACACATCGCATATCGAAAACCACTGTACTTTCGGAAAAGGCTGAATCATGATGTTGTGGTATGGAAAGGAAACCAACAGGATAGGGTTGGATCTATGAAGGGCAATTGTTTTCTTCTAGAAACTTAGGGTGTGACACCAGACATGGTTCTTTGGAATATACTCTCTCAAGGCTACAAAGAAATGCCTGGCTCGGGTAGAGACCCTTCCTTGAAGAGAGACAAGCTGTTGTTCCCTGAGTTGTATCGGGGTGGGTTTATAGAAATTCCAAGCATATACGAACAAAAGCCAAGATTTATTTAAGTCAGCTTGGAGGCCCTTTGCGTTAGTGAACTAACACGTTTTCTTTGGTCAACAAACCCTGGGACTTCCTTTTCCTGCTGGAGTCAGGAGACAGAGAAAATAGGGCCCATTTTCCTCTCCTGGGCTTGTAAACGGAGAATGTAGGCAGGTGCTAGGGCTCTGAGCCCCTCTGGAAGAGGGACCCAGCCCTTGTTCCCCGTGTCCTTGCCACCTGCTTATCCTGCGGAGTCTGAGCCCAGAGGGTTCTCAAGTCAACCTCCGTCCTGTGATCTTCAGGAGCCCCCGGTTGATAAAATAAGGTTGGGGGCATTTAGCAAAACACACCGTGATTGAGAAGTTGAGTCAAGAGAAAATGAGCTAATGTGAAAAGGACGTGCTGGGAAAACATTAAGGCCCCAAAGGCTCTCAGGGGAGAGGTTTCCCTCATTCCTATGTTCATGACCGAGGTCATTTTGAAATCTAGAATATTCAGCTTGACATCAGTGTCTGGTGGACTCTAACTCTTGCTTGGGATTCTTTCTTTTCTTAAGAACAAACGAATTTAACATTCAGTCTCCATCTTTAGGTGTTTATTACCGTTCTTTTGTAAGGCGGACGCTTTTTGATTTTTGTCCTCTCTTTCTAGAAGCGAGCTTGCATCTGATCCATCATGGTGCCCACAGAATTCGCAGTGAGTACATCCACGTTCCTCAAGCTCCTTGAAACACAGTGTCGTCTTGCCTGTTTTGGGAGGGGGGGTGTGTGTGGGAAGGAAACTGCCGCTGGAAGGGATTTCTCTGCGTGGTTTCCCGGGGCGAGATCTCTGCTGAGCTGTGCCCCAGAGGGGCCGTCAATGCCAGCACAGAGGGCTTTGCAAACACGCAAAACCAGAAGAGCTTGGGGGTATGTGGCGAAGTGAGAGGAAAATGCTATTTGAGATTTTATTAACAGGTAAGGGTGTTTATGATCTTTAACTAGATGTGCTTGCTTCCGTGTGTCTGTTCTGAAATTGAGACAAACAACAGTGAGGGACAATCCATAATTTGGTTTGGAAAAAAAAAAACACAAAACCTTGATGAGCCCATCGGTTGGGCTTCTTGCCTAATAGGACAGAGCCTTTAGAGAAACCACAGAATGGTATGTGGGTGTTCAACCTGCACAGCTGTACAGGGCCCGTACTTAGAAGGGCCACCTGCTTGACCTCATGCTCTGCTGTCTTGAAATTCTTACCAAATTTTGACAAGGGATCCTGAAAATGACGTCGCTTGTCCCAGTGCTTGTGTATGTGCGTACACGGGAGAGGGTATGAATGTGAGTGTGTGTGTGTGAGTGTGTGTGTGTTGGTGCTTCATGAGCAGAGGCTACATAGCTTTCAGAAGACTCAGAGAAATGTGGACCTGGAAAAGTTTAGGAGCCTTTTGAGGACCCCTTTGGGAGAAGGGAATAGAGAGGAGAAATCAGAATCATTTAAAGTTTGATAAAAGTTTTGTGCCCATCATAGGTCCCAAAGGGGTCTGCGCACTTGCCACATGTCCTGTCACCGTTGGTTCGCCTGTGTGTGCCCTCCGCTAGGATGTGGGTTCCATAGGAACCATGTCTGACTCAGCCGCTGCTGCATTTTTAGCGTGCACACAGCACCCGACACAGCCTTGGCACACGATAACCATTCATTGAATATATAAATCTGTCAGGTGATCCAAGCAGACGTTCTCAGAAATGCCTACTTTCCACGCACATGTGTCTCTGTCTCATTATAGACTTTTGGGATGGGGAGGGTCACGTGGTCCCGCCATCCTCCAAAGGCTCGTCCTTGACCGAACGGTATCCGGTGTCTCCTCGCAGACCCTCTTCTCTAACATATCTGACGACTACAGCTACCACTCCACGTCTTCCATGGATGACGACATAAACAACCTTGCGGACTTCTTCTGTAAGAAAACCAACGTCAGGCAGTTCGTGAGCTACTTCCTCCCCCCCTTGTACTGGCTCGTGTTCATCGTGGGCGCCGTGGGCAACGGTCTGGTCATCCTCGTCTACTGGTACTGCACACGGGTCAAGACCATGACCGACATGTTCCTCTTGAATCTGGCCATCGCCGACCTTCTCTTTCTCATCACGCTTCCCTTCTGGGCCATCGCCGCCGCCGACCAGTGGAGGTTCCAGCCCTTCCTGTGCAACGTGGTCAACAGCTTGTACAAGATGAACTTCTACAGCTGCGTGCTGTTGATCATGTGCATCAGCGTGGACCGCTACATCGCCATCGCTCAGGCCATGAGAGCGCAGACCTGGAGGCAGAAAAGGCTCCTGTACAGCAAAATGATTTGCCTCACTGTCTGGATAGTGGCGGCCACACTCTGCATCCCAGAAATCCTGTACAGTCGACTCAAGAGGCAAGCGGACATTACCATCTGCACCATGGTTTACCCCAGTGACCAGAGCAGCAGTGTGAAGTCCACGGTCTTGACCTTGAAGGTCCTCCTGGGCTTCTTCCTCCCTTTCGTGGTCATGGCGTGCTGCTACACCATCATCATTCACACGCTGTTACAAGCCAGGAAGTCCTCCAAGCACAAGGCCCTGAAGGTCACCATCACGGTCCTTACGGTCTTCGTCCTGTCTCAGTTCCCCTACAACTGCATTCTGTTGGTGCAGACCATCGATGCCTACACCACGTTCATTTCCGACTGTGCCATTTCCATCAACATTGACATCTGTTTCCAGGTCACTCAAACCATCGCCTTCTTCCACAGCTGCCTGAACCCCGTCCTCTATGTCTTTGTGGGCGAGAGGTTCCGCCGGGATCTCATAAAGACCCTGAAGAACTTGGGTTGCATCAGCCAGGAACAGTGGGTCTCGTTCACGAGGAGAGAGGGAAGCGTGAAGCTGTCATCTATGCTGCTGGAGACGACCTCGGGCGCTCTCTCCTACTGAGGGGTCTCCGCTCCGACACGGATGGCCCTTTTTTGGAAGTCACGAGAAATAGGGGTACGCCTGCCCCACGGATGCGACCGGAGGGAAACCAATGAAGAAGAAGGAAAAGGAAGTGGGGAAAAAGAAAAACCTGGAAAGGGATGAATTTGGATGGTTACTTTAGTTAGAATTTCCAAGCCAGAGTTTTCCCAACTGACTGGCTGTCCCATGAGACTGTCGCTTGGCTCTTGGCTGCAATGGCTGCAATTTTCAAAGAAGGACTAACAGACGGTCTCGCGGACCACCCTGGCTTTTTGCCACCTGCCCGAGCATCAATGCGGCTGACCTCGGGAGGGTTTCTGTAACTCCACACCTGCCTGCGGGGTTGACCTGCTCAAGGACTCTGCTTGTCCACGCGTGTCACGGGGGTCGGTCAGCCTGTGCAGGGACCCCGAGAGCCCAAGTTGGCAGACCCGGCTCTGGCTCTGTCTTGGGCTCACTCTGCTGAGCGGCTTTTGGGACAGTCTGCTTTGTCTGCTCCCTATAAAATGGATTGGTCTTATTGAGCCCCTTTTTTTTGAGCTTGCTGGAAGGATCTGCCTCCCCACTGCTTCTCCTTTTCTTATTGTACAGTGCTGACGTGTTTAACGTCTTCCAATTCGGAGACGAGGCCGAAAAAAAAAGTAATGCAATTCCCTTTTGCTTTGTGTCTTTTAACTACCTGGCCCTCACCTGTGAGAACATTTTATATACCAGAAAAGTGCTTTTTGATGACCGTGTAAAATACTCCTTACTTGTCACTTTCTTCGTCATTTCTGTATTTTAGGAGTGTCCCATGAAAGGTTCAATAGCCACATTAGAGTGTGAAGAATAAAACCAGGATAAAGAAATAAAATCTCCAAAACACCTTAAAGCCACCTTGACTGCTGTTGTTGTTGTTTTTTTAAGATTTTATTTAAATTCAAGTTAGTTAGGGGCGCCTGGGTGGCTCAGTCAGTTAAGCATCCAACTCTTGATTTCGGCTCAGGTCACGATCTCAAGGTCGTGAGATCGAACTCCACATGGGGCTCCCCACTCGGTGGGGAGTCTGCTTGAGATTCTCTCTCTCCTTCTCCCTCTACTCTCCCTCTCGAATAAATAAATAAATTCTTGAAAAAAAATAAAAAATAATCCAAGTTGGTTAACATATCGTGTTTCGGGGCTAGAGTCCGGTGATCTTCACTTGCCTACAATGCTCAGTGCTCATCGCAAGTGTCCTCCTCAATGCCCATCCCCCAGTTACCCTACCCCCACCCCGCCTCCCTTTGGGTGCTCGTTTTGTTTGTTTGTTTGTTTTGTTTTGTTTTACTGTTTTACTGATTTATTTGACAGAGAGAGAGAGAGAGAGAGAGAGTGAGTGCACAAGCAGGGTGAGCAGCAGACAGAGGGAGAAGCAGACTCCCCGCAGAGCAAGGAGCCTGACTTGGGGCTCGATCCCAGGATCCCAGGATCATGACCTGAGCCAAAGGCAGACAGTTAACTGGCTGAGCCCCCCAGGGGTCCCTGGGTGCCTGGTTTTTATCTCTCCTCTGGCCAAGCTTATTTCCCAGGTTTGTCCCAAATAGTCCAGTGGAATTTCCAAGGGAGGGCTATTCTAAGGGGTCTCAGAGAACCCGGCTTTGCCACTTGGTCTCGAGGAAGCATCGCTGGGGTTTCAGTCCCAAGAATGGCTTCCAGCCGGGGCCCAGAAGCCCTGGACTCTGCCGCAGCCTCCTTCCCCTCCCTGTCCACCTCTAAAGTGGCGTTAGCGAGTTAGCAAGCAGTAGAGGGAGCACAAGAAGGGGCAGCAACGCAAAGGCTTTGCTAACCTGTCCCGTGTGTGGGCGGCCGGGGGTAAGTAAACGTCCGTCTGGGACCAGCGCAGCGACAACAAGCACTGCTTACAGTCGAGGGGAGGGTGACGTCCCCTAGGCCAGTGTATGCACAGAGCCATCGCTCGGCTACCATTTCCAGGAGACCCCGGGTGGCTTTTAAGGAACTCAGGAGAATAAACAACAAGCACGGGACACATCTAAATAACATGGTGCGGCGAGGTGGAAAGAACACAACTGGGGTTGGCTTTTCCATTCGGTGCCCTTCTGATACTGTGTTCCTCCGACCATGTGCTATGGGGGCCCGGGTGGACGTGGGGAGGGGTGGAAAGAGAAGAGGCTGAGCCCCGATCGTGCCTCCTGGTTCTACACTCGGCCTGGAGTTATTGAAGACACACCAGAATGGAGATTTTGTAGGAGTTGAGAGATCATCTATTTTTGACCAACGCATGTTAGTTGAGGGAAAAAAAAACGAAACCAAAAAAAAAACAAAAAGCGCTAGGGACTCCACCATTCCTCCCTCCGATTCTTAAGAAAGTGGATGTGGGATACCCTGAGAACGACAGACCCTGGGTGGCACCCAACTCGCGACGGTCATGCCTAGTTCCAAGAGCTTCCTTTAGGACATGGCTGTCCCTACCGTCCCAGTCCTTACACAGCTCCAACCTGGGATTAGATGGGCTGCCATTGAACCACACGGTGAAGATTTTAAGTACATTTTATGGCAAATTGTCTTAGTTTTTGAATGATTGCATAAATAGAACCATTTTACATTCAGATGAATCTAGATTTTGGTAGCAGATTTATCCTAAGATAAAAACGCTGGAAGAGCCAACACGGGGAAACCCATGAAGAACCGTGAGTCACCAGACATTTCCAGAAAATACGCCGTGTGAGTACTTCTTGAAATAAAGATAATAGAGGGTTATCATATCAAGTTACGGTGGATGAGAACTTCCTAAGTGAGAAAAAAAATCAAGAAACGGAATGAAAGATGGTGTGTTTTCATTATCAAAAAAGAAACCGTCTTTTTTTTTTTTACCAAAAAATTTTTTAAAATTAATTTTAAGTCCAGATGTCACAACAGGTGCATTCCTAGTGGGGTGGTTGTTTTGAAGTAGTCCTCTCGGATGATTGGAGATTCATCCTTTTGGGGCCGTCTTTCAGGCCTGCGGAATGTTTGTTTGTTCGGCAAACATTTGTGTGTTGGACCCTCTCTACTCACCGAGGCAATATGAGGTTCCCTCAAGATGCTAACCTTGTGGAAATACGGAAAAGCCAAGCACCATGTGGACTCAGATATGGAGGACACCACGCAAGGCTCTGTCAGGTGCTGTCCCTTGGCTGAGAGGCGCGAAGGGGCCTCGTACGGCTGACAGACTGGTTTGTAGCTAGTTCCGGGGACGAGCTGCACACGGCAGCCTCTCGGGGTGGCCTCTGGAGGAACATCTGTGTGCGTGTTAGGGATCTGCTGAAGGGGCCATACGCCCTCACCCCACACAGGATGCCTTGCATGAGGTAGATACACTCTGTTGGACTCGTAACCTTGTTAAGATTTAAAACTGGTCATTTCTCAAATGTGTAGTTCATATATCAGAACTTGGCTGCCAGAGAACTTTGAAGAAAATAGAGCTGGGCAACCTTGAGCGACATGACGTTACGTCCTTAGGGTAGTGACGATGTCTTGTTCCTTACGGGCAGCCTGACGGGACCTGGTGGTCAGGGGAGGGCGGGCTAGAGCAGGACTGGACACGGCGCCTTCCCATGGCTGGGCGAGAGGCTCGGAAGGCTGCCTGTTGGCTCCCACGAGACAGACGTGTGCTTATAACGTCTTCCTTTTGGCCACAGCCATTGTTACAAATGGTTCTGCGCAAGGAAGCGACCATTCCTGGCGAGCTCCTGCCGTGGCTCTGGTGGCCCTTCGCTGGAGGCTGTCACCGCTGCAGTGTGGTGGGGATGGGCAGTGGGTCCACCATGGGCTTCAAGGCCCCGTGAAGGCTGCCATGAAGCATGAAACCTTTGGACACCGACTTCCTGCTCCAATAAATGAAAAGCCACCCCAAGTGTCCGGATGGTTCTTTGGTGTTTGTAATCTTTGAACGGTAGCTTGGTGTCCCAGTTCTGATTTGGCCTCATACATCGAAGCATCCCATGGGGCCCAGGTCAAGGGATGAGCAAAGCGTCCCCGTCCTCCCCCTGCACCCCGGCTCTGGTGCGTGAGGACCTTTGTCCCACGTGGGACTCGACCTCTTCTTCCACACTCTGGTCGAGGGGCTCTACACGACTTGGAAGAAAGGGAGGCAATATGGCCTCCAGCACCCCCGCCTCACACATTTTAGATGCTCAAAAGGAATCTCCCTCTTCCTTCGGCAGGTCGCTTACAGCGCATGGTCGGTGAATACCAGGCTGTAGCGTGTGGTTGTGGTCATATCCAAGATGACCGTGGTGCTTCCGCAGGGCGGTCTCTTTCTCTCCCATCCCACCCGTCCCCTCCATTGCAGCTCAGGTCTGTGCCTGCACCCTCCCGGGACTGGGAGTGTTTCTCTCATCATTTCTATTTTCTTGTATAGATGCCCCCCTAGCTAAGGTCCCATTCAGTGTCTTACTTTGGCTCTTTCTATTATAAACCCTACTAAAGAAAATGCAAATGTGTCTCTCCATTTGACTCTTCATGAGCTCCCTCCACCTTTGACATTCTTATTTGTCACACTCGATCCTGGGACCGCAGGCTAAGCGAGAAATCTCTGTGGGTAGATGGAGGCACACCGGCTGGATTTCCCCTCGAGAACGAGCGTGAAGGGAATGTGGTCAGCACGTCGTCTCCAGCTGCCGGGTCCTCCGGGGTCCACCTGGGCTGCAGGTCTGTGTCACCCAAGGCCACGGCATCCAGGGCCTGTGAGGCAGGGGGCGGAGGCCGTCTGGTAGGAGGCCAGCTGCTCCGGCTCTCCCTGCCACGCTGGCCCAGCTTTGTCAGGCTTGCTTTGCTGTCGCGTTTCCCTCTGTTCAATCCTGCTTCCTCCCGCTTCCCTTCATGGGGGTGGATCCCCGATAAACACCGTGCACCCCAAACTCCAGCTCAGTGTCTGCTGCTGGAGAAGTCAGCCTGCAATGATCTTTCCACCAGCGGCTGCCGATTGCGAGAGCCCATTTCAGACCGGATGGGTACGGAGCCCCGGGTGTCCCTGTGCCACGGAGTGTGGTGAGCATCTGTCCCAGAACACGTCTCAGAAGGCTGGGGGCACAGGCTGATCTCAATGCAAGTGTCAGAGATCCTGGGCACCAAGGCAGGCCGGCGCCTCCCCGTGCAGGACAGACACAGCCTCCCCCCCAGGACCTTGCAGCCACCACCCCAGCTTGTTCCCTCCACGTTGCGTGGGCACTGGGATTAACCCATTTTACAGAGGAACGGGCTGAGCCTCAGATGTGTTACGTAACCCACCCAAGGTCACGTGGTTCGTAAGGCTCGTTCACGGGCAGGGTACGCCCGGCCCTCCTCAAGCCGTGGCCCTCTGCCCGTGATGCCAGCCCGCCTTGCCCGCCTTGGGCAGGCAAACCAGGCATTGCTTTGGAGGGCTGACCAACCACTCGCCAGGTGCCGGGCCGAGTGCCAGGGGATGCAAGGACAGATGGCCAGATGCTGCCACACGCAGGCTCTCAACGATGCTGTGGGACCGCCCGGGCCCTGCTGACGCCTCTGAACCAGCAAAGGACGATGTCATCATCCTCACGGAATCGAGAAGGGTCCTACCTTCTCCATCTCCTGGGGCTCCTCCCCCAACGCGCACAGCTGGGGGGCCTCGCACTCTGCAGGTGTGTGTGCCCGTGTGTGTGCAGGTGCAGGAAAAGTTCACGCCCACCCCCAGGCCAACTCCTGGGCCACGGCACAGCCGGGCTCCCTCCCCACCCCCACCCCTGCCTCCGCCTTTCTGGCTACTTCCTCGCAGACCCGCCCATCCGCCCCCTGCGTACCGCTGAGTGGCCGCCATCGGGACCCCAGGGGACAGAAGAATCACCCAGTCAGGCCCCACTCGAACTCCTGACCCAGAAAATCATGAGACGCAATAAAATCTTTATTATTGTCTTAAGCCACTGAGTTTTGGGGAAATCGATTTTGTAATATTTCTTTTTGACACAACGTTCTTTTTGGCTCGTTCACCAAAAAAGGGATTTTTACAAACTCGCTGGTGCTCCATGCAGCCGTGGCCTTCTTACCGTGGCCACAAAACTCGGTGGTATAAAGCAGCAGGCACTTCACCGTGCTCACCGTTTTGTGGGGCACGGGTTCGGAAATGGCTGGGCACCCGGGGCTTGGGGTCGGTCACATGGCTGCTGGGAGACATCGGCTGGGATTGCGGTCCCCCCGAAAGCTTGACGGGGAGGTCAGGCCGTGTGGCTGGCCCCTGGTGCTGGCTGCCATCAGGGCACCAACACATGGCCTCGTTGGGCTGGGCGGGGGGCTCATGGCACTTGCTTTCCACCCCCGACCAAGGGCCCCAGAGAGCCAGGGGGAAGTTGCAGGTCTTTTTTGGACCTGGCGCTGGGAGTCACAGAGCATCCCGCTGGCTGTTCTCCCCTGGTCTGAACGGTGCCGGGCTGGCTCTTAGGGGAAGGGTGTCATCTGGCTTTGGGGTCATGTGTTATAACCACCACAAGCTGCTGCTCTCTGAGTCAACTTGTCTCTCTATGACCGCGATCATTCCATCTCCCAGCTGCCTTGCGGACTCGCACCCAGAGAGAAAAGAACTTAAGAGGGGGAAAGGTGTATGTAGATGGCTTTCTTAATAATCACTGCGCTCAGAGTTTTGAGCGATTCTTTATGGGAAACACTATGCAAGCCCCTTGTTTTGTAACTAATCTCTACACTCGACATGGGGCTCGAACTCACGGCCCCGAGACCGAGCATCGCCTGCTCCACCGACGGAGCCAGCCAGGCACCCCCGAAAGGCCCTTTTTTGATCTTATGTGGTCTCCACAGCATCCTTAGGAAGCAGCTACTGTTATGTCTCCCACAAGAGGTGGAGAAACTGAGGCACGGAGTGACCACCCCCCCCCCATCCCTTGCCTGAAGTCATAGCTAGGAGGTAGTGGCAGCCGGAATGCATGCATGGTTTTCCGATACTGGAATCTGACTTCTAGCTGCTCTTATAATTTCTCCCCCTTTGGAGACTTCAGGCACTTCCGTCCCAGGGGTCAGGTCACACCTTGGAATCCAGGCTCTCTCTCTTCCCGCAGAGGCCCTGAGTCAGGAGGGCGGGGTGGCCGTGGCCGGGCCCAGGCTTCGTCCGGGGCCCTCCACTCCTGGCTTCATGCGGTCACTCTTACTGTTGAGTAGTTGCCCCTTCGGGTGAATGTAGAGAGACATTAACAACGTTGTGATGACTCGAGCTCATAGGAACCGGGCATTTGGTTGTTCACTGGGGAAACTGAGACAGCCATGAGCTGATGTGAATTTGTTTTCAAATTTTAAAGATTTTATTTATTTATTTGTCAGAGAGCACAAGCAGGGGGAGCGGCAGGCAGAGGGAGAGGGAGAAGCAGGCTCCCCACTGAGCAAGGAGCCCCATGCGGGACTCGATCCCAGGACCCTGGGTTCATGACCCGAGCTGAAGGCAGACGCCCAACCGACTGAGCCACCCAGGCGCCCCTGTTTTCAAATTTTAAAAGTTAAACTGGTGTGGAATAAAAATAATTCTATAGTATAGAAGGTCCCCCCCCTGGCATGCCCTCCAAAGCCCGGACAGATGCTCTAGCCCCGTTTCCAGGGGGAGCCACTGTGAAGTTTCCAGTGTCCTCTTCCGGAAACATGGACGACAGGGTCCCCTGCATCATCTTCTGGTGTGTGGGCGTGCGCTCCTTCCAGCCACCCCTCGTGACACCATCTTCCTTGCTGTTGCGGTCGTAGGCGATGCGTCCACGGAGAGTCCCGTGCGTGGCGTGGGGTACGTGGCTGGGCGTGTCTGGAGGAGAAGGCAAGTGTTTTCCCGAGGGAGGTGGGACCGGGGTGAAAGGGAAAGTACAAGAAGGACAGATCATCAGGCTCCGAGGTGGCCTCTGCCCTCTGTTGTCCCCGCCCCACCTTGCCGTGCTCCCATCGAGAGCGGTCTCTCGTCCCGCGCCTCAAATCTGGGCTGGCCTCGCTGCTTGCTCTGGTCAACAGCACACGGTCGAAGGGACAGTTCTGAGAGTGCACGAGGCTGTGCACATGCCTGGGCTGTTCTGGAAACCCGCCCAGCCCTCACCTGAACCAGTCTGGCCATCCTGCTGGGGTGGGGAAGACGGTGAGGAGCAGGGCACAGTCCCCTGGCCAAGGTCACCATAGGCCAGCAGGTGCCCCCCACCCCTCCTGCACCCACCATCTCACGGATGCGAGAGTGAGCCCAGACACCACCAGACGACAGCCGGCCGGCCGCCAGACTGGGAGAGCTCAGGCGATGGGCTGCGAGCTCAGCGATCAGCACGCATCTGTCCCCAAGATCGCATGCTCAACCCGCAGGTCTGGGAGCTAAATAAGGGCTTTGGGTCTAGGTCACTGGTTTTGAGGGTGCTTGTTATGCAGAATTATCATGACCGTAAACAACCCAGCCAGCCATTTGTGTGGAGATTGGTGCCCAGTAAAGGTGTGAAGGTCAAGGGCTGCCAGAGCAAACCCTGCTTTAGGGAGGAGCTATTTTTTCTTTTCCTTCCTTCCTTCCCTCCTTTCCTTTCCTTCCCTCCTTTCCTTTCCTTCCTTCCTTCCTTCCTTCCTTCCTTCCTTCCTTCCTTCCTTCCTTTCTTCCTTTCCTTCTTTCTTTCTTTCTTTTCTTTCTTTCTTTCCTTCTTTCCTTCTTTCCTTCTTTCCTTCTTTCCTTCTTTCCTTCTTTCCTTCTTTCTTTCTTTCTTTCTTTCTTTCTTTCTTTCTTTCTTTCTTTCTTTCTCTTTCTTTCTTTCTTTCTTTCTCTTTCTTTC
>CM052898.1:12133855-12191044 GCA_028534135.1 Potos flavus
GCTTACCTTACACTGATCCAGCGGGGTGTCCTCGGCCTCCTGGAAGACCACGCTGAAGGAGATGCTCTTGGGGTCGGAGGAGAAGACCCAGCTGATGGTGAGGCCTGCCTCGGCCACGGTGATGGGGATGATGCTGTAGGTACTGGACCGTACGAAGAGTTCCCTGTTGCTCTCCCCGAAGTTGGCGATCTCTTCCACCGTGAGGGGTAGTTTTATCCTAAGATCCAAATGCAGAGAAGGCCCCGATTAAACGGGTAACGTGCCTGGGTCCACCGGCCGGGTCACCTGTGGCTCCGAGGTGGCTGGGAGCCCTGGGGAACCTTGCCCCACATGCTTGATTACGGGGGAAGCCTCGGTGCGCAGCTCCCGTCCACGGTGAGCGCCGACCGGGTGCTGGGCATGGTGGTCGGCACCAGGGACACAGAAGTCAAACGTGAGGCTGACCATCCCTGCCCATGTCCGCTGGCACGTCTCCGCGGGCGGTCGGAGGTGAAGGCCGGCCTGAGGTGCTCTGTGCGCCCACGGAGGGGAAGCGGCTACCGAGGCCTCTGCTTTCAGGAGCCCTCCCGAAGCTTCCGGCTGCCCAGCTGGCCCTCTCCTCTCTCCAGCTCCAGGCTGCCCTCTGTGTTAACTGGCACCAGGAAGCACACTCATCACTAGAAACTTCCCGCCCTCTCGGCTGTCCCTCTTCTCAGCGGAAATCTGTGCCTGCTGGAAGATTCCAATGGGCACCCTGGCTTTTCTTAAATGGGTTCCAGTACTTGCCTTGCTTCCTGTCTGCTGCGGGGCTCACCCCCTCGTAAGCCTGAGGTTCCTCCCCTACCCGCCTTCCTCAGAGGATAAGCTGGGAGTGAGCGACCCGGCCCTCCCCCTGCAGCTGCCTGTTCCTGAGTGGCGCCCCCTCCTGGACGGTGCACACTCGCGTGGCCTTGGGCGGTGGTGTGACCTTGGATGAGTCCCATCTCCTCAGCTGTGAACCGGGAAGGTGGCGGCCTGACCTGCCGGGCCCTCCGCTCGCAGGCTTCATGTGCCAGCTCCGCGGCTGCGTCAGGAAGCTCGATGCTCCCATCTCACACGAGGAAGCCGAGATCCAAACAGATGAAGAAACTTGGTCCAGGCCCACCCAGGTCGGATCTGAAGCCACTACTTGTCCCCTACACCAAACTGCCTTTCGTGGCCAAAATCTATTACTGTCTCCCTTAATGCAGCAGTGGAAACTAAAGCTCAGAGAGGTTAGGAGACTTGCCCAAGACTGCACAGCAAGTAAGTCATGGGGCCGAGAGTTCTGTCTGCCTTCAAAGCTGTGGAGATGGATGGAAATATTCCCCAGGGCTATGCTAACGAGAAGAATAGCCGAGAATGAAAAAACCCAAAATGCTCTACAGAGCAGCCCTGACCAAGATCATTCCACTTTTGTGAAGATTTAATGCGACATCACGTTTTCCCATGTGTTCACTGAAGCTTCATTTGTGACTACAGTACAAAAAGCCCTGTCCAATGTTCACAATCTCAAGCATCCGAGAGCAGGCAGAAGGGTCCATTTTGGAAAAGTGGTCTTTCTTGTAAGGCAGAAATCTTACCGCACGGCCGTGTGAGCGGTCACCCTGACAGGAGGCCCTGCCGGTGCTGGGCCATTTTATAATTTTATGTCCCAGAATTCTCCCCTTGTACCCAGGCCTTTAGATTATGCTTCTAGTCTTTTTTTTTTTTTTTTTTTTTTTACCTTTCTAGACCTAATCTGTTCACTGGGAGGATGATACTCAGTCTCCCCAGAGGAGAGGCTAACAAAAATAAATCAAGGGTTTGCCATTTCTGCTCTAATATCTTTTTTTTTTTTTTTTTTTTGAGAGCGAGAGAACACGAGTGCATGGGGGGTGGGGGGGGTGGGGAAGGAAGCGGGAGGAGAGGCAGAGGCAGAGAGAATATTAAGCAGGCTCCTCGTCCAGCATGGAGCCCAATGCGGGGCTCGATCTCAGGACCCTGAGATCGTGACCTGAGCTGAAACCAAGAGTCGGACGCTGAACCAATTTGGCCACCCAGGCGTACCTCAAATATAATCTTAAATAAAAAGAGTCCACTGTCTGCAGAACTCACATCATAAATGTAAATTCTGCTGGTTTCCCTACTCTGCCCTGTCCCTCCATAGTCACTCTCCACATGGCAACCGGAATGATCTTTTTTCAAATGTAAATTACATTTAGTCATCCTTCTGTTCCAAACCTCACTTTTGGGCTCCCCTTTCTCTCAGATTAAAAGCCAAAGTCCTCACAATGGCCAACAAGGCGTGATGTGACATGATCCTCCTTCCCTCTCTGACTCGGTTTCTCTCCCTCTCTCTGCTTCAGCCACGCTGGCCCCTTCCCTGTTCCTTGAACATGGCAGATACCATCCTGCCCCAGGGCCTTTGCACCGACTGTTCCCTCTGCCTGAATGCCGTTCCCTCATTAGAGCTGCATGGCAACTCCCTCTGGTCTTGCCGTCTTAGTGCCACTTTATTCAAGATCAGGAATTCCACTCTCCCCCTTCTACTTTGTTTCTTTTCCACAGCAACAGCACCTTGTAACGCACCATGTAATTCACTTGTTTACTTACATCCATTGTCCACCCCCGCTGGAATATAAACTAAGGGCGGGGATCTTTGTTTTGTTCACTGATGTATTCCAAGGACCTAGAACAGACCATACCCGCTGCCTCCTAGGTGCTCAGTAAGTATCTGTGAGTGAGGGAGTGAATCTACTCAGCGACTATTAAGCCATCATGCAGCCATTAGACACAACGCAGGAGAGAAAGAATAGGATCCGTGAAAATACTCACGCGGTCGTAAGTTTTAAAAGACTACGAAATAAGATGTAGAATATTTTTGTTTGTGTACAAAATAACATACATACGTATTTTTAAAAACTGGAAGGCTCTACACTTAAGTGGTTTGCTTGTCTCTCTTTTCCTCTTTTCTACAATGAAAAGGTACTGCTCTTATAGTAAGAAAACAAAACAAAGTTATTTTCAAAAAGGAACGCAGGGCACAGGCGTGAGGAAGGGATGGCTATAGGGGGCACGGGGAGCTTCTGAGGGTGAGGGAACTGTTCTCGGTCTTCGCTGTGGTCACATGGGGGCGACACTGTTCTGTTCCGGACCTGGTTCCCCTCCCCACTCTGGCAGAAGGAGGGCATGGAGCCAGCTGGGCTCGGAGGCTGATAGGACAATTGGTGATTATATGGTATTATTTATCAGAATCTAAGCACCGTACACAGAAACGGAGAATTTACTGCATATAAATTGTACAAAAAAAGAAAGCAAGCAAGCCAGCCAGCCACCATCGGTGACAAGTGAGAGCCTGTGGGGTGCTTCCAGCTCCTCCTCCCCAAAAGTGACAGTGTGGGGAGTCCCGCCCGGGGGCCTGTCACTTACATCAGCTCTCCAGACTTCAGCAAGCAGATTTCGGCATCCTGCCCCAGCGGCATGTCTTCGGTGTCCTCAGGGGTTAGCGAAGTTGACATGGTGTCCCTGAAATGTCACACACAAGAACACACAGCCATTTAGCATCGGCACACGGAGTCCCGCACCCTGGGGGCCCCATGTCTTGGAGCCGCGTAGCCAACCTCGGAATGCTCAGGGTCCTTCAGTCCCAGAGGCCATGACCGAGGGTCCAGCAGGCTCTCCAGGTAGGCGCACGGGGGCCGGGGCCGAGCAGGCAGGACCAGGAGAAGCCAACAGGCCACCATGAGGTCCCCGGGGTCTTTCTGGTGGCCATGGGGAGGGGCTGCCCGCAACTCAGACGGGCCACCCTCCTGTCCCACGCCAGCCGAGTGCTTCGGCAGCGCCCCGGGGTCCTGCCTGGCTGGGACTAGCTAAGCCTGCTCTGGCCCATCTCTGGGGAGCAAGGACACACACCCAGGAAATGGCATGGGCCAAGAGGGAGCGGTGGGACAGAGCCATGGACAGAGTGGACCAAAGCCACATGGCCTCTCTTGCTCACAGCCCACGGTCGGCTGCACTGAGAGCCAGCGGTGGGGCCAGCCGGCAGGGCAGACATGCCGCTTCCCACTGTGCTCCGGGTGGGAAGTGGGACACGCCAGGGCCAGGGGCGGCGGGCATCACACGCTCCTCTCAGAGCCCCGGCACACGGCAACATGAGTTTGAGGCTCTAGGAGGCTCTGCAGCAAAGACATCTACTGGACTTGAACTCCAGCGTTTGCGTGTTTACTCCATTATGGAACGTTTTAAACTCCTACTCAACTGCTTACTCTGGGAAGGCAGACCGCAGTCCCCCTCCTTCATGGACAGGGACACGGGGGCCCAGGCAGCTCCTGAGACGCAGGCCGGAGCCCCACGCTCTGACTCGGGCTCACCGCTCATCCTGCCAGAGCCCCGCTTGTGTGATCTCAGGGGCCTCAAGCCCAACCAGCTCGAGTGCCCAGGCCTGCTCAGGGGAAACTGAGTCCAGAAAAGAAGAACCATCTGCCTCACAGGCAAGTGGTAATAAGGAATCTTTCCCACCTAGTGCAGCTTCTTCCCAAAATGTCGCAATAACTCCTTCTCAACTGCCCTAGAGGGCTCTCCCCAGATGTCTCTGCGGTGAGGTCAATGTGCCCCAAACTGCCCCCCTCCCACCCCTGACAGGTACCCTTTGGGCTCTCACCAGCTTGACCCCGGGGACACTCGCCCGACCTCTGAGGCCCCGATGGAACTCGAGTGAATGCGGTCCGGCCCCACCCCACCCGCCGTGGTGCCCAGAGATGTCTGCCCAGCTCCGTGCTGGAGACTGATGCGGGTATGGGCCCCACCCTGCAAACGCTCCCCGTCTCAGTCGGTAACACACACACACACACACACACACACACACGAAAGGACGGTGGCTGGCAGCAAGCATCCAGACCTCGTGCTCAGACCGCTCCTCCACCACCTTCACACCCACTTGGGCACCAAGTTCACGGCTCCCCTGGGAGTGCAGCTGTGACTTCTGCTGGAAAATGACAGTGCTGTCTGGGCTGCGTGGCATGCCACCCACGGCCACGCCTGAGATGGGCCCTGCAGGATTCCCGGTGAATTCCTGCACTCACATGAGCTCACGACCTAACCTAATACCGTTCCTGGGACACCAGAAACTCAAGATAGCCTGGCGGCCACGCCTTGCTGCTCATAGAGCTTCTGCCGGGAGTGGCGGCTGTCACCTCTGCTGGGAAGGGATCCCCGGCACACGCTGCTCACATTTCACTGCCCTCAACGGGTCGGGGTGTCCAACCTGCCTACGGGGAGAGGCTACAGATGGTCTGCCACAGTCCCCGTCCTGCGTCTGAGCCTGAGGCTCCCCACGCAGTCAGGAGAACCCCAACGTCCACCGAGCGCCCGGGGGCCCTCCGTGCGGCGGCAGAAAGGGGGAGGGCAGAGCAGGCAAAATTCGGTGAGTCTCCCCTCAGCCCGTCCTGGCTGTCACTCCGCTGTGGGGGCGGGAAGATCTGCCCTGTGTCACAGCGCACCAGCAGGAACAGCCCCGCGCAGCGAGTCTGGGGCTGCGACAGGCAGCTTCCCCAGGGGCCGACACAGCCACCTGCAGCCCGCTCCCACCCTGCCTGCCTCCTCCCACTCACCCCCGGGCCCCCACCTGTCACAGCCCTCACTAACGCCGGGCCGTACTTAGCTCTTTGGGGTGCTGTCTCCCCCAGACCTTCGGAAGTAGGGGCGGGCTGCAGCTGAGCTGTCCCTACCCTATAGGACCGGCACGCAGCAGCTCGGCCCCCGCCATCTGCAGGAACCAAACAATGTACGCACCACGTGCTACGAAGCGCGTGGCAATTCGGAAAAGGGCAGAGGAATGCTGACAAAGTCAGAGAGAACGGAGGCCGTGTCCCTGAAGGATGAGGACCCCGAGCCCTGCACGGAGTGGCAGACGCGGGGTCAGCAGCGGCACGCCCACCACTGACTTACAAGGCCTTGCTGCCCGGAGAGGGACAAGTACTGCCCGGGGAGAGGCCTCCGTCCTCCTGGGAAAGCTCTGAGCACACAGGGCGTCACTGGACCAGCCCCGATGTCTGTCATTCAGCTCCCCCGTCCCTGCCCCGTCCCCATCTGCTGTGGTGCTGAGGCCACTGGGGGTGAGACCCTGCTCTCGGGGGCCGGCACGGGAAGCCACCAGGGCTGCGGGATCACCAGACACCCACTGGCACACCGCTGCCCGGCTGGGGCTGTCTGGGCACCGTCCCCGTCAGTCCCCAGTAAGTGGGGGAGCCCATCTTCACGAACACCCCGCCCTTCGGGGGCTGAGCGCCAGGAGCCCCGAGCAGTGGGGGCTCCGTCTGTCTAGCTGGAGGTCCCTGGGGCTCTGGGGGGCAGGAGAGGCCGTGTGGCTCTTGGTGGGGTCCTCACTTCCAGGTGGCTCCAGTCTTGGTTTTATGACTAATTGTGGCTCTGGGTGCCCTTCCCTCCTCTGAGGTTGTTCCCCCTTCTCTACACGGGAGAAGGAGATGGAACCAGATGGTCGCCGGGCTCTGCTCCAAGCCCTGGGCTCGGCTGGAAAAAGGCTGTAGGTTCCAAAGGACTCCTCCCTCGGCCTTCTCCAGGCTTCCCAAGGACGGTGCAGCTAGAATACGCCTGTCCTGCCTGTTGCCACCGAGGGCAAGCCCGGTCCCTCAGTGTTCCTTCTCCCCGCCGGCCCAGCCCTCGACCTCCTCCCTGCTCACCTCCTTCCACGGCTCTTGGGACCACTGGCTTCCAGATCCCCCATCCTTCTCCCAGGAGAAATAGAATCACAAAACATCTGTGTGAGAGGCTGTTCAAGGGATCAACTACACCTGCCCCCCAACCTTGACGACCGCGGAGATGGGGGCCGGAGGAGCCAAGACGCGCCCAAGGCCACTTAGGCCCGCCTCAGGTCATTTGCCTTCATCCTTGTGCAAAGTGCAAGCACCGTACAAGAGAAAGATAAATAACATTCGACAGAACAAACTCTGAAGCTGTAGTTGGCTCTCTCGCCTTTTCCGGCGCGGAGGAGAAAAGATGTTCTAACCCGTCACTCCCTCTCCTCCTCCAGCTCTCCCCTCTCTGGCCACGACGACACGCAAGCCCTCATTGCCCGTAAGTAGGTGCTTCCTAGGGTCCCCAGCCCCTCCCGGCCCTGGCTGAGGCCCTGAGCGAGGCGGGCGTGGGTGAGTGATGCGTGCCGAGGGTAGGGATTAGGGGCACAGAGGTTTCTTCTCGATGGGTTTTCAAACTGTGGGTCACGAATCAATTTAGGAAGCTATGACCCACGCTAGAAGACGTTGAAGAGAAAACGCCTCAGCAACAGTACACTGCGTGTTGTCGGGCGCAGTGTTGTGTCACGGGGCTCCTGCTTCACCTTCGTGTCCCCACACGTGCCCGTGGGTAGGCAGTTAAAAGGCGCATCTTACCGTGGGATGGGGTGGACAGGAAACTAGCTTGGGAAGGACCGGGAACAAAAGCACGGCCACTAGGGGGCACCCTCTCTCCTGCCAGCACCATTTCCTTCTGTTGCCACTGGGGTGTTTTCCTGAGAAGTTGAGACCCATTCGGTGCCCACGGCGCCCTTCCCTCCTCCCCTTGCTCTGGACATGGGAGCCTCCCGCTGGTGATGGGGACCGCTGACGGCATGTCACCCTTTCCTGCTGAGCTCCCGTCCTTGAGCCCGGGGTCAGGAGAGCTGACCTTGTCTTGGAGCACACACGTCTATTAACTCCTGCCACCCTCTGGGGCTGGTCATCCTGGCATCCCGGGAGATCCTGCCCTGCACACTGTCTAGGCTCAGTCAGCATCCAACTACGTGCCCGACGGTGAGATGACTTCCTGTCCCACATGCCCCCAAACGGAGGACATGGCCAAGGCTCCACTTGAGAACCACGTGAGGATAAAGTGGCGTCCACGGACAAGCCGGACTGTGAGGCAGTCCCGGCAATGCAGTCCAGGGGTCTGTGCCTGCTGGAACGAGGGGTCACGGGGGACGGGGGGGGTGTTCCCTGGCTTGATCTCCACGGCTAGAATCTACCACAGCTTCCTCTCACAAATCAAAATGCCTCAGCTGCTTTTTCGTGTAGTTACGGTACCACCTCAGCCCTGCGGACTGCCCGGGGAGGCAGATCCTCTGGCTGCTGGGATCGGGCGGAGGATGAAAGGACGCCTGGAAAGCCCCCGCAGGCCATGCGTCTTGCTGACTGCCTTCCTCAGAGGGCTCCTCGGCCTCGCCAAGCAGCACAGTGAGAAGGGCCGCTTGGCCCGACTACGCAGGGTCCCCAGGCCCCAGGCCAGAGTGGTCAGCAGACGGCTCTAGGTTTACAATGCACTGCCCAGTACAGCGGCCACCAGCCTCGCGGGAGCCGCCTGAACTCCAATTCGTCACCATTTTAAAAAAAGCCAACCCTCCTGGCTCCTTGGTGGCACCGGCCACACGGCAGGGGCTCAATGGCCACCGTGTGGGACGGCGCAGACCCCGGACAGGTCCATTGATGGCGCCCGTTGAGTGTCACGGGCTTGGAACATGGTGCTGAACCCATTCTCTGTGGGATCTGGGGATGTTTTCCCATTTGACTCTTAAAAGTAAGTTCCTGGTAGTTTTTCTTTCAGTCATTGGCTTCCTTTTTGCCTTTTAAAAACTGAGTGATGAAGGGCATTTCTGGTATTTTGATTTCTGATTACTTAGTAACCGTGGGCCAACCGCAGTACCCAAACCGCATCCCCAACCTCAGACCCAAGAGCCGGGCAGCACTGGGCACGCCTCCCCGGCTCTGGTCGGAGCTGCCTTCTGGTTGGGCTCTTTTTCTGAAGCTTTCGGTCCTATCTCATCCTCCACGAGCCCCAAGACTGACGTTCTGCCTGGGGCTCTGGATCGGAATGTCAGGGGTTCCGGAAGAGTGGGCAGGTCAGGGCATTCTGACTTCCAAGATAAACCTGCAGCTGCTTCCCGTCTAGCCTTCCCCCACTTCTAGTTAGAAAATGTTTAAGTATTCCAGGGGAAATCTAAGACGTGTGATTGGGCCATTGCCCCTGAGAAGTTCAGGGTTTTGTTTCAGAGAAAAGTAATGACCTTGAAACACCAAGCACTACAAACTGGCAGATAAAAAGATACACTGGCACCACGGGAAGTGGTTGAAATAAGATTCTGGCCCCCAGGGGGTGAGCGGCCCCCTCCTCCAATCTGGCTGCCAAGTCTTTCACTGGAGAACTTTCCGCCGGAGGACGGCGATGCCAGATGCAGCCATGCTTTCGCAGACACACGATCCCGGCCTCCCCGCGAGCCCGCACGCGGTCGTGCAGGTGGCCAGCGCGAGGCCCGGTCTTCCCACGGAGTACAAGTGCTTGTCCTTCCAAGACGCAAGGGCCTGGCTGTGTTTGACGAGGCTCAGGCTGGTCTCTGTTCTGGGAACTGGCCCCAAATGACACAGTTGGCTTGTCCCTTGGAAAAGCTCATCATCTCTCGAAGCGTAAGAGGTTCCAAAATGAAAGGCTGGCTTGCTCCGAAGGGATGTCTTGCCTTAAAAGGTCTCTTTCGGAGGACGGGCGCTTTGGCCCACCTCCCCTGCCTGCTCACTTGGTTGTCGTCTGTCGGCCCCTGCGTCCGCCCACCACCTGTCTAGAGGCGCACACTCCACAGGGCCTCACGGCTGCTGCCCTCAGCGTCCCTCCGGCTCCCGCCTTCCGGGGCGTCCTTTCCCAGAAGCATCAGCACTTCTGGGGCAGGGAGGCCGACAACTAGAACTGTGCTGTCACCTGGTGGTATCTGGGGAGTTCCCAGAATGAGGACAGCCTCAGGGAGCCAGAGGACTCCGAGTCCTGTGGGTCTAGGTGTCCATCTGGCTGACCCGTCCCCTAGGAGCCCTCTGGTGCTCCGGCGATGACGACAGAGACCTCGGTTTGTTTCCTGGAAGCACCCGTTTTCAGCGGTGTGCACGCGGGGCTGTCCATTTCGGCTGGGGCCCTCAGCGTTTCCGTCTGTAAAATGGGGACAGTACCTACTCTGCAGGGCTGCTGCGAGGATCCGGGGCTGACGTGTGGGAGCTGCATGCATATACCCCGACCTGGGCCACAGCACGGGCTTTGCATTGGTCCAGGCCCCAACGGCTCCAAAGAGACACGACTACCAAAGGAAATGATGTTACGGTACAAATGCCATAAGTCTTCAGGGGCTGCCTGAGCCAGACCTACTTCTTGCCCCCCTTCATTTACAAATAAAAACCCTCCGAGGTCCTCACAGGTGATTATGTCCATAGCCAGGCAGCAGGGAGGGCAGGACGTGAGAGCCACCGCTTTCCTATCTCTGACCCCCAAATTACGCGAGTGCAGGCTGGTCATGTGGATTCTGATGTACGAGGCAGGGGTGGGTAGGGCTGGGTCTCTTCTGATCACCAACCAAGGGCTCTCAGAAGACAGTCAGCGGAAACACGGACCACATCACAGAGAGACAGAGGCAGACCTTGCTGCTTCGAACAAGCTCACTTTTGGGACAAAGTGACAGAGCCTCTCCGCCGGTGAGTCCTTTGTCTTCTTGTTTATAGACTTAAAAGGCAGGTACTAACCTCAGGTTGCTGGGGTCCTCTGATCCCTGCCTGTGGTACAGCGTGCGGGGAAAACACCCAGGGTTTAGAGCTTGGCTGCTCTCAGTTCGAATTCCACCTCCGCCCCACGACCCGAGAATTGTGCAGTGACTTCATGCGGTAGCGGGCAGAGTGAGAGCTCGTAAGCTGATGGTATTGGTAGTGCCCTCCCGGGGAGACGGGCACGGTCTAGCCACTTGCCACATCTGCTCACTGAATAATCTCTGATTCTTGGTTTTCGTTGCTTTTGCATTATAATTTAGAACACAGGCTCTCTGATGGTTCTCTTTTCTTTTCCCAATGTGAGTCAAGAGACCACTGCGAAAACTTCGGAAAAGATAGAAAAACATAAAGGGAGAAGGGAACTAAATCCTCATGAATTCCATAGCTAGAGGCAAACTGCTGATAAATTCTGGGCATTTTCTTTTTTTTTTTTTTCATTTACTGGCTGGCTCAGCCGGTAGAGCATTTGACTCTTGATCTCAGGGTCGTGATTCAAGTCTCACGTTGGGCATAGAACCTACTTTAAAATATATAAACATAAATATATATAATCAAAATCACATAGCTTATCGTGGATTCTTTTTTTTTTATTTGTGGGGGAGGGGCAGGGAGAGAAGGGGAGAGAGAGAATGTTAAGCTCCCCCTACCCAGCACAGAGCCTGACGTGGGGCTTGATCTCAGGAGCCTGAGATGATGACTTGAGCCGAAACCAAGAGTCTGACGGTTAACCGACCGAGCCGCCCAGGCGCCCGTCATCGTGGATTCTTTGACAAGGGTTCACGGAATACGTGGCAGAGAGGGACTCAGAGGGCTCACCAGCCCTCAGAACTGCAGACGGGTAGGCACGTTACTGCTGAGGAAAATGTCTGCGGTTTCAGGAGACTCTCAAAGGGTTTATGATCAGAGAAAGTTAAAAATCGTGATCACTTTTACATCCTTTGGGCATCCCTTCATTGTGACCGTAACAGCCAAGGCTAACTGTGCACACTGACTTTGTGCCTCCACCGCTGGGAGCCCTTTCCATGTGGTGCTTTCTCCAGAATCATTTAAAGCACTTCCTAAACATCCGAGTCATGTTCTGTTTTATGTCTGAATTGCAGTTTGCTCATTTATTTGCTATTAGACATTTACACTGCTTCCAAAGTTGAATACATTACTTTTTTTAAATAAAAAAAAAACTGCATAAATCAACATAGGACTTTGGCTATTAAAGATAAAGAAATGAGTGATTTTTAACATTTCTAGAAGAGAAACTAATTTCTTTAAAAAAAAAACATTTATCCATTTATTTTAGGGAGAGTGAGAGAGAAAGAGCACAAGTGGGGAGGAAGGGCAGAGGGAGAGGGAGAGGGAGAGAGAGAATCCCAAGCAGACTCCACGCTGAGCGGGGAACCCGACGTGGGGCTCGATCTCACAACCCTGAGATCGCAATCTGAGCCCAAACCAAGAGCCAGATGCTTAACCGGCTGCTGTATGGGCCCTTTGAGGAAGTGTGTAACATCAGTGTAAGTGTGCCAGCAGGAGCCGGAATAGGATTTTCTCATCAACAGGCAAGGGTTAAGTCAGGCAGGAATGGAGATTTGATATTACTCTCAAGGCGAGCAAAGCTGCTTGTTTCGTCGCCCGAGTGATGAAGCAGTAATACACACCCCCTCACCTGACCTACTTGACCCAGCAGCCCACAGAGCTGGTGGAGCCTGAGGACTACGGCTGGGCTGTCACCGTCCCACATCGCACATTTTGCGGTCTAAGAGCAGGGACCTTTCACGGAGCAGTCGCATCCCGGAGGCGAGGTCCTTCCTTGGACAGAAGGGCGCTCTGTCCCCACGAGGACTTAGGGGGCAGTGCCAAGGCTGATACCATCTCCAGTCAGGACAAGAAGTCTTCGAGTAGATTAGAAAGGAGACGGGATGTCTCCCTGGACAGGCCCTCGTTTGGCCAGTTGCCATTCTGACTTTGCTAAACCACATGCCTGTTTTTCTGGAGACTTCTTAAGGTTCTAACAGGATATGGCCCTGGGTGACCAGCAGTGAACCACACTGTGTGCCGAGTCTCTGCAGGCCAGTGGCCCGAAGCCCCACCACAGCCGCCCCTGCTCCCACGCCAGAGCACCTTACCCGCACGTCCTGTTTGTGGTCCTCGGCACGGTCGCGGGGCTGGGGGAAGGGACGGCTTTGAAAGGCTGGGAGCCCTGGGCAGGAAAGGCAGCTCTCTGGTTGTTGCTACAAGCCTCGCTGTGAGGTCGGCCCCCAGCACCCCCTCCCCCACCACAGGAGCCCACCCATCTAGCGTCCCATTTCAACCAGATCGTCCACTGGTTAAAGGAGACCCCTTGGGCCTAAGCTGCTAGTCACACAAGCTAAAGTGATGTCCCGTTCTGGCGAAGGGTTCCCTTCAAAACATTCCCGAAGATGAGGAAGTGTTCCAGAAACCAGGCTCTGGTGCTGGAACGGGGCGTGCCAGGCGATAAGGGGCAGGCTGGGCCGGGCTGTGAGGACAGCTGCCCCATCCCCTGGCTGCGGCCGGCTCCGCCACCGTGCCTGGTTCTCGCACATTGAAATCCCGGCATCGGAGGGCAAGAAGAGATAGGATGGACTGTCTACCCAGGCAGAGACGTCCTGGTCACCCCCAAACCCCTCCTGGTCTCCGGAAGTCTCCTCAGTGGACCCCCCTGGTGGGGGGGGCGACGGATACGCGCCTTGGCTCCCACAGAGAGCAGTTCAGGGGTCTAACGTAATGGAAGCAGGGCACAGCACGGGCACACGACAGCGGGCCTGCCCACCACAAAGCGGTTCCGTACTTCCAGAAGGGGGCCACCCCCACTCTACTACATGGGGACCTTTGCTTTCGAGACCAGCTGGCACCGGATTTTTCTGGGTCATGCATGGGGTCGGTTATGTGTCGTCTCCGAGGTGGGTGAGAGCCTTAGGATTTTAGGGCTAATTAAGGGTCCCTCATCCCGTCTGAGCAACCACGCCCTGAGCACTGGCTGTCTCTGGTAACGGGCTGCGCTGTCGCTGAGCAGAACGCAGGTGGGTTCCGGGAAGGGGGGGCTATCTGCCCCCTAAAAGTGGGGCAACAGGCCTGCAGAACAGGAGGGGTCGCCCTGGGCCCCGACTCTAACTGCTGTGTTTGCCTCCCAGGCGTTCACGGGAACGCGCCATGGAGAACGACTACGTCGACCCCGGGTTCTTCAACGCTTCCGGTGACGGCGGCCAGGGGCACGAACGCTTCCTGGAGTTCCGCAAATTCTTTCTGCCCTCCGTGTACCTGGTGGTGTTCGTCTGCGGCCTGCTGGGGAACTCGCTGGTGCTGGTCGTGTACGTCTTCTACCAGAAGCTGAAGAGCCTGACCGACGTGTTCCTGATGAACCTGCCCTTGGCCGACCTGGTGTTCGTCTGCACTCTGCCCTTCTGGGCCTATGCCAGCATCCACGAGTGGGTCTTCGGCAAGGTCATGTGTAAAACCCTGCTGGGCATCTACACGTTGAACTTCTACACGTCCATGCTCATTCTCACCTGCATCACCCTGGACCGCTTCGTCGCGGTGGTTCGGGCCACCAAGGCCTACAACCAGCAGGCCAGGTGGATGGCCTGGGGCAAGGCCATGTGCTTGCTCATCTGGGTGGTCTCCCTGTTGGTTTCCCTGCCGCAGATCATCTATGGCAACGTCCATGACCTCGACAAGCTCGTCTGTGGCTATCACAACGAGGAGATTTCCACGGTGGTTCTCGCCGCCCAGATGACGCTGGGGTTCTTCCTGCCCCTGCTCGCCATGACGGTGTGCTACTCGGTCATCATCAAGACCCTGCTTCACGCCCGAGGCTTCCAGAAGCACAAGTCTCTGAAGATCATCTTCCTGGTGGTGGCCGTGTTCCTGCTGACCCAGACGCCCTTCAACCTCGTGAAGCTCATCCACAGCACGAGCTGGGAGTACTCCACCATGACAAGTTTCCACTATGCCATCATCATCACGGAGGCCATCGCCTACCTGCGGGCCTGCCTTAACCCTGTGCTCTATGCCTTTGTTGGCCTGAAGTTCCGGAGGAACTTCTGGAAACTCCTGAGGGACATTGGCTGCCTCCCTTACCTGGGGGTCTCGGGTCCATGGAAGTCTTCCGAGGAGGCTTCCAAGACCTGTTCTGCCTCTCACAATGTGGAGGCCACCAGCATGTTCCAGCTGTAGGCCTTGCCGGGGCTCGGAGAGCTGCTGGGGACCAGGGCTGCGCGCTCTGGGTGCGATGAGGAAGGCTTTGTTTATGGCTCGCGCGCGTTCTCATGGAGAAGTCGCCCAACCCTGTAGCTGGCGGGGGATGCTGCTTCTCGGGCATTGACACATTCCGCTCTCCTCTTGAACCCCCAGGCCTAAAGCTCAGTGTGTGTTGGGGGAAGCTCTAAAAACTGGAAGGGCTTTCCTTCCTCTATGCCCAAGAATGCTGGCTCCAAGGGAATGACGTGTGACTCTTAAGACCTCAGGTTCTCCTTCGTGGGGACCGGGACTGAAGGCTGAAGAGGGGAGCGTGGCCACACGGCTGCTGAGGGCAGGTGCTACTCCGGGCTCCCCAGTTCAGAAGACTCCTCCGGCCACTGGGAAGCAGGGAGGCAGCCATGAAAACAAGTGCCGGGCCGCATGGCTAGGACCTCAGTCAGCAGGCACCTGCAGAAATGAGATCGGGCTCTGTCTCCCCTTGCGGTTGGGCCTTTATACAGAGAGATGCTTATGTTCTTTTTGATTAATCCTGGAGGGAGGGACACCAGGGAACATGAATGGGCCCCAACAAATGAGTCAGCTGAGGATTCCAGGGGTCCACAGAACGTTAGGAAAACGTGCAGAGTTTAAGACGATCGTGAATCTAAGTGGCATTTCTGAAATGGATCCTTTGGTGGGTTTGCTCATTTAAAATAAACTAAAATAGTCCGATGTCTGATACACTCATGCACATATAAATCACGTATCAGTGTATATGTAATACAAACACGCCTGTATCAAATAGTATATGATTTTCACGATGAAGAAATAAAACGTTTTTAAAAGTCTCTAAACGATGTTTATCCTTAGGCACGTTCTACTTTAATGTGGTATGCTTGGAATACACCAGAAAGTGACTACTCATAGGCCCGGAGCACAGGAAACAAGTTAAAATTGTACACTTTCAGGGCACTGCTCTATCAAGGAAATGGAACATACCAGCGCTCACTCCTTCGCTGTGGCTTTCAACCTCCTGACCAAATTGTGAAGTGCATTCGTGTAACCTTCGTAATACGGTCACAGGATGAGGCCATTCTAAATGCCAGACACTTGAGCATGTTTATTAGATCCTAGCAATGTGCTCAGTAGGCAAAGTTGCCTGGCTCCGCAGTGTGGCTCTGGGGTCCGGACCGACCAGAGTGGAATCCCAGCTCCGGCTCTCACTCGTTGGCTCGACCAGTCGGTAGTCCCTTTAACCTCTTTTGTTTTGGTGAAACGTGGGCCGTAACGGCGCCCGCCTCTGAGCGCTGGCACGCGGAGGCCTTGAGATGATACACACAAAATACACACAGCACAGTGTGTGCTCGGGGGAGGCGGCGGGGCGGGAGGGCCGCAAGGATGGCAACAGCAGCCCGAGAACCAGCGACACGCCGAGGCCGCAGGTCATCCTCTGTGAGCTGGCAGGCGCGGGAGGGTGTGCTTCGTGCCTCCGGGGTCGTGGGGCACGTCCCCCACAGCCTGGTCCGGCAGCGCACGTGCAGGGCCTAGCCGGGCCCACGCGACCCTCCCTACTGTCTCCCGCTCGTGCCTAAATGCGCCCACGGGAGCAGCTGCCTCCCGTGTCCACAGGCCACGTGGACCGAGAGCCTCCCAGCTCAACAAACTCTGCCCTTTCTGTGGGGACGAGGCTGACCTTTATCATCTTTAAATTGGCTTCATATACAAAAACACCCACAAAAAAACAAAACAAAAAAATACACAAAAAAACCAACCAGGAAAAAAACCCACCAAAACTGGTCTCCAAGCGGGAGTTTCTGTCACCCTCCTCTGTGAGTTTAGCCCTTCTGAGAGCAAGCGGGGCCACCAGCCTCTGGCTTCCCCAGAACAAGACAGAGGCCCTACCTGGAAAGGAGGACGTGAAGAGGCGGGGAGCCGGGGGCCCTGCGGGTCTCGAGGGAAGCGGTGTGGTGTGATGGGGACAGCAGGGCTCTGGGGTCACTCGGACGCTGGCTCGGTGACCGCTCCAGCTCTGTGCATTCTTGGGCATGCCGCTCAGCCTCCCCAAGTTCACCATCCACCCCACCCCACCCCCTCCCTCCCTCCAGGAGTGCTCATGAGGCCCGGACCGTCAAGCTGGGGGCTGCCTGTCCAAAGTAACCGCGGGGCAGCTGCGGGGGCCGCTGGCTGTTCCCTAACCAGGGCCCTGCCAGGCTGAGCCAAACGAGACAAGGCGCCCAGACCAAGGCCCGCCCCGGGTCCGTGTTATCCGCCCTCCCCAGGCTCCCTGAAGAAAGGCTGTGCCACTCCTTCCGTAGCTTAGGAAAACCCAGGACAGCCCAGCCACAGAATCTTCCTTTACCTTCTCTGGATCCTCAGTCACTCATCATCCCTGTATCTCTGGGCCCTTATCTGCTACACCCGAGAGGAGAGATTTCCCAAGCCTGCCCTGGGTACCCAGCATCGCTGCCAACAGAGGCGGGCACAGAGCTTACAGAGCAATTTTATGTCTTGACTTTGTCCACATAACAGCCCCACGAAGGACAAGTTCCCGGCCTCAATCCTGCTGGGCTCCTCCCCTTGACCCTGCTCACGCACACGCCAGCACACGATGGGATACAGGTGGGGGACTGCAGGAGGGGGCCGGGCTGCCTTGAGGGTGGCCTCCTGGCCCGAGGGTAAGCTCCTCCCCCACCATGTTCCAGGCACTTCGTGGGGCAGTGAGAGGGTGGTGGTGGTTAGAGGCCCTGGACGGCCGCACACTGAGACGTGGGGAGCACAGGGGGACCCCGATTCCAGGGGCCGCCTGGGAGCCAGAAGCCCAGGTGATTTCGGTAGGCATTTTGGAGTCAGGCACAAAAGGGCTGAAGCTGGCCCTGTGGGCGGCGGGATGAAGGAAGGGCAGGGAGCACGGGGTCCAGGAGTGGAGGGGGTGCTCACTCTGACCTTCTCCACCAAGGGCCCCTCCAGGCAGTGCCCATTCCGGGGGCCCGGTCCTCCGTGGTCTGGGGTAACTCCCAGTGCTGTTTGGTGGCAGGCCTCACACTATCCCCATTTTTCCGGTGAGGACACCAGTTCAGAGAGAGGCTCACCTGCCAGAGCTCCCCCAGCAGAGCGAGGGCTAGGCCCCAGAGAGCAGCCCCTCTGTTGGCCAGCAGAGGTTTCCTGTAGGGGACAGACTGGCCGTACTGCCGGTCCTCTCCGGGGTGGGGAGATGCCGGGTTACCCCAAGCACAAGGCAGCTTTCTAACCTTAACCATCCTTACCATATCCTGTTCCCGTGCTGTTTCTGAGACGCGGCCGTCACATCTCCTGGCTGGTGACAAACCCACCAGAGCCCCCGCAAAGCGCTGGGACTGTGAGGCGCCACTCATAAAGCGATTACTGGCAAAGGGGCTCGGAGGTGCAGGGGCAGTCTCTACGAGTTTGGCTCAGTATCACTGGACATCAGAGTGGTCTTCCTTGGAGAGGGACTGGGGTTCTAGGGACAGGGGACAGGGCCCGACACCACGATGCACATGGAGCATGACAGACCCAGTGTGTCTCCGTGGAAGGCTTCCCGGGCACCAGGCCCTGGGCTCAGCGCTTGACATCATACGGTCTGTTTGTCTGGTAACCACGAGAGGCCAGGCCTGGATGAAGGCTGAGCAGAGGCCCAGGGACCCAAGGCCCAGCCCTGCTACTGGTGAGAAGAGCTTGCTTTCTGTCTGTCCTGCCAGCTCAGTCCCGAGCACAGACGGCCCACCCGGACCACGGAGAAGGCTCAGGGTGGGCCTGGCTGAGCGCGGGGAGCAGGTGTGAACGGGCATGTCTGGAGGGCTCTGAAGAATGCCAGCTTTTCTCCCCAGGGCAAGGGCTGTGCTTCTGTTTCTTGCCACCATCCTGGCTGGTGGGCAGTTGCTCGGGGGTGTGGGGACCTCTCCCTGTCCCCTCCCTGTGCCGGGAGGGCCGAGGCAGAGAACTTCATCAGCCTAAGAATGTGTCCACATGGGGAGGAGTGGACACAGGGCAGGGGAGGGTGGGCAGGCTTCTGATGTGGGAAGTGGGACCCAGAGAAGAGAACTGAACTCCTCAGAACGAACCTGCAGCCCGTGGACGGAGGGAGGAGCTCTGGGCTCAAAGCCTAGTCCCGACACTTATAGCTACATGACCCGGAGCGGCTTATCCGGCCTCCGGAGGCTTCCGGAGCTTTACCTCCTATGCCCCGAAGGTCGGGCAGGGACTGAGCCGGGCCACATGTAGGAGGGGTCGGCGCAGGGAAGGGGCCTGACAGAGTCGCTTTCAACAACACTGGTGCCAAGCAGCCTGCTTTCCTTCGGGGATCTGGACACACACGGTGCTTAATCCTTTCTGGCTCACTTCTTACTTTGGACTTGCTCATTTCTTTCTCAAAGTTTCCTGTCAGGGAGGCTTATGCAAACCTAGGGTTCTAGACCACTCACGTTTTCTCAAGAGTCCTGGTGTTTCTGATTGCTCTTAAACTCAGGAAGAAGACGAACGTACGAGAGAGCTGCCAGAGACCCTTGGATCTTTAACGCACAAAGATGGTGTGTGAGGGTGCGGGCCCTTAGCTCTTCCCCCGATAGGCGGAGTACAGGGGCGGCGGGCTCCCCTCCGCCAACCCCGGATCCACCCTGGAGGCTGCAGGCCGGCATGCTGGCAGTTTCCTTTCCCTGGAACACTTCCTGATTTCCCAGGACCGAAACACAGATATTCGTCAGCGGTCAGAGCGCCTTCTGTGTTTGTTCTTACTGGGAAAGGGGAAGGTGAGGGGTGAGGGAGACAGGGAGCTGTGGGGGGGAGGGGTTCACTAAGGCTCCGGCCCTGCTCCCCTCCCCCCCAGCCACCCGGCGGGGAGTACGGTGGCCAGGTGATGGTGGCAGACTGGCTCAGGGCCGCCGGAACAGAGCAGGCCCCCGGGAGAACGCCGCAGGCTGGGTGGTCGCGGGGAAGTGGGGGGCGCTACAGAAGGGAAGGCAGGGGCTTCTGGGAAGGAAGAGGCAAGGTCCAAAGTGGCGGAAGCAACAGTGCACAGGGCCGAAGGGCTGGCTGGTCGTGTTGGCCTCTCCGTGAGGCCACAACATGGGCGTTCAGTCGCCCTCTCGTCAGAGAACACGGGGAGAGTGGAGGGATATACTTAAGCCTAAACCCTCCTGCCCTGACAGCTTTGTGAGGATTAAATGTATCTCTTCTCACACAGCAGAAATCCTGCTGATTAATCCTGGCCCTCTTGGACTCTGGGCAGGAAGAGAGGGACAGAGATCCCAATGTGGGTGTTGGCAAGAGCATCGCCAAACTCCCCAACTGGAGGGAAAGTGGGTGAATTCTTTCTTGGTTTTCGAACAGCCTGTGCTCTGCTGTAGAAACTGCATGTAAGCCCGAACACCAGGGGCTGAGAGATGCTGAGCCAGGCTGCCGTGGGTGGCAGGGGGCTTGGCCTGTCCCTACGGGTCCCTGGGCATAAAATCCCGACGTTCCAATGTGGTGGCACTTCGTGTGGTTATTTCATTCCTCGCAAACCTTGTTGGCAAACGGATGAGAGGGCCGGCGGAGGGTAAGTACTAAAGGGCTGTTGGGACGCAGAGAGACACCAGAGCACACAAGTGGCCGGGTGACGGTGTGAAGAGGCAGCGAGCGGGCGGCCATCTGCCAGCCGAGGAGAGAGGCGCCCGGAGAAGGCCACCCTGCTGACACCCTGACCTTGGCCTTCCAGTCTCCAGAACGGTCCCGAGCACTGTTCTGAGGCACTTTGCCTTAAACACAGACGGCCGATCCTGTCTCCAAAGTCTCACTTTCCTGGTCCTATAATCAGAAGGCACAGGCTCCCAGCACTCGGGGAGCACGCAGGAAATAAAGGCGCGGTGTACTCACTGTTCGGGCAAGTTCGGGTCAAGGGAGTCGGTTTCGGTGGGTGTTTCAGGCAAGGAGGAGCCGGACTCCTGGATCTGGCACAGCTCCTCATCTGTGATGATGTCAAACACGGCATCGTCCGGCGGCCTGCAGTCGGCGTCTACACCCGGGCCACGGAGGCAGATGGGGAGAGAAGAGACACACACGGTGAAGCACAGGATGGGCCTGGGGAACGCGCCCTTAGGGCCCACTCGACCTATGGCTATTCTGTCTGCGTGCAAGAGAAATGGCGGCCAGGACATTCCAGAAGGCAGCGGGGACTACAGGTGAAACTGCATGCATGACCTACAAGACTTCTCTTAAGCTCCTCAGTTGGGCCTTAAAGAGATTTCAAGCTCTTACATATTCTGAGGCCTCTTCCTCAGAGAAGGATTTGACAGCAAAAGGCTGTCGGATCCTTATCAGGCAGGAACCTAAAAAAAGAGTGCACACACTTCTGTGCTGCTGAGTCTTACTCCCTAAGACACAGACGTGACTTATCCATGCCTTTTTGAACGCAAGATTCTGTCTGACCTCCATGTTCACCTCCATCCACTGGGGGATGGGCAAGAAGCTCCCTCTGCTCAAGGTGGCGGCAACCACTGTGCTTCTGACCAGGGCCCTGGGGTCTGACTTTGCAAGCCCCTCAGGAGGAAGGAGGCCCTCTGGACACTCCTGTGCCGGTCACCCACCTGCAAGTACTCTCCTGCTTGTGTCATGGAAAATGTGACGGCAGGCCTGAGGCAAAAGAAAGGCAGAGAGAAGGAAGACAGAAAAAAGGAAAGACAGAAAGAAATGCAGAAAGACAAGGAGACAGGAAATGTCAGAAATCAAAACAAGTGACCTCAGTACCCGGGCACAGTGCCACCCTCTGTCTTCGCGGGAACACCTGACAGTGAGTCAGGACTGGGAGGTTCCTGGACAGTTTACCAAGAATAGTTCATGCAAGCTACAAGTTCCCAGCTGGCCCTGCCACGGGGCTACTGGGCAGGCTGTGCTTTAGATGGAACATCCTTCTTCTTGTCTGAGGCCTGCATAATGGAGGACTTGAGACACAGGCTGCAAAAGGGGACCAAGTGCTGGTTTCTTTCCATATGCCCAGCTACGCTTCTGAACCTGCCTTCTGAGGCTGGCAGAGGGAAGGAAGGAGGACAAGGAAGGAAGGGACAATGAGCATCAGGAGAGAAATCAAAGAAGACGTAAATGGAGAGCTATACCACGTTCACAGATTGGAAGAACTCAATTTTGTTACCATGTCAATTCTTCCCGATTTGATTTAGAGACTCAATGTGATCCCAATCAAAATTTCACCAGGATCTCTTATTGAAATTGACAGTTCTAAAATTGATATGGATAAGCAAAAAACCGAGAACAGCCAACACTTTGATAAAGAACAAAATTAGACGACCTGCTCTACTTGATTTAAAGACTCATTAGAAAACCACGGTGATCTCAACAATCTGGTATCAGTGAGAGAAAAGGCACATGGATAAATAGAATAGGACAGCAAGTCCGGATACAAACCCAATTGATTTTGACAAAGGTGCAAAGGCAATTCTATGAGGAAAGAACAGACTTTTCAACCAACGGTGTTGGAACAACTGAACAACCATATGCAAAAAAATGAATCTCTATGCATAGCTTGTAGCATATACAAAAATTTAACTCAAAATGGATCAAAGACCTAAAACTATGACATTTCTAGAAGAAAACAGATCTTTGTGTCCTTGGGTTAAGCAAAGGTAGATATGATACCCCCCAAAAAAGAAAAAATTGATCCATAAGGGAAAAAAATGGAATGGACTTCATCAAAATTAAAACTGTCTGCATTTCAAAGAACATTTCTGCTCTTTGAAAGCAAGTAAAAAGAGGTCTTTAGTTGGGGAAAAGGTATTTGTAAAACACATAGGCGATAAATAACTTCTACACAGAATATATAAAGAACTCTCAAAACTGAAAAAATTAAAGAAAGAATTTAAGATGGGTTTGAAGGAGATACAGGAATGCTCCATCCAGTACATTCCACCATCCCTGTTCTTTGTACCAGATACAAATAATGGCGTCTACCAACTTCCTTGATGATCCAGTTAAACAAAAGAGGAACTAATAGTATCTCTGAAAGCTTGCTGACCTGCATTCAGGCAGAGGTCAAGGAAGAGTCCATAGGGACCAGCTGCAGGAGGTGGTGATGCTTGAGCAAAGACAAGACCCTGCCATCTCAGCTCTGCCTCCCTGGTATTCTACACCCAGTCTGGTCCACGAGAGGACAGCCTGGCCTGCCCTGCGGGACTGTGCAGGGAGCAGAACAGCAGGAACCAGATCTCAGTTCCTCTTCCTGAGCAGAGTGAGAGGATGAGGAGAATACATCTTCCTTGGTCCCTGAGAGACAGTGGGAGCCACAGGGAGAAGGTGAAGGGTATGGTCATTTCCACACACGACATTTGGCCTTTGGTAACTCTGGCAGGAGGGTTGGCTCTCGGGGCTGAGGCTCTGGAGACAGTATTTTCCAAGGTATGGGGTACATTCCGCTGGTAGCATGTGAGTTAAGAGGTACACAGACCTCACATTAAATAACACTGACTCATACCAGAAGAAAGTTATTCCCTTTTCAATTCTCTTTCAAGCCTAATTACATAAAAAAGAAAGTCTCAAATGGGTACAATATATTTTTAGCACCTCTTGAATGCCTAAGTTTGGAAAACTGTGAATTCAGCTCAGCCTGTTCCAGCTAACTAGCCACACTGGGGTGAGGGTGGGGGTGGGTGGCACCTAAGAACACAGAGGGCAGGAGCGGGAGCCTGACCTTGGCCTCTGGCGGCCTGGGGCCCAGCCTGGGCTGGCGACAGTGCAGGGCTGGGCTCCCCCTGGCTGGTTCCCGAGCTGGCGCTGTCCGGAGAGCCAGGGCCGTCGCTGAACTTCCGGAAGCAGGCTCGGCAGCAGCGCTCCTTCTTGCCACTGTGCTTGGTCAGGACGTAGTTGTTGCAGCAGTAGTAACAGAAGACACGGCCGCAGATCCTGGGGTGAAACGAGCACGGGCTGTGAGGGTGACGCACCATGCGTCTCGTGATCTGCACTGGGCTCTAGATGCCACGTGGCTCTGGTCAGACCCGGCTCTGCCCTCGCCGAGGAGTGTGGCCTTATGGCCAATCCGATAAGATTCCAATAAAGCCATCTTGATAAGGCCCCTGGGAGAAGATGTGTTCTCTCCCAAGGTCCTGGGAGGCAGGGGGATAAGTATGTGGCTGAGCCCACCTTCTCTGCCACAGCAACGCAGAGTTCCACGCCTCAGGGGCTGAGGCTCCAAGGGACCCCAGACCCACCTGGGCCTGTGAGGATATTCCATCGCTCTTGGCCCCAACTGAATTTATTTTTGCCTACCCTCATTTGGGCCCCAGGAGGGTCTCCGCTGTCCGCGGTCCCCCAACCAAGCCCCCGCCCCGCTCTCCCGGGGCTCTAGTAATGCCGCTTCCCCTCTGGTCCCCGTGGGCTGGGGGAGGCCAAGGGTTGCTGGTCTCTGGGGGCTCCGCAGCCTTGTGGGTCCCCTTGACTCTGCCCACACTGATCCCCTGCAGGGATCCCCGCACATCCCGCTAGGACCCTGCCTAACTAGGCACCCCCTCGCCTGGTTTCCTCAGGAACCAGACAGACAGCGGCGGGGCCCATGCCTGCCGGCGGCGCCTGCTTCAGCGTCTCTGCTCCGGTGCTGGGTCCCACCCACTGACCTGCAGTGGTGCCGCCGCACCATCCAGCTGAACTCTCGCTTGCAGTCGTGACAGTGGCTCGCCTCCGTGTCCCCGAGCCACCTCTCCTCGGCGCTGAGCTTCTGTTGGAATTCCAGGGCATCTGACTTCTGCCACAGAGCATCCTTGTCCCTGAGACAGAGCCGCATTAGAAAAAGAGAAGAATCCGTGAGAAGAACGGGATGACCCCCGATTCATTTCCAAAGCCTGATTCCAAAGTTCCCAAGACATGGCAGGAAAATCTACTTCCCTTGGAAACACCCCCACTCTAAGCCTCGTCTGTCCCCTGTGCCAGTCCTAGACTCAGCTGATGGCACGCGTGAGGGCAGGGGATGCCCATGATGTATGTACGCCCACAAGGGTCACACGCTACTTGGGCGTCCAAGCGACAGTGCGCGTGGTCGCCCGGAGGGGAAGCTCTTAATGGGCTGTCACAGTTACATGACAGCCTGAGTGCTGTGAGCCCGAGGACCACGGATGCACTGCCCACACAAATCTTAAATGTGTTCAAGAACCTTTATGGGTTTAGGTTTTGTTTAAGTTACAACCCATCGGTGGAGAAGACCAAAGATTTCCCCGCCAGAGAGTCCGACGGGATGTTAACTGCCCCTGATCCTCAGAGAGACAGTACGCGCTCCAGGAGGCAAGACTGAAGGAAGAGGGGGGCTTTTCAGAAAGTTCTCGCAGTGTCAGAACGTGCCCGACGCACCAGCGCCGATGTGCGCAGGCTTCTAGGTTGCTGCTCGTGGTCATTTTTGAGGCTTATGGCTTCTGACTTGGGAAGGCTTTGTTCTCTCCAAGACGGAGCCCTGGCCACCATCCTAGGGTTACTGTAGGCCCAGCAGCACCTCAGTCCCAAAGACCACCACCAGGGCCACTGAGGTCCTATGAGAAATGACGCCCTCACCAGCCAGACACTCGCAATCCACAGACCTCTCCCCTTAAATACAAAAGCCAGGACAGGGCCGCCCGGGTGGCTCTGCTGGTTGAGCATCACACTCCCGGTTTCAGCTCAGGTCATGATCTCATGGGTTGTGAGATCGAGCCCCGTGTTGGACTCTGCACTCGGCAAGAAGTCTGCTTGGGATTCTTTCCTTCTTCCTCTCCCTCCCCCTCTGCCCTTCCTCCCTGCACTCTCGTTCTCTCTCTCTCAAATAAATAAATCTTCAGAAGCCAGGAATTGACTGGCTCTCCAAGGATGCCTGAAGTTGTCAGGAAGCAGGACGACTCACGCCCTGGACCAGCATCGTCCTCCCGGCTGGTTCTCAGCCCATGCCCTCTGTCCCCAGGAGGCCGGGCTCCCACACCCTGGAATGTGGGGCACTGTCAGGACCAGGGCCCTTCCATCCCACGCCTCAGGAAGATGTCTGAGTTCAGAGGTCATAGATGCCCTGAGTTCCAGGTGTGTAAACTGATGACACGTGGGCAGAGGTCTCACACTTGCAAGCACCATCATTTTGCAACCCCAAATGAATTAGTGGCTTTAGGTACCGCTTATCCACAGCTGCCGACATCGCAGAGAATGGGCTCATCAGGTCTTATGTGGCTCTTGAAAGCAAGACCCAAACTGTAAACCAATTCCGTGAAGCGTACTTGAGAAAATGTTGAACTTGGGTCCGAGTAAGCTTTCAGTAGAGCAGCGGATCTCAATGCTGGCTCTTAATGCCCGGACCTCACTCCGAGAAGTTCCCGCTGGGTTGGTCTGGGTAGGGTCTGGACGTGGGTATATCATTTTAATAGCTCCCCTAGTGATCCTAATGTGCAGATAGCAGAGAAGAACCACTGCTGTGGTTTTAACTAACAATTTACAGGACATCCCAAGGTTGGAAGAACACGTTAAATGGCACCGTGGGGATGCAATCTGCAAAATCCAGGCTGTGGGGGACTCGGCCAGATGCATGGCCTCAAAAGTAAATTGCAATGAAAAAAACAAGTTGGGGAGATGGTGGCCAGATCACAGGCTAAGTAAGATAAATCTAACGTATTTACCCTGCAACGTATTGATCTAATGAGGATCTAGAGCCTCATTAGAAAAAATTATATTCTCACGAGAAGTAAGGCAATCGGGGAGGTTGGGCCCTTCGCCTGTGTGGCGACAAGTGTCACGAGCAGAGCACACGCGTTCTCCAGTTTCTGAGTGCCCTCCCGGTCCCACTCACACGCTTAACGTTGGCTGTCTGCTACCTGTGGGCGCTGGAGTGTGGGAGGCCTGGTACTGGGGGAAAGTGGGAGGGAGGAGAAGGGGAAAGGGGCTCACGAAAGAGGGACAAGGGACTGGAGAGCTTCCTAAAGATACAAGACATCACTTGCTGTCACGCCTGTGGCTAAGCACAAAGAGATTTTGAAAATAATGCCCCAGCAGTATGAAAACACAAACCCAGATCAGCACTGGTGGGAGCAGTGAAATCCACCCTTCGAGGCTGCCAAGGTCCCGGGCGCGCCCTGTCTGTGTTGCGGGAGGGCCTCGATGACGCCACACAAGCAGACCCGGGCCCATTTCCCTCGAGAGGCCTTTCGAGAGCAGCTGCACTTCTTTCAAGAGAAATCCCAGCTCCGGGGAGGCCCCAGCTGGCTGCCGGTGCCGACTCTCACCTGAGCAGCTCGATCAGCCGTTCCTCCAGGTACTGCTTGGTTCTGTTCAGGTCATCGAGGTCTGCGAGCATCTTCTGGTCATTCTTCTCCCGGTTTGTCACCTCCTGGCAGAGTCTGTTGTAATACTCTTGGATTTTTGTTGTGGCTTTTTCAAGTTCCTTCTGGGTCCTGGTGCAAAAGTGGGAAGCTTACCGATTAGCCACTGCTTCCAGCTTCCCCCGTGCCTCTGGGCTAACTTGGGCCTCTAACGAGGGGTCCCGCTGCCCTCCGAGCCTTTTCCCTCTCACAGTGGGGGCGCCCCTTGGCACTACCCACTCCCAGCTTGTGCATCCCCCGCCCTGGCCTTCAAAACTCCCTTTGTACCCCCAAACTCTTCACACACCATGGCCCCCACACCAAATACAGCGGGCATTCTGGGAGAGCAGGTGACCTCAGGCCACTAGGAGCACCCCAGGTGAGTTGAATTCTGCACCTTGGTTTTGGGGAAGGGGCTGAGGTTATGGGGGAAGCGGAAGTGTGTAGTGGATGGGCCAGTGATGGGGGGTTTGCAAGAGGAAAATGGAGTTGGGATAGAAAAAACACAGGTGTATCTCCCTGGGGGTGACCACACGGACGAAGACTTGCCTCCCAGGTGTCTTTGGGGGCTCTGAGCACAGGGCGTGGTGCTGGGCTGCCCAGCGGGCACTGGATGGGCACTGCCAGGTGCTGACCCAACAACCTGGAGGCCTACGGGGCTCCGTTCTCTCGGCTCAGTCTACGGCCGACGGGCTGGCCGAACGAAGCATGGTCCTCTGCCCTTGCCTGCTGCCCTTGCAGCTCGCCTGTCCCCGAAGGCAGTGGGGCTTCAGGAATGTTCTACAGACCCCACGGTCTGGCAGGGCGTTCGTAAAAGCTCTATTAGACAGGGCTCTGCAGAGACTAAGTCATTTGTGTCTAATCCCACCTTCCCACACCCAGTATAAAGCTGCTGGAAGGTTGTTCACGAGCCACTGTCCGCCGAAATGATCTCATGGGTGTACACACACACACACACACACACGCACGCACACACGCACGCACACCCAATCCAGGGCAGGCAGGTTATGTAACATTGAGCAGCTAAGACAACAGCTCTGAGATCTTATGAATAAGCACAGTTGTAGCATTTTTTTAAAAAAGATGCCACCAACTTTTAAGAGGTTCTTGCTATTTATATCGTGACGTGACTGCGACCTGGGCAGCCAGAGCCCTACAGCGTTTGAACTCTGGAAGAACCAGAGGAGAAGAAATGTGCATCTGGGTTAGTGGACACCCAGCACGCTCTGGATTTCCCGCTGAGCCTGGGCGCACCCCGGAAGCCGGCTGGTAGGAGGCCACGAGGCTCGGTGCCAGTCTTTGCTGGGGGCACACACTGGGTCCCGGCACCCCCGGCATGACTGCCTTGGCCTCCTCACCGAATGGTGGGCTCATGCTCATAACTCCACGTGGCCCCCCAGACTGGAGACGAGGGGGCTCGGGGACGTCTTGGGGCTGCACAAGCAGGGCCATACTCCAAAGGGAGGACAGTCGTGCTGAAGGGTGACAGCACGATGTGCTCTCCACACACACGGCAGCAGAGTCTGCAGGCAGACCGGCCAGGCCTGGTGCCAGGCACCCTCGCTCACCCTCGGCATGTGCCTGGGAGAATCCCTCCCCTGCCCAGCCCTGCGGCCTCTCATTTCACAAAGGAAACCAGGAAGAGCTCGAGTCATAGCTTGTAGAGGGGAAACACACACGCACACGCACGCGCACACACACATGCACACCACACTGGGACCGTAACCCGAGACCAGACACAGAAGTATCTGTGCACTTCTCAGGGTCATTGTCGAGGAAAGACTCTGGAGCCAAGCGGCTGGGGTGGCACTCCTCCCCCCATCACCCATGCGCTGTCAGACGCTTGGAAAGCGACTTAACTCCTCTGAGCCTCACTCTCCTCGTCTATAAAATGGGGACAAGTAATAATTTCCTCAAAGGACAATCAGGAGGAAAACAGGAAAAATAGATGCAAAGTGTTTACAACGGTGCCTGGCCCGTTCGGGGCACTATTTCAGTATTTGCTGTTATCATTACCACGATTCTATTCCAACTTTCATTTCATGTCAGCTCTTCCAAAGCAGGAACGTGCCCCACCAGAGGTAGGAAAACGGCACCCAGAAAGCTCGGCGGCTGCCTGCAGGGGGGTGCGGGGCGGGCTGCCCGCCCCCTGTGGCATGCTTCTGGCAAAGCGCCTTCCGAGAGTCTGGCTTTTCTTACGAGAGGACTTCCTTAACCCGCTATGAGCAGCTAGGTTTCTAAATGACTCAAACGCCCCCTTCCCTGAAGCCTCGCCGCTGGGGCTGTGTGGGCGGAACCGCATCACTAACCTGTCCAAGCTGTCGCGCAGGGCGGCCCCCTCCTCGTCCTTCTTCTGCACGACAGCCTGGCTCTCGGAGAGACGCTTGCTGGTGCCTCTCAGCTGCTCTCCCAGATCCGCCTGGGCCGCCTGGCACGGGACAGCGGGAACAGGACGCTCAGCCGACAGGAGCCTGCGCCGCAGGCCAGAAAGGGCCTGGGTGGGGGGGGGTTCTCCGCCCCACTCGGCCGGGTCACTTCTAACTGCTGGTGGTTTTAAGTTCGAGAGCCCCAGAACCTTTGAGTGACCCACTCCTGTTTGTCATCCTGTCTGTCAAGTATTAATTGCAGCTGGTGGTGGAGGTTGGAGGGGGAGCAGGAATCAGAATCTTGGGGTGCGGGAGGAGGTGGGGTGGCAGGGAGCGGGGTTCCCTGGAGACGGGCACCACCCTCCACTGTGCCCCCAAGGTTCAGGACCACCAACTCAGGACACCTGCGGAGGCAGCTAAGAAGGACACCCCGTATCCTTCCTGCACGGCTGGCTGAGAAACACATGTGGCGGCCCCAGCCGGGTGTCCGGGAGGCGGGAGGGGCTGAGATGTGCACTCAAGACGTCCACGGAGGACAACGGACGGGCGCTCTGGCTCGGGAACTGGGAGCCTTGCATGCAGCCCTCAACGGTCCAGCAGAAACCAAACCAGACCCCTCTCCCTGACAGGCCCGCACCCTGGGGGCGGGAACAACCAGGCAGAGGTGGGCACGCCAGTCTTCCCTGCCCAGGCCGCCGACCAGCACACTCCCCAGGGCCTACCTTCAGCCTCTCCATGGCCTCCTCGGCGGCCTGCAGCTGCCGGCCTCGCTCCTCCAGCTGCTCCCTGAGGCTCCGGCACTCTTCACTGGCAGTCTGGAGAGGAGGAGAGGGGGCTCGTGGAAGTGGGGTCCTTGCACGGACATCCCCTCAGACCCATTCCCCCAGACGGGTAAAAACAAGCTCTCTCTCTTTCACCAAACTCAGTAAGCTCTGGGCTTGGCTGGTGACAACGTCCTTTCAGGATTCCTAAGAGACTTACCTTGGTCCTCACTTAGGATTTAATTTCCGCAAGGAAACAAGGGCCCTACGAGCCACACGGAGCCACACAGGGTGGGGGGCACGGTACTGGAGGCATATCGGTAGAAACACAATAGTTGTGTGTCTGGGAGTGAGCACAGACTGCAGTGCTAACGGGCAAGCGGTAAGTTCTGGAAACCAAGGCCCCACGGCCGTCCTGCTTGTGTCCTCGGTCTCAGCCACCCTTACCCCTTTTATCCCTTTTCCTTTGTGCAGTAGCGAAGGCCCACGGTAAGCACTGTTCCCGTAAGCCTGTCTATCGCACGGGCTTTGAGAAAACGCACTGAGCCAGTTTTCACAACAGCACCTGCCATCGGGATGGCACCTGAAGGGACAGAAAACCCACAGACGTGACTCGCAGGTGGGGCCTGCCGATATCTGCAGCAGGTTCTAGAGGCTGGGGGAGGGTCTGGGGCAGACTCGCAGGCCCAGAGGCGCTGGGCATGTACATAAACGAGCATAAGGAAAACACCAGGAAGTGCATGCCTCCTTTAAAGGGGACCCCCGCCACCCAGGTCCTGGTGACTTCCACAGGGTGGGAACGAGGACACAGCCTTTAAGATCTCCTGAGGTTTCAAAGGGAGCCCCCACACTGTGGGGCCACCCAGGTCCTGATGACTTCCGCAGGGTGGGAACGAGGACACAGTCTTTAAGATCTCCTGAGATGTCAAAGGGAGCACCCACACTGTGTAAACACCCAGCTCGTTAAGTGCTGGTTACTGATATCAAACGGCCATTCCGTATGAGCCAAACCTGTCTGCGGCCACACTGAGTTTAGGCTTCTGGGCTAGGGCACTGCTCCCGACATGTGCCCCTGAAGTGCCCCTGGGAGGGGAAGGGTGCAGGGAGCTAGAGAGCAGGACAGCCTCATCTGCCCGGCCACCCAGTACATTCTCGGGTCCTGAGGTGCCACGTGGCTGAAGGCACAGCCTATACTCCCGTGGACCAGTTGGGCCCCACCGAGGGAGACCACCGCAGCCCGGGGCGGAGGATGGGGGGGGGAAGAGGTCAAGGCGAGGGAGGACTACCTTCAGTCGGCTCTGATGGTCCATGATCTCGGTGCTCAGCTGGAACTTGAGGGCGTTGAGCTCCTCGTGTGAGGTCTCCTGGAGGCTCTGGGCCCGCTGCTCGGCCTGGGCCAGCTGGGCCTGCAGGCCGGGCAGGGCGCGGGCCGCCTCCTCGGCCACCTTCAGCCTCTCCTGCAAGCCGTCCCTCTCTCGCTGCAGGCCTGCCACTCGCTCTTCCAGGCCCTCTCGTTGCCTCGAGGCTGCCGCTTTGGTGTCCTGGAGCTCCTGCACGGCGCGGGCCAGGGCCTCCTCGGTCTGCTTTTTCTCGGCGAGCTGCGCGCGGACATGGACGCTGGCCTCGTCGGAGGCTGCGCAGGCCCTGGGCAGTTGCCCCGGCGGCTCGGCCTGTTCCAGCTGGGCGTCCGGGGAGCCGCATTCTGCCCTGGACCGCTCCTCCTCCTCCTCAGTCGTCTCCTCCTGCGGCACACCTTCCTGCTCCGAGCGCCAACCGGGGGCCCTCCTGAGGGCTTCGTTCTGCTCCTTCAGCTGCTGCACCAGGGCCCTGTGCTCCCTCAGAGCGGCCTCGGCCGCGCTCAGCTGGCCCTGTACCTTCTCCCGGTCACCCAGGGCTGCCTGGAGCTTGGCTTGAAGGTCCAGCACCCCAGCCGGCAGGCGCTCGGCCTCCCCCTGCTGGGTCTCCACCTGGGCCTGACCCAGGGCCGGCTGGGCGGCTGGCTCCCGGCGTGCACCGTCTTCAGGCGCGCCGAGCCCCTGCTGGCCTTTCTCTGCCGTGAGGGTCTCGATCCGCTGGGTCTGCTGGCGGCACTGGCTCTCAAGAGCCCTGAGCTCCCTCTCCCGGGCCTCGGCCAGCTGCCGGCACCGCCCCGCCTCCTCCTGCAGCTGCTGGCACTCGGCCTCCTTGTTCCGCAGGGCGGCCTCCTTCTCGGCCACGTGGGCCCTCATCGTCTCCTTGGCCTTCCTCACGGCCAGGAGGCTTGCCTCCATCTGGTCCCCCATGTGCCGGATGCTGGCCTGCTCAGACTCCAGGGAGGCCAGGGAGCCCCGGATGGCTGCCTCCCGCTGCTGCAGGGCCTGGTAATCAGCCTGCAGGGCCTCCAGCTTGCCCTCGAGGAGCTGGTTGCGTTCCAGCACATTCTGCAGCTCCTTCTCTAGCTCCTTGTTGGCCTGCTGCAGCTTCTCCTCCTGACCGCTCCCTCGCACCTGGGTGTCACCTGTCTGGCCCTCCTGGGGGCTTCTCTGCTCCTCCTCCGGCTTCTCGAAGACCTGTCGCAGGGTGGAGTCCGGGGGGCCCCGGGCGGCGGGCATCTCCCCTGCCGCGGGCGGATCCGGGCCCGGCTGCCCGGCAAGCCGCTCCAGCATCCCCACCTTCTGGCTGAGGCGGTCTTTGTCCCGGATGAGCTGCTGCTTCTGCTCCTCCAGGTCACCCACGTGCTGGCTCAGCTGGGCCAGCTGGGTCTCCAGGAGCCGCAGCTGCCGCGCCAGGGACCTGGCCTCCTGCTCCAGCAGCTCCTTCTCCTCCCGCCGCTGCCGCTCCTCCTGCCTCACATCCGCCAGCTCCTGCTCCAGGGAACTCAGGTGGCCTAGGGACTCCCGCAGCTGTCGCCGGAGCTGGGCCGCCTCCTGCCCCTTCCTGGCCAGCTCTTCCCGGAGCGGGGCCATGTCCTTCAGCAGGCGCTCCAGGCCGGCCCGGGCCTCCTCCTTCAGCTGCAGCTCCCTGGCCAGCTGCTGCAGCTGGGCACTCTGCTGCCTGTGCAGCTCCTGGGCCTTGCTGCTCTCTCCTTCCAGGGCTCGAAGCTTCTCCTGCAGCTCCTGGACCTCCAGGGCCGAGTCCCCGGGGAGGAGCCCTCGCTGCCCTTCTGTGTCCGGTGCCCTATCTGCCTTCTGCTCAGCCGTGCCTGGCTGGTCCGGGACGTCGGCTAAATGCTGGTTCTTGCTGCCCAGCGGGTCCTGCGCGGCCTCAAGCTCCTGCACCAGGGGCTGCAGCACGGACTCCAGCCGCCGCAGGGCCGAGGGGTAATCCCCCTCCTTCTCTGCTGCCCCTCGCTCCAGGGCCTGCAGGCATTTCTGGAACTCCTTCACGGCGCTCTGGGCGGCCTGGGTGACCTTCCGCTGCTTCTGGAGCTCGGCCACCACGCCGGTGAGGCGGGCGTTGTCCTCGGCGGCGGCGCGGCCCCTCTCCCTCTCGGCCTGCAGCTTCTCGCCCTGCAGGCTGACGGCCGCCTTCAGCTCCTGGTTCTCTCTGTCCAGCTGCTGCATCTGCTCCTGCAGCCGCTTCTCCCGCACCTCCAGCTGGTCCAGCTCCAGCCGCATCTCGTCGAAGCCCTCCAGCGCCTCGTTGTTTAGGGGGCTGCTCACGTCGAAGCTGGAGGCCATCTCCTGAGTCTGCGGAGGGAAAAAACCAAACACAAGTGGCTCCGGGATAGAACAGGGGAGAAGCTTTAGAGTTTAATGAGAAAGCATTAAATAGCGAGTCTATCGAGCTATACAAAAGGCTAGAAGCACTTTGCTGGGAGCACCTGCCAAAGGAGATCAGAACACATCCTGAAGACACAAGGCCACACACGTGGGCTCCTCGGGCTCTCAGAACCCGCACGTCCCATCCAGCCTCCTGGAGCGCTGGGAGCATGATGGACAGTGGCGCCGAGATTAAGTTACATTTAAACTCCTATTCGCTACTGCACCATACCTACAGCTCCTGCTATGATTCAACCACAAAACAGGGTTCCAGCTCAATTTATTCTCCGCTCTTAACGCTTCTACTACTTTTATGTTGTATTTTTATTGTTTTAATTAACTGCACTGTTTTACCTTTAAAACGATATGCTCCTGTGATACTCTCACATTTGTAACACGATGAACAAAATTCGCGCTAGCCACGAACTTTCCCGGGCACTTACTTGCCTATGGCAAGCCCTTAAGGGCTCCTTCACTTGATCTATACCATCCCCTCCTGAGCCAGGATGACTTCTGTCACCCTCATTTCTGGATGAGAGCACTGAAGTTTCGAGAGGGTAAGTGGTCTGCCCGGGGTCCCACGACAGGTGGGTGACAGTCAGCGTTTGACTCTGCTGCTTTTAACCCAAGAGCTAAATTGCTTCCTTTAAAATACTTGAAAAACTTCTACCAGAATTTAATTTTTAAAAAGCCTAAGTTCTATTGGGTCATAAAAACCTGGCCTCTAGGAAGTAACACAGACAACGGAGGGTTTATATTACTCGAGTTGGAACAAAAGGTGTCTGAGAGGGGCGCCTGGGTGGCTCAGTCAGTTAAGCATCTGCCTTCAGCACAGGTCCTGATCTCGGCGTCCTGGGATCGAGCCCCGCATCGGGCTCCCTGCTTCTCCCACTCCCACTCCCCCTGCTTGTGTTCCCTCTCTTGCTGTCTCTCTCTCTCTCTCTCTCTCTCTCTCTGTCTAATAAATAAATATAAAATCTTAAAAAAAAAAAAAAAGACGTCTGAGGGCATCGCCCCGAGTTGCGAGCGGCCAGGGCGCAGCCTGGTCGGCGTTCTGGTGAGGAGATCTGCAGCCTTGCTGGCCTTACCTGCAGGTAGCTGCTCACCAAGCTGCTCAGGCTGGAGCTGCGGCTGGGGGGTTTCCACACGTAAGCCGAAGAGCCGGCGGCCAGCGTCCTCCTGCGGGGCCACCGGACAGACTGTGTCAGAGCAGGAAACACGCACGCACGCGTACGCACAGAGGCCTCGATTATCACAAGGCACCCGGGGGAGTGGCAGGGGGCACTGCCCTCCCGGAGAGAGTGTAAAAAGGCAAAAACCCATCAGCTTCTACCAGAGCGCGCATCTACGCTGGTCTGCAGCTGACGGGCTCCACCGCTAAGTTGAACATACGGCCTTTCCACCTGCTGCCCGGGGAGAACTAAGTGGACGTGTCATTTCCCCATTGGGGGCTGAAATGTCCCTTACCCCTTTGGTGGCTGTCACCATCTGCTAGCGAGGGAAAAGCAGCAATCAGTCTGATAAGTCAAGGGCACAGCGGGCTTAGGGGCGGCACTGCACAAGCGAAGGCAGCAGACCCAGCCTCATTAACTCTGTACCACCGGGAAACAGATAAGCTGGCATTTAGTCGGACAACAGAATACTCCACACGGGGGGTCGGCGATCTTTTCTTAGGAAGGGCCAGACAGGACATATCTTACACTTGCCGGCCTTCTGGTCTCTGTCCCAACTAACGCTCCCGGGCAGCATGACAGCAGCCGTGGACAACAGGTAAATGAATGGGTGAAGCTGTCTGAGCCCCCTCGCCCCCACCCCCGGCCCTGTAGGCGGCGGCTGGTCAACCCGCTCTCTACAGCTATAGAAATCCATGTACAAACACAGATAAAAATCTCTAAAACAATGTGCAGCGAGACAAGCAAGTTGCAAAAGGAGAGCTACCTATGATTCGATGTATGCAAAATTTATAAATACATACAGAATAAAACCACACGTATATAAAATACGTACGGATACCCACGAAGTAACACACAAAGATATTCGGGAATGACGTGTGGCAATTACAGGGCTGTCATTACTTCTAGATGGGAATTAAAGGGGACAGCGTGACAGTGGGGTGGGGCTTTATTTGGATTTGTAATCTTTTATTTCCTAAACGAATGGTATCAGACATGACAACGTCCAAAAAAACAAAAAAACCAACCCAAAAGAACTAGCTCGAAGGGGCTGCCGCTGGCCAAATAAGGAACAATTTAGGCATCAAATTAATGATTACAGCAACAGAATATAACCCACTGAATAAAATAAGAATCCATGAGTCAACTCTGCTATAAATGAATAAATACATAGGGGCACCTGGCTGGCTCAGTCAGCAGAGCATGCGACTCTTGATCTTGGGGTCCTAAGTTCAAGACCCACGTTGGCCACAGAGATCACAAAAATACATACATACATGCATATGTAAATATTAAGGAAAAAGCAAGGTAACAACCTTATCTTTTTTTTTTTTTTTAAAGATTTTACTTATGTATTTGAGTGAGAGAGTGCAAGAGAGAGAGCACGAGCAGGGGGAGGGAGAAGCAGACTCCTCACCGAGCAGGGAGCCCAATGCAGGGCTCGATCCCAGGACCCCGGGATCCTGACCTGAGCCGAAGGCAGATGCTTAACCGACTCAGCCCCAACAACCTAACCTTAAAGTATCTTCCCGTAAGAAACCTAATGATTACAAAGGGAGAGACAGTAACTTTAGAGAAATCTGGCAAACGCCACCTTAGCCTAATGGTCATGGTCAAATGCCCTGGTGATGAAACAAATCAACACGAGGGTCTCCGGACATAATGTGCCGAGGACGACACAACATCCGGGTACTCCTGCCGGAGACGCTCACCCTGAATCTAACAATGAGGAAGCTCTAGATAAACTCCGACGAAGAACATTTTACAAAGTAACTGGCCTGTGCTTTTCAAAAATGTCTACACCGTGAAAGAGAAAGACTGAGAAACTGTTCCAAATTCAGGAAGACCAGAGAGACTGGCATTACGTCCTGGGCTGGCTCCTGGAGGATATAAGATGTTGTTGGGATAATTCTTAGAATCTGTAAACTGGTGGCACTGTATCCGTGTTAATTCCCTGATCTTTTTTTTTTTTTTAATTTTATTTATTTATTTGACAGAGAGAGAGAGATCACAAGCAGGCAGAGAGGCAGGCAGAGGGAGAGGGGGAAGCAGGCTCCCTGCTGAGCAGAGAGCCCGATGCGGGGCTCGATCCCAGGACCCTGAGATCATGACCTGAGCCGAAGGCAGAGGCTTTAACCCACTGAGCCACCCAGGCGCCCCTAATTCCCTGATCTTAATAACTGCACTGAGGTTATACATAAGAGGGTGTCCTTAACTTTAGAAAGTACACAGTGAGTACTGAGGAGTCAAGGGGAATCAAGTCTGTGCTTTCTCTCAAATGGCCTAGGGAATAAACCAACATGTATTTTTAAAGAGAAAGAGTGATAAAACAGTTGTAGTCAAATACTGATAGTTGGGGAGTCGGGGTGAAGGCTACATGAATGCTCTGTGGCATTTTGGGGGCAACTGTGCTGTAATTATGAAATGATTTCAAAATTGAAAAGTTTTAAAAAGGACATGTGCAGTAAATACGGCAGAATGTTAGCTTTTCATCTCGGTGGTCGGCTCATGGGCATCATCAGATTCAGGACTTTTCTCTGCACAGCAAATATTTTAAATAAAAAATACAAAAAATGACATTGAAAACAATCTGTATTAACAGAAAGCAAAACAAAGAATGCTAGACTGGGGGATGGGCGTCTGGGTGGCTCAGCTGGTTAAGTGGCCAACTCTTGATCACAATCTCAGGGTCACGAGATCCAGGCTCTGCGCTGGGCATGAAGCCGACTGCGGATTCTCTTCACCCGCCCCCTGCTCCACCCCGCCCACCGTGTGCACACTCATGTGTGCACGTACAAGCTCTCACACACACACACACACACACAGGTGTGCCCACACCTTCTCTCTCTCAAAAAAAAACAAAAAACTGCTGAGCTGGAGTTGAACTCAAGTCTGGTGCCCTGGCGGTACTGGGCGACTGTGGGCAAGTCGCCCAATGTCTGAGCCTGTCCCCTCCCATCCCCCTCCTGGAGTGGCAGGCGAGCATACTTTTCCAGCAACCCTTCCATGGGGGAGCTGGAGCTCCCTCTCCTGCTGCCCTCCAGACCTCCGAGGAACTCTGCAAGACCACCACCAGGAAAAAGCCCACTGGCTCCCCTGCTGCCACCCCCAAGTCCCTTAACACACTTGAGAAACCTCGGGTTTTGCATACGCGTCTACACTGACTCATACCACCTGGCCGGTTAGGAGAGTTAGGAGAGTTTCGGGTCGGAGCCTTCAGATGTTATCGTTAGTCACGACTCAACGAAGTCTAGAAAACTAGCAGGCGTTAAGAGTTGCAAAGCCTGATGTAATCTACTGGGTGACTCAACTGCTTTGAGTCGACTGGCGGCAACTTTCAGAACTTCGAACGTCTCTTTCCCCTGTGTTTTTAACCAAGCAATTCTTCCAAATACCTGGCAAACGTCGGCCAGGCAGCGTCCAAGTCATAGCCTCTGGATGCCAGGTCAAACTGGACCTCGGTGAGCTCGTAGAGCTGGCCCACGATGTCCGAGCTCAGCTTCGGTTTCAGGAAGGGGCTTCTCGCGTAGTACCAGTCACTGCAGGGAAGCAGGAAAAGGGATCGATGACAATAATAAAGGAAAGGAAAGACTGAATTTGATACAGCTCTGCCTTATCAAATTCTTACTTGGGTTACTAACGAGTTAAATTCAGACAGACAGGGACACACACACACACACACACACACACACACACACACTCCAATCCGATTTTCACTGTAGGAGCACATAACTTTCAAATAAGCTTGCTCTTCTTCAAGGAAATCACTGAAATTAACTAGAGACTTATTCATATATTATCAACATCATATCTAGTCCCCAAAAAGGATACGAGAAAATCTAAATCTCAGTTATCTGCCAGGAAAGGGGCAGGTCTAGGGGAAAGAACACTTCCTCTGTGAAATATAACCTCCTCTTCTATTCCTTCGAAAGGATTCAATTCTGGATGGTAAGCTCGTGGCTAAGGGCCGTCCAGCTACCAATTTTAAAGCCAGGAAGCCGAACAGCCTCGGTTTGAGCTGCTGGTGGCTGCACCATGTGAAGCAGCAAGAACCGGGAAAGGCAACCCTGCTGGGCGTAAAGAGCTACTTGGCCGGGCACCCGTGAAAGGTGGCGACCCGGAAGTCGAGCGGCTGGGGACGGTTCTCACCAAACATCTAGAACAAAATAATCTTCAGATCAAACGTGCGAAGGTTCTCAACTCACACGAATTCACAGAGCCTGTCACACGCACGAGAAATACGTCTTTATGCAAATCAATCTTAAAGGTGGCAAAACAAAACACAGTGTTTTCCCCCCTGACCGGTATTTTTTTTTTTTTTTTAATCCACAAGTGATTTCTTTGATTAACTGGAAGAACACTTCCCCGGGGAGAGGTGAGGCGGTGCTGGAAAAGGGTGCCGGGGAAACCTAAAGAGGTTCAGCTGCAGCGCCTCGTTGGATGCCCCGTTTTCATGCCCGATCCCCCCCTTTCTCCTCCCCCCCAGACTTTAGCACCAGCCAAAGGCTGAACCCACCAATAACCTGGGCTCCGATCTGGCCGCCCACTGTGATGTCTAGGGAGGCCCGACACACCCAGCAGACACTGACCTGGGGTCTCCGGTGAGGCCCCTGGTGGCCGGTGGGGTCCGTGCCTTCATTAGGGCCGGCACCGAGGGCATGTCACCCGCGAGGGAAATCCGCCCGGCATCAGGAGCTCAGAGCTCTGGCTCTAAGCTCCTGCTTTGTGACCCGGCATCAGTGGGGCCTAGAGAAAGGCGCTCAGCCCCCCAAGCTTCCTGTCTTTGCCGGTGCACACGACGTGCTACCACCCCACGCGTGCCAAGGGTGGCGGGGGGGCTCCCTCGAGCTCCCGGGGTAACCGCAGCTCCGCCACGCCTTTACCTGGTCACCCCGGCGTTCATGAAGCACTGCTGTAGGGTGTCCGCCAGCCTCTGGTGCACCAGGCAGTAGCGGATGAATGCCCTTCCTTTGCCCAGAGACGTCCGGAGCTGGAAGAGGCAGGCAATGCACAGATGAGCTATTAGCCTAAGTCCGAGGATAGACATGGCCTCAGGACGGCGAGGCCCACAGCAGGCTGTCGACTTCCTGCAATCCCCCTTCTTCTCAGAACCCGTAGGCTCCGGTAGACCTGGCAAGGGGAGACCCCTTCACCAGAGGCCCCAAAACTTGTGCGGCTGCTCCAGGGAATGCCATTCTCCCGCCCCTGCTCCGTCGGAAGCTCTGGGCTTAGAGTCGCATGTGAAACGGTCTGATTTAATTTGGAATATTTAGAATAAAACTAGGCAGCTCAGTGAAGGGCTCCTCGTGTCTTAAGTGAGCTTGAGCGAGAGAAAGTCTCAGCTTGGCTAATGCCCGGGCTTGTTTTTGAGGTGCTGGGAGAAGAGGCGCAGGGGAAGAGGGCAAGGGGCTTGGCGGGAGCCCCGGTGGGAGGGGGAGGAGAGGGAAGGGCAGGGGTGCGTCAGGGGGACTTTTAAGAAGTTCTGATAGATGTATGACAGCCTTCTCGGTGTTCTCCTGAAACCCTCAGTAAAATCTGCAGGTGTCAGTGCTTTCCCGGCTGGATTTAAGGCATGCCAGCCCACTGCACTTAGTCAGAAGGTACCCAGCGGGTGAGAGAGACCGGGGGTGTCTCCAGGTGGCCCGGTCACACTGATGGGTGTGGCTCTGTTTCAGGAAGTCTGAGGTGGACAACATAGGAGGGTCCAGGTGCAGGCCTGCCATCGAAAACCTCACCTCGTGGTGCCAAAGCGTGGCTTCTACAGAGGTTTCTGGAAGCTTCTTGGGAGGGAGGTAGGGCATGCTGGCCAGAGACTCTGCCAGCTATGGGCACACACAGCCAGTTTGCCAAACCTGTTTGGCAAAACAGCAAAAACAGCAAAAAAAAAAAAAACCTCATTCCCAATGGTTTGGCCCCAGAAGTTCAAGGTAAGTGGGCAGGAATTTGAAACCTCTAAACCTCCCAGTTCTGTCAGGCTCGAGGTCTGGGTTGGATAAGTAAAGACCCATATACCCTTCGCCTCTTCCGAGGTTAGAAACGTTTACCTTGGTGGCGGGGGACCGGGGACCGACGGTCCTAACACTCCACACTATCAAGAAACCAATCATGGCGCTGGACGGAGACAGGAAATGTGTGGTACAGACTCGAGCACTGACATATTCACGAAGGTGTAAACATCCCATAGCACCTTTTAGCTCAGAGCCGTAGGTCTCCTTACTGCTGACTCAAGGAAATGATACCGCAGTACAAAGTCGCTTTAAAAAATAAAAAGGTGTGAAATGTCATGAATTAGAGAGGCTGTAAGCCGGGTCTCTACGTGTGCTGAGTCCAGGGCCTGGATGCCTAGGAGTGCAGGCGGGTGGCGGCCTGACATATAGGCCTTAGAAAAACCATCATGGCATGTCTGCAGAGGGCTGGTGAGGACAGACGCCCCCGGGGAGAATCGTGAGGACAGCCCCACGTCCAAATACTTTTTCCACTGATGATCGAGGGTGAACGGGCTGTTCGGTGGTGACGCCCAGCAAACTCAGGGCAGCCCAGGCGTTGTGGAGCCAAGTGTGTCGGTCAGATGGACGCGTCTACACACAGGCCCTGCAGAATTCAGTAAGACCCTCACACGACAGCCCGTGTTCATGAGCTCCCAAGGGATGGGCTTGTCCTTAACAGCAAAATGGCCACCGTAACAGCATTTAGAACATCAAGACTCTTTTAGTGCCAAACAATCTGAGGCTGTGTTTTTAATCGGCCCTATTAAGCAAACTGATTTGATATACGTACATATAAATGGAGCTGTTTATTTGAAAAGGTATCTTGAAACATCCTTTGGGGGAGGGGATCAATAGCTCCTTTGTACTGCAAGTGAAAATACTGCCCAGCTTTTTACTTTTTATGTTCTGAGATCACGGGTCCACGTTCATGACCTAATTCCTTAAATTTTCAGCAACTGGCCCAAACTCATCTGCACGATATCCAGAAGCTACCCAACAGCCGCGAAGGGCAGGAAGTCTGCAGGGGGCAGGAGAGCGCATTCTGCTCTCAAGTCGGATCACTGCGCCGACAGCCCGACGCCAAGCCGCACTCCAGTTTGGACCCTGGGTCCATCTCGAGTAAAGTCCATAGCGCAGGCTGGGCTTATTCTGAACCTCCAGCAGTGGCTGATTACAGCCTTAGGCTATTTTAGCCCAAAAGGCTGCCTCCCACCCCATGAGGGCCTGAAGGGCCCAGCAAGGCTGCTTATCCATCCACTTTTACCTCTGGCTTGGCGGCCTGGACAACACTTGGTTATTACAGTTAGCCTGAGTACCCAGCAGCCCTGTGGCCCGGTGCCCTTCCAAGTCATTCCACCCAAGGGTGCCCCCGAGAGCAGAGCCTTTCCCGGGGACAAGACAATGGGGGCTCCACGGGGAACCAGGACTGCCTGGGCAAGCAGGGAGTGCTTTTTGCTTCGAGAAGTGAGCTTCCCTGGCCTCGCATTGTCTAAAGGTCTGTGCGTTATGTGAAAAAGAGATTTAAGCATTTTGTAACCCTGGGCCGGGAGGACTAAGCTAAACTTATTCCAGACTTCAGTTGTCTGAAGCCATAAAGTCAAAGGCCTTTGTTGCGCTGAGGAGTGGAAGGCAGGACAGTGACATTAAGGATGTCTTCCAGACTTTAGGAAAGGAGATGAGACCCCTCTCCAGGTGCGTGATGCATGAAAATGCTCTACGTTGGGGACCCGATGGTCCCGCCGGGCAAGTTCTCACGAGACCGTGGTGCTGCATGGACATTAAAGAAATCTAAGGACAAACTCCTCACAGCCAAGGTCTTTCCTCCTTTTCTCAGATGTCAGAGGGTGGGAAATGCTCGGCCCTCACTGTCAGCCTACCTAACGCCGTCATTCTCTGTAAGAAGAAACCCGTCTGGCTCCAGCTGGCAGGGAGCGGGAAGAGCTCTCGGAGCACCTGACTCCGCGGCCTTTGTGGGAGGCCGGCCGAGGAGCACAGCTGCGGGCTTTAAAGTGACTCCAAACATACTGACAAGATGCTGAAAAGAAAGACGAAATGTAGAAACCCTGTAGGCCTCCCGCCCGAAATCTAGGGGTGTACTCACTCCTGAGCGTGCAGTTTTTCACTCCCAGAGGGACTAGGCTGAAGGGGGGAGGGAGAGAGGGAGGTGGAGAGAGAGAAAGAGGAGAGAGAGAAAGAGAGGGAAGGAAGGGGGGAGGGAGAGAGAGTGGGAGGGAGGAAGAGAAAGGGAGAAAAGAGAGAAAGGAGAGCGGGGAGAGTGTGTTGTTCTGGAGTTTTCTAAAACACCAAAGCACGGGCTGTCTGCTCAAGGGGCTCAGAACTCAAGGTGGGAGGCTGCTTAGCATAACCAGCGTTTCGGGAAACGTCCCTGAGGTCTCACATCCCTCTCTTCATTATAAGTACAAGTTTCCCGAACAAATTATAGGGAAAGCACCTAGTAAACTCCAAGAATTTTATCTAAGAAGCTAATTCTCTTGAAAAGGCGGAGGCGTCCTGGGCTGTAGGCCCCCCATGGGCCCCACGAACAGCCTCGGGGTGAGCAGTCCCCCGGAGACAGCGCATGCTCGTGGTCTGAAGGACAGTCGGGACTGAGCCATCCCTTGCTTGGTGAGTGCTCACTTGGGCGGCTTCCCTGAGCGAGCACTGGGCACTGAGTGCGCCCGGATTTCCTTACTTCTTCACCAGCCGTCCGCACCCGCCCCCCGACCTCCTCACGGAGCTGGCTGCAGCGCAGGTCCGGGCAAGAGATGCTTAAGGCCGAGAGAGGAAGACGCGAGGACCTTGGCCACTCTGCTTACCTCCGGAATCGACTTGACGAATCGGATCCCGTCATTGGCTCCTTTCACCTTGGCCAGGCAGGCGCAGAAGTAATCCCAGTAGTCCTTCCTGTTGCCCAGAAGGGTGGCCTTCTCCTTCTGATCGAACTGTGGAGACAGAGGGACAGAGGGAGGAGGGTCACCCCCGCGGCTGATCAGTGCACCATTTAAATGATCGATACCAGCAACAGCTTCGTAGTCACCTTGTCTTGGACGAGGCCCTTTACTGGCGCCATTTTTACTGACTGGCAAATGAGGGAGGGTGTTTCAAACCCCAATTTACAGATGAGGAGACTGAGGCTGGGAAAGGTTAAGCAGCTGGCCCAGGGTCACACAGCTAGTTGGATTCAGGAGTAACAGCCCCCCCCCCCCCCCAGGAAATACTATGTCTTGAAGGGCTCTCTGTGCATAGAAATGGGTAGAAGACCACCAACGGGGCTGTTCACACAGGATGAGGACATTTGAGAGAAAAGTCTTCAAGGACAACATGAAGACTGTCAACTTTACCTCAACTCAGGGAAATGAGTTCGAGACATCTTACTCTGGCTACTTAAGTTTCCACACTGTAATATATATGTAGTAAACCCAAATATATAATAAATCCAAGTTAATGCCAGCTATGAGTTGTTTCAAATCCAAAACCAAAACGGGCCGACTGAAAACAAAAAAGGTTCATAAATCACGTCCCAGTGTAAGACAGAAGCAGCTGAAAAGGGAAAAGTGAGTCCCTCAACACGCTGGGCTTTGCCTCCAGCAGGCTCATTCTCTAGCCGGGCTTTGCTGGGATGTGACTGGGGTGTGCTGGGACAAACATGTCCGTGTTCAAAAAGATAAAGGTGTGTCTTTCTACAATGTAACATCTTATAGTGTTTGTTTCTGGTTATGGAAGTTAAAGTGCATACATTGCTAGAAAACCCGGATAAAACTAGAAAAGAAAAGAAAAAAATTGTCATGCCTAACACCCCGTCCCTAAGATAACTTCTGTTAAGGTTTCGGTCCATTTCCTTCCTGCCTCCTGGGATTGCCTGTATTTTTCCACATCTGCAGCGCTCTCTAGATCCGTGCGTCTTTAAGCAAGCAGACATCAGCATTATAGTTGTGAGCGTGTTCAGACAAAACTTCCTGGGCTGACCTCAGAGATCCTGATTGAGCAGGTCGGGGGGGCACCGAGAATACGTTTCTCATCCGCTCCCAGGTGATGCTGATGCTGCTGGTCTGCGGACCCCAGCACTCTGAGCAGCAAGGCTCTAAAATGGGAGCTCCTGGGTCCATACGCTCCTGGAGAGTGGGGGACTGGGTGTGCACACATACGGGCATGTCTGTGTGGGGAGAGATCCCACAGCTTCACCAGTCTCTCAAAGGGGGAGGCGACTGCCCCAAAGTCAAGACCTCTGCTAGCCCATGACCTTGTGACCTGCCTTAAGATGACCTAAACCTGTAAAGAATGTTCTTGATGCCCACAGCCATCCTAAGGCGCAATACTCCGATTCTCCAGCGGCTCGCACTCGGGAGGCTCAAGCTCCAAGCGACCCGGGGCTGCTCCGACCTTCAATCTAACCAGGAGGGCTTACTGGCTCCCCGGACCTGTCTGAACCACATCCTGAATGCTCATGAGTCACTCGAGAGGGAACCAAGAAAACAGAGCAGAAATCAACGCAGTAGAGGAATCACTTACTTGCAGGAGATACTCCAGTTTGTAAGAAAACTTATGCAGGCTGCTGCTGTCGTCCGTAATGGGCTCCCCTGCTTCCTTAAATTCTTTGCTTAGCTCTGTCACCGCATCTTTAAGACAACAAACAGGAACACGTAACTGGCCTCAGAGAGAGAAGCAGAATTACCCCAGGAAGCACGGGGAGGAAGCGGTCAGTGACGGCAGAGCACCTGGGAAGCAGGAAGTGGGATGTAACCCTCGAAGGAGGGAATGCTGAGCCTGAAGGCGCTCAGGCGTCCAGAGAGCTCACAGGTACCCCCACCACCGCCCCCTGACCAGGCACATCTCTCGGTCCTTCTGCAGGCATATGATATGATATAATATAGTATACACGCACTCTTCGGTCAGGGAAGGTTCGCTATGTGCACGAATCGCTCAGCAGGCCCCTCATGCTGATTTCCAGAGAACTTTATCTTTCCTTCTAGAAGGCCATGTGGCTTGTCGTTCTTCACTATAACCCTCCTGCTCAGTACAGGCTAAGTCCTGGCTTTGAGAAGACCAGAATGTGCAAATACGAGTAATGAGAACAATGCCAAGAATGACAATGACACCTGCTTCTGTGAGCTGAGTGCCCATCGGGAGCCAGGCCTCTGCATGTCTTTCTCATTTAATACAGCACCGCGAGGCAGGCATGGCCATATTTCCACAAATCCAACACGCAGCTGGTTCTAAGATGATCCCAGTTTCAGAACTGTTAAAATGTGGGGAAGAAAGTACAACCGGAGAATGATGAAGGCTGATTAACATCATCCCGTTTAGCAGATAAGGAACTCCGGGAGAGGTCAGGGCACTTGGCCAAAGACCGTGGGTTGCAAATGGCAGAGCTGGAATGAGAAGCCCGGTTTCTCCACGGCTTTCGGACTCCAGAGCCCACCTCTCCACTTCTAAGACAACCGACCTCCCTGTGCAGAATAGAGGGAAAACCACCTTGACTGTCACTCGCAGCTCTGCTGTGGCAGAGGGACGGCAAGAAGCTGGGTTTGGTGTAGATACTGGGAAGAGCGCCCCCAGTTGAGATGGCTGGGGCGTGCTGCCCAAAATCATCTTGCTGACAGCTCGTAAGAAGAGGAGCCCCCCCACCCCCACATTCTAGAACCATGGCTGGAAAGCAGACCTGCCCAGCACCGACGCTGAACCTGAGCTGCTAAAATTTAATCGACACGGACCCCTCCGGCAGAGGTCAGCAAATGGCTAAGACAAGCTCTTGGGACAGATTCTTATACCAAGTGACCACTGTCCAGTGGCACTCTCTAGAAGTGTTTGCTGCGCCTGGTATTGAGAGCCAGGGGGCTGGGGTGGGGGGTCAGGGACCGGGGAAGACACACAGCCTTCCTCCCCCACCCTGAGGCGGGGTTAACCCTCACAACCTGATCTGTGAACTCCTGAAATTTTGAAAGAAGGAGCCTTGCGTATGAAATATGAAGTTATCAGCTCTAATCTCTGCTAATCCAAATGTACTACTTATGAATAGTCCGAGTTTTTTGTGAATTATACATTTGCGTCTGCCAACAATCTTGAGAAGCGGGGATCATCAAGCTGATCTAGCATGTGAAGGAAGCGATGGGACCTTGGAAAGGTGACGGGACTTGTCCAACATCTTCTAGGGTTAAAAGGCAGAGCCAGGAGCTGACCCCAAGGCCGTCGTCACTGCTGTCACCAGGAGGATGAGCAGGCTGCCCTGCAGAGGCGCAAAGGTTAAGCCCTGCACAAGGACACCTCAGCTAGGGACGCACCACTCCCTTGCTGCATGCCAGAGATTTCTGGTGTGCCCACGAAGACAGTTACCAACAGACGCAAGGGAAGGGTCTTGAGAAAGTGGTGCGTCAAGCGCTCAGCGGGCTGGGTGACGGACATTGAGACGGCTTTGGGATGTCGGGGACGACCAGACCAGCCAGGACATGGGGTGGAATAGGGTACCTGAACAATGCCAGCGCCTGTCTTCCTCCCTGGATCAGGAGTGCTAGCAGGGGGGGAATCTTCTCTTCCTCTCTCTTCCCTCCCAATATAGATCTCTGGGTCCCAAAGTCATCCTGGAGAACCAGAGACTGACAGGCAGAAAAGAGGGCTTACTTTGTGGAGAGACTTCTCAAGGCCAGTGGTGAACTCAGACTTGCAGAAATTGTCATTTCACTTTCTCAGCTTGTGTGTGTGTGTGCGTGTGCGCAGACTTAAGAAAAAAACCCAGCTCATATTTTAGCTGGAAGTAGACTGGTGTGGTCTAAGAGTGTAGACTCTGGCACCTGGTGTGTGTAAACCCAGGCTCTGCCCGACTGGGTGTGTGACCTTAGGCAAGTCACTTAACCTCTCTGTGCCTGTTTCTGCCTCTGCAGAACTGCGGTAATGGTTCCTACCTCGCAGAACAAATGCGAGGACTCCACGTGTCGTTATCCATAAGGCATGTGTAGGACAGGGCCTGGTACCCGGGAAATGCCATGTGATTATGAGCTGGTCCGAGCCCCAAATGCTATATAAATGGGGAGCTAAGCCTGGGGAGTGATTTTTATCTCGGCGCCTTCTGACCTGCAGAAGGAGAAGCATACGGCAGCCACCACTTGCCTGGTGGCCCTGGCTGTGACAGACTGTGCCTGAACCTGGACCTTCAGCCTGTCAGGAGAGTACACTGTCATCCCTGGGACACGCAGGGGGCGGTCAGCTTCCCACCGTGCGGTAGCCAGTGTGCCGGAGCTCCACAGAGGCCTACAGGCCCGCCCCGGCGGGCTGCGGTGCGGGCGGGGAAACTTGCCAGAATTCTGACCCCTGGGACATCACCTAGAAGGGTGATCTTCGGCCCTGAACTCTCCTCCCGAGTCTCCTCTGCTTCCCGTGTGCCTCCCCTGCCCTGCCCTCCTCCAGGGAGATGAGAGTTTCTCGTCTCGGTGGGTTTGCTGAGCTTGGGGAAGTCTGGGAGGCAGCAGGCCCAGAATCCCAGTGCGCCACAGGGGACAGGCTGCCCGCCTGCCAGGCCCAGGGAGGACAGCAAAACAGGAAAGACAGGGGCCTGGTCATCCTGCTCAGAGCGAAGGAGAACCTGCCTCGCCGGATGAGCCAACTCCATCATGGCCCGAAGGCTCAGGATTCACGAGGCTTGAAAACACACATAGACACGAACACTGAAAGCGGAGCCAGACCCCGAAGAGGGCACTGGATCTTGTTTACAAACTGGCTTCACAGTGCCCTGAGAGGAGGACCAGCCCAGCCCTCCCAGCCTGACCCGGGGAGGACACCCGAGCCCCAAACGCTTCCACGCTCCGTGTCCCGGGGGCTCCCGTTACTACCCGCAGGACAAGGGTGAGAGGGCGACGGGAGGAGCGCAGCCCCTGCTCCCCCACACCCCGTACCCGAGCCCCACGTGCCTCCCCGCCCCCCCAAACCGCCGCACCTTGCAAATCGCGGATGATTCTCTGGAGCTGGCTCTCTGCCATGGGGGACGCCATGGCCCTGGGCTGCAGGCCGCCCTTCTCGGCTGTGCGCCTCCCTCCTGGGTCCGGTCAGCAGAGGTCAGACGCCATGCTGGCACCTGCACGAGGGGACAGGGAGGCCGTGGAGGAGGCAGTCACAGACACAATGTGACGGCAGCAGGAAGGGGAGCGCCGCCCTGGGCACAAAGTCGCCCCATCCGGCGTCCTCCCTCAATGGGCAGGGCTTGACCTTTCCGTGGGGGCCTCGTTCGGTGGGCATTCTCCGGCTGGCTTCTGACGCGCTTCTATTCAGACACAATGACCTGGGCTGGGGCTTAAAAAGCAGCAAGTTCAACCAAACAGCATGACTCATTGCTTCTGAGCTTCTCTCCTCGTCCACCCTCTCAGGCAGGACGGCCTCACTCTCCTTCCACCTTTAGAAATGCCTCCGGGGGCTCCCCCCCCTTTCCCCCACACCAAGGCCAGAGCCAGCCCAACCCACACTCAGAGGGCCCGCTGAGCCAACGACGCGGGCCATCTCCAGACCCCTGTCTCCCCCACGCCTGGCCCCATGTCCTCCCCCAGCTCTCCTCCTCTGAGGAACGCTCAGTAACCTCTGGCGGGGGGGGGGGGGGCGGCGGGGGAGGCGGGAGGCTGAGGACCCTCGGGGCTTCGGGATCAGGGAAAGCCGGCCTTGCCTGGCGGGGGAAGCAGCTCCCTCGGGGGCGCTCAGCAGCTCCAGCTGCCCGGAGTCCAGCTCGGCCTGGCCGTGCAGACACCGCCCGGCCTGCACTGGGGGCCTGCGCAGCCCTCGGTCCAGCAAGGGACACGGCTCTATTTTAAGCTTGGTTACAGTCCCCTTGCAGCTGATGAGTCCCGAGTTACCGGCCCTGCTCGGGCAGCTGCTGAAGTGATCTAAGGACACAGCAGTGGCTGAAGACCAATGGAGGTGAGGAGACATGAGTGGCACCGGGAAGAAGTCTGGATACGTGCTGGGACACTCTGTGTCCCCCCTTTAGAACTTCCCAATTCCTTCCTTGGATGGCCGGTGCAAGGTTGTGCAATGCTTGCCAGGGAAAGCCTCTAGCTAGGCTAAGGGGGCCGTAGGGAGCAGCCACCACTAAATGAGGGCCTACTGTGTGCCGGGTGCTGAGCCCTATTAGGTGCTTGACACAAGTGATCACTGTAATCTTACAATCGCCCTAGTGTGGTAGATAACGTGCAAAGGAGATCCTGGTGTTGGAGAAGTCCCGTGACTTGTCTAAGACCATGGGCCAGGAAGGAGTAGAATCGTGGTTTGAACCCTGGTCAGTCTGATTCAAACCCTGTGGATTTCTACCTGAGCCGCCTTCACAACCGCAAATGACCAACCACTTCCGCTGGCTTCTAGGAACCGCCCCCTCCAGCGTCTCCCAAGGAATGAGCCGCCACCCTGAGTGTTTCTAACGCATGCAGGCCCTCACTTCCTCGCTGCATATTACCCTTCCTGCTCCAAGAGTTCAGGAGAGACGATTCTGGGACAGAAATGGTCCCAGATTTCAAGTTCCTCCAAATATTTACATAAGCATTCCAGCGTGGGCCTGAAAGCAAGAAGGGCCTGTCACTGGGCGGATATGCCAAGGCCTATTTTTAACTAATGAAGCCGGCACAGCAATGAGTCGGTGCAAACGAGGCCCAAAGAGAAGGCCTCTCCGGCAGAGGGGGAACGAGGCAGGCACACACCGATAACACACTCCCAGGAATTCCTGATACAGAGCCTGAGAGATGCAGGGGATCCACCCAGAGCCCTCCAAACCCCCCTCTCAAGGGACAGCACCCTGCCCATCACAGACACCAAACCGGGGGTGGGAGTGGTTTTCCAGAAGCCAGCAGGCCCATCCCTGGGCGTCTCTCCAGGTCACCTGCTGAGCACACAGCCTAAGTGGGGGATCAGCCAGGACCTAATGGAGACATCTGCAGGGGCTCCGCGGCCCGGGGGGACACTCTGCCCCTCCCGGAGAGGTAGAGAGAGTCGAGGGTCCTCGCTGTCAAGGCACAGCTGCCCCAGTTCCACACTCTGTCAAGCGCCTACTATGTGCAGGCTGGGGCCACAGAGGCACGCAAGGCACTGTCCAGCCCTGGAGGAGCCGAGCTATGCGCCCAGGGGAAAGACAGGAAAATATTCAGCTATCTGGACGCGGCAGGAGAGGTCCATACAGAGAAAGGAATAAAAAGTGACCGCGGCGAAAAGGGCTGAGGCATGGATCCGTGCAAGAAATGCTTTCTGCAGAGTGAAAACAGCCAGCCCAAAACGCTACAAACTTGCTGATTCTGTTTGCAGGCTACTCTCGCAAAGGCAAGATGGGCGTGCCTGCCAGCGCCTGGGGGGGAAGGGACGGCTGGACTCTAATAAGAGTCTCCAGAAACTGGGAGAGGCAGTTTTGTTCTGTGCCTGGCTTGGGGGGGGTGCTTACGTGACGGTATGTGTCTGACTAACATGGATTTGTCAAAACTCACAGATCGTGACTGGGGCCTCAGCAAAAAAGGCAGCACTGTGATGAATTCAGAAAGATGCCATGGGACCTAAGGAAGGGAAAATCAATGCTGCTTGGGGGACGGAGAGGGTGAGAGACGGTGGCGACGGAGCTGTGCCAGGCCTGCAAAGCGAGGGTGAAGTCTCCGAAGGGACCCGAGGAGGAAAGGGCACCAGGATCGGGGGGCGGGGGAGAGCAAGCACAGAGAAGCTTCTCTCCCCGAGTTCTCTCATTTGACTGCGGTCAGCGGAGGGCCTTGTCGTTTCTGGGTGAAGTACAGTGAGAGGAAGGCGACCGGCACCCCCCCCCCCAAGACCTCACAAGCAGCCCCCCCGGGGCCGTGTGCACGCTTCAGACTCGGGGGAGACCCGCACACACGGAAGAGGGCAGGGAGGGACACCAGCCACATGCCCTGAGCGGCCTCACCCAGGCCCCGGCCGGGCCGTGCACCAACGCTGGAAACCAGCCCTCTCTGAGGCCCGCCAGGACGAAAACAAGGTCTGCAGACCGCAGCCGAGTCCCGGACGGACGGGCCTTGACAGGCAGAAACGGGCTCCTCGAGGCCTGCTGGACTCCGTGGAGGCGGCCCTGTGTCCGCACGCTCACGGGAGGCCTCCTCCCGCAGGCCTGACCCTCGGAGCGCGCTTCGCAGATGCCAAGTTCCCAGGTCACGGGGTGAGCTGGGCCCAGCTGCTGATGACGCAAGCTGGTTTTCCAAAAAGCCTGAGTCACCACCCAGGTATTGAGCCCCAGGAAACTGGCTGCTGGGGCTGCCCGTCCCGGTGGGCTTCCCCGCCGCGCCTGTGGGCCCCACCTCGCAGGGCTTCGCCAAGCTCCTCAGAGCTTCCTTGGAAGGTCATGGCTACCATCGGGATGCTACTTTCCTGGATGTGGGAAGGATGGCTCTTGGCATTTTGCCCCCCTCCTCCTGGGTCTGAGGTCATCAGTAACCACTGAAAGGCACAGAACGAGGCGCACCGTGGTCAACGTCCTTGTGTCTTGAGATAAATTTGCCCTTTGGGTGAGGGATGAGAGATTTTTTTTATCCACAGCGCTCCTGACACCAACACTGTGGCTTTTTCCCACACCGATAACCAGTCCTGACACCAGCGGGCTGTTCTCTAATTCAGTGCCATCCTGACACTGCCTACCCGGAGTTCGTGCAGATCCCACAGCTCAAGGGCTCTGCCCACAAGACTGCTCTGGCTTCAGGCGCTGGTCAAAAGACCCAGGCTGCTTCTCCCTGCACTTCCGACCCACTGGCCATAAACAGGGGGTCCCCACGACCCCCTCCTCAGGTTCGATCATTTGCTAGAACAGCTCACAAGACTTGGAAAAACGCGACTATGACCAGCTTATTTTAAAGGATACAATTTGGGAACGGCCAAGGGGAAGAGATGCAGAGTTGGGGGGGGGTTGGTTTGAGGTGTGTGGGGCTTCCACGCCTTCAGGGTTCCCCACCCTCCAGCACCTCAGCTGTTCGCTGACCCAGAAGTCCTCAGAACCGCAACACTTAGGAGTTTTTGCGGGAGGTTTTGTTACAGAGGCACGGCTGGTTAAACAATGGCCGGGGCAGATTAACTCCATCCGAAGCCCCTCTCTGCTCCCAGAGGTCTGGGTGGGGCTGAAAGGGCCAAATCTCTACCCACGTGGTTGGTTCCTCTGGCAACCAGCCCCATTCCTGCCAGCCCCATCCAGAAGCTATCCAGGGGCCCACAGAGTCACCATATTAGCATAAACTCAGGTGCGGTTAAAAGAGGCTTGTTAACGAATAACAAAAGACACTCCCATTACTCAGGAAATTCCTAGGGTTCCAGAAGCTCTGTGGCGGGGACCTGAGCCAAACACCAAATATTATTTCTTGTTGTATCGCAGAGCCCCTTCCCGACAAGCCATTAGCAAATAGCTCTCATAACTCAGGAGACACGTAGAGCTTCTGTCCACACGGCCGTGGCCACAGCTGCTTCAGCACCAGGGGAATGACTCCAGGACCCCCACACCTCCCAGGACCCCCCAAAGCACAAATCACCTCCAGGAACCCAGGGTCCTTCCTGCAGGACCTGTCAAAACCTCCCTCGCCTGTCTCCGGCAAGCTCTTTCAAATACCAGAGAGATTCATTTTATAAAACTGGGGGGAACACTGAATTCTCTTGCCAACAACTCAGAATTATGTTGATGCTCATCCGGCAAGTCTAAAAGCATCCGATATTCTGATAAGGTGCAAACGGGGCTAAATGCATTTTTAAAAATTCTTCCTTATTCCCTGGGACTGTTGCCTGAGTTCCTAGTCACGGCTTCAGTATTAGTTTAGAGGTAAAGAACCTTCCCCAAACTCCAAATTCCCCAAACTCCAAATTCTCCAAAAACCCATACCTGCCCAGATGCCCAAACAATAGAGAGAGCAGTTTAGTCCTGAACTAAGATACAATAAGATACAAAGACACCAACTGACTCCTGTAAACTTATTTACACTCTGGTGCTAATGACTCATATTTGTAATGTTGCCCAGGAATCCGCTTTGGCAGGAGCAGCATCGCATCTGACGAGTCACATTAAGGGAAGAAGGCTCGGAAGGGGAGGAGGCGGTTTGGGGCGTGGAAAACAACTATGCCCTGCCTTCGGAATTTGTTGTACCTGCTCCTGACCCGACAGCTGAGAAAGCCCCCCCCCCCCCCCCCCCCCCCGCCCCTGCCGGAGATGCCGGATGGTTGGGCTCCCCTCCCCCCCACTCCCAAACAAGGGGAAGCAGACCAGTGGTGCATTCCACCCAGACCAAGAAAAAAATGTGAACGATAGTTCCGATCAGCCCAAGGCCGAAAGCCTTTCTGGAAGAGTCCCTCGCCTTGGCCTGGTTCAGCACACCCAACAGCATCTAACCAGCTGCCATCTCTGGGCGGGGGGTGGGGAGGACCCTTGGCTGGTACCTGCGGCTCCGAGGCCCGGCGGTCTTGCTGGCTCAGCCCGGGGGCGGTCGCTGGGCAGGCTGCCCTCAGCAGAGCCTCCAGACGGTGCCCAGGACAGTGCTCAGGAGTCTGTCAGAGGCCAGCTCTGAGGCAGACATTTCAGCACATGTGAACAGAGGCTCGGGAGGCGACCCAACCCCTCAGACCTAATTAAAGTGTTGACCAATTGCAAGCCTGGGTCATCTTCCCCACACACTCCTTGCTTGCGATCTTTCGTAAAGGGAGTGGAGACTTGAGCCTCTGCCGTCCCTTCTCGAACCTTCTCTTGGCTCTCACCCTCTCACCAACGATTCCAGGCTTCTCGGTCACTGCCCCTGGAGCGCACGGAGAACTGGCTCGGGGTCCAGTCCCCACCGCCCACAAGGCAGGGTCGAGAGACCTGTGCGTGGGAGGTGGTGCCTCTGGGGGCCTGGGGGAAGCTGTCTTTTTTAGGAAGCGGGGGCAGCTGCTCTGGAAGGAGCCACACATCCATACCTGGGGTCTTGCCACCGGAAGGGCCGGAGAAACTATCCAGGGGGTGGCGAGTGCCCGTGTGGAACCCTGGGCAGTCTCGGGAACAGGCGTGCAAACACACGGGAAGTCAGCTGGGGCACCTATTTCTTCCTGCCCCCACAGCACAAAGCCCACCCGGATGGAGAAAATGGCAGAGCTCCAAACCCATATGCTCGGGAGACTCTCCACCCTAGTATCAAGGGGGTCAGTCCAGCCAGTGACGAATCGCATACTGAATCTCCGATAGAACCTGCTTTGGTCACTAAACATGGCCTTGAGGAAGAGCACGTGTAACCCGTATATTCACAGACTGCCAGCTGGGTAAGAAGGATTTGCTAGTAAGAGGCAGGCCTGAGGCAGGGGCTGGGGCTACAGCCGTGAGTGAGCAAAGCTGGTGGGCCCGGGGCCTTCAAGGAACCCACGCTCCAGAGGGGAGAACGGACAGCACCCACCCTGCTAAGCCGACAGATGACTAAGACATCACTTGATGCCTGAGAAGAACTTTGATAAAAAGTAGTGAGCGCACAAGGCACCAGATTCTACTCTGCTCATGATTCTAAGCCCCCACTGCCTTTCTTAAACAAACTTGTGGCCCTTTGCCAGTATGGTAATTTCTCGTTTAACCTGTTTTTCCCACTTGTTTGTAAGCTCCATTGCTACTTCCCAGCACAGCTCTGACCCGTGCAGAGCCCGCGATAAATTATTTGATGATGAATGAATCGGTCAGACAAAACCGAACACAGAGACTCTTGCTCCAACAAACCAAACTAAATTTTAGGCATACAGATGTACCAACATGTAAATAATGCTAATCATCCTTCTATGGTAGGAAACACGGGTAAATTTTCAAAAAATTCGATTTTTCTGATTTTCCAATTTTCCTTTACTGGGCATAAATTACTTTCATGTTCACTAAAATAACACATTAAAAAAAAAATCACAATGTAATTACAGACATTATGCCGTCATTATTGTGGAAATACTACGGAATTATTATCCCAAGAAGGAATGGAATAATGTAACTTAGGGACTGGATGGATTGTGTCCAGGGGAGAAAGTGTGCCCACAGCTCTGGCCTGAGGCAGCCTTACCCAGAAGCCTCTTTCACCCTATTCAGAAAAGGATAACCACAACCGCTCCAACCATGTCCTCCACTCACCCAACACTCGCAAGGCCCTTCCCTCTCTGCATCCCTGGGACTTTGGATCTGGAACCATCCACCAGGAACAGTCCCAGGGTGGGGAGGTATTGATGGGCCTGAGTTCCGCTGTACCCCTTGGGTGACAAGAGCAGCATCCGGGGGCAGACAGAGCCGGGGGTGGGGCTATGCCGGCAGACAGGAAGGCCGAGCAAGACCCGGGATGGCTCTGAAGCTGGAGTTTAGCAATGGGCAAGAAAACTGTCCTCTCTTTTACCAGCTGTAGCTGAGGCTTGCCAATTTGCTCCCTATTCGGATTTTGGAATCAGACTAGTCATGTGAAATTTCCATTCTCTAGCAAGCAACTGGTAATGCAATAAAGATCGAGCCATTATTGGGTGAGACTGCGCTATGTTTAGCTCACCGAACTCTTTTCAGGCAATTTAAGCAAATCTGTCTATCCTGGGAAGTTATTTGACCTTTTCCTACCTGGTATGGGGTTTCTTTTTTCCCTGTTTTTTTTTTTGTTTTGGTTTTCCCCCCGTGTGCAATGTGGGGAGATTACCCTTTATCTTCCTTAAGGAAGAGGCGGGGAAGGAGAAGAGCAGACATTCCCAGTGACTAACTTTGGCCGGGGCTTCTAAGTACCCCCTCCCTGCTCTTGACCGAGGCTCTAGGCACCCTGGAAGCAGTGCACGGGGCTACAGGTTCAGCTTGAGGAAATCCTTCTGGCTCCTTGTGAAACCACCACCTCTGGTTCGGCTGTCCAGCCCACCCTGGACCTCCCACGGGATGTTCCTCTTGACCTAACCCCCCCTGCATATTAATGGCTTGTTTGGATTGTTTTTTCACCTCACGTTTGTCTTCTGGATTCCACAGACGCCCCTAACTCGGTTTTTTGCCCCAGGCCAAAGATGCAGTACCCCAGGCTCCTGAGGTGGTCAGCCAGACCTGCCCCAGGGCCCCAGAACCAGACCCCAGAGTCCCCTCTGAACCACGAGGATGTACATGTCCTCATCCCTGCAAACGGGATCGGGCCAAACTAGAAGCAGGCACTTAGTGTCTTTCAAATGCCACAAAGCCCTTTGTGAA
>CM052898.1:12191544-12220068 GCA_028534135.1 Potos flavus
TGCTGACAAGGCCACACTCCACTCCTCTCTGCTCACGGGCGACATCTGGCTGGTCCCAAGGCACCGGTCAATGCACCTGACCTGCCGTGCATGCGGGGGCTGCTCCAGTGAATGTGGCCCCAAGCTCTGAGCTCCTATCGGTGATTTTCACTGCGAGACCACAGCTAGGTCTACATGTTTCCTCTGCCTCGTGTTTAAAAACGTTCCAGTCTTCAGTCACCGAAGTCGTACTTGGAGTCACCAGAAAGTACAGGTTACCCACAGCCAAACCTTTCCCCTCAAGGAAGAGAGGGACTGCCATTCCTCGGGTGCCTTCTATGTGCTCTGGAGGTGGCAGCCTACAGCCTCGGTGACTGACACGGGTCAGTGTCACCAGCTGCTCTGAGCTTGTCTGTGTGGGTGGTTCCTCTCATCACAAACATCCGTGGGGGCCATCCTGCCCCCCCCCACACACACACACAAAGGGCCCTAAAAGCAGCCACAAGGAGCAAAGACCATCCAAGGAGCAGCTAGAGGACAGACTCTAAAGCAACTACAAAAATAATCAAAGTCGAATACGACTTGTGGATTCTAACAGGTGGGTACATGTTCATTACACAATTCTTGCAATGATTATGTTTTCCTAATAAAACACTGAAAACATTTTAAAAGCTAAACGAAGCACTACACAAAGATGAACACTTTTAACAGAAGCAGGAAACCTGTTTCCTAAAGCAAGAGCCATTTCAGATCCTTATAATCATGGAAGGCCATGTCCCTTCACTGAGACAATCAACCGTGATTGCCACAGTAATCACAGCGATGGCCCACGACTGGGCGGGGAATTCAGTAATCGATCAACAGTGGCTGTCACAGAAGGGAGGGTTGAGTGGGACCCACTCAACATGGGCCCGCTTGGGAAGGTGGGAGCCACGGAAAGCATTAAACCTCAGGGAGACAGCGCTTTCCGGGCACCAACACGCAGGGGAAGCCGCATTAGGCAGATGGCAGGAGAGTAAAGCTTGCTAGAGACCGCAGGGCTTGCAGGAGCAGGAGGGCAGTGAGAAGATTACAGCCTGATCCTCTACCCTCAGAGAGCCCCTGACCCATTTCTCTATGGGAAAGGAAACTGCCGCGGTAAGACAAGCAGAGAGGCAGAGGCTGCGGCCAGCACAAATAGTTTCTGTAAGTGCTCTATTTTTTTCTAGAGGGGGCAGCCAATGGGAGCTGTGAAGAGTGAGGGGCATCAGAGAACACAGGTGCATTAACAGGGAGCCACGTGGTTAATGTCAACCGCACACGCTTTCCTTACACAAAAATAAAACCCAGCCCTCTCCCTACAACAACCCCGACCCCAGGTTCTGAATAGCATGGACTCTTACTTAGCCCAAGTCCCATGCGGCCACACCGCAATCCCAAATCCACAGGTGTTTTCAGGAAAGATCATTGGGGGCTATCTCGAGATCCTGCACCCGGACACAAGGTAAAGAGACTGGGCCAAGGGATGAACAAACTGTCCCTTTATGGTTGGAAGGGCGAAATGAGGTCTGGGCTGTCCCGGCCCAACTAAGCCAGAAACTCCGCTTTTTAAGGTCAGCAGCCTCGGGGGCAACGCAAGCAGAAACTCCGGGACCTGTCCTCCTGTGCCTAAAGGATCCAAAGCTTGTTCTGAGACTCCCATATGGTGGGCTCCTTGGCGACCCCTCGGCCATCGGAGGTCCTGGAACTGGTGTTTGGGGGTCTGTCTTTCTAACTGACCACCGGAGGCAGCCTGGGTTCCAGGGTTAGTTTCAGCCTCCGACCGAGGTGCTTCCCAGGCCGGCTGGGCAAGGGCAAGGGCTCGGGCGGGGTCTGGGGGAGACCCGGGATGGGCGGGGACAGTAAGGGCAACAGGTGAGAAGCCGCGCCCGGAGAGAAGTTCTCGGCTCCGGGGCCGACAGCGGCCCAGGCTCCCCCAAGGTCCAGCCGGCCCCCCGCGGCACTTACGCGCTCATGGGTCCACGGCTGGGCAGAAGCGAAACTTTCTGGGGCCCAGCGGAAGAGTGCGGTAGCGCGGCGTGGCCCGCCATGATACGCAGAGCCGCCGCAGGAGGGCGCGGACTACAACTCCCGTCATGCTCCGCAGGGCCCCTGCCTACAAGTCCCGTCGGACCCCACAGCACCGGTCCGACTACAACTCCCGGCTTGCTCCGCTGGGCTGAGGTTTGCAGCTCCCACTGGCACCGCGGTGCCACCGGCCCTAGCTTGAGCCTTGCAGCTCTCGCGGGCGGGCTCGTGTGTCCGCAGGTCATCTGTGTGGCACCTCGAAAGCAGCGTTGTCCCCGTGCGGCTTTTGAGAACTTGAAACGTGGCTAGTTCGTGTTGAATCGTACGTGGGCTGTAAGTGCAAAATACACCTGACTTCCAAAGGCTTAGTGTGAAAAACATAACGTGAAATAGCGTATTACGACTTTTATACTGATTACATGTTGAAACGATAATATTTTTGTTACGTTGGGCAGGCTAAATGAAAAGCATTATGTATTGCTGGGCGTCGCATCTTTTGATCCCCTCCCTTCTTAACACTGGGACCTGTTGGAATTCAGTGCTCAAAAAGTAAGTGTTAATGAATAAACTACCACCCTTGACTTCTGCCTCACTCTCTGCCCGATTTCTATTTATAAGTCCTTTTTTTCTGTTTGTAAGTTGCAAGGCATTCTGAGGCTGGACTCGAGATAACAAAACACTTTCATTCATGACGTCTATTATGGATACAAGATAGAAGAGGAGCAGAACCGGCGGTACTTCAGCCTGTGACTGAAGCCTGGGCTCTCCTCACTCCTTAACTCTGGCTGCCCTTGTTCCCACCATTCACTCTAGAAATACCTTCTATCTCCCAGTACTTGGCTAGTGGTGTCCAGTCAGGTGCCATGGCCCCAACATTGCCTGCGTGGGATAATACAGGAAAGCAAATAGATTTCCTAGTTAAGATTGGGCTATGGCATGCCATTAGTGCTCTTTTATAAATTAGCTAGGTGTAGATAAGTCAGTGATTAGATGGATGGACTAGCCAATTTGTGGGGGTGGCAGGGAAGTGATTTCCATTCTTCCTGTTAAAAACTACGAAAGGAAGGGGAAAGAGGGGGAGGATGGCAAAGGGAAAGTCATTGTTCCAACCACAGTCTGAAGGGTTTTGTGACATATTATGGATGGGAGAGATTTTAATGTGGGATTTTAGTACTACTTCCTCAGGACTGTGACCTCACATCCTCAGGACTGTGACCCCACATGATTGGGGCTGTGACCCCACGTGATTGGGGCTGTGACACCCCCCCCCACATGTTCAGAGCCGTGGCCCTAGTGATAGGTCACAACCCCACGTGCCAGAGGACTTGACCCCATGCCCCTGGGGTCGTGAGCCCACATGCTTGAGGCCATGTCCCCATTTGATCAGAGCTGTGAGCTCACATCCTCGGGGCTGTGACACCTCATGTTCAGGACTATGGCCCCGTGTCCTCCAAGTAGTGACCCCTGTGCCAGGGGCTGTGACCCCACTGGATTACAGTTGTGACCCCACATCCTCGGGGGTGCGACCCCTTGCCTCAGTCACTGACCCCACATGATTGGGGCTGTGAATGCTGGAGTGTGACCTCTCTGAGCCCTGTTGCCCTCCTTGGTCTAAGTGGGAACCAGAAGCCTCACAAGGTGGCTGTGGGATGTAAAAATGTCTGGGCCCGGCACAGAGCAGATCTCAGTAAAAATCCGTTTCCAATCTCCTGTGGGTGTCTTCGGTCAGATGCAATCTTCTGTGTGGGCAAGGTAGTCACTGAAGCCGCATGAGGGGCTCTGAGATGCACGAGAATTCCCTGCACATCCATGGAGATTGGTGCCCTGTATTAGCCTGCTCATGCTGCCATAACGAAGTCCCAGAGACTAGGTCGCTTAAACAGGTCTCCAGCCAGAAGTCTACGATCAGGGTGTCTGCAGGGTTGACTCCCTCTGAGGCTGCGAGGGAGCACCTGTTCCATGCCTCTCCTAATTTCTAGAGCTTGCTGGTGATCTCTGGCATTCGTGACTTATGACAGTATAACTCCAGTCTTCACATGGCATTCTTCCTTTGTCCGGGTCTGTGTCCAAATTTCCTCTTTTTATAGGGACACAGGTCTTATTGGATTATGGGCCTGCCCTCACCTGTGTGACCTCATTTTACATGATTACATATGCAGTAACTCTCCTTACAGAGAAGGTCACGTTCAGAGGCACTGAGAATTAGGACTTAAACATAAGAATTTGGTGGAGGGGAAGAGGAGGACACAGTTCAACCCATACGTGCCGGAAGCTGTAGGTTTGTATCCCCTGAAGAACCTCATGGAAATGCAACTCATGAAATTATAGACCCATACGCTTCATTTTTTTAATCACAGGAAGGGATCTTAGAGATAACTGAGTTTAAACCTCTCCAGTTACGTTGAATAAATAAGGAGGGGAAGTGGTTTGCTAAATATCTAGCCAGAAAGGGGAATGTGACTTCCTATAAAGATCAATATTTGTGGGTTTCCTCTAATTTTTAAATAAACAGAAGGTGCTTTGAAAAATTAGTAATGTTCAGTGTTTTTTTTTTTTAACTCATATTATCCTTACTATTGGAAAAAATCAGAGGCAGATTGTTGAACTAATTGTAACCAGGGTGAGGAGAAAGATATAGGTGGGTACTTCTCCAAACTCTCATAGTTCATTGTAAAGTGCTTTGAAATAGTTTTAATGACACGTTTAAGGTGACGTGTTTAAGGTGTACATTCCCAATTGCGTGGACAATTGAGCCTTGTAATTTTCTCTGAGTCAAGAACGTTCATCCAAGTCATCTGGAAAGAGGGCCAGCAATCCCCTGGGCCTAAAGTAATCTTTCCACAAATAGGAATGACCAGAGGCTGGCCACCTTGAGAATGGAGCTAATTTGTCTTTGCAGTCTTACCCTGCCCCCCCCCCCAACCAAACGTAGGCTTCCCACTGCCTTCACACAGAGTGGGCCTCCACATGTGGCCAGGAACATTCTGGAGGTCTATATACCTTCCCCTCACTCCCGGCCCTATCTCTAATCCTTGCAACTATCCAGTGCCCATCCACTGCCTAAACCATGAGTGATGCTCAAGTCTGATTTTCTGATATGGTCAAGGTCAAGGAACCAAACTGCCATTGTCTTTCGGTCCCTCTGGCCACACTTTCTTTTGTGGAGGGGATGGGGGTGAGGGAGAGGGGGTTATAGGCACCTTGCACCTAAAATCTGGGCTGGCCCCAAGGTAGAGAGTGGAGTTCAGGATAACCCTTGTTCCCCTTCCCAAACTTCCCCTGAACCTGCAAAATGTCTTCCACCAACTTTTCAGGATACCCAAAATTCCCAGCAGGAAGTGTATCATTCCTTCTGATTGGAAAGCTGATCTCTGAAAAGTCCTTGTTCTGATACAATGGGTCACAAAATAGGAAAAAACCTTGGACTTGAAGACAGCCAACTTAGGTTCCAGGCCAGGGGAGAGATGAGCCATGGAGCACTCAAGACACACTTGGACTCCTGGACAATTTTGCCTAAGGCCTAAAAAGAACCAATTTCCCGCTATCCAGAGCCGCACAAGGCTTGTTCCACACTTTATCTCCAATCCTCCTCCCGTATTCCTTCCTGCACCCTAAATCCTAACCCAGATCCCCCATAAGCAGAGAACTTTTAGGAGTCTTATATAATGACCTTGGGTAGAAATGAGGGGAACATAGCCAGAGGCGCGTCCATACATGCTAATCTTTTATTTGCGCATGTGATACAATGATGCTTTCTGTCTTTATGAGATGATTACAGTAGTAATTCCTATTTGGAGCTGAATCATTGGCAAAGCAAGTACTTGTATGCATATGACCTCATGTGCACCTCCATTGTGTGGGTAGAGTCAGTCTTTGTGTTGTTGGCATTTATACAATTCTACAGAAGAGGACACTGAGGGTCTGAGAGGCCCAAGGTCACAGTGAGTCAGTAAAGGAGCTTGGACTTGGGGTTTGGGTCCAGGGCTCAGATCCTGAGATCCTTCTCTGATAGTCTGCTTTGGGGTCTCTTCTGGTGGGCTTTTCCAGACTCGTGGGCCTCCTTGTCCTGTCCCAGGTAGGTTCCACAAATGAAAGCTGCCAGGAGCTCAGCAAACCAGGCAATGTCTGGGCTGTTGGGCTAGGGAAAAGTTTGTGGGAGGCCAATGGGTGGTGCCTGGGGTTGACCAGAAGATGTAATGTAAGCAAGTGTGGAAAGAAAAAAACAGAAGTAGAAAAAAGCCAAAAAGATGGTCTCCTATCCACCTACACAACCAACCACCAACCCTGCGGGGCACCGAGGAAGGTTCTAGAGCTGCGGCAGGAGGCTTGTGCCCTTGAGGAACTTCCACTCTGGCCAGGATCATCGGAGGTCCAGGGCTGCCCTGGGCTTGGAGGTCCTATTCAGAGATCAGCAAGGTTCCTCCTCCCTTCCTGATCTTGTCCGAGAGAGCAGGGAGGTGGAAATGCCGTGAAGACATCTTCTCTAGGAACCACTATGGATGTTTTAGGTAACAGGAACGGCAGGAGATCCACAGCCCACTATCCAGGGCACCTTTGATTGACTACAGGGGGAGGGACAGGCCCACAAGAGTCTAGCTGAGGTCGAACCGTGGTTCTGTGGGCAGAGAGAGGGGAAAGCAGGAGATTGTGGCCAACGAGGGTGTGGTCAAGTTACATAGAAAGTGGCCACCCGTGTGCAGCTCTCTGGCTGCACTTTTCGGCAGTCTTGCCCACGGCTCCCTCTCTGATAGGATGCCCCTCTGTCTTCCCATTCACACTTCTGCTTCTCTGTGCCTCTGCTCTTGGATTCCCAAGGAACTAGATTAGGAGAAGACCTCCACTCTCTACCCTTGCAGATGACAAAACATCACTAGAAATGCAAGGAGATGGACACGATTGTATTTAGTGACCGGCTCTCAGGGGTGTGGCTGAATGTGTTGAAAGAAATACTTAGCGAAGCATCTTTGGCTGGGAAGGAATGGGATGGGGTGAGGAGATGATGAAGCGAACCTCTCAAAAGGCATGCTCCGTAGTAATGCAAGACCCCGAAACCTGCCTTCTAGGAAGAGTGGGGTTGAGACCGCGCTGCTTTGGTTTTGGAGCTGGAGTCCTCTGCCTTTCCCTTCCTTGGGCTCAGCCTGCCCTCTGAATAAAAGTTGAACAAAATTTTAAAGAATATTAGGTTTGAAAGGGGCACTGAATGATTACCCTGACCAGAAGTGCATAGGCTTAGCTCTGAGCCCACAACTACCTCATTGTCTCCTTCCTTTTGCTGTTTCTTCTATCCGTGCTGAGTGATACCCCCAACTATTAGTTGGCAAGTCCATGAGAGTTTTATCCCTTCCCTGGTGCGCCACCCAGTCCTCTCCAGCAGGTGCTACTGGCCTAATTTTTAAAACTAGACCTTCAGTCTTCCCCAGCCAGGTAAAATGCCTCTAATGCTAGCTGCCCAGTTGCAAATGCATCATTGAAACCAGAGCTGGAGCTGAAGGGGTGAAGGTTTTACATGCTCTCTATGCTCCAGCTGAGGGCTGTAATAGTAGCTACTTTATTCAACGGGCATATACTGAGTGACTACTGTGTGCAAAGTCCTGCTCAAGGGACTGTGGGAAGACTCTGGAATTCTCACTTTTAAGGACTCACAACCAACTATACCCAACTGGGGTGTGGGTCAGGATCACCTAGGGAGCTTTTCCAAAGGCCCCACTCCAGAGCTCAGTCACGTTGGGACCAGATCTGTGTGGTATGGGAAAATTTTGAAGATGGGTTTTATCTATGTCCTTGGATGTAACGCGATGGGACAGTGTGAGAGGCAGGCACGTGTACCGCTAACTAAAAAGCAAGGTTAAGTATAGCTATTGCCACAGAGAGGAATAAGCATGGTGCTCTGAGAGCGTAGACTAGGGAAGAAAGGTTAATATCTATAAACCAGCAGCCTGGGGCCAGAAAGGTAGACTGTGTTCCCTAGGCATGGGTCCCCAAAATGCATACATTAGAAAAATAATGACAGTTGTCATTCTTTGCTCCCACTCAATACAAAGTGCTAGAACACCAGGGCCCTGGGCAGGGTGCAAGACCAGCTTCCTGCCCTCAGGCACACTGCAGTCTGATGGGGCAGGAAGATAAGACATGCACAGTGTAACTATGACACATGGTGGAGAGTGACAAATACTATTTTAGAGAGGACAAGCAGAGTGCCACAGCACACCGGAGAGTGCTCTCCTGATTTTCAGATAGAGGAAGGCTTCCTGAGGAGCTGGCCTTTCGGCTGGGGCTTGTGGGGAGTGGAGTAGAAGGACATGTGTTCCCAGCCCTGGTGACCACGGGGCCCCAGAGGACACTGGGGGAAGTGTGCCAGGAAGGATGGGAGAAGGGCGTGGATTTTTGTGCTTGGGTCCTGAGCTGCATGGGGCGATGGCAGAAGGTGCAATAACAACGGAAAAATTCATTGGCACCACATTGTAGGGGCCTTGAAAGACTCGCGGAGGTGTTTGGGCTTTATCTGCATAGAGTGAGTGGCCACTAAGGGTTCTGAAGCACCCTGGCGTCCATTCAGAGGACACTTTGTGGGGAAAGAGATGAGGAGCGGGAGGATGCTGAGAAAGTGAGGTCGTTTGGGGATGGAACCACAGACATGCGATGAACATGGGCAGAAACAACTCTGAGGGACATGGGGAAGGCAGAGTCAACAGGACTTGGCTGTGGGAGTGGAGATGACGCGGGTTTGGAGTGTCAGTGGCTGGGGAAATCTGGTGCCATCAACCAAGCAGGTGGAGAACATTTTAGGTGGAAAATGATGAATCTAAAGTATCAGCTCGATATCCATCCAAAGAGGATGAGATGTTTCAGGAATCTTCACCCTGAATGCCTTGGCCGAGGTGGGTGTTTACTTGTTTGGACCTTCAGAGCTGGACTCTTGATACCTGGAGGGTCACGATGGTATCTCATTATCTTTAGGTCCTGCAAACAAATGCCTCATGCAGAAGGTGGCACTTACTGCATTCATTCTTTCCACAAAAGATTATTTAGGGACTGAATATTCAGGTGCTGGATACTGGAGCTGTGACATGGAACGTATCTCCCGTCTAGTTGTGGGTTTTCAGGATCCAGATTGCGTTCTGACTTGCTCATTTGAGGATGTGCTTATCCTGGCCCAGCGAAACCGTCTCACCCAGCAGTCACTGAGAAGTGCAGAGCCAACCCCTCCAAAGTCAGCTGGCACAACCCTCCAGATGGGCAGGGGACAGACCATCTACCATCAGCTGGCATCTGCACAATTAGCACACACATGAAGTCTCAGACCCTCAGAAAGTCTTGGAGGATCCTCCTTTCTGGGAATCCTTCCAAGTGCCGGAGCCTTCTGGGCTAAGCGATGTCTAAATGAATGAATTAATGAAGGAATGAATGATGAGCTCAGAATCCAAGAAATGTTTTTCTGGATGGCAATGTACAGTTTCCAGGTGGGAGCCACTGTCTGCAGAAGAGGAGACATGAACGATCTGCTGGTGGAAGGTATTTCTTTCACCCCCTTCCCCGGGGCCATGGCATTCCCCAGCATGCCCTCCATGATGCCCCTTCCTGCCCCGCTTCTCCCTGCTCCCACTCCAGCAGCTCTGTCCTCCTCCACTGGCACCACCCAACTCCCTTTCAGTAGAAGGAGGCACCCTCGTAATTGAAGGCGCCCGTGGAGTGATGGGGAATGCTGGCTGCCTGCTGCCCGCAGAGCCGGAAGTGCCGGAGCAGACTTTTGAGATGTCTGCGGAACTTGACCCCAACAAAAACGTAGAGCACCGGGTTGAAGCAGCAGTGGGAGAAGGCAACGTTGCGGCAGATGAGCAAGGCGTAATCCAGCTGCTGGCTGAGCTCGCAGCTCTGGATGACCCCGAGTTTCAGCAGTGTCTGCAGAAACAGGAGCAGGTTGTAGGGAGCCCAGCTGAGGAAGTAGGCCGCCACGATGGTGAAGATGAGCCTGACTGTCCGAGGGCGCCGTTTGGACCGTGAGCGGAACAGGGTCTTGAGAATCTCCACGTAGCAGAACAGGATAATCCCGATGGAGAGCAGGAAGAAGACGTTATGCTGGTAGACCGAGGTTAGGAACCACTTGGTTTCTGAGTAGTCACAGCCTGAAGAAAACACCGTGTGGAAGACCGCGTCGGGGATGGAGGACAGGATGCTGGTGGCCCACACGGCCGTGGTCACCAGCACGCGGCACTGGAGGGTGTGGACACGCAGGGACGAGAGGGGCCTCACCACCGACAGGTAGCGGTGGATGGTCATGATGGTCAGGAAGAAGATGCTGCTGTAGAGGCTGATGGAGAAGATCATGTTGAGGAGCTTGCAGAGGAAGTCCCCCAGCACCCAGCCCCAGTGGTACGCCATGATCCACACCGGCAGCAGGCAGGAGAACGCCAGATCTGAGAGGCACAGGTTGAGGATGAAGACATTGGTGAGGGATTCCAGGCTCTCATACTTCACCAGGACCCACAACACCAGGCTGTTGCCCACCAGGCTGAGGAAAAACACCAGGAAGTAGAGGATGGTGGTGCTGAAGGTGGCGAAGGTGAAGGTCTTGCTCTCACACAGAAAGCTCTGAGGATCATACTCAAAAGGGGTGGTGGACTCTGGGACGCCTGAGGGCTCCATCTAGACATGGAAAGCATCTGAAATGACAGAGATGCAGAGTTTCAGACCACGGGGTTCGGCTAGGATCCACAGGACCCGTATTACAAAAAAAGTGCGTAGTCCATGGTCCAGCTACCCGTGGTCACTTAAGTGTAAGGAGACCGGGAACTTTGCCAGAACACAGAGTCACTGAGCACACTGTGTAGTTTGGCAGGCATTTTTTCTTAGCAAGGCTCTCCTGATGAAGGAAGTGGTGCATTCATTCATTCTGTCATACGCCCCCTTTCTCCTTGGAGACTGGCATTTGAGTAGCACTAAGCTAGACCGTTCTCCCAGGAGGTGTATGAGAAAGAGCAATGGAACTAGATTCAAAGAACTGAGGTCAAATTTGGGCCCCATTACTATATATCTGGGAAAGCTATCTAGCATTTCTGAACCTCAGGTCCTCATTTATAAAATAGAGCTAATGATCCCCAAATTGTTCCTTCATTTATTTATCAAATATCTAGTGAGCGTTTAGTCTGCCTCCCTGACTCCTTCCCTTTGTCTCTCCCTTTGTCCCTCCCTTCTTTACTTCCTCTGCTCCCTTCTTTCCTTTCTTCCATAAAGTACAGAAATCCTGATGTCAGGATTGTTTCAGGAAACTTGCTATCTCTTGAAACAGCTCCAAAAAGAAAGAAGCAAACATCTCTCATGTAAACTCAGGTATGAAATAATCTCAAGACTATGATGAACACTGAGAGTCTGGGAGACCAAATCATCACCAACACAGATGTTCCCTGAAACGGAAGTATATGCAGAATGACCTCCAAAGGCCAAAAGAGCCATGAGGCCAAAGAAAAAAAGGCCGATAAAGTCCAGCTTGTCAAGAAATGGTTGATTAAAGGGGCTTATGGACAGAGGTATGTCTTGGGTGGCTGCAAGATGAGTAGATCTCTGCACCCCACCTCCCCTAAGACCTGATTCTGTAGCCCTAGAGGCTGGGGAGTGCGTAATGGGAGATGACTGGGGGGAAATGCTTGAGAATATTTGTGTGTCATTGTCGTATCTTCAGAGTAGATCAAGGCTGTTATGCCCAAGCGTATACTTAAGGGTAATTTATCATGCAAGTGGTTAGACAAAAGGAAAGAATGGTGGTGGTGGTGGTGTGTGGGGGGACTGTGCTCAAGAGGGCTCCAGGTCACAGATCGGTCACTGTGGCGGATTTGTCCAAGATGGCATCGCGCTGGTTCACACGCTTGCTAGCACAGAGGATTAACTCTCCGAGCAGAAAGCTGCCTCACTCGGGAGTTTGGTTTACAGAACATCCTATAGAGACAAACAAATGGCAATAACCTAAGTGTCCAGTTGGAGGGGAGTAGCGAAGAAAACTGTATTGGGTCACAGTGATTCAATCCTCTGAGTTAGTGAGGTTTGGGAAACCATGAGACTTGAAGGCCAGGAAGAGGAGAGGGAGTGACTTAAGAGCTGGAACTCTGGTTGAAAGAGGTGAGCGAAGCTGCTGGGCCTTTGCGAAGGAAGACGGGAGATTGGGTGAAGGAGCTGTTTGCACCAAGTAGGAGCCGTCTAATGACCTACTAAGTGCCAGGCACTGCTAGCACAGGCTACCCACCTACTCCTTCCATCCTGCAACTGTCTGTAAGGCGCGGCCACCCCCACCTTACAGAAGAGGAAACCAAGGCTCAGACTGGTGAAGTGACCTCCTCAAAGGTATAAAGCCAGTAAACAGGAAGGAGAGCCCAGCCAGGAGCCAAACCTAGGCTCTCCTCTCTTGTACTTGGAGGAGGAGAAAGGGAAAAATAGCCTGAGTTTCTCACTTACCTAGCTTGGGATGGGACGAATAATAAGGGGGTCTCAGATGTGTCCTATTTTAGGTAGTAAGTCAATTCATGTCTCCAAACGCCAAAGTGAAGATGGTCGAAAATATTACATATGGTTGGTTTCTTTTGTATTCTTTCGAGTCCCAAAGAGGAGTACATAAACTTTTGTATGTTTGCTGTCCACTTGTGTTTCTTATTTTGAAAGTGTTTATAGATTTTGTTCATTTTTCTGCTTGGGATAATAATGTTTTCTTATGGATTTTTTTTTTTTTAAAGATTTCACCTATCTATTTGTCAGAGAGAGAGATCACAAGTAGGCAGAGAGGCAGGCAGAGAGAGAGAGGAGGAAGCAGGCTCCCCGCTGAGCAGAGAGCCCAATGCGGGACTCAATCCCAGGACCCTAGGATCATGACCCAAGCCGAAGGCAGTTGCTTAACCAACTGAGCCACCCAGGCATCCCTTCTTATGGATTTTTAACAGCACTTTTTAGTTTTGTCAACCTGTTGTGCTTCTTAGCTTTTAATTCTTTCCATGCCTTTTCATATTTTTTTTTTGACATTTAGAAAGCGGGAGTCTACATTTTAAAGAGGAGCTCATCTGATTCAATCCAATTGTGTTTGATGATCTCTGACATATGCCAGGCCCTGTGACAGATGCTGGATTCTAGAGTGGAAACATGACTAATAAACAGTCTCTATCTATAAGAAGCTTATAATTTAGAAGGAAATTAGAAATTGTACAAATGTCTGGGATTTCCTGTAGTGTGATGAGTTGGAAATGCAGATATTTTGGGACGGGGGCCTTGTAAGCACCCCTCATATCATACAGGTGATCCCCCAAGTCTGCTGCCCAGCTCTTATCTTCCCTTGACCTAGGGCCAGTGTAGGCTGACCCATCTTCTTAATATCGGCAGCCCATCTGCGTGGTTGGAAATTTCTCAAAATTAAGTGGCTTCTCCTGACAAAGAAGATATCTTGTCCCTCTTTTATTGCAATTTACTAAAAACAAGTAGCTTTACAAACTCTCAGTGTTATAACATCTCTCATGAATACAGAACAAAGCAAGAGAGAGTTGGTTTGGCTTTCTTGGCTGATGATTTGTGTTGCATCGCCTAGAAAGATAATCACATGTCTCTATGTTTAGCGGAGTTCACATTTTCTCCTCAACTCTCCAGAATAAAAGAAGTCCTTGGGCTGGTCTGGGATGACAGAGAGCCAGTGGCCAATCTACTCAACTTCCATTTCTTCCACCTTACCTAGTCTTTTCCTGATCTGTGGTCCTGAATAATGCAGCTTGAATGGGTTGGTAAGAGGAGTTTCTAGTTCCTGCTTTGCCAAGTTATCAAGTATTGAATTATTTACCATGGAGAAGATAACGTAAGTGGGTTTCATTTCTTAATAATGTTTGAGTAAGCTCAGATTTGACCAACCATTCTACAAATAAGAACTATAAACCATGGGACAGAAACCAAAACGGAACCCCAAAACCTTCCTTTGGGTACTGTTGAGCAACCAAAAGATGGTAAATACTGAAAGGGACCAGGCATTCGAAAAGGAGAGCAGCTGAATGGCACAGGTGGGATTCCCATTTTTTGGCTTTGATCTCGGGACAGGAGCCAGTCATAAGGGGCAGCTAAAATTCCAGTAGCAAAGTCACAAGTTTTTGGTCTTGAAAAACTAGAGGGCTGCGTTTAGGGCAACCACAACCACTGGAGAGGGGATGAGGGGACATCACAGAGAGGAAAGGGTTAGAGAATGAGAACCCCTGGATCTGTGTGTTTACTCTTTCCAAATGTTTGGCTGACCTCTGAAACATGAATGCCCCCTGTGAACGCGGAGGCAGTGAACTAAAATTGAGCTGCTGCCTGCTTCAGGGGAGGCTGAGTTTAGAGTCTGAGCTGGCCACCTTAATTATGTGATAGAACAAACAACAAATAAAACAATCATTACTTTTCAGAAGAATGGAACAGAATCCGGTCTGCACAGCATAGCTTCCATAATGATCAGGCTACAATACAACATCACTCGGCATGTGGAGAAATAGGAGAACATGGTCCACCCTCAAAAGGAAAAAACCGATCAAGAAACTGACCCTGAGATGACCCAGATGTTAGAATTTGCGAATAAGCATGGAAATGCAACTCTCTTCACTGTGCTTGAGGGACTAAAGGAAAATATATCCCTAATGAATGGAAAGATAAATCTCAGAAGAGAAAGACAAACTATATGAAAGACCCAAAAGGAAGTAGAAACCAATAACAATAAGATATGTGGAAAAGCCAACATAATTTGGAAGCAAAATGCAATATTTCTAAAGAATCCGAGTCAAAGAAAAAAAATCAAGGGCAAATTGTAAAATATTTGGAACCAAATAATAATGAAAACACATATCAAAATTCATGGCACACAACCAAAGCATACTCGGAAATGTATACCTTTAAATGCTTATATTAGAAAAAAGAAAGGTCTAAATTAATGATCTAAAATCAATGACTCAGAAGCTAGCTGAAGAAAAGAGCAAGTTAAACCCAAAGGAAGTAGAAAGAAGGAAATACAGATTAAAGAAGAAATAAAAAAATAGGGAATAAAAGAGAGGAAATGTACATAACCAGTTGTTGGAAAAAGCTTTTTAAAATGTAATAAAACTCTAGTTAGTTTGGGAGCATAAAGAGAGAGGACACAAATTCTGGGTAGCAGGTATTGGAAGAACGGGCATTGCTACAGATCTTGAAGATTTTAAGTGACTAACAAAGTATTATGATCAATTTTACGTTAGATTTAGCAACTTAAATAAAATGGACACATTTCTTTAAAAATTCAACCTACCAAAGCTGACATGAGGTGATACAGCAAATCTGTAAAGTTCTACCTTTATTAGAGAAATTTAATTAACCATAAAAAAAAAACTTCCTCACAAAGAAAACTCCAGAACTAGATGATTTTTTCTCGTGCATTCTGTCAAACTTTTAAGGAAGAAATAACACCAATCTTATACAAACGATCCAAGTACGGGACGGAATACTTCTCAGATCATTTCAGGAGGCCAGCATAACCCTGATACCAAAACCAGACAAAAACATCACAATAAAGGAAACTACAAAACCAATATCCCTCATGAACGTAGACACAAAATTCCTTAACCAAGCGTTAGCGCATCAAATCCAGCAATATATTTTAAAAGGATAACACAGCACTACCAAGTGGTCTTTATCCCAGAAATATGAGAATGGTTTAACATTTGAAAAATCAAGTAATTTGGGGCACCTCGGTGATTGTCATTAAGCGTCTGCCTTTGGCTCAGGTCATGATCTCAGGATTCTGGGATTGAGCCCCGCGTTAGGATCCCTGCTCAGCAGAGAGTCTGCTTCTCCCTCTGCTCCTCAACTCACTTGCTCTTTCTCTCTCTCATAAATAGATAAAATCTTTAAAAAAAAATCAAGCAATTTAAGTCACCATATTGACAGAATAAAGATGAAAGCTATATGACACTTTTTGATCAATGCAGAAAAGTATTCGATAGAACTCAATACCCATTCATGATGTAAACTCTGAGCAAATCATAAATTAAAGGGATATTGGACATCTACAAAAGCTATCCCACTTTTCTGTTGGTTATTCATTCCTACACACAAAATGTCATACGCGCTTCTGGTCTGGGCTTGGGAGGTCGCGGGGATACACAAGGGAGAATGGTCCCAAACCCCAAACCACTGCGAGTTATATTCTAGGACCCTGGTCCCCTTTTGCCTGTCACTGCTCTCCCTCCCTGTCTCTGCTTGCTCAACCCCAAAAGAGCAAAGTTAGCTTTCCAGTCCACAATATGCTTCTGGATCGAAAAACACAGATCTAAATTATCCAACCACTGATAATAACGCCTGACCTGAAGGCTGGGAACCAGATAACCTCCCCTACTTTCTTCAGCAGTAGGAAAAGAAAAACATGTACATGATAGGTCTACTCAAAGTGCAAGGACCAGGTTTTTAGCAATGCAGATTTAGGGAAATCCCCAGACTGAGGGATTCAGAGCCTCTGGAAGTAGACCTCAGGACTCCGTACATTTACTGGCTTTCCAGTTGATTCTCATGCCCACCCGGTACAAGCTATTAACATTAGAGGAAAACATAAGTTAGAAATGTTTGTAAAGGAACTCACCTAGATCTACACCTCTTTACATGCGTCTTGAGGGAGAAACGGTGCTTCTCTGTTGCATATTGCGCTCCAAGAAACTGAAACAAGGCCCTGCCCAGAAGGCTAGAGGAAGGTAAGGGAAGACTGTTGTGTACAGTTTCAGAGGGAGGCAGGGAGCCTCGACTAATCCCTCCTCTCCCTCTCCTGGCTTCCCCGCTTGACCCGCCCCCGACCTCCCAACTCCCACCCAAGGCCTCATGTCAGAACCTGGCCCCATCACCTATCACCTGGCCTGTCTTCAAAGGCAGGTGGGGTCCACAACTTAAGGGTCATCTGAGTCCCTGGGTCCCACTGAGAAAAGAGTCAGGTAATTTTGGAGTTGGAAGGAATCCTACGGGATAAATTTTTAAAAAGTTGTATTTGTATTTTAGCAAAAATTATAATTTATTAACATACCGTTATATATGATGACAACGACGATGATTTTATTTTATTATTTTATTATTTATTTATTTGACAGAGAGAGAGAGAGTGCGTGAGCACACAAGCAGGGGGAGCAGCAGAGGGAGAGGGAGAAGCAGGCTCTCTGATGAGCAAGGAGCCAGATGCAGGGCTCGATCCCAGGACCCTAGGATCATGACCTGAGCCAAAGGCAGATGCTTAACAGACTGAGCCATCCAGGAGCCCCGATGATGATGACTTTAAATTGAGATAACATTCATGGAACAAAAAATTTACCATTTTAAATTGTAGAATTCTGTAGTGTTTAGCATATTCACAATATTTATAAGCATCATTGCTCTTCAGTTCTGGAACATTTTCAGCCCCCCTCAAGACGAATCCCATACTCGTTAGCAGTCAGTCCCTTTCCCATTTCCCTCCATCCCCCCAGCAACCACTAATCTACTTGTTGTCCTTATGGTTTTGCCTATTCTGGGCTTTCCATCTAAGTGAAATCATACAATATGCAACCTTCCATGATTGGCCTCTTTCACTGAGTATAATGTTTTGAAGGCTCATCCATAATGTGGCAGGTATCACTACTTCATTCCATATTATGGTCGAATACTATTCAACTATATGGGTATACCACACTTCATTTACCCATTCATCAGTTGAGGGACATTTGGGTTGTTTCCACTTTGGGGCTATTATGGATAATGCTGCCCTGAACATTCATGGACAAGTTTTTGTGTGGACATGTATTTTCAGTTCTCTTGCATATGTACCCAAGAGTGGAATTGCAGGGATGTATGGTGACTCTATGTTTAAACTTTCTGAGGAACTGCCAGACTGCTTTTCACAGAGCTGTACCATTTTACTTTCCCACCAATAGTGCATGAGGGTTCCAGTTTCCTCCTATCTTCACCAACACTTGTTCATTTTCTTTCTTTCTTTTTTTAATTATAGGGTATGACGTGGTAGCTCACCATGATTTTGGTGTACATGTCCTTCATGGATAATAATGTTAAGTATCTTTTCATATGCTTATTGGTCATTTGGGTATTTCCTTGAGAAGTGTCCACGCAGAAACTTTGTCTTTTTCAAGTTAGGGTTATTTGGCTTTTTATTATTAAATTGTAAGCATTATTTATATATCCTGGATACTAGAGTCTTCTCAGATATATGATTTGCAAATAACTTTTCCCATTTTGTGAGAACTTTTTACATTTGTTGATAGCGTCCTTTCATACATGAAAGTTTTTAATTTTGATGAAGACCCACTTATATATACATTTTAATTCTTATGATACATTATATTAAGGTAATGCTGGCCTCACAAGATGAGTTAGGAAGGATTTCCTCTGCTTCTATCTTCTGAAAGAGATTATAGGGAATCGATGTAACTTCTTTAAATGTTTGGTAGAATTCACCCATGGACCCATCTGGTCTGGTGATTTCTGTTTTGAAAAGTTATTAATTATTGATTCAATTTCTTGATAGATATTAGCCTGTTCACATTGTCTGTTTCTTCTTGTGTGAGTTTTGACAGGTTGTATATTTGAAGGAATTGGTACATAGGTTATCAAATTTGTGGGCATAGTATTGTTCATAATATTCCCCTATTATCTTTTAATGTTGATGGAGTTTGTAGTGATGTCTCCTCTTTCATTTCTGGTATTAGTAATTTGAATCTTCTTTTTCTTAGTCTGACTAGGCACTTACTGATTTTATCAAAACTTTCAAAGAGCCACGTTTGGTTTTATTGATTTTCTCTACAAAGATGGGATCATATTATGCACACCAATATATCCTTTTTCCTTTAAGCAAAGTGCCACAAACATCTTTCCAAGCTTATTTTATTCTAACAATTGAAAAGGATTCCACTGCATTGTGGTGTCATATTTTACTTATTACCCTGTCAATGGACACCCAGTTTGCCTCCAAGTTTTAAAATTATCCCAATGATACAGGGGACATCACTGAAAATAGTGATATTTCTATAGGATGGATTTTCAGAAGTGGCAGATTTCTGGGTCTTATGTAAATTTTATATTTTGTGTATGTGAAAATGTATGAGAATTTTACATTTTGGTACATATTGCCAGATTGCCCTCTATTGAGGTTGTATTTATTTACATTTCCACAATAGGGTACAAATGTCCCCATTTCCATGCACCTGGTCAAAATTGGATGTTACTAGCTTTAAAAGTTTTAGTCATTTTGAAAGGAGTAGAGGAGTATTATGTTGTTTTGATTCAAACTTTATATTATTTTTAGCTGGGCATTTTTTCCCACAGATTTACTGGCCAATTATGTGTGTGTGTGATTGCTCTTTGCCAAAGTAGGTAATTATTGAGAGGACTCATATAGGAAGTGTTCAACAAATGTTTATTCCTTAAATATGAAGACACAATTTGAAACTAAGGTGTTCACAATTCCTCATGTTTGGTTTCAGTGTGAAAAAGAAGTCATGGTTTTGCCCTAAATGGAAAGTTCCAGAATACTGGTCAGGCTGGACAAAGGTGGAACTGAGTTCCAGCCTCAAGCAGACTGGACAGGCAGAAGGGGAAGTCCAATCTTGGGTACAGCACAAAGTGGACAGAGGCCTGGTTACCACAGTTCGGGTCTGGACCCATCTGTGGGGAAGTGGGATTCAGGGCAGAGACTAGCATCAGAGGTCTTTGGCATCAGCATCAGAGTAGGACCCTTGGCAGGAATTAATTGCTGTAAGAGGAACTGCTGACTCTAGGTCCCCTGGGTCCTACAATCTGACTGGGCCATCTACAAGATAGATGATTCTGTTTGAGTCCATACACATGAGACCAGGCATAAGCATATGGACATCAAAGGTCTTGCCTCTTTGGGAGCCCTTGGAAGTGCATCCTGGCCTCACTGGGTGGTACATTAATGGGGAACATCTTCAGTCATGGAAGTGATGAGGGCCACGGTTGAGTAGCCACAGAGGCCAAGGATCTCATGGAAGGGTTAGAAGGGAAGAGAACCACAGTTTGTGGATGACAATACAGGAGACTACTTCAGGCACCTCATCATTAACTGAAGTCAGTTTTGGGGGGTGGGGAGGACGGTGCTGCGGTCCTAGGGGGCAGGGGAGTGGAGTGTGTGCCAGAGCCATTGTAATCTGGATTTTGAGGTTAGCATTATCTTATTTGAAACTGAGGCTGGAGAGCTTGGGGTCCCTCCAGTTATGCCAGAGTCTAAAATAGAGTTAGATCTATGGGAAGAAATTAAATAGTCTTAGCTTCAAGAGTTATAGGAAGACCTGACTCCATGAAAGTCACAGTATGTCACTGCACAACAGTGCTTCAAAGTTATTTTTAAAAATTAAATTTATTGGGACGCCCGGGGAGCTCAGTCAGTTAAGCAGTTGCCTTCGGCTCAGGTCATGATCCCAGGGTCCTGGGATCGAGTCCCACATCGGGCTCCTTGCTCAGCCGGGAGACTGCTTCTCCCTCTGCGTGCCGCTCCCCCTGCTTGTGCTCGCTTTCTCTCTCTCTGACAAATAAAAAAAAATCTTAAAAAAAATTAAATTTATTATATTATTATTATTGAATAGGTAATAGAGTCACGGGAGTTAACGTGGATCATAGATCAAAAATCAAAGATCCATACTGAAAAAAAGAGGAATTCACAACTCCATATTAATAATAAGTAGGTAAGTAAATAGGTGAGTGGGGAGGGCTCTGCTTACGGGAGAGGCCAGTAGGTAACTGTGGAGGCGGAGTTGGGGTTGGAAGATCGCTGTATGGCTGTCACAGAGAAGGCTGATTCAGGCAAGAGTCTCTGATGGATGCTAACTCTAGGGGTGGGAATTTTTGATGAGGGGCAGGATATCTGCATGGTTCTAAATTGTTTCCACACAGACTACTCATTACTTACAAAGGCAACAATGGTAATTACATAGCAGAGAAATCGGACAACACTTTGACCAAATGATCAAATTTAACATCCCCGATGAGGGGCAGGTGGACGTCATGTGCCTCCAGATGCGAGGTCCAGAGGAGGACACAATATGACTCCTGTAATATTCCAGACAGGGATGCATGACCTGAATCTGAAATTGGTGAATCATCAGACAGATCCAAGAGAGGAATGTCCTGTTAAAAAGCAGGGAAATCTATTGCTCAAAAATGTCAATGTCGAGAAAAGCGAAGAAGGCTGAGGGAGTTCCTGATTAAAGGAGGTAAAGGGATGTGGCAACTGAATGCAGCACGGGGCCCTAGACTGGGAGATCCTGTGCTAGAGGAAAAAGTATTATGAAGAACATGATCGCATCAACCAACTAAGCCGGGACACCCATAAGTAGATTGGATACAAACTCTAGGTCAACACTGAGCTTACTGACGCTGATCACTGCAATGTAGTCACGTATGAGAACGTTCCCATTCTTTGGTAGTGCACCCTGAAATATGTAGGGGTAACCGGTTCTACAGTTTCCTTTCAAATAACTCAGAAAGGAAGGTCTGGACTGAATGCACATGATACCACCTGTGGGATAAAATGTTAATAATGGGTGACTCTGTGAGAAGAGTTTAGAAGTGCCTTTGGCATGGTTCTTACACCTGCCAATTTTTCTGTTTGAAATTATTTTCAAATGAATGGTGAAAAAGCTTAAAAAAAAAAACAAATGTTTGCCATGCAAAATCTTACTTCCAATCTGCCCCATGCCCCAAACACTTGTATTAATTTCTGGTGCTCCCTTCTAACGTGTCCTTTTGGAAATACAATCAAGCGTGGACATTTACACGCAGATTATTTTTGCATGAAGTCACAATCTAGAGATTTTTAGCCTCTCAAGAAGCCACATCAATAGAGTCTTCTTTTTTAATTTCTCCACAAGTCTTCGTTATCAGCATAACACGCAGGCGTGTCCCCTTTTGCTGAGTCAGCAATAACAAATGCCAAGTCGTGGTGACATCTTGCCTTCTCCTCCCTGCGAAGGTGAGTGGCCCACAGCTCTTCTGGTTCATCCTGGGAAGCACTGGCTGGTCTAAAGCAGTGGTCCATGCACATGACTCATCAGGTGAATCTTGGGAGTTGGTAATCAACCAAAAGCTGGAATGGGTGACCTAAAGAAATGAGACAGCCAAGCATCTGTAACTTCGAGTGGGAAAAAGAGAATTTCTCCTAAGTTGTATTCCTTGGTATCTTCTGAAGCATGGATCTCAAGCCAGCAAGAAGGAAACAGAGATCCTCGGACACCCCTTTGGAGACCCTGATTCCATAACTGCAAGGTGTCTAAGATAGTTGGGATCCTCACCTGTCCAGTGGGAGGGTACACACAGAGAAACATTTGTTTAGGAAGCCACCATCATTCTGCCAAGTATTGACCTGATCACAAGCAACACTCTGAAGAAGGCATTATCAGTATTCAGATTTTACCCATGAGCCAGTAGAGGTGCCGAGATGTGAAGTCAATTGCCCATAGTCAAAGACCAAGAAAATAGTAGCTAAGTGAGAGGGGGAGGGGGGAAAGGAGGGAAATAGAGAATCTTAAGCAGGCTCCACGCCCCGAGCAGAGCCTGATGCGGGGTTCAGTCTCACAACCCTGAGATCATGACCTGAGCCAAAGTCAAGAATGAGAGGCTTAACCGACTGAGCAACTCTATTTCCTACAGCCACGGGGCTGAGATTTCTGAATACCAAATCAACTCTCAACCTGCAAGTGTTTGAGTTACAATGTAAATTAAGTCCACAGTATTGCAAGGTGTCTTCTGTTAAAGTGAGGGCATTGGTTGGGATATCCTGGGATTCTGAAAATTGGAATGGAGACATACAGGAAGATCTCAAGGAAGCTGAGGGTATAGAATCCCTAAATCCTCCTGAGTCTTCTTTGCCCATAGAAGCGGTCCTTCTACCTCTGTCTGACTCACCAAGTCATCAAATGGATGTGGTATATATGAGATGAGGCCCAAGCAGTCCCTGAAGGCACAAGTGAGTCGTATGAGTGAGTAGCTCAAATGCCCACGGCCCCTATTTATTCTTGCTACACTGCCTTCTCTCTCCAGCTACACACCTACGACCTCACGAGTAGTTCCCTACGACCCGTTGAATGAAGAAGAAAAACACTCATGTCTGGTTTACAGCTGGTTCTGCGTGACACGCAGGTATCACCCACAAATGGTGGCGTCTCTCTTTGGGACATCCCTGATGACAGTGATGAAGGCAAATCCTCTCCAAGAGCAGAATTTTGAGCATTGCACCTGGCTGTTCATTTCGCTTGGAAGGAGCAATAGGTACTCAAACGCCCAGTCCTGCTATTTATAGACATCCTCTGAGTTCTGTCCCCACAGACCTCGTCCTGTGCAGAGCAAGTTTGCTGGATGACTTCAGAAAGAAAATCTTACTTCCCTGATTTCCACATTCAGGGACAGAGAGGTAAAGAACTCTGTCACTTCTATGGAACATGCAGTTTACAGGTTCCTTTCCTGCTTCTACCAAAAAGAGGAAAGAGTGCTTGGTCATTTTTCACTTCTGCTCGGCTGAGGCCTGAATACCCATGACCAGTGTCCCCCCACCCCCAAAGTTTTTTTCTTTGGTAAAAATTGAGGTCTCATGTGTAAGATGGTTATACATTTACTGATACATACATTTGCAATAACAAATGTGCATGCGTTTACAATCATAAAGTCATATTTTCACCTGATGTGATACAACCGTCTTGCATACAGCTGCAAATACGCTAACTCTTCCGCCAGACAGGTTGCAAAGCCCTTGGGTGATATTCATTCTTTTCCTTGATCCTGTCTTACTTGAATACGTGATGTAAAGTTAATTATTATTATGATGACACCTCATGTTAGCAGATAAGAGAGTACAAGAGGGAAGAGAACAAAATTATTTGCTTAATATATGTGTATATAACATTTATGTGTATATAAACATATTCATAATGAAACAGGGAAGAAATAGCCATAATAATTAAAGTTCTCATTTCTGTATCTGGTCATAGCTCGTATTTACAGCCATATTTTCCCACTACTTGTTTCATATTCCCTTTGCCCTCAGCAAGTCCCTTAGCCGGTCATGATTCTTTGCCTAGTGAGTGACCCAAACCTTCATACCTAAAACCTGGACCATTAGCATTTCTGCTTGAATTGGGTTGTTGTGGTTTCCCACTGACGTTAATCACAGGACTTGGTAACACATGGTAAGAGACACCCTAAGGGATCTGATCTCCTGTGCTCCAGACATATTCTTCCTTACTTCTCTGGTGCAGTAGCAGATCAGTCTCCTCTTGGGGGCCAGGATCAACCACCCAGCCAGCAGAGTGACTCCCTTCTTTGCCTGTTGACTCAGAGGCAAGAGGATTCCGTGGCCAGGTGGTCTTCTCAACTTCTCGTTCGGTGGCATCGTTGTTGTGTCTCCTGGTGGAAGCATTCGCATCATGGTCTAAGGGCTCTCCCAGCCAACCCTGCTCCCTCTCCCTTTATCCTTTCACATTTCCCCCAATAAATCTCCTATACATCTGATCCTCACTTGGCGTCTGCTTCTGAATTTCCAAGGGAGGAGAAGCTCAAGGGCCATCTGAGGGTCTTAAGTCTGGCATGGGCCCATCCTTCTCTCAGGAGGAATAGGGCCTGGGGCAAGGAGCAGGATGAGGAGGCCGACAGCATTCAGAAGGCCCGCCTACCTCTCTGTTGGAACTTCCAGACTGTCTCTAGCTGGGTGGCTTGGTGCCCATGCAGGCGGAAGGTGAAAGGCAGACCAGGAGGGATGAATGGTAGACTCCCCTTCAGAGCCTTGGGTGATCCATCCCAGTCCAGTCTCCTTTGATGCATGCTCGCACTTGCCCACTGCACTCCACCACACATGCCGTTTCTTTTCATTAAGACTCTCTTACTTCCCTCTCTCCTAGCTCATTACCACCCCTCCTTGGCTTAAACTTGGCCCTCTTGAACACTCTTTGTTGATTTTGTTCTTTTGGACTTCTTTCTCTACTTATGGCAAAATTTTATCCAATAATGACCTGCTTAATCATCTTAATGCCAGTAGCCAACATTTGCTGAGCACTTACCACATGCCAGGCACTGTGTAACTATTTGCTAGACTTTATTCTAGACTATACTCTCCATGAGGGCAAGGACCCTCCTCGGTCTTGTTTGTGTCTCTATCTTTCCAGGGCCTAGAACAGTGCCTGGAACATACTAGAAGCTCGACAAACATGTGTAGAGTAAAAATCCCCACAATGAGCCTAGCAAGTCTTTCCTAGTGCTTTTGTAGTACGGGACATTAAATATGGCTGCAAACGTTTTACTGCTCCTTCCGTTGAGAGGCGAAGTCTAATTCCCCTCTCCTTGAATGTGGGCTGGTCTTGGTGACTTGCTTGACCCACAGAATGTGCTGGGAGTGACATTCTGGGATTTTTAGGTTCTAAGAAGCCTTGCTGCGTCCAGCTTGGGCCGTTGGTCCCGTGGCCTACGGAGTCCAGCCGCATGGGGGCGCCATGCTGGTGAGGCTGCATCTGTGATGCTGGTAGTTCCAACCGGCACAGCTATCCGGTATCCAGGCTTCTCTGCGGAGGGCCAGACCCGTGACGGAAGCTGCTCTGGACCAACTGACCAGCCCAATAGTTCCAAGGGGTCTCTGTTGAAGCCACATGCAAAAGAAACCCTGCTCAGATCCCTGAGCCACAAAATTATGAGATAGAATTAAATAGCTCTTATTTTGGCCTCTCTATTTGGGGTGCTTCATTACATAGCAATAGCCAGAACACATAATATTGGTTAGGGGGAAATCCCCAGGTTGATTTTCCATCTCACCTTCATCCATCCCACACTCTTGGGTTCCCCTTGAGGCCTGTCACCACCATGAGTCTTGCTAACTCTCCCCCAACTTACCTTTGATGTGGCTTGCAGAGAGGTACCTTTTCTACTTAGCTTCCATTTGCTACACTGCCGGGAAATCCCCCAAGTGCAGACCTGCCTTGCTCTGTGGCAAAGCTCCAACAGCTGCGTTGTCCCGGGTCACCTGCCCCATCATCAGATGGCCTCCTTCGACCTTGGGTGAAAATGAAATCACCGATTTCCGGGTGGAGGCCCTTTTCCTTTGAAACCTGAGGTGCCCACCTAATCACGCTTGAGCCTCCTTAGACGGTTTCACACTGAGAGTTGGGGAAGCACAGGCAGCTGGCTGGGACCACGCCTGGGTCCACCCCCGTCGGACCTGCCCCCGGCGGAGCAAAACCCTGTTGGAGTCACCAGGATTTGTCGTGAGGAGCTTCAGAGGGCGGCCATGCGGTGAGAGGCCTGGAGCCTGGTGGCTGTGCTCTGACAGTATGAAGAGTTCTGGATGCAGCCTTCTGAAGGTTTCCTGCAGTACCAAAGACTCAACAGACATTTAAGAAGCTTGAGGGCCCTCGGTCTCTCCAGGGCCTCTGGAAGGGGCTGTGTGGGGCTGCCCCTGGGGTGTGGGGCATTTGCCAACTCATTCTGAGCAGGAAGTGTACTCTCTCCTCTCCCCCTCATGGCTCTTCAAACACACACAGGTGGGTGGGGGCGGGTGACAGCATTCCTGGCAGCGGTCACAGAGTTTGGCGAAGAATAAGTACAGGATGTGTTTGTGATGCAGCAAGACAGGCACATCAGGGCCACAGCTTGTCGGGTCTCGGACACTCCTTGATGGTCCCAGGGCACAGCCATCGTTTCTCAGTGGGAAGTCAGTGTGGAAACTGCGCTACGTGGGGCTCATGGCGCCGCTCAGACCTATAGAAACAAGCTCTTTTTTTGGGGGGGGTCTGGCCTTTGCATTTGTAACAAGTGTCTAGGTGGGTCAGAAAAGGAAGTCAGGCCGTGTAGAGATTAGTATCATGGGCTTTGGAATGGGACTGTAGGGTTCAAACCCAGACCCCAGGATACAGGGGCCATGAAATTTTGGTGCCTCAGTTCCCCTGTATGCATCGCAGATAATGACAGCACCAACGTCACTGACTTGCAATGAGGATTAAATCAAGTAAATAAGTTAGGGACTTTGAACAATGCCCAGTGAGCGCTCAGTAGTTGCTAGCTCCAGCCAGCTGGACGGTGGCGGTAGGTGCAAGGCAGGAAGCCGTACCTTCAGTGCTGGTCAGCTCTCAAAGCCTGTCTGAACAGAGGACAAGATCAAAACATATTCAGCAACACCACTGGCCCAATCATGCCACGAGCATTTATTTTTGCAGTCAGCCCTGGTATTATTCTCTCTATATTTGTTTACTTAATTAATTGAGAGAGAGAGAAAGAGAGAGGGTGCATGAGCAAGCAGGGGAGGGGCAGAGGAAGAGGGAGAGAGATAATCTCAAGCAGCCTCCATACATAGTGCAGAGCCCTATTCGGGGCTCGATCTCGCGACCCTGAGCTCATGGCTTGAGCCGAAATCAAGAGTTGGACACTTAACTGACTGAGCCACCCAGGGGCCCCAGCCCTGGTTGTTCTAGGTGCTGGGTGTTCCAAAAGGAACACATTGCTCCCTGCCCTTGAGATGCTCACGGGCTCATAGATGTAGAAATGGACATTCGGGTGTGGTGTGTTAAGTGTGATGTGAGTGGCAGGGTCTAGGTACACCAGCCTTGGAGAGGCAAGGAAGGCTTCCTAGAGGAGGTGATGTCAAAGGGAGATCGGGGAGATGAGTGGAAGTTATCCAGGGAAAGGGGGGTGAACGCCAGGTACAGGGGACGCTTCCATAAGAGTGCACATTCTGGACCACCAGTGACTCAGAGCAGGGTACGTGCATAAGAGGCAGGGCTGTCAGGGTTTGTGGCTTGGAAGATGAGCCGTATCAGCTGGTTGGGTTAAGTTGGGTTGCCTGATGCCTTCGGTTCTGTCTAGCTCAGCTCACACACTGTGCATCCTTACCACAAAAGTCTCCTTCTCTTTCCTCTCTCTTTCCCCTTTGCTCAAATAAACTGCTGGTTATTAGATGGGAGGGGGATGGAGGATGGGGGAAATAGGTGATGAGGATTAAGGAGCGCCCTTGTGATGAGCACCGGGTGATGTATGAAAGTGCTGAATCACTATATTATACACCTGAAACTAATATTACACTGTATGTTAACTAACTGGAATTTAAATAAAAACTTAAAAAAAGTCACCTCGTGCGTCATTGAATAACACTCCACCTGGGTTGTTCCATCAGCACACTGTTTTGGTGCTCAGCTCAAAGTATGAAAAGTCACAGAGGTCCACATCCCTGCCCAAGGAAACAGGTGATCCCCTTCAAACGGAGAAGTGTTAAATAATTTGGGGTCCTTATTTCAAAACTACCACATAGAGATTCAGGGAAGACTTCCTGGAGGTGATGACATGGGCTAAGTCTGGAAAGGTGAGCAGGAGTGAACAGAGAGGAGGAAGAACATGGCATTTGGGGACCAGCACATGTAGAAATCAGGAGACAGGAAGCCTCAGGACTGGCTCAAAGGACTCTAATTATGGCTCAAGAAGAGAAAATGTGTCCTGGCAGGAGCCATGGGAGATGAGGCAGGAGAGGGAGGC
>CM052898.1:12220568-12298690 GCA_028534135.1 Potos flavus
TTACATATAAGGAAGCTGAGGCTCAAAGAAATTAAGTGATTTGCTCAAGGTCACTGAGCCAGGATTTCGACTCCAGCGATCAAACTCCAGAGCCCTACGGCCTTATTGTCTCCCTGGGGTCTTTGAGTGTCTGTGCTGCCAAATCTGCTTGGTTTCTTTTGGGGAAGGGGCTCCCAGGATGCAAGAGCATGATTTCCATAATTTCCTGGGCTGGGGGGTGGGGGTGCCCCTGGTTCTCAAGAGAGAATGTTTCCACCTGCTCAGGTCACGGTGGTCTCCATGACACCCATGATTCGAGGTGACAGGTTGGGGTATGTCTGTGGTTTGTAGAAGCCACTTTAGAAGTGTCTGCAGTTTCCTATTGCTGGAAATGACTGCACTCCACGCAGAGGTGGGATGGCTTAAATGTCAAAAAGCACACCCCACCATGGGAAGTCTGAGCCCACAGAAAGAGACCCTCTAGGGGCCCATGGAGTGGTCCTTCTGAGGCCGGCTCTGTGATGAGAGTCGGTTTCACACCTGGCCAGGCACTTCCGGGACACAGAGTTCCCACCAGAGCATCTTAGCAACTCTGGACCCCATAGAGGACTGCAGACATTGTTCACAGGGATGACACCAAACTGCATCTGGCAAGTTCCTTGGAAAAAATATCACCGCTAACCAAACCAGAGGCATCCGTCTCTCCAGTGGGAAAGCAGTTCCCACCTCCCAGGTCACGAAGAAATTCCCTTTGTGTCAGCCCTTGGTCATCACATGCTTCCCAAGTCATTTGCTTCTGGAAATGAGTAAGGTTGTGGAATCTCCCAGAACTTGGGGAAGGAGGCCCATGCCTCACCCATGTCTCGGTACCCTGCCGTCAGCCATGTAAAGGTAAATTTAAAACTGACCTTTCCTAGTGGCCGAAAAGGAAAGAGACCCTTCCCTTCCCTTCTCTTCCCTTCCCTTCCCTTCCCTTCCCTTCCCTTCCCTTTCACAGAGCGTTCCCGGGGTGGGGATGGGGGCAGAGGGGATCTTAGTGTTTGTGAATTCTTTCCCTGTGCCTTTGACATGTAGGTAAATATTGGGAAACTTCTTGCCAGCTTTAAAACCCTGGCATATTCTTTTAGGGCTTCATGTTTCTTACATCTCTTTGAAATGCAAACCTCAGTGTCTGTGGTCAGACATTGCCAGTCACCACGAAGCAAGCGGTAACCACCTGTTTGTCATAGAGGTAAAGACGATTGGCTAGCACACCCGGCTCCCGCCGTTGGCTGGTGAACCCGGGTGAACCATGGGAGATTCACGTGGCGCTGTCAGGCCCTCCCATGGGGAGACCAGTTACCCTGAGTCTTGGGCTCATGTTCATAATGGATCGTGGCTGCTTGGTGGCCAAGCACGTGAATCCCCCTCCCCCCCCTTTCTCTGCCCGCTCCCCCGGGGCCAGCCCTGGGCCCCTACTTCCTGGCCCTGCGCGAACAGGACCGTGTGCCTGAGAGCAGCCCTCTGTGTCTGGGTCAGGGACAGGGCCCTCCTTTGTTTCCCAGGCCTTCCCCACCGTGCTTCAAGGTTTCTCTGACCTGGGCCAGCTGTCCTAGAGCCCCGATGCTGCCAAGGATCCCTGCAAACGGGGCCCTGACGTATGCAAATGAGGCGGCACCTGCCCATCCCCTCCCCCCCACCGGAGAGCTGGGCCCGCAGGTAGCAAGGGGGTGTGATGGGTGTCACATCCCACTTGGGCGGGAAGGGGCTGTGCACAGCTGGGTAAAGAGACCACATCGGCTCTCAGCTGTCACCTTTGTTGGCCCTTTAGAGTCAGAGGTGAGTCACTATCCTGTGTGTTCTTTACGTAGAGGTCTCTGAGCCTAAACCGGGCTCTTTCCAGGATCCTGGCTGCTGCGGTGGGTCAATACCAAGGGAGGGCAGATGAAACAGAGGCATCTGGAAGATTCGGTGCCCCCCGCCTCTCATTCTCTCTGTTTTTTTCCTTTCTCTCTTCTCTGCTGTAGTGATGAACCAGATGGGAACCAAGGCTGCTTTTCTCAGCCAGAAGCTTCCCTTCTAGTCGTCCGGACACAGCCAGCAGCTTCTGGCTGTCCTCAGAGGTGTATTCATGTGAATGTCCTTGAGAAACCTCCTTCCCTTCTCCCCACACTGTTAAGGGGCATAAGGCACTAGGATGACTCAGTCAGATCCCATACTGTTCATACCTGGCCTCAGAGTGGCCATGGGGGGCGAGGTCTGGTGTTTGGGGCCCATCCAGAGTCATACCAGCGGGTGAGATTGGAGTCTTGAGTACTAGTCGAGGAAAAAATATCATGGCTCCCTCTGTCTGCTCCCCGACTCAGTTCCTTGCTCTTCTCTCTCTCCTGGAGACGGAAAAGAGCCGTTCCCTCTATTTTTCTGCTTCTCTAAAAAGAGAACTTCCTCCGGAGATTCTGGTGATTGGTTCGAGAATCTATGTGAAAGGAGAAGAATTAAGATAAATGCAATTTCTAACAGACACATGAAAAAATGTCCATCATCATGAGCCATCAGGGAGACTCAAATCAAAACCACACTGAGATACCACCTCACACCAGTTAGAATGGCCGAAATCAACAAGACAGTAAACAACAAATGTTGGTGAGAATGTGGAGAAAGGGGAACCCTCTTACACTGTTGGTGGGAATGCCAGTTGGTGCAGACACTCTGGAAAACAGTGTGGAGATTCCTCAAGAAATTAAAAATAGAGCTACCCTATGACCCTGCAATTGCACTACTGGGTATTTACCCCAAAGATGCAGAAAAGAGGGGCCGCATGTACCCCCAATTGTTCATAGCAGCAATGGCCACAATCACCAAACTGTGGAAAGAACCAAGATGCCCTTCAACAGATGAATGGATAAAGAAGATATGGTCCATATATACAATGGAATATTATGCCTACATCACAAAGGATGAATACCCAACTTTTGTTTCAACATGGGCTGGACTGGGAGAGATTATGCTGAGTGAAATAAGTCAAGCGGAGAGAGTCAGTTATCATATGGTTTCACTTACGTGTGGAGCATAAGGAATAACATGGAGGACATTGGGAGAAGGAAAGGAAGGGTGAATTGGGGGAAATCAGAGGGGAGATGAACCAAGAGAGACTGTGGACTCTGAGCAACAAACTGAGGGTTTTGGGGGGGGGATTTGGGTGAGCCTGGTGGTGGGTATTGAGGAGGGCACGTATTGCATGGAGCACTGGGTGTGGTACATGAACAATGAATCTTGGAACACTGAAAAAATAAAATAAAATTAATTTTAAAAAAAGATAAACACAATTTCAAATAGGCAAACCTTCTTATGTACAATAGATAGACCCTGGAATAACAATTTTCCAGGGAAGGAATTTTTTCAAATGCAGGAAGTGGGCTTTACTTTTTAATTTAGTCTTGTGATGCACCTATTTGCAGAGAAAGCATCTAGGTATAATGAAGTTATTGATCCAATAATTTCCCCAATTTGAAGTTCAGATATTTATACAGATGTTTTCTTCAGTGCTTTTTTTTTTTTAAGAAAAATGTGGTCTGTACAGCATCCTGAAATCTTGATTTTAACTTCGTTTTAAGATTATAAAAGTAGGGACGCCTGGGTGGCTCAGTCGGTTAAGTGTCTTTAGCTCGGGTCATGATTCCAGGGTTCTGGGCTCGAGTCCTGCATGGGGCTCCCTGCTCAGCGGGGAGCCTGCTTCTCCCTCTGCCCGCTGCTCTCCCTGCTTGTGCTCTCTCTCTCACTCTCTGACAAATAAATAAATAAATAAAATCTTAAAAAAACAGTTAAAAAAATATTATAAAAGTAATTTACGCTCAAGGTATCCTTTTTCATACAGGAGTTGTATTTTAATGTATCTGACTATATCCATCTTGCCCTTTATGGTCTGTGTATTTTTACTTCTCCTGGTAGATTGCATAAATGGCCGCAATATTTTTGATGTAGGTATTCATGTCCCTGCAATGTGTCTTTGCAGTTCCTCCTGTTGGGAGGTACGATCTCTCTCTATCCTTGAGTCTCCCTACTTCCTTTGGCCAAAGGAAGGCGGCAGAAGTGACGCTGAGGCTGTTCAGAGCATCGAGGACCTTGGTGCTGCTCCTTCTTGGAGCTCCGCCAGCTGCCACGGGAATGAACCCAAGCTAGCCTACTGGATGATGAGATATATGGCCCTGTCACCCCAGTGGCCCCAGCCAGCAGCCGGTTCCCAGCCAACCTGGCAGCTGGCCATGGTTGCCTGCATGAGCCCAGCAAAGACCATGAGAACTACCCAGCTAAGCCCAGCAGAAATTGCTGACCTGCGGAACCAACGACAAGTAAAAATGGCTGTTACGTCCTTACGTTTTGGGTTGGTTCATTAGGCAGCAATATTTAAACAAGACATGTTTTGTTCAAGAGAGTCCTCCCTATCTTGAGATCCTAAAGGGTCTTCTAGTTTCTCAAGGTTTCTCCATTTTGCTTTTCATATTTACGTACTATAATGGATCTGGAATTAATTTTTTATGGTGTGTGGTGGAGACCTAATGCATTTCTGCTAACTTGTTTTCTGTGTTTTGAAATATTTGAAATATTTCATAATAAACACTAGTCAGTTTTTAAAAAGATGCGGCTGTCGTAGATTTACAACAAAAACAAATACAAAATTTCACCAATAATAACACCACTTAGCAATAACCACTTATAACCTTGCGAAGGGGGAGGGGCAAAATTGAAGTGAAACCGTTTTCCATTTTTCTCACTTAGCATTGCATTGTATTTCCCTATAGTCAAATTATCCAAGCTAATCTTTAAAGATTACATATAGTTTGTCCTGTGGGTATACCATATTTACTTAACCAGGCACTTAGGCTCTCTCCAACTTTTCGGTATGAATGCTAGTACAACACTGACTATTCTTTTTTTTTTTTTAAGATTTTATTCATTTATCTGAGAGAGAGAGAGTATGCACATGTGAGTGGGGGGCAGCGCAGAGGCAGGAGGAGAAAGAGAATCTCAAGCAGACTCCTCGATGGGCACAGAGCCCAAGGCGGGGCTCCATCTCTCAACCCCGAGATCATGACCTGAGCCAAAACCAAGAGTTGGATGCTTAACCGACTGAGCCACCCAGATGCCCCACAGCACTGAATATTCTTGTACAAATATTTCTGATTAGTTCTTTAGGATCATATCTAGAAATGAAGTTTTAGGGTCAAAAATATGAACATTAAGATCTAAAATGCATTTTGAGAAAGACACTCTCTAGAGAGAGTATGCCAATTCCCGCCTGCCTCCGCCAGCTGTGCAAGAATAGATCCCTCAGCCCCATGCTTCATCCTCACACTTTTGCTGAAATAAAGGCATAATCCAATCTCAGATGATTCATTGAGTCAGAACAGGATCACACGCTAATGAGAACACACAATTTGGAGGAAACACATAGCGAGAGGAAAAGCCCATAGTAATTTATTAACACAGTAGCTTCAGTTCCTCCTCTTAAATTTATTTGACAAACAAACAAAAAAATTGCACCAGTACATGGGGGCTATTCCTGCCCGGGGCAACACCCCGCTACGCGCAGTCTGAACCAAGAGCCAGGCACAGATGTTTGGGACACAGGAAGGATTCAGACTGAGCTATGGCTCAGAGCAAAAGAGGAACGCACTGGGGCTCTGCCTGTCCGCTCAGGAGAGGCCAGAAGGGCCAAATAGTCACTCATTCCGACATATCAGTGTCTGTGATTAACCATCACCACACCCGAGGCTGGGAACACAAACGCGACCAGCCTCGAGGGAAATTTCCCAGTCCCAGAGATGAGAGCTCCTACAGGATCCAGCTGTAGGAAACTGAGAAAGCACAGGGAGGGGTGCCCCAGCTAGCCTAGGCCTCAGGGACAGCCTTCCGGAAGAGTGCATGTCCACGTGGATCTTTGCTCGGCCAGCCAAGAGTGGAACAGGTGTTTGATTACGGGACAGACAGACTGCAAGGTATCAAGTGGAGAGCTTGGTGGAAGAGGCTGAGTCATGGGAAGCTTCCTGCGGCTCGCCCTTTATCCTTTCCAGGCCCCACCAGATCTGGTCCCACCACCTTTCTGAGCCCATCCCTCCTCAGCCACCATGCCCCCCGCCCCAAACCCCGCTCTAGCCACATCGTGTCTCCGCTATCCTGCAAGCACACTTCCATCCCAACCGCGACCGCTGCACTTGCCTTTCCCTCTGCCCAGAACGCTCTTCCCCCAGGTAGATGTAAGGCTTTCTTCCTCACTTCCCTCAGGCCCCTGACCCAAATGTCATCGCCTAAGCAGAGACACTTCCTCTGCAAGCATATCTGCTAGCTTGCCACTCTGGCCCCCCTGCGCTGCTGTTCTCTGTCCTCTAACCCTACTTCAATTTTCTTCTGTTTCTTTTCTGTCTCCTATGCCTACCATCTAGTAGAACGGGAGCTCCATGAAGGTCCCCACCTTTTTCATTGTTCAACCAAATAAAATCTACCAAATAGTCTATTCCCGGTGCCTACAACACTGTCTAACACATAGTAGGTGCTTAATAAGAATTTGTTGAACCAAAGGGTGAATTTTGTCATAAAGACGAGGATCCATTGAAGAGATTCTAGTTTGGAGAGAAACAGTTGGATTGCGCTTTAGACAGCTCTCTCTGGCTCGCTTCTTTTCTCTTACTGTACCAGTTGGATCCAACAAGTACCAAGCAGTTTCAGTCCCATTTTGCAACAAGGAAGTTGCCAGTGAAGTGCTGAGTATGAGGATGGAAAAGTCGGTGGGCCGCAAAGTGGAGGCAGAATGTGGGCAAGTCTTTTAGAAACACTGAATGTAAAGAAAAAAGGCAAAGTTTGGGCTGCAACTTAGGGAAAAAGGAAGGTGAATTAAAAAAAAATTACCTTGGTGGTGGGTATTGAGGAGGGCATGTATTGCATGGAGCACTAGGTGTGGTATATGAACAATGAATCTTGGAACACTGAAAAAATAAAATACAAGTAATTGGGGGAAAAAAACAAAAACAAAACCCCCCAAAAAACCCACAAAAAAACAGTCGATTTTCCCCCGCCAAGCAAAAAAAAAAAAAAAAAAAAAAAAATTACCTGATTCCAAAACTATTATTCTTTTTAAAAGGTTTTTAAAACCTTTTTACTGTAAAATAATTATAGATTCCCAGGCAGTGAATAGTAAGTGCTGAGAAGTCCAAGGACCCTTCACTCAGTTTCTCCAATGGTTACTAGTAGGTCATCGTAGTATAATAACAATAATAGGAATCTGATTCTGGTACAAACCTATGATCATTTTTTTAAAATTATGTACATTTTTATGTCATTTTCTTTGCATGTGTGGATTCTTGAAATCACCATCACAATCAAGATACAGAACTGTTCCATCACCGCAAACCACAAAAAGGCTACTCCTTGATAATCACACTGAGTCCCCGCCACAACCCCTAACCCCTGGTAACCACTAATTTGTTTTCCATCTCTGTAATTTTCTCATTTCAAGAATGTTATACAAATGCAATCATACAGCATAGAATGTTTTGAGATTTTCTTTTCCCCCCTCAGCATACTCCTTCCTTTGAGATCCATATCCAAGTTGGATGTATCAGTGGTCCATTCCTAGTAATTGCTAAGTAGCACCCCATGGCGTGGACGGACCGCGGTTTAACCATTCACTCATTAAAGGACATTTTGGATGTTTTCCAGTTTGGGGTTATTAAAAATAAAGCTGCTGTTAACAATCATGTATAAGTTTTTGTGGACATAAGATTTTATATTTCTGGGGTAAATGCCAAGTATGTCATATGGTGGTTGCATATTTCGTTTTTAAAGATACTAAGAAACTCTTTTCCAGGGTGGTTGCAACATTTGCATTCTCACGGGCATTATATGAGTAATCCAGTTTCTAGGCATCCTGGCCAGTGGGAGGTATGGGGATATTTCCTTCTAGTCTGAATTTATATCTCCCTAATGGCTAGTGAGGTTGAATATCTTTTCATGTGCTTATTTGCTATCTCTGTGTCCTCTTCAGTAAACTGTGTCTTCATGTCTCTGCCCTTTTTCGAACTGGATTTTTTTAAAATGTTGAGTTGTGAGAGAGCTTTATATATCAGAGATAGGAATTTTATCAGATATGTGGGTTGCCGATTTTCTCCCGGTTTGTCACTTGACTTTTCATCCTCATAACAGGGTCTTTTGAAGAGTAAGAGTTTTTTCATTTGGATGAAACCCAGCCTTTTAATTTTTCATTTTATAGATTATGCTTCAGTGTCATGTCTGAGAACTCTTCACAAGTTATAGGTCTCAAAGACTTTTCTTTATGTTATTTTCTAAAAGTTTTATAGTTTTATGTTTTACATTAAATCTGGGATTTTTGAGTTACTTTTTAAATAAATGTGATGTTAGGTCGAGGTTAGCGTTTTGCCTATAGATATAAAATTACTCAACCTCAGTCTGTTGAAAAGACAGTCCTTCTTCTAATGATTGCCTTGACCCCTTTGTCAAAGTCAGTTGGCTATACTTGGGTGGGTTCTTTCTGGGTTCTTTATTCTCTTACATTATCATATGTGTCTCTCCTTCTGCCAATCACACACAATCTTGATTACTGTACTTACATAATAAGTCCTGAAATAGGGTAGAGTGCTTCCTCTCATTTTGTTATTTTTTTTTTTTTTTTCAAAAATGTTGTAACTATTCTAGTTCCTTTGCTTTCCATATAAATTATATGGCAATCTTGTCTGTATCTGTAAAAATCTTTCTGGGATTTTGAAAGGAATTATGTTAAACTTGTATATCAATTTAGGGAGAATTGACATCTTTACTATGTTGAGTTTTCCAATCCATGAATATGGTAAGTCTCTCCATTTATTTAGATCTTTGATTTCTTTCCTCAATATTTTGTAGTGCTCAATATACTCATCCCATACAGGCTCTGTTAGGTTTACACCTAGGTATTTGCTGAGGGTTTTTTGGGGTTTGTTTTTTTTTTTGAGTGAGTATAACTGGTATGTATTTTTAATTTGGGGGACTGTTGCTAATATGCACAAATAGAACTTATTTATGTATATTTGTCTTGATTCCTGTGACATTGCTAAAGTCACTTATTAGTTTTAGAGGTGTTTGTTTGTTGTTTGTAGATTCCTTGGGTATGTTCTGCATAGACAATCATGTCCTTTGCAGGTATAGAGACCGTTTTATTTCTTTTAGTCCAATATATGTGCATTTTATTTCCTTTGATTGGCTTAGTCCACAGGTAGCATTTCCTGTACTATGTTAGCTAAAAGTGGTGAGAGTGGACATTTTTGCCTTTTTCTCAAACTTATAGGAAAGCAGTCAATCTCTCACCATTAAGTATAATGTTAGCTGTAGGTTTTTCATGGATGCTCTTTATAAAGTTGAAATTTCCCTCTATTACTATTTTCCTGAGAATTTTTTACCATGAACAAGTGTTGAATTTTATCAAGTCTTGAAATTTTTTATTATCAATTTGGTTAAATAGATAGCCAGGTAGATTCTTAGTGACCCATGATCCTAGTTTCAAAGTATTTGAACTTTTTTTTATATTTTTGACAGCTTTTGATATTTTGCCTTCCCAAATCAAATCCTAAATGAAATCTTGGTTCAAACTGACCTTGCGATTTCCTAGAGGGTCCCTGGAAAATAAAAAAGAATTTGTTTTTTCACCTTGTAAAAAGAGAGATGTTAAAAATAATTAGATTTATTTGATGTATTGAGTTGCATGGGAAGCATTGTCAAATAAGAAGAAATGTTTAAACTTCACTAGGTTATATTTGTATGGGTAAAATATTATTAATATAATACTGGGGGCACCTGGTGGCTCAGATGGTTGGGTGTCTGCGTTCAGCTCAGGTTATGATCTCCAGGTCCTGGGATCAGACCCCACGTCGGGCTCCCTGCTCAGTTGGGACTCTGCTTGTCCGTCTCCCTCTACGTCTCCCCTCCATTTCTGCTCTGTCTCTCAAATGAATAATGAATAAATAAAATTTCAAAAATATATACAAATATTGTATAAATAATCTGAAGTTCCTAGAAATTTTCAGTGCCCTCTCAGTCCATGATACGTCCAGGGGCTGCTTTGTCTGATATTAGGGAACAGTTACCACTCATAATTACAGCTATTATTTTTAAAAGTTGAATGCTATAGAAACAACCATATTTCTTTGCCAAAGGAACACTAATCAGATCTTTAACCACATCATTTTAAGTCTTCTGTTATCTACAGACAGTTTTTATTTTACTCTGATGCTTCCCTAAGAACAGTTACGATCAACTATAGGCCTAAGTGCTTGTCATCAGCCAAAAGGGACTGGCTCATCTCAGAAACCCATGGAAAGAACTATGTCAGGTACTCTGGAGCACAGGCTTCTGATGGTTACTTAAATAACTTTGACCTATACCATTGGACTGAATCAGGATTTCCAGAACTCTCAAACAGAAACTGATGGTTTCATGAACCTGCTAACTGAAGATCAAGCATAACAAGAATTAATAACATAAGACTAAATTAACCGGGCAGCATAGACATTTTAACCATGTTTATTCTTCTCATCTATGAGCATGGACTGTTTTTCCATCTTTTTGTGTCTTCTTCAATTTCTTTCATGAGTGTTCTGTAGTTCCTAGAATATAGATCCTTTACCTCTTTGGTTAGGTTTATTCCAAGGTATCTTATGGGTTTTGGTGCTATTGTAAGTGGAATCGGTGGGTATTAAGGAGGGCACATATTGCATGGAGCACTGAGTATTATACATAAACAATGAATCTTGGAACACTACATCAAAAACTAATGATGTACTATACGGTGACTAATATAACATAATAAAAAATAATAAAAAAGACTAAATTAACTGATAAAGGATGATTTCTCACTTTTATTTGGAATATCAGTGATGCTTTATTGTTCTATTTTCTGAATATAAAGAATTCCTTTCTCTTTTTTCTTAAACTACCTATAACTCATGACAATTTAGTGGATTATATTTTTGTAAGCAGAAATGAAACATGTATCTTTTTTTCTTTGCCAGAATTCAGAAACTCTTATTGAGTATTCTTATTTTCATAGCAATACAGTTATTTGCATAGGTTCAATAAGAATCTGTCTTCCTTGTAATCATTGGGAGGAAAAAATGATTGTACAACCTAGACTTGGACTGGAATGTCATATTTAAGGAAAATGGATAGAATCAGATATGACCTGACAGTTTTAAAGAATGAATGATGACTTAATGGACTTAATGTTTACAAAGCCCTCTGAGAAAACAGTCCTGGTTTATAAAACTCTTTTGGGGAAACTTGACTTACAATATTCTCAAGCCTTATGGGTAAGTAAAAAGGTCACTTCCTGGCAGGCCCAGAATATTTTGGAGTCCCTAAGAAGTGAGGAATTCACTTAAATCTGTAGGTATTGCAGGTCTACTGGCGAGTTCTTGGACTAATGTCTTAGCCTTCAGAGGCTTTTAAAAGTTCAAGCTATGGTAAGTGCTGTGAAATGTGTAAGCCTGATGATTCACAGACATGTACGCTGGGGCAAATAATACATTATGTGTTAAAAAAAAAAAAAAAGAATGACCTTGGACCAGGAATTGGCCACTGCAGGCCACATGTCAGATTGACCCTTTGCCTGTTTTTGTAAATAAAATTTTATTGGGGAAAAAAAAAAGTTCAATCTGAGATTTCTCATAGCAAAACAAACTTAAAAAAAGCCTGACTGTGGATTCTGAGAAACAAACTGAGGGTTTTGGAGGGAAGGGGGGGCTGAGGGTTAATTGAGCCTGGTCGTGAGTATTAAGGAGGGCATGTATTGCATGGAGCACTGGATGTGGTGCATAAACAATGAATCTTGGAACACTGAAAAAAAAAAAAAAAGCCTGTGTGATCAATAACCTTTCTTTCTGCACTTGTGTAAATTATCAGGCTATCTAAGGAGATTGTATATATTTTGTAAACAAGAATAAACTTATTTTGATTATCTGGTCCAAAGAGGAAGTGACCATAAAAATCTTTTAATAGAAAACTACAGCACACCCTCTGGGTTATCAGATCCTCATCCTGTTCATTGTTTTTGAGCTGTTTTTTACCTCTTCATAAACTAGGTGGTTTTGTTACCTACCTGTAAATTGGACTGGAACATATTATCTTAGACATTTTGTCAGTCATTAACAAATTCTCAATTCTTCTACTATACTTCAGTGTCTGGATCAACTATCCAAACTAATGTTTCCAATTTTTCTCCCATCCTCCCGAATTGGTGTTGATGAGAACTAAAACCTGACTGCCCAGATCTTTATCAAGAGTCTTGATTGCCTTGTAGCTGGATTTCCCCTCAGGATCTAAAGAAGCCCCATGAGCTGAAGTTGGATTGCTTAATATAGGACTCATCACCACAGTAGAGCCTGTGGACAGTCTTTGTGCCTGGAGCTGCTACTCTGTGGGCCACTCAAGAAGGTTACCTCCCACCTCATCTATGCTCTGTTCCAGGAAATACTCATGACTGTGAACAATCTTATCAAAACGTCTTTATTGTTAATGCCATCACCAAAAGCATTCAAGCTGCAAATAGGGACATCTGTCACATTGCCATCCTCATTCAACTGTCCAAAGATTGCTTGTGTCCATTGTAAAAAAATCTCCTCAGTTGACTGTCTCTGAACCCAGAAACTGGGTTTATAATGCTCCAATCATTAGTCTTCTTTTTCTTTCCGTAGAACCCGCCCCCCCCATTGATGCCTGCTTTCTTGCACTGTTAAGTCTCAACACATGGTTCAATTAGTATGTCAACAACAGAAATATGCTGAAACAAACTACATAGACAAACTTTCTCATATAAATCTTCTCCCAGCCTCATGTGTTTTATGAACCAGGGATGTCTGTCTTGAGGACTTGGAGCCATCCCTTGGAAATGCTCTCATCAAGAAAGACAAGGCACCGATCTTCCAGTTTCTGTGGGAGGGTAGGAGCCTAACGTTGATAAGCACCAACTGCAAACATAGATGGTCCTAATCCCATTGACCAGTCACCCAACTTACATCCTCCAGTACTTTTTCACTGTCTCACTCCAGCACTTAAAACTCACCTGCTTTTTGTTTCAATAGAGTTGAGTTTAATCAATCTTCCCTAACGCGAAAGTTTTGATCTCTAACAGAGTTGTCTTGAATAAAATCTTTCTTGCCTCTATCTCTGTCTGGCAATTTTTCTTTGACATCCTCCAGTCTACTGTTGAACTCATCCTCTGAGGTTGTGTTGTGTGTGTGTGTGTGTGTGTGTGTGTGTGTGTGTGTGTGTGTGTGTGCGTGTGTTGTTTTTTTTGGTAATTGTATTTTCCAGCTCTAAAATTTCCATGTGGTTCTTACGTTTTCTATTTCTTTGCTGAGACTTTCGATTTTTCTTCTTTTCCAGGGTGCTCATAATTGCTTGTTGAAGCATTTTTATGATTGCTGCTTGAAATCAGTGTCGTAATTGTAATATCTCTTTAAAAATTCAGTTTCAGGTCTTCCTGGTCCTTAGTAGGATCAGTGATTTTTTTTTTATTAAAACCTAGAAGTTTTGATAGCTATGAATGCTTACATTAAAATAGATGAAAGATCTCACATCAACAAGCTAACTTTACACCTTAAGGGACTAGAAAACAAAAAGATCAAACTAAACTCAAAGCTAGTAGAAGGAAGGAAATAATAAAGATGAGGGTAAAGATAAATTTTTTAAAAAGAGAACAGAACAACAATAGAGAATATCAACAAAACTAAGATGTAGTTCTTTAAAAAAAATCAAAATTGACAAATCTTTAGCTACATTGACAAGAAAAAAGAGAACAAGCTCAAATAACTAAAATCAGAAATGAAAGTGGGGACATTATTACCAATTTTACCAAAATACAAGGATTATAAGAAAGTATCTAAACAACTGCATGCCAGCAAATTGGATAACCTAGATGAAATGGATAAATTCCTAAAGACAAACTACCAAAACTGAATCATGAAAAAATAGAAAATATGAATAGACTGTAACTAGTTAGGAGATTGAATCAGTCATCAAAAGCCTCTCGACAAAGAAAAGCCATGGACCAGATGGCTTAACTGGTTAATTCTACCAAACATTTAAAGAAGAAGTAACACCAATCCTTCTTGAACTTTTCAAAAAAAAATTAAGGAGGAAGGAAGGGTTCCTAACTCATATCTGTGAGGCCAGCATTATCCCAATACCAAAGCCAGAAGAAGAGACAAGAAAACTACAGACCAGTATCCGTGCGTATCTATTCTGTGAAAATTCTCAACAAAATGCTAGCAAACTGAATTCAGAAGCACATTAAAAAGATTATATACCACAGGCCAAGTGGGATTTATTCCTGGAATGCAAGGATGGCTCAAGATACAAAACTCAATCAATAGTAATACATCACATTAACAGAATGAAGGAAACAACCCACACCATCATCTCAATTGGTGTAGAACAAGCATTTGACAAAATTTAACACCCTTTCATTATACAAATACCCAAGAAATTAGAAATGGAAGTACCTCAACATAACAGAGGCTATGTTATGAAAATTCACAGCTAACATCAGACTCAGTGGTGAAAAAAATAAATTTTTTCTCAAAGATCAGAAATATGACAAGGATGCTTGCTTTTGCCATTTCATTTTAACATAGTCCTGGAAGTTCTCACCAGAGCAGATTGGCAAAACAAAGAAAGAAATAAAAGCCATCCAAACTGGAAAAGAATTAAAATTATCTCTGTTCACAGATGACATAATCTTATATGTAGAAAGCTCTACAGATGCCCCCCCCCCCCAAAAAACTGTTAAGAACTAATAAATGAATTCAGCAAAGTTGCAGGTTATAAAAACAACGCCTCCAAATTGGTTGCACTTCTACACTCTAACAATGAACAACCTGAAAATGAAATTAAGAACACAACTGCATTAACAGTAGCATCAAGAAGAATAAAACACTTAGGAATTAACTAAGGAAGCAAAAGACTTACACACCAAAACCTACAAACATTGCTGAAAGGAATTAAAGAAGATACAAAAAAATGGAAAGACATCCCATGGTCATGGATTGGAATAGTTAATACTATTAACATGTCAGTACTACCCAAGATGATCTACAAATTCAGTATAAGCCCTGTAAAAATCCCAAAGACTTCTTTTGCACAAGCAGAAAATTTTACTCTAAAATTCATATGGAATCTCAAGGAGCCTTGAATAACCGAACAATTTTGAAGAAGAAGAACAAAGTTGGAAGTCCCACACTTCCTGATTTCAAAACTCACTGTAAGTCTACAATAATCAAAACAGGACCATAATGGCATAAAAACAGCCATATAGATCAGTTGAATGGAGTAGAGAAACTAAGATTAAACTCTCAAAAATTCTTTTCAAGAAGAGTGTTGAGTTCTGTCCCCTCCAAATTAATATGTTGAAGTCCTAACCGCCCTCCCCTGCCCCCCCGTACCTAGGAAGGTAACTTTCTATTTGGAGAGGAAGTCTTTAAAGAGGTGATTAAGTTAACATGAGGTCTTTAGAGTGGGCCTTAATCCAGCTTGACCGGGGTCCTTTATAAGAAGAGGAAGATTCATGGGAAGGTTGAGGGGAAGGGGTATGCAACATCCTATGACCCAGCAATTCTACTTCTGTCCAAAAGAATTGAAATCAGGGGCTCAGAGATTTGTACAGCCATCTTCGTAGCAGCATTATTTGTAATTGGCCAAAGTAGAAAAAACCCACATGCCCACAGATGGATGAATGGATAAACGAAATGTGGTATATCCATACGATGGTATATCATTCAACCTTAAAAAGGAAGGAAGTTCTGGCCCAGACTACAACATAGTTCAACCTTGAAAATATTATGCCAAATGAAACTAAGTCTGACACACAAAAACCAAATACCATATGATTCCACTTATGTCAGGTCCCTAGAATAGTCATTTTCATAGAGACAGAAAGTAGAATGGTGGGTGCCAGAGGCTGGTCGTGGGGACTTTTAATGTTTTACTTATTACTGTTTGATGGGTTTACAGTTCATCAGGAAGATGAACCAGCTCTGGGGATGGACGGTGGTGATGGCTGTAGAATCATGTGAAGGTACTTAATGCCACCGAGCTGTACCCAAAAATGGTCAACTGGTAAGTCTTATATATGTTTTATCACACTTTCTAAAACCTGAAAACTTAGGGCATTATGTTAGGAGACTTTGGAACGTATTTGAACCTTCTGTGTGAGCTGGCTCTGGCAGGGGGAAGGAGGGCACTGCCCGGTTTCTACCCGGTGGTGTGGAGGCCCAGGTTCCCCATTAAGCCTCTGCGGATACCAGAGGGGGTGAGGCTCCTCATTACAGGGCAGAGATGGGAGTTCCAGCCACCCGAGAAGCCTCCACAGATATCCCCGGCCCAGAGGAATGGAAGGGCCTCCTTATTGCCCCCGTGTGGCCTCCACTGACAACAGGGGGGTGGGGTGGTAGCTTCCTCAGCCCGGACAATGGTGAAAGTCTTGACTCCCCAGGAGGCCCCCCTTTGTCAGGGTGGTGGGGGTGGAAGGGCCACCCGGTTCCTGCCAGATGGGGTGAAAGTTCAGGATCCCCACACGGTCTCCACTGACACTAAGGGCGGGTGGGGGCTCTCATGACCGCTCAGTGGAGATGAGAGTCCCTTCTACCTACGTGGCCGCCTCTGACCCTACCCCAGTAGGGAGCTAGGGAGAGCAGATTTTGGCCAGGGCTTTTTTTTTTTTTTCCTCCTTGCCTGTTGGTGTTTCCTGGTTGCCAGCTTCTTCAGCTTTAATCTGGGGATATATGAGTCAAAGAGAAAACCCAAGAACTCACCATCACATCATTCCTGCGGTCCCGGCCTCCCTAGTCAGTCTGCCTTCTTCTCTCCACCTTCCAGAGTCTTGATGTCTGTCTTATATACAACGCCCTGGGCTTTCTGTTGTGCTTAGAAAAGAGAGCAGGAAAAAGCATACTGAGTCCATCTTCATAGATGTGAAAGTCTCTTTAGGTGTTTGCTTTTTGTTAGGAGAGACGTGAGCCCGCGCCACGTGCTAGAGGGAGAGGTTGAAGGCACAAGACACTGGGGGTCTGTTGCTGGAGCCGATGCGGGGGAAATGGGCAGGTTGGATCTGCAGACCACGGAAGGGATTAACCTTGGGCGGGGGAAGGATAAACACTGAAAGTGGAGATAAGAATGGGCAGAGGGTGCAGAGAAATGGGAGCGAGACAGATTGCCAAACTTTGCTTTAGTGGCTCTGTCTCCTCCATGAAGGCGGAGGGAGGCTGGGGGTAGAGGAGGAAGGAAGAGGCAGGGTGAAGGGTTGAGGAACAACGACGAAGCTTTGGAACAGCAGTGAGGAATTTCAAGGAGACCTCTTCTTGCTCACGTAGCAGGCTGGCCGGCAACGGTGATCACAGTCACGGATGCTGACATCCCCAATGGTGGGCTGTGTGCCAGGCCCCGATCTCATGGAGGCTGCAGAGAGGAGCATGGCTGGGGATCCCCACTTGGCGGTGAGGAAACCGAGTCTTACAGAGATGAGGTAACAAGCATTTCATGGCCTGACATGGCAGAGCTAGGACTTGACCACATGATTTCTAATTACAGGTCCAGCTCTCTTGGGTGCTGAGGACACAGTTGAAATTAGACACCGTGGATCTGTGGTGTTCTCACACCTGGGTGAATTTCTTTAGGACTGGGAGTAAAAACAGAAGTGGAATTGCTAGATAGGGTCCCGGCAGATGTGTCAGAAGGACAGTGTCAGAAGGATATTGGCAAGAGATGGACTGAAGTAGTGACCATGTGTCCTGGTTGGATCAAGAATTAAGTCGAAACGGCTAGGGGATGATAATAGGGAAAATGGTGGATCCCAGCGGCCAGAACTCCTGACAGGGTGGAAAACGGGTGGGAGGATAAGGGGTACGGGTATGAGAGAACAGGAACCATAGGAAGTTGTGGTTAGAGAAGAAGAGGTTAAGTTAAAGATTTCTTGGTAAGGCAGATCCTGGAGGTGACAAGGTCTAAGAGTGTGGGTGGCAAGAAGGTGGGGGGAGGCAAAGGATTTGAGGTCAAGAAGCTCAAGGGTGAAAGGTAAAGTCACTTCCCCAAAACAACACAGCCATTCACTGGGAGAGGTGGGATTTGCTGGAGAAGATAAAGAACGTTCGATGACTCTCGTTCAAGCACAGTGAGGCAGACTTTACTCCAGGGGAGGCAATTTTGTAGTGAGGGAGAAAGATAAGGCTCAAGTCCAAATACAGCACGGGCAAGAGAGAGTCTGGAGTGGAGGAGCAGGGCAGGGGCGGGGAGGGGGAAAGTTACAAAGAGGAAACACCAGGGGGAGGGGGGATTCTTGCTGAAGCAGTTCAAGTGATCAGACCACTCGCCACTCGGGGAATGGTGCCACAGAGGGGCTCAATCAGACAAGGAGGGTGGAGGTCTTTACTCAAATGACTTCGCGGTCCTTGCTCAAACTGGATCTTACAAGGAAGGGCACAGATGGGCCTGGGGGAGGGTCCAGGAGCCTGACAAAACCCAGCCAAGCAGAGAGTGAGAGTCTTTGTCGGATTTAAACCCCACTGGGAATCCAGAAAAAGCCGTCAAAGGGTGAAGAGTGGGTGGGAATGATCGATCGAGGGCAGCAGAGGGAGGCACAGGCAGCTGGAGATTCTCAGAAGAGAGGCGTGTTTGTAGGCAGCGCTGGGAAGTGAAATCAGGGCAGTACCGGGACCGGACCTCACATCCGCACGGTTCACTCCCAGCGCCTCTGTGGGCTGTGCCCTGCAAGGGATGTGGCGCTCACAGCCAGGGGTGCGAGGCAGGTGCGCGGCCCATCTAGAAGCCCAAAAACCAAACGGAAGAGCCGCTGCTGGGCGTCACAGCCGTTGCAGCGAGGAGACGATGCTCAGGTCAGCCTGAGGGACGTTCCCCGGGGAGCACGGCGGATCAGCAGCCACAGTGGGAGGGGAAGGACACCGCCCAGAAAGAGCCTGGTGTTTTTGGAGGCTCCCAAGTGGCCTGGCGTGGGGAGCGCAGGAGCCACGTGCTGGGGGATGAGGGCCAGCAGGACCGTGGCAAGCCAGCCAGGTCATATCTACCCCTTAACCCGTGTTGGGCGTGGAGGGGAGGAACAGGGAGAAATATGCATTTTAGGAGATGTGAAAATGCAGACAACTACAACAACAACCACAAAAAGCACAGTGACCAACTATAAAATGCAAGACCAGTTCATAGATTATGTTCTCTTTCCTTTTCAGGAAGTTGCCTTCATCAGGGCCGGCTCATTGTTTTTACAACAAAATGTGGTTAAAGTAAAAAGGGAACAAGCATGGGATTACCAAGATCACATGTTCCTGGCTGGAAAGATGTCACAGCAAAATGCAGAACACTTGGGTCTGTATGTCTTCTCTCACCTCAAGGGGCGGCTGCTGGGTAGGACTTCCTGCCATGCCCCAAGAAAGATTAGGGGACTAAGAAGGCGCATCGGCTCTAATCGGGGCCAGGCGCAGGTGTGGCAGGAAGGGGAGGGGCTCTGAGCACAGAAACCCACCTGCCCGAAGACAGGTGTGAGCCAAGAGCGGCCCAGGGCTCTTCCAGAGGGACGTTAACTGTAGAGACGCGGGAGCTTGATGCAAAACGCGGTCCCAGATCGAATCTGGATGATGGGGAGATACCCATCACCGAGGGGTGTTTTAGGGCAACTGGCAAAATGTGAATATGGACTCTGGGTTGGAAAATCACATTGGATGAATGCTAAATTTCCCGATTTCAGTCATCAGTCTATGCCTACGTCAGAGAATGTCCTTGTTCTTTGAAACTACACGCTGGGGTGTATAGAAAGTCTTTGGGGACTCGATGTGTGCAACGTCCTCTCAAACAGTCCAGGAAAATCGCACACCTATCCAATACGGAGGAGGAGAAAGAACACACAAAGGGAGGCAAAATATTAACAATTGGTGAATCTGGATGAAACGTTCTTTGAACAGGAGTTCTCTGAGCTATTCTTGAAATTCAGGTGTAAATGTGAAATTACGTCAAATGTAAAAGTTACGAGGAAACAAAGCAAGGCTCAGAGTTGGATCGTTTATGGCTGGGACTTCAACTCGGGGCTGAGAATAAGCTAAATTTTTGAGGGGACAACAGAACAAATACTGTTTTTTTGTTGTTGTTGTCGTTGTTTTGTTTTCTTAAAAATCCTCCTCTATGTAAGATCAATTGAAATCTATTTATTAATAATATTAATTAATGATAATTTATTAGTAATGATATTAATAATTACTGACTTCCATGTAGTTTTGTTTATGCTATCGTCTTCACAGAGCTTACATTATGTATTAGTTTTTGACCAGAGGCTTCCAGAATGATGACCTGGGAGCAGTTTTTCCGGAGTGTCCCTGTTTGGTCATGCAAACTTATGGCAGCAAGGAGCATTGCTTTTCGAGAGGGTGCAACATACATGTGCTTTGTGAGATTTGATGAAAGCAGCCGCTTCTGGGACTCGTTGGTGCCTGGAGCTGTAGAGAGGACATATAAGGAGCCAGTAGTCCTGGAGGGGACAAATTGCAGATTTTGAAGGTTGAGAAGATCTGGCAGAGTGGCCCGGGCTGAAAGGAAAGGACAAGGGTTCCAAGGTCAAAGGCAAATTCACCAGGGGGAGGGAGATTGGAGATTAATGCAAGAGCCTAAGGCTCTGGAATAGTAAGCCACTGAGACCAGCAGCCCTGGGGACAAGTGACCATGGCATGGTGACGGTCATGGGTCAGGAACGATGGCTGAGCCTGTGTGAGTCGAAGGAGCTGTGGTCTCGGAGGCCAGTGTGTGCCACCTGCACGGCGGTCTAGACAGAGCCAGAGCAGCTGGGGGAACCCTTCATGACAGGCAGGTGTCCCTGCGGCTGAGCCCATCGGGCTTCCACGGTGACCTGTGGGCTATCTCTAGGACAGAAATGCAGCATGGCCCTTTCAGCTCTCTCCCAGCCTGGGTTCGGAAGAAGGACTAGAGCCTTTCAAGTCCTCAGAGTTCTTGCACGATTCAAGGGGGAGCCTCAGACAGGAGATGCTGTGTCTGAGTCTTCTTGACTATTAATGGGGGAAATTAAAATTAAAATTAAAAATTAATTTTAATTTAATATGATAATATTATATGTAATATTTTATATACATATATGCATTTGTCCCAGGTGGTGGCTAATCCTCAAAAGAGGTCAGTATCAGTTCTGTCCTTCCCCGCACGCATCGAGGGCACGGAGCGTGTTTCCCCTGCCTCACACATAGGCTGGTCCTGTGACTGCTTTGGCCAAAAGTGGTGGGACTTCTGGGCGCTGGGGCTGCAGGCCTGGCAACTTCTGCTTTCGTCTTCCTAGAACATTCGCTCTTAGTTGCCGCCTCTGGAAGGCAGTGCCCTGCTGTGCGGAGCCCAGGCTAGCTGCACGGAGAGGCCACACAGGGGACTGACCTCCTGGGGGACAGCCAGCGTCAACTTGCCAGCTATGCGAGGGAGGCGAGTTTGGACCCTCCAGCCACGCCAGCACCCTGGCCAGCACCTCGCGAAGCAGAAGAAGCCCTTGGCCCCCCGCGGGATCCTGACACATAAGAGTTTGGTTATTTTAAGCCACGAAGTTTTAGGGGTTTTTTGTTGTTGTTTGAGCGTGGCGACTGACAACACATAGTGTAAGTGGGTCCGGTGAACGAGACAGAGGGTATAAAGCAGCCTAAATGATGAGGTCATTAAGAGCCGCGTGAGGCTCAGTGACAGGCTGTCCCAGTTCACTTACCTGCGGGGACGCAGGACTCCCCTGATCTCTGTCCCTCGTCTGCAGCTTCCCAAAGCCAGGGCTCAGACACCCAGAGCTGTCAGTGCTGGGTCTGGTGGCTTCCTCTTACAAATGAAGAGACGGGGGCCCAGGGCAGGAAAACGACCCCCTCAGGTCCCGAAGCTGGGGTTAAAGCCAGGCCTTCTGACGTCCCCTTTTCCTGTCTCCATATCATAATCGGAAACAGCAGCCCTCTGGGCTGTGCCACACACCGTGCACTCCAGGGCCTTTGAGCCTCCCTGCAGCCTCTGTAGTCAGTACCGCCGTCAATACCCACCTCCCAGGTGAGGCAACCAAGGCTCAGGCCAAGGTCGCACAGCTAAGCAAGTGGAGCTGGAATTTGACTTTGGGGTCCCCAGTGCCAACGGCACCCTCCCGCCTTTACCTATGTCACAGGAGGGGGAAAGGTTCAGAATTCTGATTTCAGCTTTCCCTTCACAGGGTAGCATGGGATAACTCGGCTTTATCCAAAGCCTAACGTAGCTGGTGGTGGCATATCGCACTCCTTTCTCCTGTGCCTCTGCCCTGCCCCCTGCCTTCTCTGCCTCACGACGCCATTGCGAGGTGACGTGGGAGAACGGGTGCTATGAGATCCGTGTGATTGTTACTAAGTGGGACCACTCTCATTAAAGCAAAGAGATAATGGAGGCCCCTCGAAAAAGAAAGAAGTCCCATCCGTTCCACTTTTGGGCATCTATGCCAAGAGAACCAAAGCACCAATCCAAAGAGCTCTGTGCACCCCCGTGTTCAGTGCGGCATTATCTGCAGTAGCCGAATTGTGGGAGCAGCCTGAGTGTCCATCGATGGGTGTGTGGATAAGGGAGATGTGGTATATACACAATGGAATATTACTCAGCCATAAACAAGAATGAAATCTTGCCCTTTGTGACAATCTGGGTGGAGCTAGAGGACGTTATGCTCGGTGAAATAAGTCAGACAAAAACAAATACTGTATGATTTCACTTACTCATGAAATCTAAAAATAACTGAATAAGCAAAACAAAACAGAAACAGACTCACGGCTACAGGGAACAATGTGGTGGTTGCCAGAGGGAAGGGTTTTGGGGGAATGAGCAAAGTAGGGGGAGGGAGTTAAGAGCTATAGTCTTCCAGTTATAAAAAAAAATTAAGTCCCAGGGGTGTAAAGTATAGAGCAGAGAATATAGTAAATACAACTGGAATAACTTTGCATGGTGACAAATGGTAAGTATATTTACCATGGTGAGCATTTCATAATGTATGTAATGTCGAATCACTATTTGTGCATTGGAAACTAATATAATATTATATATCAATTATACTCGAAGTACAAATAAATAAATACAAATGACCATTTGTACATAGAAGACCAATTAAAAAGATACACAGCAAACTGAAGAAAAATGACGAGCTACTTGGCAAATGATAATTGGAACTCATGTTTAATTGCATTGGTTTTAAGGAAGATTTTAAGCCCTTTAAGAAAGGGCTCCTTCTGCTTTTCTTTTCTTCTGCTTTTTAAATTGTAAGCAGCACATTTCAAGGAAAGAACTTAGAGCTTCTGTTCTGCTGAAAATTCCGGTGGGAGTATGCAGATTCAAATGTTTGTGTTGGCCAAGAGCTCTGATTTCCTGCCAGTTGACACGTACAGTGTCCCCGGAGGGAGGGAAGGAGGGAAAGATGGTCATCCCTCGGTGACTCACAGGGGAACATGGTGAACCCTAGAAGAGTCGGAGCCCCCACAAGCTACAGCCTCCAGGCTTGGTGGACTTCTTGGAGTCACCTAGCAACACTTCTGAGTTTCCCTATTCTGCGTATTCTGGGTCACATGTGTCTTAAACCTTTTCAGTCTAGAATTCTCCAGCTGTTCCCCTGCCCTCATCAGTAGGTGACCCCATCATTTATTTCACCAAGAAAATAGAAGCCTTCAAGACAAAACACTCAACTTTGGCTAGAAATCTTCCCACTTCACCTGCACCTTCACCCCTCCCAGCCTTGTTCTCACAGGGCACGCAGTGAGGGTGGGTAGTGCCTGTCCTTGTCCCCTCGGCAGACTCTGCTCCATCAGCTTTGCCCCCAACTTCCGCCTCTCCCTCTCTGAGCTCAAGCCTCTTCCATTTGATGAAGTCTTCCCTTGATCCCTCTAGCTGCTGCCCCATCTCCTCCCCCTCCTCCTCACAGCTACGCTTCAAGCCACCCGTTCCCCAAGCCACTCCACTCTGACGTCTGCATTCCCGGTTGTTCCCCATCCCACAGAAGCTCATGGCCCCGCACTCTCTCCGCAAGCCTTCCCCAACCCAGCTGCTCAGCTGACCCTACACCCTGTCCACCACTCGTTTCCTGAAATGCTCTAACTTCGTACCTAGGAAACTTCTTACCTAGAAAACTACCTTCCTAGTGGTCCTCCTACCTCTCTGACTGTTCTTTCAGGCTTCTCCCTGCCTATTTCTGGAAGGATGTTTGCCTTGGCTTCTGGCCCTATTCTCACTTGTCACAATACCTTAGTCAGGGTCTGGCTGGGGGCCAGGGAGAAACCGTACACAAGTGAGTTAGGTTGGGTGAGAACGGTAGGGAGCAGTGGGGTCTGGGGCAATCGGGGAGCACGAGAGCCTCGGAAAGGTGGTGACAGCAACTCAGCATGAGTAGATAACTTCCAAGAGCAGGGTCAGCAAACATTTTTCTAAAGGGCCAGACAGCAAGCACTGTAGGCTATATGGGCTACGTGTCATCTCTGTCACTATTCTTCTTTGTTTTAACAACCCTATGTATAAAAAAAAAAATCTTAGCTCTACAAGTCGTACAAACACAAGCCAAGGGTCAGATTCAGTGTGCAGACTGTAGTTTGTTGAGCCCTGGTAAAGAGTGAATGCAAGCCCATGGTGGCTAGACCTTCTGGTTTTCCAGAGAAGCCAGAAATCCAGATTTTGTTTGGAATCTTTTGGTTACCAAATGCTGACATTTAGAAGATCTCCAGGTACCCCCTGAACATCTTGCAGCCACTGGAAACGTGTCCACCCAGAACCCAGTTCATCAGTACACACCCCCCAACCCAGCTGGGTTCACAGTCTCAGCAAATGGCGACACCCTCCACTAGAAAAGGACACCTGGGGGGTCCCTGCCCTTCACACCTACCTCACCAGCGCAGTGTTGCTGGTCCTTCCTCCTAAATTCCTACCTACCTACCTCTACCCTCAGTGCCACTTCCCTATGTCGGACCACCATCATTTCATCCCTTGGGAACCAAAACCTCCTCTTGATAAAGAGTCCCCATCTTCTGTCTTACCCTCTCTTAATCCTTCCTACAGCCAAAATGATCTTTCTAAAATGCAAGTCTGATCATGGCACTCCTAAGCTTAAGACTTATTTGTTGACTGGGTAAGGTCCTAAACTTCAGTTGGTCTAGAAGGCTTCTGGTGGTCAGGTCTCTGCTGGACCCCTGGTTCCTTCTCTCTCCTGGCTCATCCCATTCCACTCTGTGCTTCTGTCTTTGTGGGCGACTTCTAGTTCCTGAAATGAGCCAAGCTCACTCTCACTTCCAGGTCTTTGCATCTGCTCACGTCACGCATCCTTCACTCCACCCCACTTATTGCCATGTTCTTCTTTATATCTCAACTCCTGTCAGCTAGTGCTTTTCTCCCTTCCTTCCTTCCTTCCTTCCTTCCTTCCTTCCTTCCTTCCTTCCTTCTTTCTTCCTTCCCTTCCCTCTCTTCCTTCCTTCAATATAACAGCTTTATTGATATATGATTCACATGCCATGTAATTCACCCATACAAAGTATAAAGTTCAGTGGTTTTTAGTATATTCAGAGTTGTGCCACCATTTCCACAATTTTAAAAACCGCTCATCATCCCAAAGAGAAGCCCTGTACCTATTAGCAATCACTCCTTTCTCACCAACAGCCCTCCACCCCTGCCCTAGCCTTAGGCAACCACTCATCTACTTTCTGTCCCTATACATTGGCCAATTATTCCAGACAATTAGCATAAAAGGAATCATACGGTAGGTAGTTTTTTGTGACTGGCTTCTTTCACCTAGCGCATTTCAAGGTTTCACATATCAGAACTTCATTTTTTATTGCTGAATAATATAGCTTCGTATAGACATATCGCATTTTATTTATCAGCTCATCATTCACAATGTTAATTTCATCTGCTGTTTCCTTGTGTTCTGATATGTAATAGTCTTTGGAAAGGAATCTGGTTTTTTTTTGTTTTTTTTTTTTTCAGGTCCTGTAGAATGAAAGGAGACTCTGCAAGTCTGAGATCTTTTGCAGAGAGATCAACTCTGGGAGAAGGGGAGGCAGAGGCATGAAAGTTAATGTGGGTAGATCCAAATCAGTCAAGGGAGGAAGGGGACACTTGGACCCCCAGCTCAGGTCTTTTGGCAGAACCATCCCTGTACTGCACAGGTGAGATGCATTCTTCTCAAACAGGGAGATGCAGGATAGAATAAGAAGGAAAGGGCTCCGCACTTTTAACTGAAGGTTCCTATCAATAACCTGAGCAAATAAGTCGAACATATGAATATTCATGCTGCTATTGAGTTATATGGTTCCTTGTGTATTTCAGATATTAACCTCTTTTCAGTTAGGTGATTTGCAAATATTTTCTCCCATTCAGTAGGTTGCCTTTTCATTTTGCTACTTCTCTTGCTCTGCAGAAGCTGTTCAGTTTGATGTAGTTCCACCTGTTGATTTTTGCTTTGTTGCTTGTGCTTTTCATATCATCCAAAACATTTTCCCAAGATCAACATCAAGGAACTTTTTCCTTATGTTTTCTTCTAGTAGTTTTACAGTGTCAGGTCAGATGTTTTAAGTCTTTAATCCATTTCAAGCTGATTTTTGTGAGTGGTGTAAGGTAGGGGTCCAGTTTCATTCTTTTGTATGTGAATATCCAGTTTTCCCAGCACTTATTGAAGTATTGACTATTCTTAACTCCCTTGTCAAGTATTAGTTGATTGTGTATCTGTGGGTTTATTTCTGGGCTCTTGATTCTGTTCCTTTGGTCTGCATATCTGTTTTTGTGCCAATACCATACTGTTTTGGTTATTATAGCTCTGTACTAAAGTTTGAAATCAGTAATTGCGAAGCCTCCAGCTTTATTCTGCTTTCTAAGGATTGCTTTGGCTATTCAGCGTTTTTTATGGTTCTATACAAATTAAACTTTTTTTTTTTATTTCTGTAAACAATGCCTTTGGGATTTTGATAGAGATTGATTTGATAAATCTGTAGATGCCTTTGGGCAGAATGAACATTTTAATAATACTAATTCGTGTGATCCATGAACACAGATTATCTTTCCATTTATTTGTGTCCTCAGTTTCTTGTAATTTTCAATGTACAAAACTTTTACCTTCTTGGTTAAATTTATTCCTACATATTTCTTTCTTTTTTGATACTATTGTAAATGGGATTATTTCCTTAGCCTTGCTCAAAGTCTGAAGATTTCTTCTCTGTTTTTTTCTACAAGTTTTTTTGTTTTAGCTTTTACATCTAAGTCTATGATTCATTTTGAGTTAATCTTTGTGTATGGTGTGAGATGAGGGTCTAAGTTCATTTTTCTTCTTTTTTTGCATGCACATACTGTTTTATGATGAGGACTTTTTTTCCATAATGTGACTATCGGTGTCAGCTTAATATTCCATTTCACAAACATACTGTAAACACTGGGGACCTGGGAAGTGTTTGACAACTGGCTTTCAAAATAAGCTTTGATTTGTAGTGTTTGCCAGTGTCCCTGGTGTAAATACTCCAACCACATCTGATTTCAAGGTACCGATGTTACTTAACTCATCACGGAATTGGGAAGAGATTGCACAGTTGGTTTTTTAAACTATTACAAGCTGACTGTAGCCCATTATCGGGTGTTGTTGTATTTTTTTTGTTTTTGGTTTTTGTTTGCTTCTTGATTGTCCCCTTGTTTACCCTCAGTATACAAAAGGTGCCCCCCCAAAAGCAGGAAGAAGCAGTCTATTTTATTCACTGCTATAAATGACTGCTGGCCCTCCAGGGAGTTTCTAGTTCTCCCTCATGATGAGCACATCTGTGGACAACATCCTTGCAGCTTTTCTGTGGTCACATTTAGTGATGCCCATTCTATTTACTTATAGGACAACTCTGAACCTTGCTTCCTGGTGAAGATAAAGAAAATTGAGTTTTGACAAAACAGGAGAAGTACGAAGCTGCTTGAACTTCTGCAATTTTACAGAGACACATGTTCAAAATTTAAATGATGGGAGTGACTTCTCCTTTTTTCCCCCCTCCCTTTTGAGAACCAAGTAAAGCAAATGCTTCAGGGTGACAGAGTTGTCTTGACAAGGCACCAGGATGAGGTCAAGTGTGAATACCACAGTGCCTCAGCAGCTTCCTGAAGGTGTCTCAGGCATCAAAGTAACAGGAGGAAATCACTGGAGTGTGACATTGCTTCAAAGAAAATGCACCAAACTTTCCTCCTGAGGAAAACTTGTAAGAAGTGAAAAGAAAAGTAGGGAACACTCTGGGGCAGATGGCTTTCATAGATGATTGTCAAACATTGTTTGCCACATCCTTACCTGCTTTGGGTATTTTCATTAACGGAATGTAATAAACTCTCTCCACCATCTTATCAGGCAAAAGAGGTACCTCATTTTCATTAACATTTCTCCTATTACTATTGTGATTAGTATTTGTACGTTAATGGCTATTGCATTTCTTCTATGACCTACCTGTTTACATCTCTGTTCATTTCATAAAACAGTTAGGTATACAGAATAATTGTGTGATAGGAAGACCCCAGTGGTTTTCCTATTGATTTTGTAAGATTGCCTTATGTATGGGGCACCTGGGTGGCTCAGTGGGTTAAAGCCTCTGCCTTCGGCTTGGGTCATGATCTCAGGGTCTTGGGATTGAGCCCCGTATCGGGCTATCTGCTCAGCGGGGAGCCTGCTTCCCCCTCTCTCTTTGCCTGCCTCTCTGCCTACTTGCGATCTCTCTCTCTCTGTCAAATAAATAAATAAAATCTTAAAAAAAAAAAAAAGATTGCCTTATGTATTAGGGGTTTTGAGCTTTGGCATCTTTGTCTTAATTTTTAGTTTGGGTGGGTTTATTTTTGTTTTTGTTTTTTGCCTGACATCTTTGTATTGTGTGTCATTATACAAACAGGCACATTTCTCCCTTAGTAAAATACTTCCCTTTTTTGAAATTTGCTTAGAATGTGTCACACCTTGTTTTTCCAAGTGAATTTTAGATTCATTAAATTAGGAACCAAGACAAAATGCTCTGGAGGTTGAACAAAAGCTCAAGGTCATTTGGTGCTGAACTTCCAAGTCTCTGGCCAAAATCAATTCATTGGGCCTGTTTCCCCCCTGTTGAACTGACTACATCATGCAACTCCTGCCCATCCCGGCAAATGGAAGGCTCCAGTGCCCGTGGGGGTGGCAGGTGCTTCTCCCAGTGGTCTACGTACCCCAGGTATCTGCTCAAGGAGTTATACTGAATGAAGGAATGAATGAATGCATATGTGAGTAGTGACAGTTGGATGAATGAATAAACACATAAATGGATAAATGAAATTTACTAGTAGCTCTTCTTTACTGGTAGCTCACCTTCAGTGCCTCGTTCCAGGGACTGTGTCCTCTTGCTTTCCCAAGAGGACAGGTAGCAAAAGAAACAGGGTTTCTATAATTTAACAATGTCCAAAACTTCTGCTGATGGCTTCAGAACATCTCACAGCTGCAGACTTCCAGGGTCCCTGTGCCTTAAATGATCCCAAAGCCTTGGTACAAGGTAAGCAAACTCACCCAATCATGGTGGCCGGAGGATGGAGATGCTTCAGAGGGATGGGGCAGGGTAGCAGCTGCATGAGGTTAAAGCTGGAGGGAAACTCTAGCTGAGGTAGTGCACATAGGCAGGCACTCCCTCCCATGGGGAATGACAAGGGGATGGGGAGACCCAAATAACCCCTTCCTTCTTCCAAGAGGCACAGTGCCCAGGAATGGGGACAGAATGGAAGCCCTACTGGCTGTCCTTAGAGAGTCATGACCCTTGTTCTTTTGCTGCCATCCAAGTATCCGTCTTTACACCATTCCTCAGCTCCTACCACAGAAAGTAGGAATGGGAAATGAAGGACTGGAATAAAGATTGGACAACTTCAGAGCAGGAAAATCCTGCTCTGTCCATATTCTTGCATGACAGAGATCTGATTGTACTGAACTATGTCTGAACAGAGTCACAGCTATGGACTTAAAAATCAATTTTCTTATTTCAAAATTTTATTCAGAGAATTTCATGGTAGAAGGTGTTAGTTATTGCACTGAGTTTGGGGTGCCCCATTAAGAGGAGGAGTGAGTGTGACAGGGAAGGAAATGTAAAATCAGACAATATCAGGGTTTCTATTTGCCCCTGCCAATACTGAGTCCTCTACATATGGAAAAAATAAAGATGTATTCCATCTTGTTGGTGTTTCTCAAGATTTAGTTATTAGAATCACTTTGTAAATTTTTACTACATTTTCACATGTTGAATAACTTACTAAACGTGGCACTTAAATAAATAAATGTTTTTTCATTATAATAGTTATCCCTTATAAGGTACTATGTGCCAGGTACTCTCCTAAGCACTTTAAATGCATTGACTCATTTAATCCTCATTGCTACCCTATTAGCTAGATACTACTATTATCTCCATTTCAAAGGTGGAGTCTCTGAGACATTAAGCATCTTGTCATAGTCACACACCTGACTAAAGACCTAAATAAGAAATGGAATATTATTATGCTAAAAGGCAAAAATATATAGGACGAAACGGAATAACATTGGTACTTAAGGGGAGAGAAAGAGTTCTTAAAATACATGTAAATGGTATAAAACAAAAGACAATTTCATGGATTTTATCATATCAAGATTAAGAATTTATTCAACGGAGGATGCTATACATAAAGTAATACAGCTGAGACAATGAGGAGTCATTTGCAATGTCTAAAGCATTAAGAAATTAAAATCCAAAATATACAAAGAACTTTGGCAAATCGACAAGAAATGACAGCAAACCCAATTGAAAAAATGGTAAAAACAAATAATGTACAGGAAACTCAAAAACCTAGCAAGCATATAAAGAGATATTCTAATTCATCAATAATTGGAGAAATGTAAAATGAAACAACTGTGAGTGTCTCTTAGACTAGCAAAGATTAGAAAGCAGTATAACAGTGTTGGTAAGGATGTGGGGAGAGGAACTTTCAGGCACAGGGAGTAGCAATATAGATCAAACTCATTTATGTGTCCTCATGATCCAGCATTTCAAGTCCAAGTCTGTATGAGGATATTGTAGCTTTATTTATGAGAGCACTGAGTTGGAGGCAATCTTGGCACCCACCTTTAGGAGAGTAGATCAGTAAAACATGCAATATACACTCTATGGAGTAGTGTGCAGCAGGGGAAAGAAATGGATTGGATATTCTATATAGCAACATAGATGAGCTTGCAAACCATATACTATGTTAAAAAATGAGAAATAGATATCATTTGCCTAAATTAAAAATGATACATAAAAAACAAAAATACCTATTGCTAGTACATAAAAAGAAAAAAAATGATATGGAATTACTAGCATTTCGACTTCTGAGTATATAGCTAAAAGAATTGAAAGCAGGGTCTCGGAGAGATATTTTGTGCATTCATGTTCATAGCAGCCTATTCACAATAGCTAAAGTGTGGAAGCAACTCAAGTGCCTGTTAACAAATAAATGGAGAAGTGAAAGAAGTCCATCCATACAGGGGAATATTATTCAGCCTTAAAAAGGAAGGAAATTCTGACCCAGGCTACAACATGGATGAAACTTGAGGACGTTATGCTGAGTGAAATAGCCAGTCACAAAAAAAGACAAAATACAGCACGATTCCGCATATATGAGAGTTTGGAGGGAGGGAAGAATAAGATGTTGTTTAATGGGTTTGGAGTTTCATTTTTACAAGATGAAAAGTGTTCTGGAGATGGATGGTAGTGATGGCTAACACAACATTATGAATGTATTTAATACCACTAAACTGTACACTTCACAATGGTTAAGATGGTAAGTTTTATATGTATTTTACCAAATTTTTTTAAATGGGGAAGAAAAGAAAAGAAAATGATACATATTAAACACTTTACCACCAGATATACGTTACAAGAGATGCTAAAAGAAGTTCTTTTGGTGGAAGTAAAGGAATGCTAAATATAAAAACATAAAAAGGTATCATAAATTTCATGGTAATGGTAAAGATATAGTGAGATTTTGCAATATGGTAATAGTAGTGCATAACTCACCTACAACTCTAGTTTAAAAGTTAAACAAAAGTGTAGGGAAAAAACTATAACTACAATAATTTGTTATTATAAAATATAAAGAAACATGTAAATTGTAACAGCAATAACCTATAACGTGAAGGGGAGGAGACATAAAAATGTAATGTTTATGAATTCTATTGAAATTAACTTGTCATCAGTTTAAAATGCATTGTTGTTAGGTTCTGTTTTGTGTAAGCCTTATGGTAATCACAAAAGAAAATCCTAAAGTAATTACACATAAGAACACAATAAAGAAACCAAAGATACTGATACCCAAGGATATCAAACCACACAAAAAGACAGCAGTATAATAAATAAAGAACAATGGATCTATAAAGAAACCATCAAACCCAGAAAACAAAGTGGCAATAGCACGTCCTTACCTATCAATAATTACTTTAAACATAAATGGACTAAATTCTCCAATTAAAAGGCATAGAATGGCTGAATGTATAAAAAACAAGATTGAACAATATACTGCCTGCAAGAAACTCACTTTAGCCTTAAAGACATTCACAGACTGAGAGTAAAGGGATAGAAAAAGACATTTCAAACAAATGGTAGCCAAAACAAAATGCAGGAGTAGCTCTCCTCTATCACATAAAATAGACCTGAAACTAAAAATTGCAAAAAAAGAGACAAGGAAAGGAAAAGTGAATTGGGGGAAATCGGAGGGGGAGATGATCCATGAGAGACTGTGGACTCTGAGAAACAAACTGAAGGTTTTGGAAGGGCGTTGGGGGGGGGTTGGGTGAGCCTGGTGGTGGGTATTGAGGAGGCACGTATTGCATGGGGCACTGGGTGTGGTGCATAAACAATGAATCTTGGAACACTGAAAAAATTAAATTAAATTTAAAAAAAAGAAGGTCATTATATAATGACAAAGCAGTCAATACATCAATAAGATAAAACATTTGTACATATTTATGTGTCCAACATCAGAGCACCTAATTATGTAAAGCAAACATTAACAGAGCTAAAAGGAGAAATAAATAGGAATACAATAATAGTTGGGGATTTTGTTGCCCTACTCATCAATGGATAGATTATCCAGACAGAGAATCAATAAGGAAACAGCAGACTTGAGCAACACTGTAGACCAAATAGACCTAACAGACATATACAGAACATTCCATCCAGCAACAATAGAATACAAGTGTACAAGAAACATTTTCCAGGACAGACTGTATGTTAAGACACAAACAAGTCTTAGCAAATGAGAGAAGATTGAAATCATATGAAGTGGTTTCTCTGACCGCAACGGCACAAAACTAGAAATCAGCAACAAGAGGAAAACTGCAAAATTCACAAGCATATGGAAGTTAAACAGTACTGTCCTGAACATCTGATGGATCAAGGAAGAAATTAAAGAGGGAGATACAAAGTTCCCTGAGACAAAAATGAAAACAACATACTAGAACTTATTGGTTATTACACATAAAAGGATGAAACTGAATCTCTATCTTACACCACTCAAAAAAATTAACTCAAAATGGATTAAAGACTTACGTAAAAGACCTGAACCATGGAACTCCTACAAGAAAACACTGGAATAAAGCTTCCTGACATGGGTCTTGGTAACGATTTTTTTTAATATGATACTTAAGCATAAGCAACAAAATAAAAATTAAACGAGTCCACATCAAACTAAAAAGATTCTGCACAGCAAAAGAAACCATCAACAAAGTGAAAAGACAAGCTACAGAATGGAAAAAAATATTGACAAATCATACGTCTGATAAGGGGTTAGTATCCAAAATCTATAAAGAACTCATGGAACTCAATCACAAACAAAACAAAAACAAATAACCCAATTAAAAATGGACAAAGTACTTGAATAGATATTTCCCCAAAAAAGATGTATGCAAGGCCGACAGGTGTATGAAAAGATGCTCAACATCACTAGTCATCAGGGAGATGCAAATTAAAATAACAATGAGATATCACCTCACACCTGTTTTAAAGACCGTCATCAAAAAGACAAGAGATAACAAATGCTGGTGTGGATGTGGAGAAAAGAGAACACTTGTGCACCATTGAGATTGTAAATGGGAACAGTTACTATGGAAAACAGTATGGAGTTTCCTCAAAAAATTAAAATAGAACTATCATATGATCCAGCAATTCCACTTCTCGGAATTTACCCAAAGGAAATGAAAACACGAGCTCAAAAAGATATCTGCACCCCCATGTTCATAGCAGCATTATTTACAATGGCCAAGGCATGAAAGCAACCTGAGTGTCCATAAGTGGATGAATGGATCAAGAATTGTGATATACATATTTCAGCCACTAAAAACAAGGAAATCCTACCATGTGTGACAACATGGATAGACCTAGAAGGCATTATACTATGTGAAATAAGTCAGAGAAAGACAAAGACAAATAGGTATGATCTCACCTATATGTAGAATCTAAAAACAACAGCAACAACAAATTCATGGAAAAAGAGATGAGACTTGTGGTCACCAGAGGCAGAGGGTGGAGGAGAGGGAATTGGAGGAAGGGGGTCAAAAGGTATAAACTTGCAGTTAAAAGATTACTGAGTCCTGGGGATGTGATGTATGACATAGCGATCACAGATAACACTACTGTAGGATATATAGGAAAGGTGTTAAGAAAGTAGATTCTAAGAGTTTGCTGCACAGGGAGAAATTTTTTTCCTCTTTTCTTCTCCTTTTTTTAGAATTGTATCTGTATGAGAGGGTAGATGTTGGCCAAACCTACTGTGGTCATCATCTCACAATATATGTAAATCGAACCATCATGTTGTGTGCCGTAAACATATACAGTGATTATATTCCATTATTTCTCAATGAAACTGGGAGAAAAAAACCCTTAGAATGGGATTTCTGCTTTGGGTCATTCCATTTTCTTCACTCATCTGTTGATGGAGACTTCTGTTCCTTCCATGCCTTGGCTATTGTGAATAATGCTTCAGGGAACAGGGGAATGCAGATGTCTCTTTGAGATAAGGATTTTGTTTCCTTTGGACTTATACGCAGAAGTGGAATTGCTGGATCATATGGTAGCTCTATTTTTAATTTCTCAAGGAAACTTCATACTGTTTTTTACAGTGGCGGTACCAACTGACATTCCCACCAACAGTGTACAGGGTTCCCTTTTTCCCACATCCTCACCAACGCTTGTCATCTCTTGTCTTCTTGATAATAGACATTCTAGTGGGTGTAGGGTGATGTTTTACTGTGATTTTGACTTGGAGTTCCCTGATGATGATGTTCCCTGAGTGATGTTGAGCACCTTTTCATCTAATCATTGGCTATTTGTATGTCTTTGGAAAAATGTCTATTCAGGTTCTTTGCTTATTTTTTAAAATTACTTTGTATTATGTTATGTTAGTCACCGTACAGTACGTCATTAGTTTTTTTAAATAGATTTTTATTTATTTATTTGATATAGAGAGAGAGACACAGACAGAGAGGGAACACAAGCAGGGGGAGTGGGAGAAGGAGAAGCAGGCTTCCCGCTGAGCAGGGAGCCCGATGTGGGGCTCGATCCCAGGACCCTGGGATCATGACCTGAGCCGAAGGCAGAAGCTTAATGACTGAGCCACCCAGGTGCCCCGCGTCATTAGTTTTTGATGTAGTGTTCCAAGGTTCATTGTTTACGTATTGGGTTATTTGGTTTTTTACTTTTGAGTTGTATGAGTTCCTTGTACATGTTGGATATTAACCCCTTACGGATATGTGGCTTACAAATATTTTCTCCCACTCCATAGGTGGCCTTTTCATTTTGTTGATGCTTCCTTGTGCTGTGCAGAACCTAATACCTTATGTGCCAAAAAATAAGAAAGAGCTCAAAAACTGGCAGAAAGAATAGCAAAAGGATGTAGGACCCAACTTGTAGGGCTCCCACTAGATAAATCTGGGACAATTTGTGCATCAAAACAGTAAAGATAATAACAGATTCTATCCCATTAAATAAAAAGGCAATCTATGAGGTCATGATGATATAAATAAATAAATGAATAAATACATAGGTGGAGGAGAAAAGATGCTTTTACTATACAGTGAAATGCCCACTAATAATGGGCACTTATTAATTAGTAAGTATAATACACTTTACAGTGAGGAAACCTGGTGGAGACTTTCTAAAGCAAATGATAGAAGTTAACATCGTGATGGGACAGGTTGGCACCAAACGCCTCTCGATATGATGCACTGAAAACAACATAGCATCACTTCTGTGAGATTCCTGCTCTAGTTGCATAACCTGACCCTAATCATCGGGAAACACCAGGAAATCCACAACAACGAACCATCTACCGGGTAACTGTGGCATTCAAGCTGTTGGAAGTCAGGAAGGACAAGAAGAGCCTGAAGAAATGTTCCTAATTGAAGGAAACTAGGAAGGCATCCCAACTAAGTAAACGATTCTAGGTCTTGGGACTATGAAGGACATTATTTGCAAAGTGGGCAAAATTGGAAAGAAGACTACAGATGGTCGACCTGGTGATCTTGTGTCAGTTCGTTTCTGCTTTGATCACGTGGGGGAGCATCCTGATTTCTAGTCAAATCACTCTGAAGTACGAAAGGCTGTTGAGACATCATATTTGCACCCTGCTCTCAAATGGTGCTGGAGAAAAATAGTACATTTATATCCAGTTATCTGCCTGTCTATCTTTTGAGACAGAGAGGGAGGGAGAGAGAGAATGATGAATTAGAGCAAATGTGGTAAAATGCTGACAGCTGGGGAATCTGGATGAGAGATATGGAAATTCTTTGGGCTCTTCTGAAACCTTTCTGAAGGATGAAATGCTAGAAACAGCAATAACGCGGTGGGGCGAGACTCACACGCACAGATGCAAGGAGGGGAGCTTCAGGCTGAAAAGCAGCTCAGGAAGGGCTGGAAGTATCACTGGGGAGGGTCCCTGGCAGGGCGTGTCAGATCTCTTACCTGATAGACTTGGAGAGAGATCACCCAAGAAACAGACTTAACTACAGAGAACAAACTGCTGGGGAGGGTGGGGGTGGGGGCGTGAAATCAGCGATGGGGATGAAGGCGGGCACTCGTTGGGGTAAGCACCGGATGCTGTACGCAAGTACTGAATCACCCTGTCGTACGCCTGAAACTAATATTATACTGTATGTTAACCGACTGGAATTAAAATTAAAACTTACAAAGAAATCACCCACTTTCCTCGCTTTGCTTCATTTAATCCTCAGGTTAAATCCGCCCCACGGGGGTAGATACTCATCTTAGCCTCACTTTATAAAGAAACTGGGAGCTCAGAGATCCATCCATTCAACTGGCATTTACTAAGTGCTTGCTGCAGTCTGGTTTTACCATGCTACGCAAAAAATGTTAAGTGTGATCGCAGATGTGTGTGTGTAAAGCAACACAGGAAGGAGATGGCCTGCAACATTAGTGTGCTAAGAGAGGCTGCACGCAGGTAGAGGCTACTGACTACGAATGCTTCCGGTTTCTTCTTTGGCCTTTTTGTCTGTTTCCAGTTTTCTACAATGAACGTTATTGCCTTTGCGACAAGTTAAAACATAAGCATTATTTCAAAAATGGACCCAGAGGACGTCATCATGACAACCTTTCTCGTTAGGATATTTTTGTGGATCAAACGTTGTTTCTTGATGCCGTCTTATTTGACCAAAGTGGTAGACAAATGTTTCTTACTTTTGTTATGCCTTCTCTCCACACTGCAGAGACTAACTGGCAGGTTTACAAGTGGAAAGCTGACTTCCCCCCCTTGACTTCCAAAGCCTGGGTTTGTCCCCATTTTCTGGGTTGTAACAAAAGCCCAGGACAGTGTGACTGCCTCCTTCCCAGGCAAAAACTGGTTTAGACCTTCATGATACCAACCTCTTTACGCAAAGAAAGCATGCATACATAGTAGGTCCCTGACTGAAGGGGAAGGTGGCTCGATAAAAGCACAATTCTAGGGTCCAAAAAGAGAACAGCCAGCCCAATGATGTCACTGTGTTGTAAGATGGGACACCCACTCCCTCGGGGTACTTTCTGACTGATGGATTCCTTCCTCCCCTTTGCTGCCCAGGGCCATGGACTCCTCTGCAGCCCCATCCATCCCGCCTGGGGTCTCCGGGCGTCCCTGTGCCTGTGTGCCTCCCAGGGCTCGGAGAACTCAGAGAAGTTGACACTGGTCACTGCTAGATTGAACTGACTTGTGCAAGCAATAATGGGGAAATGGGTGGAATAAATTAGGGTGCAGCCCTGCTGGGAATTCAGCGCAGCCTTCAGAAACAGTGCTTTATTATGATTTATTCACCTGGGAAAGTGACCCCAACATACCGCTACTTAAAAACAAAAAACAGCAAGAGTACAGTTGAAGTCTGTCTTTGTCATCATCGTAAATACACACAGGAATTAACAAACACCAAACTAAAAAGAATACATATAAGAGGGCACAGTCGTTGTCTTTGTGTAGTGAGAATTGGGTGCTTTGCGTGTTTTCTTTTTCCCTTTAAGTTTTTAAGCTGTTTTGTTTATTTGTTTGTTTGTTTATTATTGGGAAATGATTTTTTTTAAAGATTTTATTTATTTATTTGACAGAGAGAGATCACAGGTAGGCAGAGAGGCAGGCAGAGGGAGAGGGGGAAGCAGGCTCCCTGCTGAGCAGAGAGCCCTATGCGGGGCTCGATCCCAGGACCCTGAGATCATGACCCAAGCCGAAGGCAGAGGCTTTAACCCACTGAGCCACCCAGGTGCCCCAGGAAAATGATTTTTAAAGAAATATATGTCCTAGGGAAAAGGGAAGAAAGACATGATGACCAGGAGGTCCCGGGTGAGAGATCCAGTGTTAAGGACATTGAGGGAAAATGTTTCTTCGAGTTAAGGGTCCTCTCAACCTTCCACACGAAGGTGGATGAGTCCCCACCTCACCCCCTCCCTCTCAGCCTCGGACACTGTCAGCTTGCACACCAGATCATTTTTTTCTGCGGATGGGTCCAAGGTAACAGCCAGAACTCTGTTCGGTAAAACCAGAAGGCTTGGGTGGGGAAGCAGAGCAGAGAAATCGACCCTGTCTCTTTTTGCCAAATATTAATTTCTGCAATAAAGCCAGCAGAATGTACTTCCTCCTCATCCAACTTACAAGCAAGGGAGATTCTGGAAAATATTTAGAAAGAAGAAACTGGTAAATGGAAATAATGACTCCCTCCCCTCCGTGGCTATTTCAAGAAGTCAAATGGATTATGCATGCGATCCATGTCTAGCCCACCGCCTGAATTGTTTGATCTTTGCAAATATAAAAATTCTGGCCAAGGGCTTTCTCTGTTCCACTGCCGAGGGCTATTCCGCAATCCTACTTCCCACCAGGGCTCGAGTTGTCCCATCATAGAGTTCTCCGTTCCTCAGGGTTTCTAAGAGCCTAAACCCTGCAGTGGGGGGGCGGGGTGGGGTAAGTGAGGATGGGGAGGAGGCTGCTGGCTCCTGCTCCCCTCAGATTGGAGTCAGCAAGAAATCACCACTTCCAAGTTCACTGGTGGTGGGGGCAGGAACAGAGGCATGGGGGGTAGGGTTGCTCAGTGGCTCTGTTTACAAATGTTAATGCTCACAAATCTGAAATCCCATTTGGGCCCAAGCTCTTCCCTGGCACCCTCTCTCCCAGTCTTCTGGAATGTCCCATCTCGCTCATTCACCTCCTTTCCGCCAGGGAGGAGTCCTTGGAGAGGGCTCAGTCGCCCCGGAAGTGATTTAGTCTAGACCACCCTTAAACTCCCCGCTCACCCCCACGCAGCTGCAATTCCACACTGTGCCAGGTGTCCCAACCTGCCTCGGCTTGGGTCAGCGTGCCTGGCAGGTCACCCCTGCCGGGTCCCGGATCGGCCTCCAGGGGCCCGAGTCAGAACCCAGCGGAGAGTTCGTGCTCCGCGGTGGAGGGGGACACGGAGCTGGCCCTCTCGAGCCGGTCCGTGGAGAGGAAGGGGAGCCTTTTCACCGGGCTCATGGACAGCAGCCGGGGGAGCAGCTGGCGCAGGTACCTGCGGAACCTCTCCCCGACGAAGGCGTAGATGACAGGGTTGACGCAGCAGTGCGTGTAGGCGATCACCTCCGTCACCTGCATGGCCAGGTCGAGCTGTCTGCTCTGCCTGCACTCGTCGGTGAAAAGGCTGTCTTGGAAAGCGGAGACCAACATGGCCAGGTTGTAGGGGGTCCAAAAGAGAAAGAAGACAATCATGATGACAAAGATCACACGGACGGCTTTGGCCTTCTTCTCGTTGGGTCGTTTCAGCAGAATCTGTATGATCTTGGCATAGCAGACAATCATGACCGCCAGCGGCAAAAAGAGCCCCAACACGTTCAGTTTCAGAGCCTGGAACTGTTTCCAGGCTTTGAGGTTTTCATGAGGAAAGTGGAGGCTGCAGGTGGTGTGGGAGAACTCCCGCTGGCTCTTGGAGAAGTAGAAGCCTGGGACGGAGGCCAAGATGGCCAGGGTCCAGGCGCCAGCGCTGGTGATGATACCAAAGACGACGGTCCGAACCCGCAGGGCAAACACGGCGTGGACGATGGCCAGGTACCTGTCGACGGTCAGCAGGACGATGAAAAAGATCTCACTGTACAAGCCCGTGTAATAAAGCCCCGAGAGCAATTTGCAGGTGCCATCCCGGAAACTCCAGTCGTCCTTCAGCTTGTAGTCGATCCAGAAGGGCAGCGTGAAGAGGAAGAGCAGGTCCGAAGCGGCCAGGTTGAGGAGGTAGATGCTCGTCACGCTCTTGAGCCTCTTGTACCGCGTGAGGACCAGGAGCACCAGGATGTTGCCGACCAGGCCGATGATGAACACCAGGGAGTACAAGGGGGGCAGCAGCTGGCCTCCAAAGGCCCTCACCTCCCCCTTCTGGCATGGGGTTATGGCTTCATAGTCGTATTCCGTCGTCATGTCATAGTCCCTTGTGGGGGCCGAGGTTTCCATCCTGGCTTCTTGCACGAGTCCGGGAAGATGGTTTCCGTGGCTACTTGGCCGGAAAAGGCGGCGGGCTGCGGACGACAAAGACGAGGCTGTGATTACAGGTCTTCAACCATCTGACAACCGTTGACCGCGTCCCAACTATGTACCAGGCCCCGGGACGCGACCTTGAGCAAGGGGGGGATCCAGGTCCTCTCTGCCGTCGTGGACCCTGTGGTCTGGCGGAGGACGTGGGGGGTAAACAAATGAGCCCACCAATCGTTACTTCAATGACTTGGGCACTAAGTGTCACGAAGGAAAAAGCCACCAGCTGCAGAGCACAGACAGAGGGAGATCCCGCCATGTTGCCCCAAACAAGTGCTGCCCACGGTCTCGGCACTAGACTTAGTGCCAGACAACTCCCCCTCCCCCACTGAGGGGGGCCGCTATTGTTCCCCAGTTTAGAGGTGATGATGCGAGGCTTCAAAGTGGTAAGGGCATGTATCTAAGAGAATGAGAGCTGGAGTTGCTCTCGTGTGCATTTCTGAAACCACGCGCGTCCCTGCCTCCAATCATGGAGCAATGATTTTGCCCTGCGGGGACCCCGGAAGGAAGCCGAGAGTCCCAGACTTGCAAATGGGGCTTCATGGCTGAGGATGCTGAGAAGGTTCTTAGCAAGGGATGACGTAGCATGGTGGGGGCACATGAAAACGTGTAGTGTTATTATTTTATTTTATTTTATTTTATTATTATTTTTTAAATCATTTATTAATTTTTCTATTTTTAATTTTTTCTTAAAGATTTTATTATTTATTTGTCAGAGAGAGAGCACAAGCAGGCAGAGTGGCAGGCAGAGGCAGAGGGAGGAGAAGCAGGCTCCCTGCCGAGCAAGGAGCCCGATGCGGGACTCGATCCCAGGACCCTGGAATCATGACCCGAGCTGAAGGCAGCCGCTTAACCAACTGAGCCACCCAGGCGTCCCTATTTTATTTTATTTTATTTTATTTTTTGGTTGCCACCAAAACTAGGAGATGCTAGTATCTGGCCATTCAGTAGGCAGGGCCGAGGATGTCCTCTAATGCAAAAATTATCCTACCCCAAAGGCCCATAGTGTTGTCATAGTGAAATTCTAGAAGGCCAGCCCCATCCCTCAGTAGGAGAGGACCCCGAAGACGCCAGAGCGGGTCAGCTTGGCTCCTGTCATACGCCCTTGATGTGGCCCACGTGGATCTGCAGGTCACTCACTAGGCCTCCCGTGAGGGCCGTGAGGGGGATTCAGAAGACAGTACAGTCTGGGAGGAGCGGGGGTGACCTGATGGGAGGAAAGGAATGGGGGGTGCAGCGGAAGAGCTCAGAATAGCCTCGAGCCATGAGGTATCATGTGACAACCGGTAGCTGGAGTTCTGCTGAGATTTGCTCTGAGATATTTTTACCCAGGGTTGCCTCGAAACAAAGAAAACCAAAAAAGAACCACCAGAGAGCTTGCCTTCGTAGGACTTCCCCAGCCCCCGATTTTCAGTATTCCTTTTCAACCCTTTCCGCTTAGTACCGAAACCTCCCCGAAGGGAGCATGGGCTTTCGTGGAACCTACCAGCTGTGTGACTTTGGATGAGTTAATCTACCTCTCTGAGCCTCAGTTCCTCATCTGTAATGTGAGAGAGTAACACCTTGCAGGACTACTGTAATGTATGAGAAAAGCCACCCCCAAGTACTTACTGGGCCCTCAGTAAATTTTGGGGTTCCTCCTTCCTTGCACTGATCCTTCTCTGAGGCCAGTCCCCAGCTCCGGTCCTATTCTGGCCGATATACCCTGCTCCCCAAGTCCCCCCCACCCGTTCTGTCTGCAGTTAAGCTGGAAAATGAATTCTACTTGATAGTGATGGACCGGGGCAGTCCCTTCCATGAGAACTGCACTTTGAAATTTTCAGTAGCTTCCCACCAGTCTGAAAAGTCGCCGGTTCCTACATCATAATTCCCACCCTGAACCTGGAGTCTCTAGCACTCTTCCTTCTAAATTGCTTAATGAATGTTTCCTTCCTACAAAATTCACATTTCTGCAGTGGCCATTGGAAAATAAGGCACATGGGGTTGGGGCTGGGTGGGGAATGACAGTGCCATACACCTTGTCTGGGGGACTGTCATTTCCAGTCAAATCCATCCCTTATGGCCGACTCCTCCGGCTCTGGACTTGCCTCTACCCGACCAGCCCTCCTTCTGGAGAAACCCAGGCCGAGAGTCCAAGCCGCGTGGACAATTTCTGATTTCCCGTCTGGATCCAGACAGGTCGGCTTGGCAGACAGCATTTATGGGTGGGCTGGCAGGTCTTCAGCAGAAGCTCCAAGCAGCTTGGAAGCCCAAGGGGTAACTGGTGCCAGGTGGAGCCCAGGAGCCCAGTTTCTGGGGAATTTTTGCAAGAGCGAAAGCAAACCGAGTCAGCATTGTCCGTGCCATTTAAACAAAGAATCGCCTTCACCAGCCTCCCCCCCCCACTCATCCATCTCCAACTGCTTTTGTTATTTTGCCAACTTGCCAGGCACCACGCAACAACTCGGGGAGAGAGATGGCCTGGCGTGGGGTCGTGGAGGGAGATAGAAGGACCCTGTTTCTACCTAGACCTGCCGGAGTCTGCTGCAAAATCTGCCCCAAGGTCATTGCGCAGCAGACAGCTGGAGCCCCGGGCGCCACCCGGAACCTTGCAGGGGCAGCATCCTCTAGTCTGGGAGTGGGTGAAGTCCGAGCAGGGAAAGGGCAGTCTGCAGGGATAAGACACCCAAGCTGGAGGTGTGCAGAGGCTGGCTTATCCTGGTTTATAAAAACCAATCGTGTGCCTATCTCCCCAGCTCAGCATTTAGGGGCTCCGTTGCTTGAAATCAACCATAGTGAGGATATTTATACCATAGAAATCCACAAACACTAGAAATCAGGGCTTTTTTTTTTTTTTTTTCTTCCAGGAGAGCCAGTTGTTAAACGTTTACTGGCCCTTCACTCCCCACAGTCTGCATAGCCTAGAGATGTCCTGCTAGTCAGATTGGGGACTTGAGGGTCAGTAAGTGGTACACAGCCTGACGAAAACGTATACAAACTTCGGAGAGTTTCTAACTCTGAAAATCTGGGCCACTCCAGAGTTTATGGAGGAAAAGTTGAAATAGATACCTCCGAGTCGCCCCCATGCCCTTCTCTCTTCAGAGCAAATTCTGACCTGCCTCTTTGTTAATAGAACAGAATGGATGCATCCCAAGAGGACAACTCCCTGCCTTCGGGAGGGTAAAATCCTACCTCCTCCAAAGACAAGTCAGCAGTCCTGATTATGAGGCTCCTTTGTTCTAGTCTTCTCAAGAAACTGGTCCAGTATCAAATCATCCTGGCATCTGCAATGTTTTTTCTAATTAACATTGCCCTTTTGCTACAATTTCTTCATACACCATGTTTGGTTTTGTTTACACAGGGCAGTTGGGCAAGTGATTTTCTCTTGAATGGTTTTTCACAGAGATCCCCTTGTTCTTAACTGACTTTAGAAAGGTGGATTTTCTCAATCAGTTACCAACAACCCATCATTCAGGAAAGCTTCCCTTTTTTAGCAAAAAACCCCATTTTACATCTGAGCACCCCATCTTCTAAATTCACCCCTCGTCAGTATTGCTATACAATTAATTGCCTTCTAGATGCATCGAAGGGCTACTTAGGCGTTTGCTTGACCCTCGAAGAACTCCTCACCTTTGAGGAGACAGACAGGTAAAGAATGTCCCGCAGCACGAGGACCACAGTCCCACCTGGCTGCATGCCGGTCTGCAAACCAGATTGCCCTCACGGTAACTGACGAGACAGAAAAGACAAGTGCCACTTACTCTGGTCCCTAGGGATTTCGTCCACGAAGTCTTTGTTTCTGGAGCTTTTAGAATCTTTATAAATTCAAGGTTCAACACCCTGACTGAGCAGGAAGTCTTCAGCTTCCTGTGTGATGATTGAGGACTCCAGGGCTCACAGTCTTTCAGAATGATACGAAGGGGACAGAGTTCTTCTTTTTGTATCTGGTTGGGTGTCCGTGAGTGACCACGACACCCGCCAGTGGCTGTTCCTCGAGGCTGGGTTTGCTCGAAGGATTTTTCTCTGCTCACTCAGCTGTGCTTCTCCCTGGGGAGCTCTGCCTTAAGGGGACTGGGTTGGGTGGAGTTGAGTGGGGGAGAGGTGGTATGAGGTGTTCTGGGAGTTTGTGCAGTCGAACGCTGAGATTATGCGTGTGTGTTGAGGGTTGAGGGAGGGCGGGGCGTGAGGTCTCGTGGTCAGTGAGTAGCCTTTTTTCCTTAAAGCTTGCAAACAGAAGGGTTTAAACCAGAAGCCTGGGTCCTGTTCCTCAAAATGAGCGGGCTGATAGTCCAAGAGAGGTGGCATTTTTCTCTTTGGCGCCCCCTAGGTCCTTCACCTCTGAGTTTGCTGTCCCTCTCTGCAACCATTCCCTGCGGGACCAAACCCCACTGTTTCACCTCAAGGAACCTCCAGCCTGGAGTGAGCCTGGGTCTCTAGGTTGGGTTTCGGCCATTCCTTTCTGATTCCAGGTTCCTGTTGTGTGCGATGATCCAACCAGAGGCCATGGCCAAATCCCAGCTCGGTCCTGGAGACAAGGGCAGATAACCACGCCTTGATAAGTCTTGGCTCCCACTCCATCAAATGAGAAGGCTGAGCACTTTGGCTCGCAGCGGGATGCCCAAGGTCAGCTTGGAGGTGAGGAGTGTCCCAGAGCGCCTGACCCAAGGGAAAGTGATAGGAGATATCTCCTGCGATTCTCCCCACGGCTGCCAACACCTGCTCTGCCACTGAGCTTGCGTCCCCCTCGGGTTCCGCTCCTTTTCCGTAGCGTGGGACCCCGCTAGCCTCCTTCACAGATGGCGCAAAGCACCGATTCAGGAAGGAATGCTCGTGTGCTTTGGAAATGTCACTTGTCCCTTCGAGGCTGTTTCCTCTTCCAGAGAAGAGGGGGAAGAAGGGGAAGAGAAACGGGGGGAGAGGGAGGCCAAAGGTGACCAGATGGACGAAGAGGGAGACGGGCCTAAGAACTTGCTGCCTTTGTGCGGAGAGCAGGGCATGAGGGGTGCGCTCTGATGAGCCTGGCAAACCAGACGGTCCAGTGTCACCTCCTGGGTCCACCTCTTGGTAACTTTGGGTGTATTATTTACGCTTTTGACTGACTCTTTCCTCTTCCGTAAAAAAAAGCTAATGATGCTGACTCTATAGAGGATTAAAAGAAGATACAGAGATACGCCTATGAATGAATGATTTGGTGGCGTGCCTGAGATGTTACTGACATCTGTCTTAATTTGGGTTTCCCTGTTAGGTGCAAAGCCCGGAGCGGAATGCAGACACAAGTAGTATATTTGCAGGGGATCCTAGGAAGCGCTGCAGGGGAGGGCGAAGCGGGCCAGGGAAGGGAATGTGATGATGAGGGGAGCATGGTAGAAGGCAAGTGGCACCGGGGCCTACTGGGGAGCTCAGGGAGCCCCCGAGCTGTGTCACCCCTACTGTGGGGCCAGAGGTGAGGAGACCAGGCATGTATCGATCAAATCTCTACCTGCCCGCCACCAGCAGATGGCTGTTTCTCATTGGCTTGTGTCACCGAGTATCATGCCCAGGAGATTCTCCACCAGCGCACAGGGCCGGCCCTTCAGGCAGCGGCCGTAGCCCTTGACGTAGTGGGGACAAGTGAAAGTATCAGTAAGATCCTCCAAGAGTCTAACCTTGAGCTAACCTTGATTCTAACCTTGAGCCTAGGTCTCTGATTCCTTCATTTGGCACCCCGCTCATTTGTGTCGACCCCTGACCTAACCTGCTGACCCTCTCCTTTCCTCTCACACACTTCCATTGTGCGGAATTTTGACATCTGACGCTGACCCAGGCGTGTCTGCTGCTCCTTTCCTGTCTCAACCTCGACGTCCCAGAAATCTCGTGCTCTGTTTAACCAAGACAGGGCAAGGCCAGGCTTGTGGACTGCGTGGAACCTGGTTCTCAGGGAGGCTCACCCTTCAGGTTCAAGTGCTACACCCGTAGGTAAATTTCCAGGAGGGAATGGCATTGCCAGGACCGTGGAACTCTGTCTGCTGCCCAATGTGTCGTCTTCTCTCCCCGAAGTTCTGCTCGTTGCTCTGTTGTGCTGGGTCATGTCCCAATGTCAACGAGGGTGTCGGCACACCCGTGACCCTTCTCATCCTGCCCGGATCGTGCCAGACGCCACCTCCTCCCTTGAAGCCTTCCCACGCTGCAGCAAGGAGTCCGTCTGCGAGAGGCAGATGCTGGAGCTCCGAGAGTCTTAAGTTTGCTGGGAGGTGGAAGTCCCCTTATTTATCCCTAATGGCATATGTGGGATACTTTTGACAATAAACAGCAAAGCAGTCCACTCCAAATAGTGCAAACAATTTTAAAAAAATACTAGAAACTGTTCTAGTCTCATGAACCTAGATCTTAGCTCTGGTTTGTATTTAGTTTCTAACATTCCCGTGTAATCATTCTTGATGATTTCACAATCCACACATGTCTGCAGCCCGACACCCTCACGCTTAGGGGCTTAACATCACGCTGACACGGTGGCGTGAATCTGTGGGGCGCGAGCGTCCCGTGTGGCAGGGGGTGCTGGTGCTCGATGGGGGGTGTCCCAGTTTTCCACGTGGCCTCCCGTCCTCCAGCCGGCCACACCAGCTTCCTTGCCTGGTTGGGAGGCGGGGGGTCCTCAGGCGTAAGCAGAGACTGAAGAGTGTCTTCAGGCATAGCGTCGGAAGGCACCGGATGTCCCCTTGGCTGCATCCTGTCAGTCACAGCAAGTCACAGAGCCCAGCCGCAACCAAGGAGTTGGGGGATGGAAGGACTGTTTCAGCTGGAGCCATCGAGTCACGCTGTAGAAGGCCATGTGCCCCAGGACAGGGGGGCCTGGAGGCCCTAGTTTACCCTCCACCAAAATGCAGGTTTCCTCCAGCTCTGGGGCCAACGGGTTCCTTGAACTCCCCTCCCCGGCCATGTCTTCCGCGTTCCCCAGCCGCGCACCCCCGTGAGCCTACCTCCTGACTCTCCCCATCACACCATCCGCGGCCCTTCATACCTCGGTTCCCAGCACCCCAGCCTCCGACCCCGCTCCCACCTTTCCTCCCTCCTGCCACTCGGCACCAGTGATTCCTGGCCCCCGGTGGGTTGTCAGTTTTGCGCAGACCGTCCGCCTCCTCCTGCCCTTGCTGTCCATCGTTGTAGCCCCTCCCGGACCTACACCCTCCCTCCCCCTTCCTGGGCTCCTTTCTGACCTTGTGGTGTCCGCCCAGCAACCTCCAGCCCCCGGCAGAGCCAGCGCCGCACCCACAGCCCCAACCCTGCAGGCATCCCGCCCGGGACTTGCGAAAGGAATGGCGGCCCCACGGGAGGCTCCATGGTCACCCGTGGGCAGCGTGGTGGCGCTCTAGTGCCCCCCACCCGTCTTTCTGACCGGCTCAGACCGGCTCTGCTCGCGGCCGGGAGAGGGCTGCTGGCGTCACCTCCAGGCATCGTGACCTCTACCAGAAGACACTGCCTCTTCCTTTTGTCAATTTAGAAGAAAAAGGAAGCTCTGATGAGTTCTGTAAGAAAACAGCCCCTGGAGAGGTCGCTTCACTCCCCTGCGACCAGGGGCAGGGCCTGGGTGACAGTCACAGCTGCAGGGAGATGCTTGGCAGGAAACAGACACTGGAGGGCAGGGTTTGAGAGCTTAGAACCAACTGACAAGGGGAAGGACGAGCCCGTGATCCTCACCCAGCCTCCTTCCTCTCCCCCTCCCGCCCGCCCGACTCCCCAGTCTCCGAGGTGGTCGAGAGCCCCCCAGAGCCGGCCACTGGGCCTGCAGACACAGCCGACCAGACCACGGCAGGGGGCAGGGCGAAGCGCCCCCGAGAACCGAGAACCGAGTAGTAACTCGCTTTTGGGAGGCAAGGGGCTGTAAAGAAGGCGATCGTAACCCTTCGTGCCTCAGATCGAAGCTGCAGACCGTGGGGTGTGTGCACCTGTTGCCTCTTCTATCTCGTCTGAAAGCTGAACCCCGTGGGGGCCCCTGCGGGCACTGGTTCCCTCCCCCTCCGTCCATCCCCCACCCAGGACGCGCCCTCTGTCTCTGTCACGCCCGGGGCCGCCGCGGGCCCCAGGTGAGTGAGGCAGGGCCTGGCACCCTCGTGTTCACTCCAGGGGAGGTCTGCGGGCGGGCAGCATCAGCATCGCGTGGGAGTGGGATGAGAACAAAGATTCTCAGGCCCCACCCCGGACCTGCCGGATCAGAATCCCCAGGATCGGGTGTCGGACCCAGGAAGCTGTCTTATTTATCACGCTGGAGTTTGAGAATCGTTGCTAGACGCTTGCTGATTAATGTGCGATGGCAAGACCTGAATGCACGTCCAGAAATGCAGACCACGGGCCTGATGAAGGAGAAATCGCGTTTTCACCAGATCCCCCCAGGGATTCGTTTGCACATTACAGTGTGAGACACCCTGGTACTAGAACGTCACGGTTCAGCGGGATATCTGTGCAGGGTTCAAGAGATGCCCAGAGGAGGGCGGGTGGAGTCCAAAGCATCCTGCAGAGACGTTTACACCTAGCCCGGGCTGGAGGGATGGGTCTGTCGCAGGACCAGGTCCGGAGCTGGGTAAAGGATGCCCCTCGGGGTGAAGACGCTCAGTGAACATTGGGGGACTTCTTGTCGCACACCGGAGCACACTAGCTGGGCTGCCCAGATAGACACAACTTCCGAGCCCCACCCTGAAGCTTGGTGGGGCTGCCCTGGGTCCTAACCTTGCATACAGTCCCTACGCCGTATTGGTGAACTTCAGGAAGGAAGTCATGCCTACCCATTGCTGGCGGGAGTAGAAATCGGGTCCCCCACCAGGGAGGACTGTTTGGCCCTGTCTTTCAGACATCAAATGTGGGGCGCCTAGGCGACTCAGTCAGTAAGCCTCTGCCTTCCTCTCAGGTCATGATCCCGGGGTCCTGGGATCGAGCCCCGCCTCGGGCTCCCTGCTCAGCGGGAAGCCTGCTTCTCCCTCTCCCACTCCCCCTGCTTGTGTTCCCTCTCTCACTGTCTCTCTCTCTGTCAAATAAATAAATAAAATCTTAAAAAAAAAAAAAAAGAAGTCAACTGTGTGCATCTGTAGTTCTAATTCCACCTGGAGGAATTTATCTTACAAATATTTACACCGGGGGCAGAAGGTACGGGTGACAAGGATGCCCCCTGGCTTGTGGGGGCTGCTTCAGGAATATCGGGCAAACTTCCGAGTTGGTACAAAATGCCTCCAGGCTGGAGGGACCGAGCGAAGGCCACGCGCAGGATGCTGCCAATGGGGGAGGTGCTGGTGACGCAGGTGCCCTGTGTCTGGAATTCTGGAAGGAGGTGACAACCAGCCGATGATCCTCCCGGTCTCTGGTGAGGGAAACAGGTGACGTGGGGAGAGACGAAGCTTAGTTTTCACTGTATGTTATTTGGTACCTCTTAGCTTGCATCTGCTGGCAGTTCTCCAAATGTGGTCCAAAGACCCCTAGGGGGTCTCCCAAACCCATCCCGGGGGCCCCTGACGCCGTCCCTTTTCCAGCTCCGCAGCTGTTGGGTGGCTGGTTTCCCTCCGCGGGCTTCAGCTGAAGCAGTCACAGCGGACGGGGGCCGAAGCAGCTTCGGGGCCCCGGCCACTCTTCCTTCGTCTGGGAAAATATAATTATTTTCGCGAAAGTATTATGTCTGTTATTACGGAGCAGTTTTCAGTCCTGCTATTTTAAGAGAAGGACTGACATTTTTTTAAGGCCTCCGTTTTGATTTTCTGCGACGGTAAATATTCATAACCCATGTGAGCAAAAGCTCTTCGGTGTGCGCAGTCCCTATGGAGCACCCACGTTCCTGAGACACGACCCCGGGTGCGGGAGCGGGGCAGCCCCATACAGGTACGTTCTTCTGAATTCCTCACTCCGCCCGTTAGTAGTTAGGGACCCAGGGCAAGTTAACTCTTTTTCTGAGCTTTGCTCTGGGTGCATTCATAAGATGATGCACATAAAATATTTAGCACATGGTATATACTCAGTAAACTCTGCTATGATGGGTCCCCAAACCCTACAGCCGACTCAGGCTTACCCAACTGAACTGCCAGTGACATTGAGTTGGCGGCTTGAACTCGGCCCCGCGGAGCGTCTTCACACTGGGAATTGGCCAACGCTACCTGTCAATGCCTTTTTCATTCTTCCCCGCCAGAGAGCTGATAGGAAACCAGCTCGCCTCTGCAGGGCAACCACAGGCCATGCCCGTCCGGGGGAGGAGGGGTGTGTGGAGGAGGGGTGCTGGCACGGCTTTAATGGTACACCTGTGAGGGCAGAGGGACCTAACAAGAAATTTTGCAACTGAGTGCATACAGACCTTTGGTCTGGGCAGAAACCAGCTTTTATTTGAATGTCTGCCCCTTGCACAACTAGCTGGGGCCCAGTTCCCCAACCACAGGGGGATTCCCTCCTATTCGAGGTGCACCCGCCTACACCACAAGACCACCACTCATCCGCTGGGTTCTCTCCGTGGAGGGAGGCGCTGGCCTTGCCCACTGCCCTGCGCGGTGGGGCGGCGGCGGTGGCAGGGGGAGGCGGGGGCGGCGGGGGGAGGGGGGAGCAGCTGGAGAAGGGGCTCTGGGTCATGTCACACACACAGAAGTTCTAGCCCCGGCTTTGTGCCTCTGGTCAAGGCGTCTTGTACTCACTTTGTGCTTCCCTTTTCTGGACTTTCTAGCCTCCCTCCGTCTTCCTTTTCCTTCTGTGGGCTTTTGCGGAGCAGTGAGGAGGGGGTGGTGCCAGTTTGTTCTGTTTTCCGGCCTTCATATTTGGTGTTTACTCTCCCCACCAGCACCAGCGGGCTGCTTCCCTGTCATTTGAGGGCGTGTTTAAATAGTTCTCCTGAGAATCTTGTGTTCTTTCACCCCTTGCAGACCAGGCCTCCCCAAGGTCCCTGAGGGCAGCCAAGGGGAAAGCTCATGCAGGGAAGCAGCTTCTGGCCTCCTTTGTCCTGCACCGGCATGTCCTCCCCCAGAGTGCCCCCAGCATGCCCCCACCTCCTGCTCCAGGGCCTCTTTCCCCCCCCCCAGCATGCCCCCACCTCCTACTCCAGAGTCTCCCCCTCCCCCCAGCATGCCCCCCACCCCTACTCTAGGGCTTCCCCCTCCCCCCCAGCATGTCCGCCACCTCCTGCTCCAGGGCCTCCCCCTCTCCACTTCCCTACTGTCCAGACAGCGCTACTTTCTTATCTTTAATTCCCACTTGGAGCTTCCTGTCTTCTTTCGGATGCTTCCAGTCATGCCTGTTTCCTGACGTCTCTGTAAGGAGGCCCAGAGTCCCTTCAAAAGCCTTTACAAAGATGGCCGTTGGGGGCCTCCCCAGGCTGGCTGAACTCGAGGCCAGTTGGGCCTCTCTACCCTGGACTTTCATTTTTAGTAGTCTTAGTTACACGGAGCCGTGGGGAGGGACTCTCCCGGGGAGAAGGGGCAAAGACCTGCCATCCTTCTTCCCGGAGCTCAAGGAGGGACCTCTGTCAGAATGGCCCAGTGGGGGTCTACACGAATTCCCCCTGGGAGACAGAGACAGAGTCAAGGGGCCGCCCTTCCCACGGCTGTACAAGAGTAGGGAGGACGGTGGCTCTGGCTCGAAGGGCCATGACCCCCCGGGCCCGCCGTGACCCAGTCCTCTCGCCGGCAGCCTTGGAGCCTGGCAGAGCCTTCCTCCAGAGCCCTGACATTGCAGGTCCTCCTGGGGTCTGGGCAGCCGAAGTCCTGTTCCAGAACGGTGAGGCCGGAGGAACCAGGACCGAGTGCCTTGTCATCGGCACGGCTCCCCACCAAAGCAGCAGCCCCGCCCCTCCCCGGAGCCCCGGAGCGTGGCCTGGGCATTCCTGGGCGAGCGGGGTAGAGGGGAGCTGATGGGGGCATCACGGGGACTTCCGCCCCAGTTGGGCGCATGAGGGGTCCAGCATTCCAGTCTGGGATGTGACAGGGAGAGGGACCGACAGCCTGGCTGCTTGCTCTCTCTTATCTCATTTCTCTCTCTCTCTCTCTCTCTTTCTCTCTCTCGCTGCCGCCTTGCCACCCAGAGCCCCGGTCAGGCAGCCTCAGGCTTCCCCTTGAAGGGTGTCACCAGGCTGGCGTGGAGCTCAGGAGAAAAGCCTCCAGGGGCCCTGCTCCTGGGCCCCTGCCTCAGAGAACCGGCTGCCCCGGGCCTGGTTAGGGGACAGGTTCTACCCTCTGCACACTGTCCCTTTCTCCCCTCATTGTCCAAGCATCTCCCAGCCAGCAATAAGCACCTCAGCGTGCCAGACTTGGGTTCGAATAATAGCTCTATCAGGTGCCAAGCATGGCATCGTGGGCAATTTTCTTTACCCCTTGTTCCAGCCTCAGTTTCCCCATCTGTAAAGCAGGGATAATAGTATTTCTTTCTTCCGATTGTTGCAAGAATTAGGTGTGATTTCCCACATCCCTGGCACTTGGTGTGTATTGAGCTGACGGGAGCTTCAACCCAAGCCTCAATCAAACCAGCGAACGTGGGTGGAGGGCCTCCTGTGTGCAAAAAAACTATCCTAGGATCCCCTTCCCCCCCGCCATGCCGAAAAGGGGAGGGAGAGAGTATCTCAACGAAGTGCCCTGAAAACCCCCCTCCTGCGCCAACACGAATTAGTACTCACGCTCGTGCGTGCCTTGTTTCAAAACTTGGATTCCAAACTTATTTACGCATTGACACATGATTTTATCATATCATGGAGCCTGTGTTATGTCTTTTCTTTCCGACTAGATCGTAAGCTTCTTAGCAGCTGGACTCACGCGCCGTCCTTCTGCGTGGGTTTTCCACGGTGCCCAGCACCCAGCTGCACACGGGAGAGGTGCTGGAGATCCAGACCTGCGCAATAAGGCTGAGGCTTTTATGTGTGCACGGGACCACAGGTGAGGGTGGGGTTTGACATCTTTTGTCCAGAGTGACATTGTCGGGCATCTGCTTGAATAAATGCATTGTCCCTTTTTGTCCTGCCTTGGTGTTGGGAGCGAGAAATCTTCCTGCTCCTGAAAAAGAGATGAGGGGAGAAGGGACAAATGGGAGAGACTTGTGTCCTGTGGCTGGCCCAGAATCTGGCTGGGCAGGGGTTGGCACGAGGCTGAGACCCTGGCAGGGGTGTTGGAGAATGGCTGGTGTCTAGCAGGGTCCGGAAGCTTCAGCCTGGGCATTGTTGCAACTAGAATCGGCATCAAGCGTGGCTGGGGATGCCAGGAGCTGGGTAGAGAAGGGCAGGGGTGCCCATAGCCAGAAACAGGCCAAGATAGCTCTCTTGGATGAAGTTCTCATAGATAGAATAGGACTGACTCCTAGGAGTCAGTATGGAAATTATGGAAATCAGTATGGAAAGTATCTAATTTTCTTTTAGATAGGCAAAAGACTTCATAGAAGAGGATATCCAATTAACCAACACATACATGAAAAGGTACTCAATATCACTAATCATTTGAGAAACGCAAATTAAAACCACACTTTTGGATAAGTAGCTTAGAGATAGCAACATATACCCACTGGGATGACTAAGTGAAGAAGGAAGGAGGGAAGGAGGGAGGAAAGGAGAGAAGGAAAGAGGGAAGGAGGGAAGAAAGGAGGGAAAGAGGAAGAGAAGGAGGGAAAGATAGTGGGAGGAAGGGAAGGAAGGAAGGAGGGCGGAAAGGAGAGAAAGAAAGAGGGAGGGAGGGAGAGAAAGAAAGAGGGAGGGAGGGAAGGAGGGAAGGAAAGGAGGAGGGAGGGAAGGAGGGAAAGATAGAGGGAGGGAGGAAAGGAAGGAAGGAGAAAGGAGGGAGGGAGGGAAGGATTCCTAACAGTCAATACCAAGTTTTGGTGAGAATGTGGGTCAACCAGAACTCTCACGCACCACTGATGAAAGTCTAAATCGGTACAAGCACTTAGGAGAATGTTTAGCAGTATATAAAGTGAAACATACGGCTTCTCTAAGAGCCAGGAATGCTACTGCAAGCTACATACCCAAGAGAAAGACGTGCGTATGAACCCAAAACATATGCACAAGAGTGTTGCTAGGAACTTTATTCAGAAGAGTCCCAAACTGAAAATCCCAAATTCCTATCAGCAATAAAATGGGTAAATTGTGATATATTCATACGATGAAATGCTACCCAACAACAAGAAAGTATAATCCGCTGCTGCTATATACCGTATTGCTCCATTTCCATTGAGTTCAAGAGCAGTCGAAACTAATCCATGGTGATAGAAATAAAATAGCAATTACCTCCATGGGTGCTGACCGGGAAGTACCCAGTCAAGGAATATTCTGGCTTCCGGCAACATCCTGACTGGTGGTTACACAGGTGTAGGCGTCTGCAAAAACCCAAGATTAGTGTCCTTCAGGCATTTTACTAGATGCATCCTGCATTTCAATTTAAACATCTTTAAATATATATTTTTTTATTTTGAGGTAAATCGCCCGGAATGTGACTGCTGGGTTGTACTGCAAGCACATGATTTAGTTTTGTAAGAAAGTGCCATACTCTTTTTCCAGAGTGACTATATTATTTTATTTTATTTTATTTTTTTAAAGATTTTATTTATTTATTTGACATAGAGAGAGATCACAAGTAGGCAGAGAGGCAGGCAGAGAGAGAGGGAAGCAGGCTCTCTGCTGAGCAGAGAGCCCGATGCGGGGCTTGATCCCAGGACCCTGAGATCATGACCTGAGCCGAAGGCAGAGGCTTTAACCCACTGAGCCACCCAGGCACCCCAGAGTGACTATATTATTTTATATCCACAAGCAGCAATGTGGGGGGGACCCAGCATCTGGTTTTGTCCCTGTGTTTTATTTCAGACATTCTGACAGGTGTGTGGTAATAGCTCGCTATAGTTTCCATTTACATTTTTCTTTTTAAAAAGATTTTATATATTTATTTGACACAGAAAGAGAGAGAAAGAGCACAAGCAAGAGAGCAGTAGGCAGAGGGAGAAGCAGGCTCCCTGCTGAGCAGGGAGCCCAATGGGGGACTCGATCCCAGGACCCTGGGATCATGACCTGAGCTGAAGGCAGATGCTTAAACCACTGAGCCACCCAGGTGCCCCTCATTTACATTTTTCTAATGCCTAATAATATTGAAGATGTGTTCATGTGCCGAGTTGCCATCTGTATGTCTTCTTCCTGGAAATGTCCGTTTATGCCTTTGCCGTTTTCTAACTAGACTTTTTTGCTTTTGAGTTCTAAGAGTGTTGTACATTTTAGATACAGATATTTTGCTGGATATGTGGTTTATAGATATTTTCTCTGAGTTCGGAGCTTGTATTTTCATCTGTTCAATAGAGTCTATCACAGAGGAAAGGTTTTCATCTTGATGAAGGTTAATTTATCAGTTTTTCTTCTTACGGATGGTACTTCGGGTGTCGAGTCTAGGAACGCTTGGCCGCGGCCCAGATGCCAAAGATTTTTCCAACGTCACCTGGAGTCTTCTAGTTTTACGTTTTACAATTAGGGCTGTGATCGATCTGAGTTAATTTTTGTGTAAGATGGGAGGTTGAGGTAGAGGCTTATTATTTTCTTCCTGCCCGTGGATATCTACTTGCTTCAACGCCATTTGTTGGAAAGGCTGTCATGGCGCCTGTCTCAAAGAGTAGTTGGGCATCTTTGTGGGTCCAGTTCTACATTTGGTGTTTCATTCCATTGATCCGTCGGTCCCTCTGTCAAAACTACAGTGCCTGCATTACCATAGCTCTGTGTGACACCCCGAAATCAGATAAAGTGATTCCTCTGGCTTTAGTCCTTGTTTTCAAAATTGTTTTTAGCAGTTCAAAGTCCTGTGATTTTCCATGTAAAATGTAAGAATAGTCAGTTTGTCTATGTCTTTTTCTACAAAAAGACCCTGATGGGATTTTAATCTAAATTGTTTTAAACCTATAGATCAATTGCAGGGGTGGGGGGTTGGGGGGGTGGAACTGACCTCTTTACTATGTTGAGTTTCCCCACCCATGAACATAGTCTGTCTCTGTCCGTTTATTAAGGTCTTTCATTTTCTTCACCTGCATTTTGCAGTTTCTGGCATCGAGTCCTACAAATGTGTTGTTGGAGTGGTACCGAAGCCTTCTGGAGCAATTGTAAATGGTATCATGTTTTCAGTTTTGGTTTCCAATTGTTCATTAATATATAAACATGTGATAGATTTTTGTGTGTTGGGTTTTTTTCCTCCCACAATCTAGCTAAACGCAGTTATTAGTTCTGAGTTTTTTGGAAGATTCTTCTGGATTTTCTCCGCAGACGACCATGTCATCTTCAAACAGGGACTAAATTTTATTTCCTCCTTTTCAGTTGATGCACTTCTTATTGCTGTTTCTTCCTTATCGCTGGCTAGGATCTGTGGTTGGGTAGGAGTGGTGAGAATGGGCATCTCACTTCGTTCCTGATGGTAGAGGGAAGCACCCAGTTTCTCACCAGCGAGTGTGATGTAGTCACTGGCTCTCTGTAGTTGTTGTTTATCATGTCGAGGAAGTTTATATTCATGGTTCGCTCTTTACCATGAATGGGTGAACTATTTTGCCAAATGTTTCCTCTGTGTTACTACTCGGCAAATGAACCCATTTTCTATAAGATTTGGCATTTATGAACTTAAGGTTGTTCGTAGTATTCTCTCTCGATCCTTTTTTTGGCTGAAGAATCTGTAGTGATATCCCCTCTTCGGTCCTGACATGGATTCGTGATTGGTGTTTTCTCTCTGTTTCTGTCTCTCTTTCACGTCTTGCTAGAGGTTTACCACTTTTAATGATTTTTAAAATTTTTTTTTAAATTTTTTAAAGATTTTATTTATTTATTTGACAAAGAGAGATCACAAGTAGGCAGAGAGGCAGGCGGAGAGACAGGGGGAGGCAGGCTCCCTGCTGAGCAGAGAGCCCAACGTGGGGCTCAATCCCAGGACCCTGAGATCATGACCTGAGCTGAAGGCAGAGGCTTAACCCACTGAGCCACCCAGGCGCCCCCCCCCCCTTTTTTTAAGAGCTTTTTGTTTCATTGATTTTGTGTGTTATTTCTTTTTCAGTTTTATTGATTTGTTTTATCCTCCTTCTTGCTTCCTTGGGATTTTGTGGGTTTTTTTGTTGTTGTTGTTTGTTTGTTTTTTGTTTGTTTTTGCCCTTTTTCTAGTTTCTTGGGAAAGAAACTTAGATTACTGATTTAAGGCTGTTCTTTTCTAACCTAAGCATTTCATGCTGCGTGTTGGCCTCTCAGAGCTGCCTCAGCTGTACCCCGCCGATCTCGACTCGTTTTATTTTTGTTTTCATCTACTTCTATGTATTTTTTATTTCCTTTGAGACTTCCTCTTTGACCTATGCATGATTTAGAAGTGCATTTTTAAATTTTCAAGTGTTTAGAAATGTTCCTATGATTCATTTTTAGTTGATTCCATTTTGGTCCGAGAATGTATTCTGTGTCATTTCAATTTTTTTTTTTTTTTTTCCAATTTTGAGGCCCTGGATGTGGTTTGTCTTGGGGAATGTTCCATGGGCACTGGAAAATATTTACTAATTGTGAAGGCACTGAAATCCTATATTAATTTCCTTCCTGGCCAAAGTGACCTGCAGAAGCCTTTTCCCTGAGCAGAAAACCCTGACTGATACGGGGCGGTTATATCCCCACACTGCACAGCAATCCCTCCTGAAATCCCTTCTGCGCTTTCTGTCTTCTTTTCCCAAACTCTTTCTCAATCTGCTGCCCCACTGCTGAGTACCTTCCCTTTGGGCCCCTCATGGCTTTGCTAATCCCCCGGGTGCCAGAGGCATCTTTCTTCCCAGACCTCACATCACACCCACCCCCACCCCCCCCCGTGCCACTCGATCGTTCTCTTATCTACAGAAATCTTTCTTCTCTCAAATTAAAAAGTTTGTGCCCTCCTCGCCCCCATCAGCTCATTGAGAACCTTCTCAGAGATTCATCCTCCTTAGAATGCAGAGGAGACTGTAAGTAGCGAATAACTCTCTCCACCTCTTGGGCCGTGGTGCACTTATTCTTGACCTCCTGCTCTGAGGTCTAAGTTGTGGGAAACTTATTCTAGAGTCTAGAATCCTTCTAGAATCTTTGAACACCAACAGAATCTTGCTATTCTTGATGGTCTGGGTTATTTTGAAATCTGTTGCCGCTCTTTCATAGCTCCCATGGGAAAATGTTGTTGTTGATTTGTTCTTCTCAGGCTGATAGCAGAGGCTTCGGAGTCCAGAAGGATCGAGGCACAAACCTATTCTCTGCCACTGGATGGCCGTGCAGCCACAGTGGGTTGTGTAAGCTCACATGGCTTTCTCACTTGTCACATGGACACCTAGAAATCGTGACCTGACAAACCATGGTAAACCCTTGGCATGAGACTGTTGAAAAGATGATAGTTGTTCTCATCCTGTGTTACTTAGATGTGGTGTTGTCGATGTCACACGTATGCAGTATCTCTCGCTTCTTCTTCTTCCTAGCTTTCCTTTCACCTTCAGAGAGCCGTATGCAGACCGGAGAGTGTTAGTAATTCCTGGGCACACCGATAGACTGCCTGTCCGGCCTCTCTTGCATTCATGTGTGATCGTATCACTGGGTTCTAGCCCGTGGAATGGGACACACATGATGTGAGCAACTTCTAGGTCTGTTCACAAAACGCTTTCATACTCTTCCCCCTGTGTCATGGGTGCGGCGGCTGCATACATGGTGATCTTGGTGCCAACTAGAGCGGAATGTAAGGTGCCTCGCTCCCTGAATGAATGATTGGAAGCGGACCGCCACCGACGAATGATTCCTGATTGACTACGCGTGATCCAGAAATGTGTGTTTAAGCTCATTCTGCATTTTGGAGTGTGTTTGTGTGTAGCTAGCATTTTCTTAACTGATGTAGAGATCGGTACCTTGAAGTAGTGCCGTTCAAAAACCTCAACTATGCAGTATTGGCTTTACGTTCGGGCAGTGGGCTGCAGAGAAACTGATCTTAAGACCTGGAGAGATGTGGTTCCTTGGAGTTGGGGGCAGAGGGGGGGATGGACAGCAAAGGGGCACAAGGAATCTCTTGGGGGATATTGCAAATGTTCCATATCTTATTTATTTATTTATTTTTTACAGATTTTATATATTCACTTGACAGAGAGATCACAAGTAGGCAGAGAGACAGGCAGAGAGAGAGGGGGAAGCAGACCCCCTGCTGAGCAGAGAGCCCGATGCAGGGCTCGATCCCAGGACCCTGAGATCATGACCTGAGCCGAAGGCAGAGGCTTTAACCCACTGAGCCTCCCAGGTGCCCCAAATGTTCCGTATCTTGACTGTGGCAGTTGTTCTCCAGATACACAGAAGTGTCAAAATTCATCAGATGGATGCAGTTGATTGTCCAAAAATGGTATCTGAATAAGCTGATGCAAAAAAAGCAACCGCCATCTACAGTAAGCTCCCTCTCTGCCCTTGAGGTGAGAAGTCACATGCAAGTGATTTTTTTTTTTTTTAATTTAAATTCTAGCGAACAGAGAATGCAATGTTGATTTCAGGAGTAGAATTCAGTGATTCCTCATTTACATACGACGCCCAGGGCTCATCGCAGCAAGTGCCCTCCTCAATCCCCATCCCCCACCTAGCCCATCCCCCACCCACCTCCCTCGGGCAACCCTCGGTTTCTTCTCTGAGTGCTCTCAGAAGCAACCAGCAAGCCAGGGACTGAGAGAGCAGGCCAGGCCTGGAAGAAGTCAGCACGAGTGACAGTGACGGCAGGCAAAGCACCCCCTCCGCCCCGTGTACATAATGTACACGTTTTCTTCCGATTGCTTTTGAAGAGATGTAGAATTAAAGTACAGGCGTTTGGGTATAGAAAGCAGCGGCTGGATCCTGGGCACGGGCTGCGGCAGTGGGATGGGGGTCCAGGCCAGCTGCGCACTCCCCCAGCCCCGCCCGGTGGCGCACCCCGACCTCCAGGGAGGCAGCAGGTGCAGAGGGTGGAGGGGAGGAAGTCGGGGGGCGGGTGGAGCCGGGGATCCCACGCAGGGGGACCCAGGCCCAGCCCCACTGTGTTCTGGCTGTATGATCTTGGGCTCATTGCTTAACCCACTCGCTTCAGTTCCTCCTCTGAGAAATGTTAAAAACAAGCTCACTTACCTCACAGGCTCAAGGAGAGACCTTTTACTCAAGACCAAGCATGCGAAGCCCTTTGCAGAGGCCGTGGTGTGACATAAGCGCTCAGGAAAAGCTGGTGTTATTATTAAACCATCATTTCTCTGCCCTCCTCCCCTTCCGCAACTCCCCCACTGTGGACAACAGCCCCCAGCCCTGTCACTCCTGGCCCCTGTGAGTCCCTTGTGTCCTCCTGCGTTCCGGACTGACGGACCCTTCCCCCAGTCCCCACACTGGCTCTGGCATCTTTTCCAGAGCAGAGATTCGGCACGTTTTTTAATTCATGCAGGATTCGCACCGGGCCAAACAGAAGCTCGACACGTTTAGAAAGGATCCAGATAAATCTTGTTTTGTAAAAGCGAACCATCGATCCTCTCCACCTTGAGGTCCCACTTTGGGTGTCCTTCCAGTCCCTGGGGCTCAAAGAAGTCTCCCAGATGCCATACTCCTAGGTCGTGAATGAAGCAGAAATGAACTGTTCTTGAATGGGAGAAACATTTCTGGCCGCTGTTTGGAGAAAGAAATGAGCGTAAAGATCTATAATCTCCCATCCCTTCTAGCTCCCGTTTCTCTTGTCTATTTTATCTATTTTCTCCCTCCTCCTCCTCTTTCCACCTCTTCCCCGCCCCTCTCCTGCTTACATTTCCAAGGGCAGCCCATCTCAGAGTATAAGGGAACATGGAAGAAAGGACTTCACTCTTCTACTCCACTGACGTTATGCAAGTTTGCTCCTGCTTATTCGGGGGTTTATGGTAGCCCACACCCTGGGGGAGAAAACTGTATTTTCTGCACCATCTCTCAATCATTGCACACTTTTTTCTTCCCCATCCTATTTATTTACTCAACTTCACATTAGATTTTTGCTGTTAACACGAATGAATAAAAAAGAACAACGAAACACACAAAACGGTTAGAGGGACAGTGGCAGCAGAGCCCAGAGCCTCCTAGGAATGGTCTAGGGGGGCCCGGGCTCTGTTTTCGGGCTAATGAATATGTAGGTAGTGCTAGTCCAGATCCTGAAAAGTGGACACCAAGAAGGTTTTATACCTGTTAGGGTTTGTGAAGGGAAATGGGGGGTGGGGCGGCTGGGACAGATGCCAGGCCCCCCCACGGAACAGGGTAGGATGGTGGAAGCCTGCTGGCCATCACGCAGACGCAGACAGAGGGACGTCCGCTGTCGCACTGGGGAGTCCTCGCGCAAAAGTCAGCCAGCAGAGGAGGAAGGTGTCCCAGGAATGCGCCTGCCTCGGCATCCCCACTGCCCTAGGTCCAGAGCAGATGGGGACTGAGGGACGTGGGGCCTTGGAGCAAGCACAGCCCCGGTTTCGGAGCCCATCAGGGAACCGAGGTCACGTCCCTACCCTGCAGCTGGAGGTGCGAGGGCTACATGCTCATGGCCACCGCGTGGGGGTGGAGTTCGCTCCAGCTCGGTTTTACTCGAGTCGGAGGCCAATGCTGAGGCCAGACTCTGCTTTTCTGTTTTCTGCACATCCCGCCAAGCGCGCCGCCTCCCTCCAGTCTTTCTTGTGGACCATCTAAGAGGGGGAAGGTCACGTTTGTGAAGGCTTGCTTCGGTAGATTTTTGAGCTTCACAGAAGGGCAGTGGGCTGTGGACGGGGGGATCCTCAGAGATAACACGGGGCCACCAGCGAGCCGCCAGCCTCAGCCTTTCCACTAACCCCACTGGGAAAATGTCGGCCCCTCCTGGGCCAACTCAGCCTCTGTGCCCCAGGTGGGCCCCCAGACCCTGTACCCGGGAGCTACTGACCGGAAGCTGGGTGCAATTCAAGGAAGCGAGGACTCTTTGCTCCTCTGGCAATCGCTTCCTTTCACACGCTCACGGCTGAGGTTGACCTGACCTCTCCTGCAAGAGACTTCTGGCCTTCTCCTAGTTCCTGAAGGGTCTTTGTTTATTTCTCCTGCTCTTGCTCCTATCTTCCTAAGCCGTCCTGTGTTGGTCGGTTGTGGTGGAGGTGGTGGTGGTTTGGATTGTTTTTCCTCTGAAATGTTTCTGCTTTAGTTTATGTGACATTGAGAATCTGGAAGATCACAGGGTATTAGTGTTTGGGGTCAGGTTTTCCTGAGAGCTTAGTGCCTTGAGTGGCCTGAAGGAAGCCCCCAAAGTCTCTTGCCCCTCCTGGGAAGAGCCAAGACAGAGCAAGCCCCCGTGGTCCTCAGGGAAACCTCCTTGGGTTCTGCCCGTACGTTTGGTCACAATGTCATCCTCATGGACAGCAAAGCCCAGTGGACCCTTGTCCTTCAGATGGTGGGACTGTGCAGGAAAAGAGACTACTCAGCGGGTAGTCTACACTGTCGGCTGGAGCCCTGCTCTGCTTTTCCCCCTCTCTTCATCTTGGCTTTTGCCAAGTCCCTTGACGTCTCTCGGTTTTCTCGTCTACAACGTCGATGTAACAAGAGCACCCTTGCCAACCTCGTGGGCTGCTCTGGAGACCCCCGTCAAAATGATAGAATGGACCAGAAAGCAGTTTGCAGCTAGCTGCCCTGTGCTATGTCCATGTACAGGGCAATCATCAGACCACCTTCTCCCAGAGCTCCAAGGAATTCCGGTCTTGAAGAATGTAAACAGGTGTTATTTGGGGGAAAAAAATTTTTTTTTCCTACCTTAAAAATAGGTCTGGGAAATCTTGGATTAACAAAGCTTAAACTGGTTCTACACTAGAGGATTTCTCAGAGACTTCAATGGTGCTGTGGATCTCCATGAGTGTTTTCCACCAGTGTATGAGAGGATCTTCTTTATGTGGGAACCTGTGGGGTCCCACACAACAGCCTAGAGTGGAGATGCCGTAGGAGATAACACAGAGATTCCTGGAGGACCTAGGCTTCGGATTTGGGGCCAGCTCTCGTGCTCATGTCAGATCATAGGAGACATGAAACACATTGGGACAGATTAATTAGTTTAACCAACAGATGGGTAATGAGGAGCTACAGCCTGTAGGGACCTGAGGTTCTTGATGCCAAAACAAGCCTAGGAGGATCCTTGACGTGTGAAGAATCTGACCAAGATGTCCCGGACTCACCCTGTGCCCTTCCACAGCCCATACAAGCTCCTGAGTCCTGTTTCCCTCCAAATCAGATGTGGTTGTGTTTACCCTCACATAAATTAACCCCCATCGTAACTTTCTCTACAGCTTAATCTCTCAATTGATGAGAAAACATGCCTCTGACCAGACCCCCAATGGAGGGGCTCCCGGGGCTCGTTGCCTGCACACTGAGGGCGCTGTGGGGTCCCTCCCTGGAGGATACACGTCACTGCTGGATTCCACGCTCCCCAGCAATGCACCCCAAACCTGTTTAGACCTCTTCCTGTCAGCTCTCCTCTACCACCATTACCATCACTTGGCTTGTTCCGCAACGTAAGGAAGTTCTTCGGTCGCTTAAATCATTCCAGAAGAATCCTAAGTGCACAGTGAGGGGGGAAGACTGAGCTCAGGGGCGCTTGGCCACGTACCAGATAGAGGGCCCACTCCCTACCCAGCCCTATCCCTGCCACCCACCCGCCTCCTCCTGAAGGACGCTCGGTGTGAATACTCAGCTTCCATCCTCCCCGCAGCGGGAGGTGCGGTGATGTGAATTTGGAAAGTTTGGGAAGAACAGCAGGGAAGGCTTGGCTGGGTTCCATCCTCTTTCCCCAGGCGGGAGAGCTGCCCGCAGCTCTTGGTGTTGCCTTTGCCTCAGTAGATAAAGCATCCAGCCTGCGATTTGGGGAACAGGCTCATTTGTGGTCCCTCCATGTCTTCATTTGCTCAGAACCGGAGATTAAAGGGGACAGGTGGGGAGGGCAGGGGTGCTGGCTTCTCTTCAGATGATGCTGAGCCCCGGAAGTCTAGGTCGGCCACAAATGCCGTAGAAGTTCAGCGGAGGAGGCAAGGACACCTGCTATGGGGTGAGACATTGTGGTTCTGGTCAGCAGTGGCTGGGTCTTTCCCACAAGCAGACACTGTGCCTGGCACTTTGATGGGCCATGCGTGCTGTTTGCTGATGCCAAGCACAGAGCTGGCTACCTGGACTCGGAGTCCCATCGTTCTAAGCAGAAAGGGACAGCCTCCTAGGGGAGCTGGACCTTGCCTGCAGATCGGGCACAGACCAGCCGAGGGAAGAGACGGTGGGACTGTCTCAGGCAGCTCTGAGTCCCCCCATGGGGCTTGAATGCGAGACTTGGGGGCAGAAAGAGAGTCCTGAGAAACGCAGCTGGAAACCCTGGGATTTTCCAACCCTGCCTCCCGCGTGCGGAGAGAGTTGTCCTTATTCTCAAATAAAATTTGCGTGACTGTTCTATATGGATGGCCGTTTCTGTGATTTGTGCCGTGTAACCGACCACCGGACCTTGCACGTACACAAGCAGACTGAGAAATGTTGTTTATGAGACTCGTGCTGTGTCCGTGACCTTGGGGGCCTGGTTATTTAAAATATATTATCTGAAAAATAGAATAAAAGTATTTGAAAAAAATTTGAAAAAAAGTATTTGAAAAAAAAAAATAATAAAATAAAATATATTATCTGGCCTCTGGGTCAGAACTGGCCCTTTTGTTCTGCCAAGAACTACAAATCTGCTCTCACATTGCCTCCTGCTCCAGGCTGGGCTGCCCCCCCACCAGCATGGAATCCAGGAGTGGGGTACAGACACACACACACACATAGCCCAGGCTCCTTAAAACTCTAAAACTGTGATAGAAATGCAGCTCGCTCCAAACTGCACGTCGACCAACAAATGTTTAACTTCAAACCCTGTCATTTGCTCTATAAATAGGGCCCTTCTGGGAATGGTCAGCGGGAAGTCTCACCTGAGGGGAGGACCCTCCACCCAGCCTGGCCATGTCCCCCTGGCTTCCCCAGCTAGCGAGGTCGGGTGTCGTAAGTACCCGATTTGATGTAACTTTGCCTTGTTCTCATTTATTACCTACTAGTCCCTTCATCCACGTGTAGATTGCTTTCCTCTTCTCTTTCTATTAGGTTTCTATAATAATAACACAGTTTTCTTTCCTTTTTGAAACCCAAAACACCGCTGCTGTGAATCTTCTTCCTGGAACAATTACAAAAATGTGGTCCTTCCTTTACTCTTTCACGTGTTCAATGGGTCTTCACCCAGTGCCATTGGTGTGCGGGGGAGGGGAGGCAGGGCGAGGGGGGGGGGCTGGCCCCTAGTTCCAGGGAGCTGCCCTCGAAAGGGTGAGTGCACAGGGCCCCCAGGCTATGTGTCCCCAGCTCCTTTAAGGGGGTCTCAGGATGGGCCCCCCTGGCAGGACCCCTTGCTGAGATTTCCAGCTCTCTGGGGTAGAAATCTGCCTCCTGGCAGCCTCTCCGCCTTGGCTCGCAGAGCCGAAGGGAAAGGCCAACTCCATGAGAAAGTAAAACAACTTCCTATCTTCTTCAGAATAGAAGCTTCTAGTTCCTCTAACTCATCTCAGGCAGGGCTTCTAGGACCCACCAGACACTATGCTGGCTGGCAAGCTCCCTCAAACTCCAGCCTCCAGGAAGTCCGCGAGCCCTCTTTGGCAGAGTCCTTGCTTTTTTCTTCCCTGTCTTTTCTTTATCCTCTGAGGCACGTGGCACAGCCCTGCGCACAGAGCAGATGTGCGATAAGCGCTTGGTGAATTTCATCGACGCGTCCGCTCAGCCAGTTTATCTGAGCTCTTCCCACAAATGCTGGGTGACGTGTGCTCTGGGCCCAGCATCATGAGAGGTCCCCTGCGTGCATCAGCACACAAAGCAGGCACATATCACAGTGGTATTCTACCCACAGCTTACGTTTGCTCAGCCCTATATGTTCCACAGAGCCTTTTCCCATATTCTAGTTGTTTCCATGTCTACGCTATGATCTACAGATGAGAAGGCTGAGGTCCAGCAAGACTGATTGATGAACGCAAGGTGATGCTGCATTCAAGGGGGCCACAGTTGAAAGGCATTCGCAAGTCTTCTTGGGACATTTAACCCTGGGCTCCACCTTGACTCATCAAAGTCTCCTGTTGAGTTCTGTAGAACAATTTGGTTATCCCACAGTCTACGTGTTCCCTTTCACAGGAAAATTCTGATTTCATTAAAAAAAAAATCCTTTTAGGATTGGGGCACCTGGGTGGCTCAGTCAGTTGGGCGTCTGCTTTAGGTGCAGGTCATGATCCCAAGTGCCAAGTGCCAAGATCAAGCCCAAGTTGGGCTCCCTGCTCGGCGGGGAGTCTGCTTCTCCCTCTCCCTCTGCTCCTCTCCCTGCTCATGCTCGCTCGCTCTCACTCCCTCTCTCTCAAATAAATAAATAAAATCTTTTTAAAAATTCCTTTTAGTATTGAAGAGTATTGAACAATTAGTTTCCGGGGCACGACATAGTGATTCGACAATTCTATACGTTATGAAGCTCACTAGCATCTGCCAGCTAGTCACTCTCTGTCACTCGATTTTACTTTTCGCTCTGCCTCCCCCGGGGTCAAGGCAATGTTTGTTCGAGAACTATCTCAACCTTCTGGGAAAAGAAAAAAAAAAAAAGAACAAGGCCAAGAGAATGCAGAACCCCTAAAATAGCTGTTCAACATCAGCAGCACTCATCTCAAGGATTACTCAACTGAGTGCTTTAGAATGTCATGTCCATGCTCGAAAAGAAGAACTGTACCAAACTCGATATCTTCTGAAAACTTGCAAAACCTGAGAGGCTAGTCTGTTTAAAAGAGGAAGCTGTATTGTTTCCTACCTTACTAATGTCTCTGATCAGATGGTATCTTCATTTCATGAGTGGGGAGACCTTAGCTGTCACTGGATGCATGACGGACTCTGCTAAAGCAACAGGTACCGCCAGTCTTCTTTCTGTTCTCATCTGGGCAAGAACTTATTAAATGCAATAGACTTTGTTTGTTTGGATATGATTTCCGGGCAGACCGTCGGTTTTCTAAGAACAGGGAGCTGGAGAGAGGGGTCCAGGCAGGTGCTCTTGGATTGAGGAGGCAGAGGAGAGGGGCGCCACTGCGATTTAGTAGGTAGTTTGGGGCTAAAGTGGGAGAGTTTGTTGTGATGTATGTCCATTTCCTTCTTGCTTTTCTCCCATTTTCTTTTCTTTTCTCCCACCCATTACCATGATGTGGTTGCTACTCCCAGTCATCCCAGCTTGGCTCTTTACATACCTCTCTAGTCAACATGCCCGTGGCTGCGCCTCTGGTGTGTTCGCTGTGCTTTCATAAATTCTCAACTGTTGAGAACGTGACCACTCCGAAAGGATACACTTAGTAGTTCTGTGTTTATGGATATTGACTTGTACGAAACAGTCAGTGTGTGTACATACATTTATACATTACATTTGTATATAATTTGTGTATGTGCGTGTCTGTGTGTGTGTGTGTGTGTGTATATATATATATATATATATATATTTTAAGTGTTCGTTGAAAATCCACTCTAAGACTATGAGATGAACCAGTTAATCAACTGATTTGGTCTTTGTGTCTGGGTTTACAAGGTTGACTGTTTGTTTTTCCTGGACCTGTAACTAGAGGACAGGGGTAGAAATCCCTCCTAATCTTTTGGGAAAAGTCGGATCGATGGGGATCGAAGTTAACTGTTGTTTGACAAGTGTCTCCAGGAAGGGTGATGAGAAAATGGCGTCTTTGGTACCGGGAAGCAGTAGGGGTATTTGTCGCTCTTTTCAGAAGGCTGTGAGGATGACAATGAACCAGGCAGACTGAGTTATTTTTCCTGGGGGGAAGAATTGTATGACTCAATAAGAAAAAAGCAGATGTACTCAGTGGAATGAAATGGGTAAAGGGCACAAACTGATATTTCACAGAAAAAGGAAATACGAATGACTACTAATTACAGTTAAAAAATTTCTCAGTAATTAAATAAACATTAGTTACACAATAATGACATCTCTTTTGCCCTTATAATTGGCCAATTTTTTTTTCTTGATGGATGCTTGCGGAGACCCACACCATCATCTATGAGTGCCAAGAATATATAAATTGCTACACGCTTTCTGGAAGCAATAGGGCAAAATGCATCAACAGACTTAGAAATATAATCATGGGTAAAAGTTGTGCTTTGGGAAGTCTACTTTAAGGAAATAATTTTAAAAATACAAAGATGTTCATTGCAGCATTATTTATAAAAGTGTACATCTGAAACAACTTGGTCACGCAATAATAAGACAATGATTGTATAACCATGAATATCTATATAATATTTTGGAGTCTTAACAAATTATACTTTTTAAAAAATATTTATTTATTTGAGAGAGAGAAAGCACAGGTAAGAGGGGTAGAAGGAGAGGGAGAGAGAATCTCAAGCTGACTTCACACTGAGCATGGAACCCAGGACCCTGAGATCTGACCTGAGCTTAAACCAAGAGTTAAGAGTTGGATGCCACCCAAGTGTCCCTACAGATGACATTTTCAAACAATTATTAACAACATGGAACAAGGTGCAGAATATGCAACTGAGAATATCAGAATAGAAAAACTGATATAGAAGTGTGATATCCATTCTAACAAACATGGTACCTAGAAAACAGGCAGAGGCAATGGTTGTTTCTCCATGACCCAGGTGGAGGTGGGAGTACCGTGACCGGGAAGCTGAGCCCTCTGGTCATGCTGAACACCCCCAACCACGTTATTTTGACTACACAGTCATGCTTTCCCTATGAAAGCATATTATTCACAATCATCTCTTTCAACTAAATAACATGTCAGCCTGTATCCAATGAAAATTCAACCTCATTTCAAACACCGAATGTTGAACTCTAAGGAGTAAATCTAATCTTCTACAAGGAAGTTGGTAAAAAATATCCGAAATCATTTGGCAGGTGGACAAAACCAAGTCACTTAAAATGAACTGACCACATTCCAAGAATGGGGTATAGCTTTAGCTCTAGTAACTAATGATAATGAATGGCAGTTGTGGAAGGCCACGGGCTGTCCTAAAATACAGTGCTGGATTGGGTCTGCAGCCGGCAAGAAGATTGCATTTGTTCATGATTTCAAGCTTGAGAGGTTCTTGTGTGTTTCCGGGGAGGGAGCTTCGTGGCTCGCCAGGCAGCCCATTCTGTTCCCACACAACCTGGTAGTTCCCGGCTAGTGCTTCCCTATGTGGGACTGAATGCAGTCTTCCCCAACGCTGTCAGATTGCTGTGCTCTAGGGGATCTACCTCCTCTTCTGCAGGAAGAGCTATCACATCAGTCTATCTCAAAGGGACCCTTCCATCTCAAAGGGACCTAAAACATTGCCCCATTCAAAGATTAATTCAATTAAATTAAATTTAAAAAATCAGAGGGGCGCCTGGGTGGCTCAGTCGGTTGGGCATCTGCCTTTGGCTCAGGTCATGATCCCAGGGTCCTGGGATCGAGCCTCGTGTTGGCCTCTCTGCTCAGTGGGGAGCCTGCTTCCCCCTCTCCCTCTGCCTGCTGCTCCACCTGCTTGTGCTCTCTCTCTCTCCATCAAAGAAATACATTAAATCTTTTTAAAAAATAAAAAGATTAGAAAACTTTGGTCCAGACCAAAGAGATACAAATACTAGCCCCCCAAAAAGGAACTAACATTAATCTTAGAATTTGAAGACTTGTATTTTTCATACAAAACATACAAGTTCTGTCAACTATAGCTGATGTTCTGATGTTTCTGGACCTTTATCATCCTAGCCTGTCTTGTACTCCAGATGGATACTAACCCTCCTAAAATGCGGTACCTGGGACAGAACATAATACTTCAAACGTGTAGTCTGCACCATAAAAAGCAGAATGAAAATTATTCTAGTCCATCCTTCTGTCTATTTCAGAAGCGTTTATTAAGCAGCTATTAATCATTGGGTATTATATGGATACTAGTCACTGGTCCCACACTGTCCAGTATGGTGACTACTTGCCACATGTGGCTACTTAAATTTAAATTCACTATATTTCAATAAAATGAAAAGTTCGGTTTCTCAATAGCACTAGCCACATTTCAAATGCCCAACAGCTGCTTGGCTGGTGGTGCTTTGTTGGGCAACACAGATGTAGAATGCTTCCATCACTGCTGAAAAGTTCTCTTGGATAGTGCAGTGCCAGATAATTATTTTTTTTCTGACTACTCCAGTTTCTCTGTAAAACAAAACAAAACAAAAAAGTGAAAGAGGAGGGGGGCCTGGCTTAACTGTGTAGGTGGGAAGCAATTTGAGTAGCTAGTTGGATATGTAATTGGATGGATAAATGAAGAGGGGAGCTGGGTAGAGAAGTGGATGGAGAATCAGGTAGGTAGATTTCTCTTGTTCTAGATGATCTACTAACACAGACTAAAACTGAACTCGCATGCTATGTCACAGTGTTCACATCCTTCAGTCCTCCCCTAAATTTCCCCTTTCTCCTCACCTAAGCTTAAGGAGGTTGGAGCGTATGTAGTTCAAAGACAGAAAACAGATTCATAAAATTTAGGAGAGACTTCATGTCACTTCATCCAAGAGTGGGGGATATTTAAGAATCTCTGTGGCGTGGATCACACCTTCAGAAATTCCGATTTAACTGCTCAGGGGTATAGCCTAGCACTGGGATTTCAAAAGCTCCCCCATGATTTCCACGCACAGCCTGGGCTGATAACCACCGCTGGAGTCAAACTTCTCACTGTGGAAATCCCCTTCTGCAATGTCTCTGTCAGGCAGCCACCGAGCCTCTGCTTGGATGCCCCCAGGCATAGTTTGCTTGGCGCCTCGCAAGGCACCCATTTCATTTTGGGTAATCTTGCTCAAGCTCTTTCTCATGTAGAATTTCAGTTTGCCTCTTGGAATGACCTCCTGTGGGTTCTGGAGGGCACCACTGTGAATCACATTCTGATTCTCATATACACCCCAGTATCTTACTGTCTTTGCTACCTGCAGTATCTTTTCTCCTAGGTGGATGGATACCTCTGGCTCCTTCAACTCATCTTTATTGGGTAGGGTTTCTTCTCCCCTACGTTTCAGTTGGGCAGTGTTCACATTAATGTCTGGCCTGGGACCTTGCACGGTGTTCTGGAGGTAGTCTCAGACCACTTGAAAATCCCATCACATGCTAACCTGTACTTCTAGTTGACCATAAAGTTAGTGTGTGAGGGATGGGGGATTTTAATTTTTATTTATTTTTTTAAAGATTTCTTTATTTTCTTAGAGAGAGAAAGAGAGAGAGAAAGCACAAATGGGAAGGGCAGAGGGAGAGGGAGAGAGAATCTCAGGCAGACTCTGCTCTGAGTGTGGAGCCCGACGTGGGGCTCAGAACACTGAAATCATGACCTGAGCTGAAACCAAGAGTCGGATGCTTACCCTACGACCCCACTCAGGGGTCCCTGATTTTTTTGTTTTTTTTTTTAAAAACTTCTTGTATAAGATCATCGGTGGCAGCATTATTTGAAATAACAAAGAGTACTGGTTTATAGGGGACTGGCTAAATAAGCTGGTATATACACACAATGGATTCTCGACAGCAGTAACAAAGAATAAGAAAAACTTAAGTTGTGAAGTGGAAAAAACCGGGTGCAGGAAGATGAATGTAATGCTTTGCTTTTATGCAACCAACAGGGTAAGATTGGAAAATACATTTATATTCGCTTACAGTTGCGTATGGAAATGTTTCCTTCCCAGGCAAAGAGTGGGTGAGTTTGTGATCAGCCCAGTGTAAAAGATTGGAGATTCCTACACTCAGATTCCTCATCTGTGAGGCAATCCTGTTGTGTGCAGCAACTCCCAACCCCCGGGCCATTCCATACGGCCCCCGTGCAACTTGGCAGCATGGAGAACCAACGAGGACATCTAGCCACATGCCTGCTGTGCCCTTATAGGTCCTTTGTTCTTATCTAATTGTCATGTGCCTTTCTCTGTGAAAGAGTATCTGTGAAAAAGTGACAGGCTTGCTCGTTAGCTTGCAGGTAGGGTAAGATCTTAGACCCTTCACAGTTGTTGATGGGGAAGAGGTGTACAGGGATGAAGATGAGACTTCTTATTGTGTATCTTCTCATAGTATTATGTTTTGGACCAAATGATTGTGTGTATTCCCTTCTCGATCATAAATAGCATGTAATTTGAAATAAAAATGTTCCTCTTGTAAAGAAAACAACTTCTTTCATACAAATATAGATTAAGTTAATGGAAGTGTTGTATGCAGATTATGGGAAGTGATCATTTCTCAGCATCCTAAGGTGGTCAGAATGAAATGTCCAGTAAAACTCTCCCTGATTTCTGGTTGTCCTCAGTTTTCTGGGAATTCATCTATCTATCTATCTATCTATCTATCTATCTATCTATCTATCTATTATCTATCTATCTATCTATCTATCTATCTATCTATCTATCTATCTATCATCTATCTATCTCTATCTCTATGTCTACCTATCACCTACCTGTCATCTTTGTGAAAGATAATGGGACCTCTCTCCATTGAACATGTCAGTGAATAAACAGATTAATACAATCCAGGGTTCCCATTAGTTTATTTAATTTGGTTGACATCTAGACTTGTTTGTAGAAATTCAAACTCCTCATTTAGAGTAATTAAAGATTTTAATGAAGGCTGAAATATCTGGTTAGAACAAATTATTGGATGCCAATCATTGTAGGTTTTCTAGAACCTTGGGTAATGGACTACTAGATATTTGTGGAAAGATAAGCATCTCTGTTTAGGTGGAAGAGACACTTGCTCCTCTGAAGTCATATTCTACTATGTTGGACAAGAATCTAAGAAATTCTGGAAAAGCTTGAGAACTTGAAAGCTAAAGGTCGATGGGTGGGGGGAGGGAGAAGAACTGACATACACTTGCCTGGCTCTGTGTTCTAGATTTTCTCGTATGTGTTAGTTCATGTTATCCTCACGCCACTCTTCCCTCCTTGACACCGTCTTCACTTGGCTTCTGGGACACCAGGTCTTCTGGTTTTTCTCCTACTGCCCACTCCTTCTGAGACTCTCTTGTTGTGTCCTCCTTGTTCCTCTGACCTCTGATTTTTGATATACCTGAGAATGCCACCCTTTATTATCTACACTCATTTCATGACTTCAAACACTGTCTATATGACAACAGCTGTCCACTTTAGATCTTTAACCAAGAGCTCTCCCAACGGAGCCATATATCCAACTGCTTTCTAGACGTCACCACTTGGATGGCCCCCGGGGCATCTCGGACTTGACATGCCCCAGCCCTCTTTGTTACAGCTGGTGGTAACTCCATCTTTCCAGTCGTGCCGGTCAAGACTCTTGGAGCCTCCAAGCCTTGACCATTTCTCACTCACATCCAATCTGTTAACACATCCTTTGGTCTACCTTCTGCATTAATGCTGAATCTGTCTACTTCTCACCGTTCTACTCCTACTACCGTGTCCAATCCAGTGTCACATCTTGCCTGGATTATCATGGCAGCCTCCTTACTGGTCCCCTGTTTCTAACTTTAATTCCATAGTCTATCTCCACATGGCAGCCAGAACAGTTTTTACCAAACATAAATTGGATCATGTCACAACTTTGATGGAAATTCTCCACTGGTCCCCACCCTATTCAGAGAAAAGCCAAAATTCTTCAGGGGCTGCGCAGCTATACTGAACCCCTGCCCACCCCTCCCCTACATTTCTCTGACACCTTCTCTGGATACTCAACCCTCACTCCTCCTCTGGCCACACTGGGCTTCTTGCTCTTCTAAGAACATATCTAGGCACTCTGCCATCTCAGGACATTTGTACTTGTTATATCTCTGCCTAGGGCTCTCATCCTCCAGATACCTGTACAACTCATTCCCTCACTTCTCCCAAGTCTTTTCTCAAATGTCACCTCAGTGGGCTCCTTATTGACCCCCCTCAATTTAAAAGTGTCCACCTGCAACCCCACCCTATTCCCTTTCCCCATCTCCTACTTTATCTCTCTCTGTAGCACTCGTGACCAGCTGAGACCCTGTCATTTTTAGTTATTTATTCTCTGTGTTCCCAACTAGGAAATAAGTTCCACGAAGTCAGAAAGTTTGGTCTCTTCTGTTCCCTGACGTTGCCTGTGTCCCCTTGCCTGTCATAGGTGCTAATAAGTAATTTTTGAATGAACGGCTGAGGAACCCCATGAGGCAGTAACTCTTCTCATCACCATGTTGCACATAAGAATTCTGAGGCACAGAGAGGTTAAGCTACTTGCTCTAGGTCACATAGTCATTTCTGCAGACACAGTAATGAATCATTATCCACACTGAGGAGGATGAGGAATACATAAGAAAGAAAATCTTATAGTTGTAGATTCCGTTAGCACCAGATACCAATGAAGTCAAAAGTATCTAGGGTCTTGGATACAAGACCTGATCTTAACACCGGGTAGTTTTTGCAGGAATGATTACCACTGGGAGTCACCTGTGGGCAGGGCTCTTCCAGATGGGCAAGTAGAGTCACGGTAGCAGGCAGTGATGCAGTGATGCAGTGATGCAGTGATGCTCTCTTCTCCATATTCTTTGGATGATTTATCAGGTTCACCTGAGAGAATGATTCCCCTCAGAGACAAAGTGCTTACACACAAATACACACACACACACACACACACACACACATGCAATCCAAATTAGTGACTTCACTGAACTGGGATATCATTCAGCGTGTGGTCTTCTATCAGACATACCTGAGTTTAATTAAACTCCCCCTACCGTCAAGGATCAGCACTCTCCATTAGTAGCATAATGGATTTCCACTTCGGTGAAGTTTTGTTATAAAATGGATCTTAAATTACAGTACCTTTTTCATCCATCTGACTAGAGCTTGTTGGCATTTACTTCTAAAAGCATTCAGACAAGCCCAAGAAATATTGCAAGCGATCCGGTCGGAGTGTCTCTGGCTTTGACTGCCATAGACAGACCCCAGCTGTAGCATTGATGCTAGGGGAGGGTGGGGGACTGGGGGCACTGTTGGGGGAGGTCATGACTTCCATGTACAGTAGATGTCCACAATGAGGAAGTGATGCTGAAACTGAGAAAGGTGTTCACTGCCACACTGAAGGTCCCTACCCAGTGGGTAGATGCTGATGGGCAGGTGTGGCTATAGAATGCCTAGGTTTCTTTGAGTCAGGAACACTTGACTCAAGTCCCATCTTAGCCATTCGCTCTGTGTGCGACCCTAAGTTAGGGAATTGCTCTGAGCTCAGTTTTTCTTTTTCCTGAGCTCAGTTTTTTTTCAGCGATGAGAATAATAAAACCATCTACCTCCCACAGCTGTTGTGATAAGTAATCATGTGAAATAAGTTTCTAGGGAAGAACCTTAAACAGGTGTGACTCAAAAAATGTTAGATCTCTCATCCTCCTAAAGACCACAAGTATTAAGAAAGTCTCTTGTTTTTATTTTTTTTCAGGCTTATGTCCAATGATTTCGTTTTTAAATTGCCATCTACTCTTGGAGAGCCTTACTGAAATTCTTAAGGGCTTTGATCAACATTAGACCATCTTAGAGGATAATGAAGGGCCTGTTAATTAGTCTGTGCTTTGAGGTCTCTGAAAGGCTTGGGGGGATCATGTCCCATTAAAATCAGGAACCACTGTTACTTAAAATCGCCATGGAAATTCCAACCAAAACAACGAGGTGAGAAAAACAAAGGAGGAATATGAACAAGGAGGTTATAATGTCAGCCCTATTTCACAGCTAATGTGATTATCAATTTAAAAGTCCTAAAGGAAATTATTTTTAAAATATCAGTAAGGTGATCAGCTTTAAAAAAAAAGAAAGTAATTTTCTTTCCTACATACCAACCATTGTTCAGAAAACTCATTAGGCAAAAAAAAAAATATCTCATTTGCATAACCTCCGAAAAAAAACAAAACCAGATAGATAAAAACAATAAGAAACGTGCGAAACTGAGAACTAAAAGAACTATAGTAAGTACAGTAAGTACACGTATCATGCTCCCAGATATGAAAACTTGATATTGTAAAGTTATTAATTCTCTCCGAATTTATTTATAAATGTAATACAACTCCACTCAAAATTATATCTTTATAAGTAATTAACCAAATGATCCTAAGGTTTATCTAATAGGACAGAAGGCTCTAACAGACAAGACACATTTGGAAATGAATAATGAAGGAGAGCCGCATAATCAGACAATCTACATAAGAGACCTAATACATCCAAATAATGAAAAGAGTGTTTCCGGCACGAAAATCTCTTATTTAGAGATTTAGTGGTGTGGAATGTAAAGTACACAAACAGGATCGGGAATATTAAAAAGTATATAACAAAGCCGATGTTTCGAGCCTGAAGAGGACGTGGCGTTATTCACCCATTTATAGAGAAGGAAAATGGAAATGTACTTCATGCCATATATCAAACCGAATTAAAAAGGATTAGAGATTTATATGCATGAGATATTGAACCACAAAGATACCAAAATGTATAAACATTCGTGCAATCTTGGGATATGGAAGTCTTTACTAAATGGAGCCCCAAGGCAATGACAGTGTGGGCTTTAGGGCAAAAGGACACAGGATCGAGTCTCAGCTCTGCCTTGCACAGAATAGCCTCAGGTGAGTGACTGAGCCTTGCCAAGCCTCTGTTTGCTCATCTATAAAATGGGGATATACAAACCTACCTTGCAAAGTTGTGAGATCAAGCAAACATATGTAAAGTGCTTGGCCTAAGGAAGGCTCGATTATCATTGACTTTTATCTCACATTGGTTATGTATAAAGAAAGTAAACTTCCAGAGTGCAGAGGCTATTTTCTTCGCTCTATTTTGTCCCTCAGCAGATGGTTGTTGACAATAAGGAAAAAACAAATGCATCAAAGAATTTGACCATGTCATGCATTATTTGATCTAGGCTGAAAAATGAGTATTTCTTCCGTTCAGAAGTACCATGTGGGCTGGCACTCAAGACAAAGGAGTTGGGGTCACAGCTCACTGTGAGCCATTCTTTGGGATGGCTTTGGAGTTTAACAAGCCTCTCTGAGCTGACTCATTAGGAGAAGGTCCAGCTTGCATCTGGGAAAGTGTTCAAGGGTGCAGGGAAAAGGTCTCTGCTTCTTCAAAGGCAGAGAGGTGCGAATTGCTGTAAACCCATGTTGACTCGGGGACATCTAAACGCAGAGCCCAGTCACATAGGTTGAATGC
>CM052898.1:12299190-12315715 GCA_028534135.1 Potos flavus
GATGCTGGGCACGTGCACAGCCCTGGCCTCACTCCTACACACCGTCCCGTCGCGTAGGTGAGAAATTTTCAGATGTCCTTGTGGGAAACCGGCTTCTCTTGGGGCGAGCCGCTTTCCTCTCCCGTTCCCCGTGGAAGTGAGGGGGCCACTACTATTTCTGTTGGCTTGATTTCCACCATGTAAGGAGCGGGCATTTGAGAAGGATGTCTAACAGTGAAATGGTCTGACAATTCCTAGTTCCATAAAGCATGGAGGTGTCTTGGGATGATGCAAGAAAGCAAATCCTGAAATAGAGCGTCAAAGTCCCTGCGATCTTGAGAATATTAGTGGTAGAAATAAACAAGATGAAATTAAAAAAATAATAATAATGATAATAATAGTAAGGAGAGTTTTTGATTAAGGCTCCATAAGCAGAAAGGCCCCGCACTGTGGTCGGTGCCCCTTCCTTAGAGCAGATCTGGTCACTCATAGTGTTCTATCACTTTGTTCCAAGATACTGATTCAAAATGATTGTTTGTATCTCCTGAGTTTGGGACTTTATAAAGAAAATACAGGAATTACTTGAAAAGAACCCAAGTCATGTTTTGGGAGTTTTTGTTTTTGTTTTTTTAATTAGAAGCAAATGGGTTGCCAGTTTCTTTGAACATACATATACATCAAATTACAAATCCCAAAAGCCAACCCAGTGGTGTTCAGGGCACAACCTGCACAACCGTCCTTGACCACCCCTCCTCCAATCTACATCTTGGTAAAACCCAGTAGTGAAAGCCTCCAAAGATTTCTTGGTTTGGGTTCAGTCCGCTTCCTCTTTTATCCTTGTTTTTTTTTTTTCTTTTTCTTTTTTTTTTTTTTGCTGTTTGCTCACCTCTTTCTGCATCCCACACATGCCACACTGATCTACCCTAATTCAAACTGGACTTGCCACTTCCTTTTATTAAGGCTGACACATTAACTGCCAAGAGTATTTTTCTTTTCGTAGTTTCCCAAAGGCTAGACTTTAAAGTAGGTCATTTCCACTGCTGTGTCCACGGTGCCTTAGCTACTTTGCCCCATGGGATCTGTGAAAGCACAGATCCATTTAAATCTGAGAACTTAGAAGCTTAGGTTTCTTTTGCTGTGGCTCTGCAAAATGCTTGCTCCTTCTCTCCTTCCTCTCCTCCTTCCCTTTCTTATGAAAGCCTTATGAATATTCTAATTCTGAGGTACCCTTGGGTTTAGGCTTGCCGGGTTTATGAAAAGCCCTTAAATACAATGGTTGCATCTGAGGCTTGATAGTGGATGTCGGTTGATAATTTTGGCCCGGGATTCCACAAAATGACACTGTAGATGCAAACCCTTCCACCGACTTCACTGGCTGATTCTGCGTGGCTCTTAATTATTCAGGCAGTGGTCTCACAGGGCTCTGTTCTGATCTACCTTCTCGGTGACTTTTCTCTTTGACCGAGAAAAGTTCCATTTTTCTTCATAATGGGGTGAAGCCAGGAGGCCTGAGCTTCGGTCCTGCCTCTGCCGATGAATGCGAGACATAGGCTGTGGCATGTGACCCCTTAGGACCTCAGTTTCCCCGACAGTGCAGAGGGCAAGATCAGGCTCCCTCCGAGCCCTGCCGGTCCATGGCATTGGGAAGTCGGCTCTTGCTATGCGCCCTGCATTAAAGCAAGAAAAGTAAAGGGGAGCCACCGTGCCCGAATGGTTTTTCTTCTCATGTCTTTTCTGCTTATTTCACTATGACTTTAAGGAAGTGGGGTGAGAGACAGACGAGGTTATAGAGATGATTCGTCTCTCTGATCAATGGGGTTTTCACACCTTCTCTGAGCCCGCCCTGACAGCGGTTCTCCGCCTCGTCCTTGCCAAAGCCCAGACAGACAAGCCCACCGGAGAGCTTCTGGTTCCGCAGGTCTGGGGTGGTGGGGCCCCAGACCGCTTTTCTAACGGCATGTGGCTGAGAGCACTGCTCTGTAGGACTGCGCCCAAAGTTTATAACTCCTAAATTTCATTTCCTCACCTTGACCTCCCATGCACCGGATTGGCATTCCAAGCATGGGGGACTCACACTTCCATCCACTTGGGGGGTGGAGGGTGGAGGAGGAAAGGCACCAGGGCTCAGATCAAGTGACTCAGTCTGTCTCTGGCAGGGCCACTGACTCGCTTCGAGAGTGACTCGTATAAGAATTGGGCCCCCTGGCCGGGCACTCTCTGTGGCAGACACTCCCCCCGCCTCCGCCCAGACACTCCCCCCGCCCCCCTAGCCTGTGGAAGGTGCTTAGAGGAGTCTGCTTTGCAGCTGCAGGAGGAGCAGGGCAGAGGGGGAGAGAGGAGAGAGGAGGCTCCTGTTGCCTTGGGCTTCTGTCTTGGCTGTCTGTCTTTGAGGTCCTTTTGTTCTTCTGTCCTTGGATCCCCCGAGGAGCCCCCTTATCCTTCAAATATATTCCTCTGTTGGCTGAAACCAGCAGTCTCACATTTTAATGCAACTCGGCTTCCCCAGAGGGCTGGTTAAAATGGGCTACTGGGTGCTGCCTCCAGGATTTCTGATTGCGTAGGTCTAGGGTGGGACCCCAGAATCTGTCTCCCTAACAAGTTCCCAGTTAACAGGGTGCTGCTGCTCTGGGAACCTAGCTTTGAGAACCCCTGGCTTAAATAGCCTCGTCCTCAGTATTTCTGCTTGTGTGAGAATTGGTTAAGCCTCACGCCACTCCAGGCACCTCAGCGGTGCTTTGCATGTTGTAACTACCAGATCCCCCCGCCCCCACAAGAGCCCGTTGGGAAAAGGGGACGTTTCACTGCTATTTTACAGATGACCAGGTCCTGGTTGTGAGAGGTTAGTCACCCGCCTGAGGTTCCTCTCTCCGAGGGTGCAGAGCTGGGAGGCGAGCCCCCGGCTGCCTGACTCGGAAACTCATGTTCTTAACAAGCGCTCGGTTCCACTTCCCACTCTGGCCAAACTGGGTCTGTTGCCAGCCTCTGGAGTGCTGTTCTGCCCTCCCATCCTCCGAGGCTGTTCCAAAGGCTCCCTCTCCCATGAAGCTCCTCTAGATTTCCTAATCTCTGCCCACTCATAGTCCAAACTGTGGATAACATGGTCCTCAGAGCATCCGTTGCACTTTTTAAAAATTTAAATTCAATAAATTAACATATACTGTATTATTAATTGCAGGAGTAGAATTCAGTGATTCATCAGTTGCATATAACACTCAGTGCTCGTTACATCTCGTGCCCTCCTTAACGCCCATCACTCAATTACCCCAGCCCCCTCCCCTCTAGCAACCCTCAGTTTGTTTCCTAGAGTTGAGAGTCTCTTATGGTTTGTCTCCCTCTCTGATTTCATCTTACTCTATTTTTCCCTCCCTTCCCCATCACTTCATATCAGTCAGAATAGTCAAAATTAACAAGTCAGAAAACAACAGATGTTGGCAAGGATTCAGAGAAAGGGGAACCCTCTTACACTGTTGGTGGGAATGCAAGCTGGGGCAGCTGCTCTGGAAAACAGTGTGGAGGTTCCTCAAAAATTTAAAAATAGAGCTACCCTACGACCCAGCAGTTGTGCTACAGGGATTTACCCAAAGGATACAAAGCTAGTGATCTGAAGGGGCAAGTGCACCCCAACGTTTATAGCAGCAATGTCCACAATAGCCAAACTATGGAAAGAACCTAGATGTCCATCAACAGATGAATGGATAAAGAAGCTATACACACACACACATATATGTGTATATATGCGTATATATATAATTATATATATTAAAATACATACTTTTATATATTTTTAAAAAATATATAATATATAATATATAAAATATATAATATATAAAAATATATAATATAAAAATATATAATATAAAATATATAATATATAATAAATTTTATATATTTTTTAAAAATATATAATATATAAATATGTAATATATAATATATATGCAAATATATAATATATAATATATGTAATATATATTATATAATATAAAATATATAACATATAAAATATAATAATATATATAAAATATAGAATATATATAATATATAAATATATAATATATGTATAATGGAATACTATACAGCCACCAAAAGGACGAAATCTTACCATTTGCAATGACATGGATAGAACTAGAGAGTATTATGCTAAGTGAAAAAAGTCAGTGAGAGAAAGACAATTATCATATGATTTCATCCCTTGCACCTTATGTTTGTCTTACGGTATTTCATCTTGTATCTTAGCTTCTTGTTTTCCCAGCTCCATTGCATGAGCTTGAGCCTGTGAGCTCCTTGAAGGAGGTTGGTGGTGATGCTTCTTCATGTCTGCGTTCACCGCCCCCTCCCACACACACACTCCCAGCGCCCGCTCCAAGCCTCAGATATATCCTGCCTTTGACAGATGCCTGTTAGGTTGAACTAGAGAAAGAAAGAAAAGGCTTGTTCTTGATGCGGGCTGTGCCACTGGCAGCCTGCAGGGTGTTTCTCAGGAGTGGATGACCCTGGGGGGGAAGGAAGGGCAGGAAGCAGGACTGGGAAAAGGGAGGAGCTGGGCTGCCCCGGAGTCTCAGCCTTAGAGCCACAAAGGGCAAGCCAGTGGAGGAGCGCGGTCCTGGGAAGGGGGTGGGACTCTTTTCAGCCAAGGATGTGCCAAGAAGTCTGACAGCTGAGGCTGTGTTGCCAGAACTCCCCACACCAGGGGGGCACAAGCCCTTCAGCCCTGCAGGGTGCTTGGGGCGCAGAATCCCTGTATGTGGCTCGGCCACCCTCTGGGTCCTAGTGCTCCCCTTCCAGTCCCTGCCACCTGCTTTCTGCCTCTTAGACTCATCTCGGGCACTTGAGGTAGTCCCCGGTGTGCGGGAGCATCCCAGCTGACTGCCCCTGGTTGTGAGAGGTTAGTCACCTCTCCTTTTTCCTTGCCAACTGTGAAACACATGGGCTGGAGCTGCGGGTCACAGACTATGGGTCCTGGACTTGGGGAGCTGATGAAAAGTCCTGGAAGATAGGGAAGGGGTTCCACAAGGTGTCTGTGGAAGGAGCTAGGCAGCATTAAGCAAGCATAGGGAGAGGGAATGATTAACCTCAATCATGCTGGTTCAATCGTGGTCATTTCCATGGGCCCCACACAGGACTAGGGAGGGGGCAAGGGAGAGAGTGGGCATCAAAGATGGGCAGAGCTGAGCTCGAATCTTGGATTCCTCACTGATACGCTATGTGACCTTGGGCAAGTCACTTGGCCTCTCTGAGCTTTTGTTTGGAAAAAGATTTAAGGTGACTTGCAAACAGAGGTAACGCCCAGAAAAATATCTCAAGTAAATGAATGAAGAAATGGAGGGGAACAAGCAGACACCAGTGAGTCAGGCCACAGAGGCTGTGCTCGGAGGCTTGGCACATTTGCTAGAGGACCTCTGACAATCTGGGTCTCAGTCCAGCAGCCAGTAAAAGGAACCAAACCCATCTAGTTTCAGATTCTCGGGACTTAACAAAATCAGGCAAGGTAGTCCTGGATTCAAGGAGAGAAATGTCTCCATGGGTCTTCTTGGAGAAGACACGCGCATTGCAGAAGCCCATTCTGAAGTATTTTACACAAGAGCATCTTTTAAAAAAATGGCTAAGTTTGGAAAGCCCCGTCTATCAGACCTCCTCCTTGGAGAGTCCCACATCAACGTATTAAAGGCTCCGTAAGGGGCGCCTGGGTGGCTCAGTGGGTTAAAGCCTCTGCCTTCAGCTTGGGCCCTGATCTCAGGGTCCTGGGATCGAGCCCCATATCGGGCTGTCTGCTCAGCAGGGAGCCCGCTTCCCCCTCTCTCTCTGTCTGCCTCTCTGCCTACTTGTGATCTCTCTCTCTCTCTGTCAAATAAATAAAAATAAAAAAATAATAATAATTAAAAAAAATAAAGGCTCCGTAAATCTCAGAGCAAACAAACTAGCTTCCAGTCTCAAGCCCAGGAGGGTACCTTCGTCTTCTTGCTCCTGTCCTTGTTTCTCTGTAGCCCCTGCTAACCAGCGCATCATGGCGCACACCACAGCAACTACTGGGGCGATGTAATCAACGTCTTTAACAAAATCTACGGAGTCTGCGCGGCCGTGCGCTGGAAGGAGCCATTTTAAAACGAAACGTTCGTCAATGTAGGTCAGTGATGACACGCGGTAGCACAAATCAGGACGGGGCGTTTGGGGTCGGGGAGGTGGGGATGGAGGGCAGCACCTGCCCGCCTCACACCTGCCTCGTTGAATGCGTGCAGATTACTCTCCCCTTTCAGGACCCAGACGACAGTCCCTTGCTAAGGGATTAGGGTCATTCTTAGTAGATGAGCTCTTCCTTTCTTTCTGGATTAGGGGAGTTGAAATTTGTCATTTATGGGTTTCCTCAAAGCCAAAGTAACCGTCTGGGGACTCCTTAGTGGAGCGGAAGTACACTACTTGGAACTACACACACGTTTTTCCTGACACGAAGTTCTGGCGAGTAGGAGAAGGCGAGGCCTGGTGTGGCGGGCTCGTTCCCGGGGCCTCCTGCAGAAACCCTGGGCCTGCTTCTGGAGTGTGGCCAACGCGGAGGGACAGTCTGCAACCTGGACCTTGGCAGCCCAGGCCTGTTTCTTTGGGTGGGTCCGGTTGGGAGCTCCCACAGAAGCAAGAGGCTGCCCCTCAAAGTCTCCCCACTCTCCAGCTCACTGTCTTTCCAGGCTTGGGCCATGGCTCTCCTTCCATCCTCAGAGCGTGAGGATGCGGGGGGAGTCACGTGACCCTCAGATAGGGGAGAGGCCTGACAGGTGTCTCCTGGGGGTGGGGCTCAGTGACCGGTCTCGGCCAAGGGATGAACTGAAGATCTAAAACAGTGACGTATGAAACTCCCCCCGGGGCTCCTGATAGAAAGTCAGATGTCCACGCTGCACACCAGACCTCTCGGCGTCTGAGTTTCCAGGGGGAAGATCCTGGGTGTCTGTAGTTTAGCAAGTCTCAGGCGGTTCTTGCGACGGGGCAGGCCTGGGGGCTCGCCAACCTGCCCCTTATCTCTGCTGTGAAGATGGCTCCCCATTATTGCTTCTCATCTGAAAACCGGAGCCATTTCCTGGCTGAAAACGTCCAGAGAAGTTTGCTGGGGGCGGGGTGGGGGCGGGGTGGGGGCGGGGGCAGCCCTGACGGAGGGGTCCTTCTGAGTTCACAGCTGTGCAGCGCTCGGATGGGCCTTTGCGGACTCCCCCCGGGCCCCCACCCCAGCACTTGTCAGTTTATTCGACCTCCGCATCCGAGGTTTGCCCAGACCCAGCTTGTCCACGGAGCTTTCGGTAGGACCTGGAACCCCGGGCGCGCTCTCCCTTCCGCCTGAGTGCCTAGCGCGGTGTTTCTCCAACTTGAACTCGCCTACTGGCCATCTGGGGATCTTGCTAAAATGCAGATTCTGATTCAGTAGGTCTGGGGTGGGACTTGACAGTCAGCCTTTCTGATCAGCTCCCAGGTGATGCGAACGGTGTGGACCCACGGTCCTCACACTGAAGAGGGATGCCCCGACCGGGTAGGAGCACTGGGTGTTGTACATGAACAATGAATCTTGTAACACTGAAAAAATAAAATAAAAGTATTTGGAGGGGGGGGTAAAGAAGGATTGAAACTAACAACCTTCAATTTTCAGTGCTTAAAGTAATTTCCCTCTTGCAGCTTTTAGATTATCTGTGTGACTCATCTCTCCCTCTGCCTGTCCCCTGCCCATCCTCACACCCACTCACTCCTGGGATGTGTCACCTTGCTTTGTCATGGCAACCTCCTCTCCAGGGCACGGAGCCTGTTGGTGCTTCCCCCATCCACACCTTGTTAACCCCCCCTCTTGGTTGTTTCCGTACCTGGCCTCAGCTGTCACTCTCTTCTGTCACTTGCTGTCCTTTCTGCAGAAGATCCACACGACCTCCAAGAGGAAGGGGACAATTCACTGGTCATGGAGGCTCCCCACAAGAACCTCATGGATTCTTACTATTTCATTGCTGTTCACCTTACCCCATGCCACCGGGCAATGTCCACGTTGTCCTAACTGGCATCTGTGGATCAACCCATAATGGGACAAAGTGGGGACTGGCCTGGAGCAGGGCTCAGCTTAATGGCTGGGCTGCCCAGTTGCACCGGAATGAGTGTCATATGGAGCAGCCTACCCAGTGTCCCCGAGGGTGTCGTGACCCAGGTCCCAGATTCCACCCAACCAGCTCAGTGCAGTGGTTGGTGCCTGGTGCCTAAAGTTATAGACACCATCTAAATGCATATCCCAAACCCACAAGATCTGTCCTTTAGGGCCACACTGCAGATCAGGAGTATCAAGGCTGGGGACATCCAGGGCAAGGGGAGAGCGTCCTCCATAGCTCAGCAGGGTTTCAGGGCCCCACATGGATGAACTAGAATTCACAGGGTGTGCTTTCAAGCCAGAGATGGATAACATTGCTCCAGAAAATTAAGGGGTGCATGCCAGAGTTTCTCTTTTCTCTGCGGTGAAGACAGCCCGGTACAAGATACAAGACTAGCATTTGAAGGCATACTATTTCGGGTGGCGTTGGTGGAGTTTGAAAAGAGGTGCCCAGGCTTTCCCCTTTATATTATTATTTTCAGTATTATTTATGTACTATTTATTATATTATTATTTGTTTTTATGTTATTATTTTTTCAAGTGGGTTGAAAGCGGAGTTGTAATCTGATGGACGATCTAGCACAGTTTGCCTTGCTAGAAGCCACGATTTGGGGGGAAACCTGGTCTCTGTGGTAGAAAGACAAGCTCTTTATCTCATCAAGTTGTGACTTTCGGCACCTGTTTCTGTTGAGTTGTTTATCCTTTTCTTGCACATTTTTTAGAACGCTCTACATTGTAGATTTCAACACTTTATTGGACGTGTTAGCGCAAGTGTCTTTCTCAAACAATTATGTTTACACTGAGTTTGCGATGGTTCTGCAAAAATTTGAAAAAATTATATCATCGGACATGTTTGTCTTTCTTTGATAGCTTCTGAGTTCCTGGGCCACTATGGGTAGTCAAAGGAAAAGTGACTGATTTTTGTGTGTTCCAGAAGTTTCTTTCTCTTGGGTTTTCTAGGTGTCTGGACATGCAAAGTTTTACCAGTGTTTTTTCTTGTTGTACTCATCATATTTGTTAGACCCTCTAAGATAATATTAAATTAGAATGATGGTGGCAGGTATCTATGTGTAGTTTCTGATTCTCATTGGCTTAGTTTTAATATTTTACTATTTGGGGGGATATTTTTTGAGGATTTTTAGTAACAGAGTTCATCGCAAATAGTTCCATGATTTCCCTTGTTTTGGAACTAATTGCTGCACTTTTATCCAATAATTCCTCAATTATTACAATCATTTTGGTTTTGTTCTTTAATTTTTTAAAAGTTTTTTTTTAATCAGTTAATGCAATCATTTGGGTTTTGTTTTTTAATTTTTTAAAAATTTGTATTATGTATTCATTTAAGCAACCTCTACACCCAATGTAGGGCTTGAACTCACAACCCTGAGATCAAGAGTCATGTGCTTTCCCAACTAAACCAGCCAGGTGCCCTGGTTTTTGTTCTTTAATTTATTTGTCAATCCGATGTATTAAGAGAATGGAGCTCCTAATTTGTTCCACCTTTTCATGGTTACATAATATCACTTGACCATAGATTATTATCCTTTCGATGCACTGCTGAATTTTATTCAGTCATGTTTGGATTTTTACAAACTTATATAAGTAAGGACCATTTATATTTTATTCTATCTTTACAACAGGCTGACCTTACAAAATTAAATAGGAAGTTTTCCATCTTTTTCTATGAGCCGCAAACACTGGAATATCATAAAAAGAATCTATTCTCAAAAGATTAAGTAGAACTTAGCTGTGAAAACATCTGTTTCTTGTGGGGTTTTTTTTTTTAAGTAGATATTACTTTACCTTCCTAATTTTCTATTATTAATTGATCTCTTCATATTTCCCTCTTCTTGGCTGAATTTTGATAATTTAAAACTTTCCAGGTAGTCTCCTGTATCCTTAAGATTTTCAAATGTATTGCCATGATGCTCTCTGTAGAATTCACCTGTAATTGGACAATCCCTTCCACATTCATGAGTATGTCTCCTTTCTCATCCCTGATGAATGGCCAATTCACAGAAGGACACATCAAAATGGCAAAAACAAAATAAAACAAAACACACACACACACACAAACACGTGAAAACACACAGAAGTGTTACATTCAAAGCAAAATACCACTTTATGCCCATCAGACTAACCACCATGGGAAGAGTGGGAATGCCCAGGTAAGGAGTTTATGAAGTGGAGGCAGAAGTGGGATCTTTCCTCATACGCAGTCTGCAGAAAACGTAAATTACTGTAATGGTTTCGGAAAATAATGGGGAAGGGTCTTTCAAACTGAGAACACATATCCTGTGTCTGCTCCAATCCCATTCTTGGCATTGATGCCATAGAGATAAAAGTACCAGTGACTGGTGTGTAAGGATATTTAAGTACAAAGAAAAAAAAAAAAAAGCCTGGAAAGTGATTAATTCTAAATACTAGAAAGGTTTAATCAATGAGGGCCCGTCCATACCCTAGAAGTATTATTATGCCATTAAAAAGAAGGAACTCAAGCTAAACCAGCTGACTGGTAAAAATTTTCTGCAAGGTATTGTTGAATGAGGAAGTCAGTTGCAAAGAGCTATGTATTATGGGTTATAAACAATGGCAAAAAAACCAAAAAAGCAAAAACAAAACAAACAATCCTATGTATGGATATGGTGCATTGGGACAGAGAACGTGGTCCTCCATGAGATGTGGGCACTATAGGTGGGAGGACAGGGGATGGAGAGGCTGGTAGGAAAAAGAAAGAAACTAAAACTATGCTAAAAAGAAAAACATGCCCTCACCCGTGCATGTATAATGTAATGCCATAAGTGTAAAATTTTATGTGCAAATATGTATTTTTTATGCAGAAACTGAGAGAAAGATGGAGAGTTAAGTATCTATCTGTTGAATGGAGGGAATGCCCATAATTTACCATAAAGTGAAAAATTAGTAAGCTGGGGCGCCTGGGTGGCTCAGTGGGTTAAGCAGCTGCCTTCAGCTCAGGTCATGATCTCAGGGTCCTGGGATCGAGCCCCGCATCGGGCTCTCTGCTCAGTGGGGAGCCTGCTTCCCCCCCTCTCTCTGCCTGCCTCTCTGCCTACTTGTGATCTCTCTCTGTCAAATAAATAAATAAAATCTTAAAAAAAACAATTAGCAAGCTGAAGGGGAGTAAGTACCATACAGTTATATATCTGTGAAAGCAAGCAAAGCGAACTCTCTGTGTGGCTATGCTTGTGTTTCTGTTTGTATGAGCAAGGGGAGGGCGGAAGGGGAGATGATCACCTTTGCAATTATCATCTTTATATAGTAAGATTTCATTTGCTTCAACATGTATGTATTATCTTGGTGACCTGAAAACCACCAAAAAAGGAAAAGAAAGCACAAAAAGAGAAAGAAAAACTAATCTGTAATTATTATTAACATTTTAAAATATAAGCTATTCTGGTCCTTTCTTTATTATAAAAGGCGGTCGGATACTTACTGAGGGAGTAGGTTGTCCCTCTTCTTGTGACGTTAGCAGCCACCGATGGCCGTTGCCTGCATGTATGGATTTGTAACCCATAATGGTTACAAAGTGGTGATATTATCATCCTATTGTTTCTTCTTGATTTATTAGCTGGACTCCTTCTATAAAGAGAAACATCCTCTCCTCTACTAGTTGATTGTAATAATAATTGTTTTTATTTTTTATTTTTTTATTATGTTAGGTTAGCCTCTGTACAGTACAGTAGTACATCATTAGTTTTTGATGTAGTGCTTATGCTAAGTGAAGTAAGTCAAGCAGAGAAAGACAATTATCATATGGTTTCACTCATATGTGGGACATATGCAATAGTAATTTTAAGGACTCTACTGGTCAGATCATCTTGCTGTGGCAGAAGTCAGTATTTAGTTTTTACACACACACACACACACACAAGCACCCCATTCAACACTTGTTCCTCAGAACATACACTTCCTGAAATCACTCTAATCTAAGCAGCATGCTTGACCACGTCCCTGTTTCTTTTTCTTTCTTTCTTTCTTTCTTTCTTTCTTTCTTTCTTTCTTTCTTTCTTTCTTTCTTTCTTTCTTTCTTTCTTTCTTCTTTCTTTCTTTCTTTCTTTCTTTCTTTCTCTTTCTTTCTTTCTTTCTTTCTTTCTTTTATGCTTGTAAGATATTTTTTCCCCAAATACTTTTATTTTATTTTTTGCGTTACAAGATTCACGTCCTTGTTTCTTATCCCACAACGATTCTACACTTTCTTTGAATCCACCGTCTCTAGTCCAACCCAGTGTCCTCCACGACCAGATCAAACTTCCTGAAAGAACCCACCCTTCATGTTCCCATCATGTTTCTTCAAAAAGGTACTGATACTGACACTTATGCTCCAGATGGACTCGTTGGAAGGACGCACGACAAAGTTACGGAATGGAAGCATGAGCTGGGCAGCCTGGTGTCGGGAAGGACAGCGACTGAAAACTCTAGGGGGGTCTCAGCCTCTGGAGTTCACGGACATGCTTTCCAGAGCCTTGAGATAGCTCACTTCTACCCACCTTTGGCCCCAGAATTGTCTCAATCAAAGGTTCAAAACGATTTTGTTCGAAATTTTTGAATCTGATCATGCAGTGTGGGTCAGCTCCACAGCCAGGGAGCAGAGGGAATTTCTGTGAGTTGACTGACACCTTTCTGGACGTTCATCGAAGTCCACCCCTTGGCTACACGCAAACACACACCTGACCTTTCTTCCCGATTATCCAGAGATAACCCTGGATAATAGGTCACTGCAAAAGCACTCAACTCCTCCATGGAGGCGGTGGGGAAATGCCCGAAGTTGTCACCCGCTTCTGCACCTAGAGTGAACCTTGACTTCCCTGTCCATGCTCTCCCAGGGATGCCAGTTTCTACTGGACTGTCACCGTGAGCCTGTTGATAATCCGCAGCCTGGGAACCAAGTGCTAAATGTAACCATGACCGACGTTACTGATACACAATCTGGTGAGAAGTAAATAGGGAAGAGAAGCACGGGCAGAAACAAGACTTATTTTTGCAACTGGCATTTAAGACCCTCCTCCATAACTGTTTCATGTTCCCCTTTCCTTTGGCCACCGCCTCCGTGGGTGGAGTCTTTTGGAGTGGCTCAGTCTGTCATTCCTCAGCCATCTGAGGTATCCCTAGACGGTCCATATAGGACCATAGTAGTTTCGGTTAACTCTTATTTGGGATCTAATAATACAAGATGCACAAAACGTTCCCCTAGATTTCATATATGTAATCTTCCAGAATGTATATCTTTCACGGGGTGGGGCATTTCTCTAATCATGCAAGGAAATGATGGCAAGGTCAGGTGGCATTCTCGGTTTCCAATGAAGAGGAAATTTTGGGGTCACTTGGGCTCTAACACCCTGTGACCAGTGGGGCCTGGAGGTGTGAGGACAGGAAGTCACATTTATGAGTGGATCGTTAGGTAAAAACATGAGCTATGTCATCACCTCTTGCCTCTGTCCACCCATCTCCACCTGTGGTTCCTGGACCTATGCCTTCTGGTTCTGGTTCAGAGGCTAGATCAGAGGCTAGATCATCTCAATCTTCAAGATCCTGTCTCAGCTGCTAACTCAGCTGAATGTTAAAAAGTTAAAAAGCTAGGGATTTTTCAGGCACAGGAATTAAAAAAGAGTGTTCTACCAGTGTACATCTTTAGGTATCTCTTAAGACTTCCTGATACATCTATAGTTCTTGAAATAACCACACAGATGTTACTCTTCTTTTTTCTATTTTAACTCCTTCTGCATCACAAGAAACAAAACAACACATAGAGATTTTGACAAGTACCCAGGATGGATATAGTTTATGTGAGAATGCAATGCCATTCAAAAAATAGGGTTGAAGGGGTAGGTAAAAAGCATGGTTAAAATAATCTAATTTTGACTTCAACTTTGACCTTAGTCACTGGAAGGGCAAAAATCTAGATGCCTGCCTCAATGTCATTTTGGGGATTTCTGAACTTATGGCTGCTCAGCGGTCATGGGATCGTGTCATTTCCCATTGGAAAATGCATGCAACGGAAGCGGAAGCTCATTGTAAATAATCGGATACTCGCTTTCAATATAAGGAAGCATTTAGGTGTCCCTGAGAGTGAAAAATCTCCTTACCTGCTTTATGTGTTGAAGTCCTGTCAATCAATTGAAATATGAATGTACATTGACTATGGCAAGAACAAAATGTGGCCAAAACTGATGATAATACCAGCTGTCCCTTTTAGGTACGAAAATCAAGATGTTTCAAACGGTTAAACAAATACACAAAATAAAATGAAGTTAAAACAAATAAGAAGAGAGAGTGCATGTCCTCTGAAACACGTAGTAAGCACACTGTGTCAGCTATGGGCAGACAGATGAACATGAGCGTAGAAATAGCATTAAAAGCCAGACAAGAAAGAAAGGAGGTCATGGAGATTCAGTGCAATCACACTGACTTCTCTTATGCTTTTACTTTATTTGCCCGCCAAGAGATTTCTGGGTCTTCTACGAATAACAAAAAGTGAATCTGAAGGAAAAAAAAAAAAGTGTATTTAATGGAAAACCTTGACTGGTGCCAAGTGTTGTGTAAGTATCACAGAGAACAGAAAACACAGGGTAATGTGATGAGTGGTTTAGGGATTACAAGCATGGTATGTTTTGTTCACACCTTTCAGAAAGCACCCACAACACAGCATAATGCAGCAGAATTGCTCGGCGTAAGCAAAAAGGTAGAAGGCCACTTGTATTATTCAGTTTTTAGCCAAAGGTAAACTACATGGCATCTCCAAAACAGTGAAACTGCTTTGATACACACTTATCCCAAATGCTCAAACAAATGGCATAACATCCATGATGTGTTAGAAAGGCTGCGTGATCAAAAGAAGTGAATCAGGGGCACTTAAGCGTCTGACTCTTGATTTCAGCTCAGGTCATGATCTCAGGGTTGTGAGATGGAGCCCCACGTTGGGCTCCATGCTGGGCGGGGAGCTTGCTTAGGATTCTCTCTCTTCCTCTGCCCCTCTGCCCCTCCACTCACCACTCACCCTGATCTCTTTCTCAAAAAAAGAAAAAAGAAAGAAAGTGTAATCATGCACTTGACAGATAACGGTACTGGCATAGAACCTGCTAACAACCAACAGTTGCATATGGAAAAATAGCTGATTTACTGGAAGGCTTTGAAGAAGTCATCTTGAAAGCACAAGTGTTTTGGACTCGACATGCTGTAAGGTCCTGCTATCCTTCCACTCCAGAGCTGGTGTGCAGTGAGAGCTGAAATGCAGACAGAATCTGAAACAATTTTTGAAAATATTGAATGCTGGTCACATTGCTTCATGGCACATTATTCGATTCAAGGTTTAAGAACAAAGTTTTCTCAAGCGCTTGTAGGGAACCCCAAGTGCGTGGGGAAATATTAGAAATTTAAAAATGAAAGTGAAGGTGATCATCGTAATCCTGTGTCTTCGCCTGGCTTCCCCAGAAGGCAGAGCCTGAGGTCCGGGCTTTTGTGCCAGAACCTCATCAAGGTATGTGACCTCAGGTGGCATAAGTGAGGGACGGGATGGTAAATAGGGAGGGAGCGAGGAGTACAAGGGTGGGCTGTGGCCACTGCTGGAAGCTGAGTTGCTTCTCAGGATTGTCCATCTGGCGGTTAGATGGACATTTAACTCAACCAGCTGCTCTCGCCCATTGGCCAAAGCTCTGCCCACTGGCCACTGAGTCCCCTGCATTTGCAGCTCGCACAAGTGTGGGTGCCTTGTGTGATGGAAGCATCCCGGGATAGGTGGTGAGCGGCATGGCCCTGAACCGGACCAGGTGCCACCAGGCGGCACCTGTTGTGAGGTGGGCTGGAGCCCCCGGCAGAAAAAGCTGAGAAGATTGGAATTGGCTCTTAAGAGGTATTCAGACAGTCAGCTTCTGAGAATACTGTTCCAAAGGCATCTTCTTCAAACAGCACTCAATGAAATTGCATAATCACCAGCGATGGTATCTTTAATTCCAGGAGTTGAGGAAGAGATAAACCTTGGCCGATGACCACAAGAGATGAAGAAAGGAAAGCTTAGTAATTTGGTGATGACAGCACTTCCGTGGGCGCTTCCCCAAAATGGCACAGCAAACACAAAACCTCGCTCCTCCACCAACTTCAGTTGGAGGCAGTAGCTGTGTAGTATCTTACATGTGCCACGTACTGACCACAAGAGCCACGGAACGCTGAGGGTGCAGAGGAGTGATTATCTCTGCACCACGATGTCAAACTTTAAGAATTAGAGCACTCACTTTGAAGAATACAACTGCAGTGATAATTACACATTTTGATTTGTTCTTCAATCTCAGCAATTTTTTTCTTTGGTGGTGCCCATCCATTCGGGCCTTAGATGTGGCTAGGTATTGAGTTTTAGCTAACACTGGACCATTCGGCATACCTAGAAGGTGCAGTTGGTTGGCCTCTCATTTAATATTATCCTAATAATCTAATAAT
>CM052898.1:12322727-12370551 GCA_028534135.1 Potos flavus
TAGCTCCCCCATTCAACACCGGAAGACTCTATGGCCAAGCTGGTTTGGACTATACACATTTGGAGGGGAAAACGGGGAGGACTCACAGAACGTGGAAATCCAGCTTCGCGGCTGCGTCACGTGTTTGGGATTTCCAGATCCGAGGGGGATTCAGGTCACCTCTCGGGATAGCGCTTCATCCCAAGGAGTTACAAGGAAGTGAGGACCCACGGGAACTTCTTCAGCCTTGAATCAAAGAAACATTTCCATCTGTCATGCGGTGACAGAGTTTCATAGTCTTGGATTCTCTTTGGCCCCTGTTTGCAAGGCTCTTGTTCTCCTGGGGAGGACATTCAGACTCCCCATGAGAAATGATCTTTTGACCCGTCTGTCACTCTAGACTCGATGCCCATATTGGAGGGCGCCTTGTGCCCGCCCTCCTTTCGGGGAGCTGGCCAGCCTTTGAAATTACTGCTAGGCGTCCAGACATTGAATCCACACTGGACGGGTGGCTCTGCTCCCGCTGCCCCGTGCGTGTCTGGGCTCTAGATGCCGAACGTCCGCCAGCAGCTGGGGAAGACGCTGGTTCCTCTCCGCGGTTAGGAGGGTCAGCTGCATGAGCACAACTCCTGTCACCTGCCACACAGCAGCTCATGCATACACAGTTCCTTCCTTCTTTCCTTCCTTCCCTCCTTCCTTCCTCCCTTCCTTCCTTCCTTCCTTCCTTCCTTCCTTCCTTCCTTCCTTCCTTCCTTCCCTTTCTTTTTATGGCAGTATAATTTAGATGCAGCAAAGTGCACTAATCCTCGGTGTGCACAACTTGGTTAAGTTTTGACACGTATATACCCACATGAACACCCCCCCCCAACTGAGATGATAGAGCCTCCTCCTATCACCCCAGAGAGTGCCCTTGTGCCACACCCAGAGGTAAGGGCCACCTGACTTTGGTCACCATGGACCATCACGTGCTTCTCCTTTAAATTCATATACATGGAAACATAGACGCTATCCTCTTCTGTGTCTGGCTTCTTTTGTTCGGTATAATGCCATAACCATATTTGCCAGAGTTCTGTTGTTAGACATTCAGGCTCTTTCCGTCGATCGCTATTATGGACCGCCTGTTCTCAGTGTGGCTGCCAGTGCTCTGATATCCCCACCAAGGAGGATGCTCCCAGTGTCCCCAAAGCCACCTTCACCATGGAAGTCCGAGAATCCCCATGGTTCCCCAAGAAAGAGGAAGAATCCCTCCCTACCACCTGTGTGTCTTAGCAATGATGCGAGGGTCCCATGACTCCCAAACCGATTCACCTTTGGCTCCAGATACACTTTATGGTGAGTGGGGCTGGGGGGGAGGGGGTCATTGCTCTGTCCTCCTAACTCCTGATGTCTCTGTCCTCCAGGTCCTTCCCAGAATGACCCCCTTCCCGGCCCCTGCACCACATCCCCCATGCCCTGTGCAAATCATCACACCACGCGGACACTTGCAGACTATCTACCTCCTTGCTTATTAGATATGTCCAGATGTGGTGGCAACCCTTTAACTCCACTGGGAAGGCTGCTCTATGAATTTTGGGTATGTCTTTCGGGGCAGTGCCCAGACATGGAGCTCCTACGATGCAGTGCACCGATGAAGGTATGTTAATAGGCCCACTGTGACTTCAGATCGGATCACACCTGCACCTCTGTGTTCAGCTCTATGCAAAACAGGATATCATGCAGGACTTTTCCTGTTGCCCCAGAACTGGCAGTTATGGCCCGAGGCTGAGGGCAGGGAGGTGTTAAGTACCTTACAGTTCTAAGGAAAACCACTGACACCTGGGGTCACACATCGTCCTTGGGGGCCTCCTAGACTGACAGAATCAGCTCTGTGCCCCTGGTTGCCGTGTCAACTCGTCGCACCCTTGCCCTACAAGGAGGCAGATTTGAGCAGGAAAGGGTTGTAGGAATGGGTGGGCTTGATGGGGAGGTGAGAGGGAAGGGTCCTCTCCTCAAAGCCAAGGGCGGGGGTTCTGAAAAACCATGTGAGGAATGGGAGCTTGCAAGAAGGGGAGTTTGGCACTTGCTTGCTGGGTGGCACGTCCTCTAGGTAGCAGGCCAGCTGAGCAGGAGAAGAGGGGATTGGAGAGAGGAGATGGTGGAGATGGGACAAAGCAGTGAGGCAGCAAGGAGGTCCCGAGGATGTGAGAACACAAACATAGTGTCAAAGTGACAACGTCCCAAGACATTTCCAACCTCGGTCACTCCCCAAACCCAGGGCCGGCCCTCCCCTAAATTCGTGGAGGTCAGCTACCAGCCCAGAGGCCCCTTCTCTCTGATGAGCTTCCTCTCGGTGGCCCTTGGTGGCCCTGGCAGCTGCTGGTTAATCAACCCTGAAGCCACTTCAATTTGTTAAGGAAATCCTAATAATGAGAAGCAGACAGAGCAGAGAAGGGTGGGGTCTGGGTGGCTCACTCCCAGCAGGCGGCAGGGCCTTTGAGCGTCACGCGTCGTGGAGGACAACATGGGGTGGGTCCTACCAAGTCCCCAACTCCACCAGAAGTCTTAAGACACCCATCCCTGGGAATGATGACCCTCCCTGACATCTGCTTGACGCAAACAGCCCACTCCAATGTTCTCCTTGGGATAAAGAAGACAGGGTTTCCACTTCTAGAAAGGGAGAGAGTTGGCAGCTTTTTCTTTTTTTTTTTTTAAGTATTTTGTAGTTGCAAGGAAGAAATCTTTTTTTTTTTTTAAAGATTTTATTTATTTATTGGACAGACAGAGAGATCACAAGTAGACAGAGAGGCAGGCAGAGAGAGAGAGGGAAGCAGGCTCCCCGCTGAGCAGAGAGCCCGATGTGGGGCTCGATCCCAGGACCCTGAGACCATGACCTGAGCCGAAGGCAGAGGCTTTAACCCACTGAGCCACCCGGGCGCCCCGAGTTGGCAGCTTTTAAGTGGCGGTTTCTATGGTGGCAATAAAATCCTACTGTAGCGATTTCTACCGCGATGTGGGACTATGATTGAGTTAGTGACTCTCTCCTCTGGGCTCTCAGAACATTTCACATACAGCTCTACCTCTGTGCTCTACACGGGGCCTGGGGATTCACAAAGACCCCCTTCTCTACCCTTCCTCCCCTCCCCAGTCCCTGCACTTAGAGAGGCCTCAGACCGTGAGAATTAAGACACCCATCTTTATGTACCTGCCCCAGACTGGCACACAGTAGATCTTCAAGAGGGGGTTTGCTGCATTGAAATCCATGAGGGAATAACCAACGCATACTATCCCGAATTTTATTTATGAAGCCACTATGTACCCCATGTACTAATTAGCCTTGATGCTTCCTGGCAAACAGCCCCCACAGCTCAGGGACTTAAAAACAGCAAGCGTGGACTTCTCGTTCCTGTGACGTGTGGCTGCCGTGCGTGGCTCTGTGCTCTGTCTTCTTGCTCGCGCGTCACGGCACCTGCTGTGGCTGGGGAGGGACCTTCCCGTGGCCGAGCAGGGAGATCCAGAGGCTCAGCCCAACCACCTCCACCGCTCTGTGTGGTTGAAGCAGATGGTGCTTCCGCTCACTCTTTAGTGGTCGAGCCTCCCTGGATGGAGGAGGACACCTGACTAAGTCATAAGTCACACCGCGAGGACAGGCATGTGTCATCATGCAGGGGAAGGAGTGAAAAGTGGCGAACGGTAAGACAATCTACCACACCACAGAATAACAAAACAGGCAGGCTTTTTTTTTTTTTTTTTAATTATTATTATGGTTAGAACACTTAACATGCCATCTACTCTCTTAGCAGATTTTTAAATGTACAATACAGTGTTGTAGCAACAAGTACAATGTTATAAGCAGATGTTTGGAACTTCTCATCTTGCACAACTGAAATTTTATGCACATCAATAAACGTATAAAGAAAAGGCGGCGTTTACATGCAATGGAATATTTTATTCACCCTTGCACAGAAGGACGTCCTGCCATGTGCAGCACCGTGAGTGAGCCTTGGGGACATAAGGCTGGGTGAAATAAACCAGTCATAGAAGGACAAATGCTACATGATTCCACTCACACGAGGTACCTAAAATAGTCAGAATCATGGATGAAAAGAGTAGAATGGTGGTTGCCAGAGGCTGGGCTGGGGAGGAGAAGAGAAAATGGGGAGTCGCTAATCAGATAGTTTTGCAAACAGCAATGCAGTTAGAGTATTAATCCGTTTCCCAAATCATAGCTTAAAAAACCCCCAATATTTACATTTCATCATCCAAGCAAAATTTCATGTATTCATGAGGATACTACAAATATCAGAAGGCGAAGCGTGCTCTCCCCGCCCCAAACACACGCACTTCATTCTGAAACCTTCTCTAGCCATGAAGCAGGAAAGGAAAATCATCGTCACTTAGAGCTCCCGAGACGCCAGGTTCCAGAAGCCCTGGGTTTCCTGCCTGTGTCACATCAGAAATGCAGTGGGTCATACATGTCTACATTCTTAACTTGGCTTACCCAAGATAAAAGTCTTTGCTGGCTGAAGTGAGCCAACTCCTCTCCTTTACAAATCGGGTTTAAAAGTTCGATTAGGGGTCAGTGTGATTTAGGAGTCCCTGCTCCAAACCGGACAGTTGGAACATGAACGACATTTGCAGAGTGCAGAAGGATTTGAACACGATCGAACCCATGACTGCCTAGACTTCATAATGATATAGAAGGATTTGTGGCCGAAAGGCTGTGAGAATAAAGACCTAGTTGAGATGCTGCCTGTGGGGCGTGTGCTATGATCCGAACGGTAGGAGTTAGATGCTCCATCGCCATGAGCCAGGAAGCCCGTAGCCCAGACCCCGGACTCCCTGACCAACAACTATATGTTGAATTGGTAGTCTCCCAAATATACCACAGGCTCCCACATTCTCAGCTCAAAACCAGAATTCTCTCTGTGACTAATACGGTATTTTCAGGCTTGACCTAATAGCAACTCTTAAAATGATACTCTGCCCCATTTGCAAGTTACAGTTTCGGCTTTACTTTTATTTGTACTTTATTATTATTGTTCTTTTTACATATGCAAACTCTATGCCTGGACCCCAAAACGAGGTGCTGGAAGGTAGTTTGGAGAACACTTTTCCCCAACCCTTCTAGAGTCTTCCTCGTGTAGGTCCGCCCCGTCTGGCTGGTTAGACCCCAAGATTCACAGGCTGGGGTATGACTTCCAAGGCACGTCTCTGTCATGTCTCCCTGCCCCTTCTCTGCCCCGGCGACACACCCCAGAGCCCCCACCGGTTGCTTCCCCCCTCCCAAGCACACGGAGGGGTTCTGGCTGCACCGTTTTCTACTCCCCAAGGCTACTCTCCTGGACCTCCGTGAGCTGGTTCTGGGGCAGGGCAATCTTTCTGGCAAGAGTGATGCGATGAAGTCTGGGGGTGGGGGTGGGGGGCAGATGGGGCCAGGGCAGCAGGAACAGGTAACGAGAAGATAAACACAGTCAGATCCAAAGACCTGAGGCCTCTACGGGTTCTGGCACATCCTTCCTGGCCTCTCCTCCTAGCCGATTCTGGAAACATCGCTGCAGGGGGCGGGGTGGTGGGGGGTGGCTCACACAGCCTCTCAAGTTCTTGCTGCAGCTCTCGCCTTCCTGATGCAGGGTCATTCGCCTTCACGCCTTCTCCCCGTCCCTACCTGCAAAGCTTCCCTTTCCCTGGACAGACCCGAACGAGGGCTTTTAGTTTTCATCTCATTATAAACGACACAGATTTTATAAACAAACATGTTCATACCTTTTTACATAGGGGATGTGGCTTACGACGCACGTGGACGATGGGGCATGATATTTGAAAGATCTATTAAATATAAACCTATTTGTAGGCTGTGTGGTTGTCATGGATAAATGGCTACATAGCAAAAATGTGTCATGTACTTACACAGAAGAGGATGATTGGACTCAAATGAAGCTCTCAGAGGGTTTTGGGGATTCTCAAGCTCTCCCTGAGCAGGCAGGGCCTTCCAGGTTAATATGGGTGGGAGGCAGGGCTGGGGGTAGCACTGCTGTGTGGCTAGACCAACAAAGCCCTTCCACTCCTCCTCCCCCGGGCTCAGCCACGCCCACACCTCCCACCTCCTGGCACTCGGCCCGGACCCCATGCGCCCTCACGCCATCCATCCGTGCCCACTCACCGCCCTCCCCACCTCCAGCTGAGCCCGTCCAAAGGGATAGCACTGCAAAGCTAGTGAAGCGAAGGTGAAGGCTGGGAGAAGCACATAAGCATTTTCCAGATGTGGCATTTTCCAGGAACCGGGAAGAGCTCATTGGAGAAGGCCTAGTCTCCACCCACAGTTGTCCTGGACTATCCCCTGAGCGTGCGTTGGCTACCCAGGGAGGGACAAAGTCTGTCTTGGTGCGCACGACCCTGAGGCTCCTGGGCACTCTCCTCAGAGGCTCACAGGCCTCCCTTCTTCAACAGACCCTTGAGGCTTTATTATCATATACGGATTGCTGTCCCCCATCAAAAGCAAGAAGCAACCTGCTACTCCTCTACAAGCCAACCGAGACCTCCTGCTCCCCCGTGGAAGGCGTGTATGTGGAACTCACTCGGTCCGCGGGCTCCCCGTAGAAGACTGGGCACTGTTTGCAGAGGTGTTTGGCGATGTGCTTTCGGAAGAACACGGAGAGATACCTTCTGAACTTCTCCCCCACGAAGGCGTAGATGATGGGGTTGACGCAACAGTGCGTCATCCCAAGGGTCTCTGTCACCTGCATGATTTGGTCCAGCTGACTGGTGCTCTGACAGTTGCTCACGTTGAAGGACTCCTGGAAGGTGCTCAGGAGAAGCACGATGTTGTTAGGAGCCCAGAAAAGAAAGTAAACAATCATGATCACGAAAATGAGCTTCACGGCCTTGTGCCTCTTCTTTTCGTTTCGGCACCGAAGCAGGGTCTTGAGGATGGCCGAGTAGCAGACGACCATGACAAGCAGGGGCAGGACCAGACCCAAGACGCTCCTCATTATTGTATGGAAACTCTTCCATGTCCTTGGAAATTGAGAACTGCAGAACGTAAACTCGTCTTCCTCTTCCACTCTCCCGAACACGATCCCGGGGAGAGCGGCGAACACAGCCACCACCCAGGTGACCCCACTTGTCACCACCCCAAAGGCGACCGTCCTGGCTTTTAACGCAAACACAGCATGGACGATCGCCAGGTACCTGTCTATGGTCAGGAGGATGATGAAGAAGTTTCCGCCAAAATACCCGACGTGATACAGCCCGGTGAATGACTTACACATCACCTCCCCCAAGAGCCACCCGTACACGCTGTAGTGGGCCCAGAACGGGATGGTGAGAAGGAAGAGCAGGTCGGAGATGGCCAGATTGAGCAGGTAGATGTCAGTCATGCTCCTCAACCTCTTGCAATTGATGAGGATGAGGACGACCAACATGTTGCCCACGAAGCCGAAGACGAACACCAGCGAGTAGAGTGGAGGCAGGAGCCCGGCTGCGGTCTGTCTCACGTTGGTCTTCTGACAGGGCATGCTGTAATCATAGTCGTAATTGGTGGTGGGTTCATCATTGCCGGGCTGGACATCGGTTGTAAACAGAGACTGCGACGTGAACAGCATGTTGTGGCCAGCCTGGGGAAACGTGCCATTGTCACCCATCTTTCTCCGTCCTGTAATCAAAGAACAAAATGATAGCACGCCACGTAACCACTGCCGTCCCCACCGCTTAAAAAGTTCCTCGCTCTGGGTCATCGACGGCCTGGTCTTTGTCTCTGCTTTGCGACCGTGTCCTGGAAAGCTCCCGTGCTGGCTGGTCACTTCCCTTTATTCCTGGGAGCAGACGCTAGCTGTCTCCCCACCAGCCATTTCTCAACACCCCGGGTCTTCCCGGAGGACCTGACCCTCGTGGTACAGTTCCCTGTGCTGCTCTACCTCCTCTGCAGGGGGTGGGGGCAGTGGGGGCACAAGGGCCGGTGACCCGTTCCGGGAGGACAACGAGGAAGGGCATTCTACAAGAGATGCAGCAGAGATCCGGGTCTGCCCCTTCCACTTCTGGAGCCTGTCTTGCGAAGGCTTGGTGTTTGGGACCCTGAGCAAAAGACTCAGAGAACGGAGCAAAACCAGGCTGAGTCCCAACGCTGCCAAGTCGTAAGCCCGACCTTGAACTGCTCATCCTCTGACTTCTTGCGATTTGAAAAAAAAAATAAGCCCTTGTTTTTAAGCTACTGTGAGTTCCATGTTCTGTTACTTGCAGCTGAGCGCCTTCTGACTAACTCTCAACTCTCTGCCTCCGCCTCCCTGCCAAAGCCTCCTGGGCGAGGTTGCCATGACAACCCAACTACCAAATGCCCCAGCTCTGCTTTGGCTCATGCTCCATGAGCGTTGGATCCTTCTGCTAAGTTCTTCCATTTAAAACTCGTTTGCTTTCTGGGAGGTGAGTGCCTGCCTCGTGCCTCCTTATTCATTTGCTTCGTTGGTGTCTCCTTCCCCTGCCCGCCCTGGGAGAACCCCCAGGCACCATCCTGGGCTGCCGTGTCTTTACCTGCCACCTCTTTATTCTCGCCCCCAAGTTCTTGCTGAGTTGTGTTGTCTAATCGCAGGGTTTTAGGCGCCCTGAATGCCAGTGCATCTCAGTGCTCTGCCTTCCGGTCCCACCTTTCAACCCCTACATCTCAGAGCTGAATTTCCCCTTGCCTCCCGCATGGCTCCCCATGGGTTTCCCTATTTAACCGGCATTTAGTAAGCACCTACCATGAGCCATACTCTGTTCTACTACTATTGTCATTATCGTTGTCATGTGAACTCTACCTCATAAACCTCATAAACACCTCTGGGCTCAGCTCCTCTGCGCCTCGGTCAGCAGCCACTGCCTTGCCTTCGACCCGCCCCATTTCCATCGTTGCTGTGGTCTTGCCTTGCTGGCGACATATTCCTGACCATGCTCCCTTTCAACCTGTCTTCCCCGACACTGCAATGGGATCCTGTGCTTGTCAGCTGAAAACCACAGTGGTCCCACACATTGTAGGTGGCGGGACCTCAAAGGCAATGCTCAGACCACTCGTCAGTCTTTTCTTTCTTTTCTTTACTTTACTTTACTTTACTTTTCTTTTCTTTTCTTTCTTTCTTTTTTCTTTCTTTTCTTTCCTTTTCCTTCCTTCCTTCCTTCCTTCCTTCCTTCCTTCCTTTCTTTCTTTCTTTCTTTCTTTCTTTCTTTCTTTCTTTCTTTCTTTCTTTCTTTTTCTTTCCTTCCTTCCTTCCTTCCTTCCTTCCTTCCTTCCTTTCTTTCTTTCTTTCTTTCTTTCTTTCTTTCTTTCTTTCTTTCTTCTTTCTTTCTTTCGTCTGTCTTTCTTTCGTCTGTCTTTCTTTCGTCTGTCTTTCTTTCTTTTCTTTCTTTCTGTCTTTCTTTTTCTTTTTTTAAGATTTTATTTATTTATTTGTCAGAGAGAGAGAGACCATAAGTAGGCAGAGCAACAGGGAGAGGGAGAAGCAGGATCCCCGCTGAGCAGAGAGCCTGATGTGGGGCTCAATCGCAGGACTCTGGGATCATGATCTGAGCCAAAGGCAGATGCTTAACCAACTGAGCCACCTAGGCGCCCCTCATCAGTCTTTTCTGTGCTCACTTCTCAAAGCCCAGGTCCCGTGCTCCCACCCCAGCCGTCTTCCATCCATTTTCCTGCAAACTCACCTGCTTCAGTGGCTTTGCATAAGCTTGCCCCTCTGCCTAGAATGCCTGGTGAGCTCCTAGTCATTCACCGGTACCTCTTGCTCAAACTCCGCTTCTCTGTGAAGCCAAACCTGCCTCCGCTAACGAATCACTCCAATCACCTCATAACACATGCCTCTAAACAAGCCCTTATCACACGATCTCCCATACGCTGTGCACCCCTAGAAGTCCAGATCATGTTTCTGTTTCCAGCTCTGACAATATAGTATCTGGCTATAAAGGAGGCACCAATAAAGGTTAATTGAAGGAATTCATGAAAGTCTTTATACTGAGTATAACATCTAACATCATTAGACTTGATTCTCAAGAATATTCTTTTTTTTTCTTTTCCTGGTAGTAATGTGAATTGGTTTTTATCTTTGTACACACCTATTCTTTAATTTCTCTTATGATCGATACATCTCATAGATCTTGCATTTCACTAAGCCAGATTCCTGGAAATCTGCTGCAACTAAATAAGACTTCTAATCAAGCTCTGGGGGGTGGGGTGGGGAATGTACCCACCTCAAGAATTGAGTCTATGATCATTAATCGCCTGCTCCTGGAGCTTCAGGTATTGCGCTAAATACCGTGCATGCATTAGTTTAATATTTGCAAAACTTTTGTGAGCAAGTGTTTACAACATTGTACAAGTGAAGAAATTAAACATTTAAGCATGGACAAGTTCAAAGACTTTCCTAAATTCACCAAACAAGTAAGAGCTGAGCTGGATTTTGAATCTGAGGCTATTCTGTGATGAAAGACCTCAGGAGCTCCTATCTCTAGGCTGGGAGAGCAGAGATGGACATGGAATAGGTAACGATTTTCTAGGTAGGCTTCCGTGCCTTGAGCTTCTTTGGCATGTAGACTTAAAAGCCATACATTCACCCCTGCATGCCCCACCTATGCATGCAGAAGTGTGAGCACGTGTGCACGTGTGCACACACACACACACGCACACACACACATGCACACACGAAAATAAGCTCCACAAGGGCCAAGAACTTTGTCTTGCAATGAAGTATGTTCATTGCAAGAAATAAATATCATTTCTGTAAGTGAATGACAGAGAACCGGCAGGGTGGAAGCTGGTGGGAAACACAACATCCCACTGTGGACTCGCCTCCCAGGTAATCCAGTGGGAGACCGTGTAAAAACTAAGATACTGGGGATCCTTGCACACAGCCCCTTTAGTGCAGCACGCCCTCGGGGCTGTTCTGTGACCCACCGCAGGGCTGGCCTCCTCATCTGGTTGGGAAAGTGTGGACTGGACCGGTGGTTCTCAAACGCCGGGCTTCGGTATCATACAGGAAGTCTGTCACTCAGAAATGCACAGCCCAGACCCTCTGGTGATTCAGATCGTGGGGGAAAGGGTAGGGCTCGACGGGGCCAATCGCCCCGACCACTTCCCCCGTGTGTTCTCTCCACGTTGTTGTTTACCTGCACTGGCTTCTCCACTACAAGCCACCCTCCTCCTCCACAGCTTCTCCCCAGTCACTCCAGCACATCTAGCTCCTGGCACAGCAGACACTTTTGAGGTGGCACTTTCAAGTGCCAGGACACATCCTGAATCGATTAAAAGCTGCCTCTCAGAAAAACAAAGTCCTCACTTCAGCCCCTGTGGCCTTCTGAATTGAGGCAAGAGGCCCATTTTGGTTCAGGGCCTGGACCATCACATATATGGACTATGAAGGGGGGAGGGGCAATATTTGGGATAGAAAGTTCCAGCTCTTTAAAGCCCTAGGGGGCTGGGAGGGGTGGAGTGAGGGGAGCAGCCGCTGAGAAGCCTGAGCGTCCTTGCACTTTGTGACTGTCCTCTTTAGTACACTGTCCTCTCACCTGAGCTCTGTAGGGTGGTCTTACCCTGCTCTGCACTTGTTCACTGCAACCCGGGCCTCTCCAACATTTCTGGTGCGGACACTGCCCTCCAGACTTCTCTCCCCCAACACCATCCCCCAAGGTCCTGAGCTATGCAACCTTCAGGGTGCTCCCAGTCCCTGCATCTCCAGTGTTGGGATGCTCTGAGCCTGTGATTCATCAAGTAATGGAAAAAATACCCACAACTCACCAGTGGATGGCTTCTCCCAAGTGGCACAGGAGGGTCAGGCTTCTCAGCAACTGAACCAAACAGATCTGGAGGTAGAAACTTGGTGTGCAGAAGTAGGAAATAATATTTCCTGCAGAAGAGGAAGGCGGAGATATAACGGCAAGTAATGGTAAAGATTTGAAAAAAAAAAAAAAAGAATGATATAGTTCTTCTTTTCCAGCCAGGAACATTGTACGCTAGGTTGAGGTCTCCAGAGTAATATTAGTTTTGAAATCTTACTTATGCAACCGTGAGTGTGAGTCAGGCAAACCCTGTACATCTCCTCCTCTGTCTAACGACTCTGGGCTTCTTTATCTTGTGGGTCTCTCTATCTGGACATCTTCCTTTCTCTTCTGCCAGTGATAATTTGCATGAAATAAGCACAACAGAACTTCATTTTCCAGAGGATAAATGCTAACAACAGGGCTGTTGGTGATGGTGGAGAAAACAGAATGAGTTTTATGTGACCATGCACTCTGGTGACATTATGGAGTTGGGATCTGATTGGATTTTTTTTTTTTTTTTAGGTGGAGATTTTTACTGAAAAGGGAATGCAAAATGGTATCTTGTACCAGAGATGTACTTAGCAAGAAGGACCTCAGTTAATATAGGTCCCACTCCCCAGAAAGAAATTTTTCTAAAAGAAAACACCATGGAGATTCTGGGAGGATGGGGGCATAGGAAGCACCAGAAATCTCTCTCCCCACCCAGACAACAATTGCCCTGACAGAATCTGTCTGATCTAACTATTCTGGAACTCTGGAACCTACTGAAGGCCTGCAACTGTCAGGAGGAGGCTTGGATGATCAATTGCAGTTAACTCTGGTCAATTTTAACTTTTGGCACAGTAGCATCTACCCATCCCCCACAACCTCCTCTTGGCACATGATGTATAAAAGTACTTCTGTGACACCAACAACCAAAAGGGGTGAGAACAAAGCTATAAAAGATCAGAGTTTTGTGTGTTGTTAAGCTGTGTGATATTAAGCTGGTATAAATTTAAATTAAAATGTTCTAATTATGCTAGCCCCATGGTAACCACAAAGAAAATAGCTTTAGAACATACACAAAAGGAAATAAAAGTGAATTTAAGCATTTCATTACCAAAAAAAAAAAAAAAAACCACACAAAAGAAGACAGTAGTGCAGGAAATGAGGGACAAAAAAGCCATAAGTATGCACATAGAAAAAAATGGGAAAAATGACAGCCTCCTTATCAGTAATTACTTTAAATGTAAATGGATTAAATTCTCCAATCAAAAGATAGAGAAGAGTAGAATGAATAACAAAACAAAACAAAACATATTCTAACTATATGTTATCAACAAGAGATTCGTTTTTGATCCAAACACACAAATATATTGAAAGTAAAAGGATGGAGAAAATATTAACTAAAAGATGTGAAACAAAAGAGAGCAGGGATGACTATACTAATATCAGACAAAGTAGACTTTAAATCGAACAAGATTACAAGAGACGAAGACAGATATTATCTATTGATAAAGGGTTCAATACAGCCAGAAGATACAACAATTAAAAGCATTTACACCTAATGACAAATCATCAAAATATATGAAGCAAAAACTGACAGGACTGAAGGGGGGAAAAAGACAGTTGCACAATTACAGTTGGAGATTTCAACACCATATTCTCGATAACAAATAGAACAACCAGATGAAAGATAAGTAAGGAAGCAGAGGGTTTGAAGAGCGCAATAAGCCATCTGGTTCTGACAGTCAGATACGGGATACTCTATCCAAGAACAACAGCACATACGTTCTTCTCAAATGTATCTAGGACATTTTTCAGGAAAGGCTCTATAGAAACTAGATAGATAACTTCTCGAAAAAACAGAGAATAACAAGTGTTGGTGAGGATGTGGAGACACTGAAACTCTTGTGTGCTCTTGTGGAAATGTAAAACGGTACAGCTGCTGTGCAAAACAGTATGGTGGTTCCCCCAAAACATAAATATAGAATTATTATGTGATCCAAAAATTCTACTCTGGTTGCATACTCAGAAGAATTGAAAGCAGAGTCTTGAAGAGATATTTATAGACTCACATCCATAGCCATATTATGAGTCACAATAGCTTGAACATGGAAAAAATCCAACTGTCTACCCATGCAATGGATGAGAAAAATGTGGTATATGCATACAATGGAATATTGTTCAGTCTTAGGAAGGAGATTCTGACACATGCTACAACACAGAAGATCCTTGAGGACATTATGCTGGGTGACATAAGCCACATAAGTCACAAATGACTGGATGATTCTACTTACATGAGATACTTAGTCGAAATCATAGAGACAGAAAATAGAATGGTGATTGCCAGGTGCTGGAGTGAGGGATTAATGGGGAGTTAGTGCTAATGGGTACAGAGTTTCAGTTTTACAAGATGAAACGAGTTCTGGAGGTGGATAGTGGTAATGGTTGGCAACATTTCAAATGTGTTTAATGCCATTGAGCTGTACACTTAAAAATGGTTAAAATGGTAAGATTTTATGTTATATGAACATAATACATGTTATATTTATTTTACCACAATAAAAAAAGAAAAGAAAAAGATAAATCACCATCAACAGCACAAATCCTGCAATTGAGGCATCTATACTTAAGAATATTCTTCAGGTTCCACAGGGAAAATTGAGTCATCTGAGTTGGCTCCAGACAATTTCTGGAATTCAGCAGATCTTGGGTCAGGATCCTTACGCTATGGCCTTGGCAATTTTCTAAGCTTTGATTTCTCCAGCTGTAACATAGGAATAATAAGGCCTCTGGGGTCTGTGGGGTTTAAATGGATACAAAGCAGCTAGTACAGCATCCGGTATGAAGTATGCACTCAACAGATAGCTAAGAGTAGCTACCACCACCACCACCAACGATAACAATAAAACACTCAGTGAAATCCAGGGGTCCTTTCTGGATTTCTATTTGTTGTAGCCATGTATCCTGCCTAAGACCTGGTTTTTGTGTGAAGCAAGAAAGGCCTCAGGTTTTTCCTTAGAAGATAGCTTCTTGCTTGATCAGGAATTTAAAAATTTCCCCAGTTGTCTCCTAATGTGGTTTCAGAGTGGGGATCCAAAGGGTCTTTCTGAGATTTCAATAGTAAAACCAGTCTTACTCACCCACCCAGTGAGGCTGGGTCCATGCCCACTTATGGGATGTCTTGACCCTGGCATCGTGCTGCTGGTTCCTTTGAGTCAATCTGGGATGGGGAAGGTCAATACCCTGGAATTTTGCTGTTACCCTACGTTTGAAGGGTCAAACCAATAAATATCATCTGAGCCCTGCTGAAGGTTGAAGGCAGAAAGATACAGCTGCTGCTAAAACTCTCGCAGGGCAGGAGGAGAGCAGGAGCAGAAGTCCTCTGACCTGCCAGCGCCTGAACCCAACAGAAAGAGGGAGCAGTGGGGGTACAGGTGATGTAGCCAGTAGGTGTCAGCTTCCTGGAAATCAGAGTGGATCTGGGGGAGCATGACTAATAACCACTCAGTTATTAAAAGTCAAATTTTTTTTGGTCACTCTGTTCTCACCTGGTCCATGCAGATAGTCAGAAAATTGGGAACCAGGGTAAGTACACCTTAGGATTCTTTATGCATATGGAGAGAGTTAGGAATGATGCTTTTCCAGCAATTTGAGAGCATCATATTCACCTGTTGGCACTGGGTTGATGGGTTCTGAAATTCTCAGTGTGGAAGAGAGGTACAGCCTTTTGAGCAGACTTGGGAGAAAGTGTGTCACCAGCCTCCTATCTCAATAGACCAGCCTCCTACCATGGCTGTGGTCACCTTAAGGTGACCTTGGGCAGGGATGAGGGGACACTTAGTTCTATAAACCAATAAAATAAAAACAGGTCACACTCCCTGAATGAAGAGAGAAGAACCAGACCAACACCGGCCATGAGAAGGTTAAGATTCTTGTTTATCTGTACTCTGAAGGTCAACAGCAAGTTGGGGGTTAGATCACTGACACTGAAAGTTAGGTTTATTCTAAGAGCTTCTCTCTCCTTGCACAGATACCAATATTCAGCTAAATGAAAACATGGGGAAAAATGTGGCTGGAAAGAATTGCTGCCAGGGCAAGAAGACAGGAAATGTTTATCAACAGCCTCAGATTACATTGATGATTCTCCTTGTAACTAACTCCCTTACTTATCTGTGATGGATTTGTTCAGTTGACACCTTTAGAAGATAAATTCTTGCCTTTTTTTTCATCACAGATGCTTTGGTTGATTGTGGTTTCTATGGTTTTCATGCTTCCTGTGACCTACTAAAATAGATCAGTGAGTTCTAGGATTTTACTTCTTCAGTTTTGGTTAAAAACATTGATCTGGACTAATACGATACCGGCAGAAAGAACCCAGTTATACATTCCTACATGCTCTGGTCATGTTTCCATAATAAAAAGGATACAAATTATTTCTATTATTGTCCCAAGTGACAAAATAACACAACAGCAAGAGAGCCCAGAAACTGCAAATGGTTTTTGGGAAGGGAAAGTGTCTAGTAACAGAAGATAGGCATGAATTTCGCTCTCCTCCTCTAAGTTCATCACCATCTCCAATGAACCAAGAGTGACAAGGATATGTGATAAAAAAAAAAAAAGAAATAAAAATGTCATAAAAACAGGTAATTTAAGTCTCTATTACCTGAGAGTGTGAAGGTAGTAGATACGATGTTTCCATTCCTTGAGACCAAATCATCTTTGGAAAATAAAGGCGAAGTCAAGATCTTTAATACATCCACTCGCTGAAAAGTCCTCTCAAGTGACTTAAGAGGATGTTGTTTGAACCTGTCGTGGGGAGATAATCTTGTGTTCTTCTACAGCCCTTGTGTATCTTCTACAAGATAATCTTGTGTTCTTCAACTACTCTGTGACTAGACTCAGACCTTAGCCTTGGAGATGGCCTGCTCTGAAGAGGAAGCTGTGGCTGGGAATGGGTCAGGACACAGTACTTGGAAGGTATTTTTAGAGACCCCCTAAGACATGGCAGCAGTGGGTGGGGGCTGGTTCTGAGGAATCAGAAGCTAGAATTCACTGTCAGCACCATCACCTGCCCTCCCCCAAGGCATGGTGAGTAGGAGGAGGATGGGGTGACTGCCCACAGGATGAGGTTTCAGACATGGCTTTAGGGGACATAGCTACTCTTCTCCCACCTCTGACATCATTTGAGTGTGGCTTCTGAGGTGTCCCAGGGAGGGGCACTGTGCTGTAGCCATCTGAAAAGAGCTCAAATAGTGCTCTTTGCAGATTCCGGTGGCATGAGAAGAAACCCACAAATCTGGATGTGGCAGAGATTCTGATTGGAAGGTATGACTGAGGCCTCACTCTGAGTGGGCAGTAGATGATAGAAGATAGAGAGACCCTTCCCAAGTATGGCTAGTTGAAGATGTGCCCAATTGCTGCTGGCTTTGCAGGAACAGTAAATACTTGGTGGTGGGGAAAGGATAAGTATGGGAAGGACAAATAATTTGTAATGAAACTCAGGTATATATATATATACACACACACACACACATATACGCACACATAAAAATATAGTATGTATTATATATATAACACATTATATATATAAGATATATATTAAAGTAATGCATGCTGAAAGCAAAAGTTGGTTCTTTGCAAAGATCAAAAAAGTTGACAAACCTCTATGCTGATTATGAAAAAAAGAAAAGACGTAAATAACTAAAATAAGATGAAACTGATTACTAATGAATTTACAGAAATAAAAAAGATTATAAGAGAATATTATATACAATATCCACTAACAAATTCAATAACATAGACAAATGAAACAAAATGGACAAATTCCTAGAAACATAAAAGTTACCAAAAAGTGACTCAATAAGAAATAGAAAATCTGAAAAGTTGTATAAATAAAGAGATTAAATCAGAAATAAAAAAATCTCCCAACAGATAAATTCTCAGGACTGGGTGGCTTCATTGGTGAGTTCTACCAAACATTTACAGAAAAGCTGACAGCAGTCTTTCTCAAACTCTTCCCAAAAATAGAAGAGGAGGGGACATTTCCTAATACATTCTATGAAACAAGAATTACCCTTATAGTAAAGCTGGACAAAGACACCACAGGAAAACTGCAGACCAATATCCTCTATGAATATAAAGGTAAAACTCTTAACGAAATACTAGTAAACTGAATCCAGCAGCACATCAAAAGAATTATACTCCATGGCCATGTAGGATTTATCCAAATAATGCAAGGGTGGTTCAATACAGGAAAAATCAGCCAATGTTATACATAACATTAACAGAATGAAGAAAAAAAAATCTCAACTGGCACAGAAAAAGCATTTGACAAAATTCAATACCCTTCCATAACAAAAATGCTCGAAAAAAGTAAGAATATGAGAAAACTGCCTCAACATGATAAAAGATTTGTGAAACCCCCTAAGCTAGTATCAGACTCTATGGTAAGAGAGTAAAAACTTCCCCTCCAAGATCAGGAACAAGACAAGGATGCCCACTTTCGCCACTGCTCTTCAGCACTATGCTGAAGTTCTAGCCAAAGCAATCAGGAAAGAAAAGGAAATAAAAGGCACTCAAATTGGATGGATGACATGGAACAGATGACATGATCCTATATATAGAAAATCCCAAGGGATCCATAAAAAATCCTCCCAGAAACAATAAACAAATTCAGCAAAATTGCAGAAAATAAAATCAACACACAAAAATCTGTTATGTTTTTTATATACTAGCAATGAACAATCTGAAAAGGAAATTAAGAAAACAATTCCAGTTACAATAACATCAAAAAGAATAAAATTCCTGGAAATAAATTTAACCAAGGAGGTGAAATACTTGTACACTGAAACCATAAAACATTGCAGAAAGAAATTAAAGAAGACTTAAATAAATAGATGGACAGTGCATATTCATGGATTGTAACACTTAGCATTATTGAGATGGCAGTAGTGCACAAAGCTATCTTAAAGTATAATGCAATTCCTATCAAAATTCCAATGGCCTTTGCAAAAATAGAAAAGCCAATCTTCAAATTTGTGTGGAATTGCAAGGAGCTCCGGATAGCCAAAACATCCTAAAATATATACATACATATATATATATTAATAACAACAACAAAAAACAACTTTGGAGGACTCCAGCTTCCCAATTTCAAACATACTACAAAGCTACATTAACTAAAACAGTGTGGCCCTGGCATAAAGATAGACCTATAGATCAGTGAAATATAATGTAGAGTCCAGAAATAAACTCCCACATCTATTGCCAATTAATTTTCAACAAGGGTCCCAAGACCACTAATTAGAGAAAGAACATTCTCTTCAGCAAATGATGTTGGAACAACTGGATATCCACATGCAAAAGAATGAAGTTAGATCCCTTCCTCACATCATATACAAAAATAAATTCAAAGTGGATCAACGATGTAAATATAAGAGCTTAAAACAATAAAATTCTTAGAAGACAATATAGAGGTAAATCTTTATGACCTCCGATTTTGAATGAATTCTTAGATATGACACCAAAAGCATGAGTGACAACAACCAAATATAGGTAAATTGAACTTCATCAAAATTAAAAACCTTTGGAGCACTGGGTGTTATAAGCAAACAATGAATCATGGAACACTACATCAAAAACTAATGACATACGGTGACTAACATAATAAAAAAATTATAAAAGAATTAAAAAACTTTGTGCATTAAAGATATTACCAGTAAAGTGAAAAGACAACCTATAGGGTGAGAGGAAATATTTGCAAATCATGTATCTGCTAAGCGTCTAGTTTCTGAAAAGTATAATGAATGCCTATAGCTCAAGAACAAAAAGGCAAACAACCCAATTTAAAAATGAGGAAAGCACTCAAAGACATGTTTTTCCAGAGAAGATGTACAAATGGCCAGTAAGCACATGAAAAAGTGCTCAACATCATTAGTCAGCAGAGAATTGAAAATCAAAACCACAACGAGACACCCGTTAGGTAGAGAAGTGTTCATACCCACTAGGATGGGTATAGTCTTTTTTTCAAAAAAGAAATAACAAGTGTTGGTGAGAATGTGGAGAAATTGGGACTCCCTTAAGTTGCTTGATGGGACTGTATAATGGCATATCAGATTTGGAAAACAGTGTGACAGTTCCTAAAAAGAATTAAACATAGAATTATCACATGACCCTGCAATTCTGGTCCTAGATATATATCCTGCAAAACTGAAAACCAATAATCAAATTCTGCTACACAAATGTTCATAGCAGTACTTGTTCCCAATAACCAAAACATAGAAACAACCCAAATGTTCATCAACAGATGAATGGATAAACAAAAGGATCTATACATACAATTATCCATAAAAAGGAAGGAAGTATTGATACATGGTACAATATGGATGAGCCTTAAGGACATCATGCTAAGGGAAGGAAACCAGACAGAAAAAGCCACATATGTGTGACTCTATTTATATGGAATATCCAGAATAGGTAAATCCATAGAAACAGAAAGCAAATTGGTGGTTTCTGGGGCTGGGGAGGGGAGAATGAGGAGTAGCAGCCCAATGGGTACAGGGTTTTATCTTGGGATGATGAAATGTTCTGGAAGTAGATCGATGTACACCTTTCTTGTTGTCCCCCAATGTATAGGTTTGTTTTTGATGTTATTTATATGGCATTGTAGTCACATCATATATATACTTTCATCCCTTTTCATTTTTCCACTAAGCAACCCAAAACTTTTTCCGTTTTATAAATTCTTTGCAAACATAATTTTAATGGCTGCATACTGTTCAAACGATAAAATAGTTCATCTATTCATTCATTCAGTCAATAAATACTCAGAATCTATATCATTTTATATTCCCTGTCCACCGTAGACTGGACCATGTACACAAAAAGATGAATCAAACATACCTCAAGAAATTTTTGTGTCCAAACGTAGTAAGCAGATGTTAAGTAAATAAAAACATATAAATATAAAATACAAATTTTAATAAGTGTATGGGAAAAAACAAACAGGTTCCTATGAAATCTAACTTATAATGGAGAGCCAGGGTAAACTTCTTTGAAAAGTAATAATTTAAAAAATTTCTATACTGCTTGTATCATCTGCATCTTTATGATTTTAAGATTTACCTCACTAGTTATAATTGCCTCTTTTGGGAAAATTGGTAAAAGTGGGAGTCCTAGATCAAAGAATATGTTCACATTAAATTTTATGTATATTAGAGAAGTCCAGTAATCAGACCATGATTGGGATGGTCCTAGTGTGAAAGGCTTCCATCTGGTGAAATGAAACAACTATTACTTCATGTAATATTCCATCAGATGAACAAACCGCAATTTAAAAAAATCTCCTGTTTGTGAATATATTGAGTCCAGCTTTTCACTATTTAAATAATGCAACAATGAACACTCTTTAGGTATGTAGCAGTATTTCTTTCTGTGTCGATTTGTCTATTCTGGACACTTCATATGAATGGAATCATACAATATATGGTCTTTTGCGACTGGCTTCTTTCACTAGTATCATGTTTTCAAGTTTCATCGGTGTTGTAGCATGGATCAGTACTTTATTCCTTTTATGGCCAGATCATATTTTATAGATATACCACTTTTATTTATCCATTCATTAGTTGATGGATATTTGGTTTGTTTCCATTTTTTTTGCTATTTATTCATTGCTAATATACTGCTAATAATAAATATAATGTGTATCATATTGTTTATACTACATTATATATTACAATATTATAGTAATTAATATAACATTATATATTATATTGTTTATGTTATACTTATATACTCTATTTGATTTGTTCATATATTATTGATAAAATATATAATTATAATCATATATATCAATATATTAATTTATATGATAATATTGTCCAATATAATATATTAATATAATATTTCTAATACAAACATTTATTTTTTTCCCCCCAAATACTTTTATTTTATTTTTTCAGTGTTACAAGATTCATTGTTTATGTACCACACCCAGTGCTCCATGCAATACAAACATTTATATACTAGTTTTTGTATAGATGTATGTCTTCATTTCTCTTGGATATATACCTAGAAGCTGAATAGTTTTTCTTATAGTAACCTTATGGCTCCCTTGTTGAGGAACTGCCACACTGTCAAAGGCTCTGCTGTACATTTTACATTCCTACCAGCCCTGCATGAGGGTTTCTGTTTCTCCACATCCTTGCCCACAGTAACAGTTATCTGTGTTTTTGATTATAACCATCTGGGTAAGTGTGAGTTGGCATCTCATTGTGGTTTCCATTTGCATTTCCCCAACAATGATGTTGCGCATTTTTTCATGTATTTATTGGCCATTTTTGTATCTCTTTGGAGAAATGCCTATTCATATCCTTGGCCCATGTTTTAGTTGGGTTACTTATCTTTTTAGTATTTAGTTGTAGATGTTCTTTATGTATTCTGGATACATCTCTTTCTCTCTTTTTAAAGATTTACTTATTTATTTGAGAAACAGAGAGAGAGAGCAAAGGGAGGGGCAAAGGAAGAGAGAATCTGAAGCAGACTCCACATTGAGCATGGAGCCCGACAGGGGGCTCCATCTCAGGACCCATAAGATCATGACTTGAGCCGAAGCCAAGATATACTATTAGATATATAATATGCAAGTATTTTCTCCCATTCTGTGGGTTGTCTTTTCACTTTCTTGATGGTGTGCTTTGCAGCACAAAAGTCCTTCTAATTTTGATAAAGTCCAATTCATCTGTTCTTTAGTTCTTGGTGCTTTGGATGTCATATCTAAGAAAGCGTTGCCTGACCGAAACTTTGTAATAAGTTCTTGAGTCAGTAAGTGCAAGTCTTCCAACTTTGTTCATTCTTCTTTTCAAGATTGTTTTGACTGTCCTGGGTCCCTGATGTTTCCATGTCAATTTTTGCAATCAATGTGTCACTTTCTGCAAGAACATCAGCTGGAATTTCACAGAGGTTGAAATCTATGAGTTGAATCTGTAGCTCAGTGTGGGGAATACTGCCATCTTAGCAATGCTGAGGTTTATTATCACTTCTCCTTTTTCTACCCCCTTCCCATTCTGGCACAAACCTTCTATCCTCAAGGTCGCTTGGTGGCCTAAAGTGTGCCCAGCCACCATGCCCACATTCGAACAGCAGGAAAGAGCGAGTGAGGAAGAAAAAAAATGGCACTCCTCCCTTTATTTTGAAGGAGAATTTGTGGAAGTTCTACATAATGCTTCTGTTCACTTCTTAATGGCCAGACTTGGTGATTCTTAGTAACATGGGAAGCTGTGAAAAGTTATCTTTTATTTGGCTGTAATTGCGTTGCCCAGGATTTTGTTACTAAGCAAGATGGTGTTCCTAAGGAAGGAAAGTCTTTAGAAGGCACACAGTAGTGTCTGTTAGAGTCAGACATTTGGGTGTATTTTTATCCCTCAGGAGTCCTAGAACCACATTCTAGCCTCTGACTTTAAGCAGTAAGCCTTGGCCATCTTTATTACCACTTGATTTCTTCATGAATTGTGGGATTTTGACTTGTAATCTCATTTTGAACGAAAGAGTATTTGGTCTTCTTCCTTATGCTTTCCCTTTCAGGTCTTTCCCTGTCCAGCTACTTTGTGGTGGTCTTCCTCAAAGTGGAAGTGGAAGCTCAAAGCACTGGCCCTGAGAGGATATTGGGGGTATAACAGCAGGTGGTCTGGTTCAGTGCCTGGATTCCAGGTGATGTCTCGTCCTCTTGCCTCCTTAAGCCTGCTGCTCTGTACAACGGTAGCCCTGGGAAAGTGTGGGCAACTCTACAACAATACTGTTAGCCTTCTGTCAGGAGTTATAGAGTATCATTCCACCTTTGATTTTAGGAGTTAGCCTGGGCTCCAATTCCTATCTCAAGCACACACTTTTAGTACCTGTTACCTATCAGAAGCCACACTCCTGGCTGGCATTGCCTATTTCTGGACCTGGGCCCAACAGGCTTGTGGTTTAGCTCTACTCACCACATTGATTTTGTGCTCTACTTCTGGTTTCCAGAGATGCTTGTTTTAGAGCCTGGATTTGTGTTTTTAGAGGTATATTATATATATGTATACATCTCTCTCGATAGATAGACGATAGATAGATAGATAGATAGATAGATAGATAGATAGATAGATATCTACCGCCATATTGTTATAGCAGAAAGGATACAACCAAAGAGTAAAGTGAAGTTTCTAAGCCATCTGGATCAGTAATCACCATTTTCAAGGAATTGAAAGAAGGCCAGTGAGCCCAGAGCACGAAGTGTAATGTGAAGGTTTATGGGGCTGGAAGGAACTGTACTGTATAATGTCTTGCTCAGGAGTTTAAGTCTAACGTAAAATTGTAAAGGCTTTTGAACAGGAACATGTACAACAGAAGCAAGAGATTACATTTCCCAGAATCCTTCTCCTTGTATGGATTTTATATGGTTTCCCTTTTCTATATGGTTAGAGGCCACCAATTTGACTGTGATTTGGGAAGCAGAAGAGAAGAAAGACCATTGTTCTCAAAAGTTGTGGCAGCCAGATGCAAGGGCTCTGCAGTCTTCTCTCTCAGCTTTTGCTTCACTGTCAAGAGAACCAGGAATTTTAGCGTTCAAAACTATTATCATAGGGTCTTATTTATTTCCGGGGGCTCAAGGGGATGTAGAGGTTAGCTGGGCACTAACTGTCTTTTCCTCTTTCACTCATTAACATGGCCAATATTTAGCTGGCTTTAAAGTCAGATGGATGGGTATTATAATATGTAATGATCAGCCTGTAGGATTTTTCAATAAATCGTCCTCTATGTTTGTTAATGACTTTGCACTGGCCTTCATTATTTATTCTTTAGGTCCCTATCAGGAGAAAGTAATGGTTCACTTGAAATATATGCAAATATGACTGGAAATAGAATCTGTGCATTCATTCATCAAATACTAGCTGAGAACCTAAAGTGTTTTGGATGCTGTGCTAATGAAATCCAAAGGTGCATAAGTCATGATAAGGTTTTGTCCTTAAGGGGATGAAAATGTGGTGAGCTGGGGAAATTTTAATACAAAGCATGTATTTAATACAAGGCCATGGGACAATGGCCACAAATGTAGGCCTCCATGTTTTGCAGAGCTCAGAGGAGAGAGAACCTCCTGATGGGGGTTTTCATGAAAGACTTCATGAAAGAAAGGGTGTCTGAAATGAGCTCCAAAGAATTTAAATCTAGGGAGATGGTGAGGGAGGACATTTCAGGTAGAGTAAATGGCATGAACAAAGTTATGGGTAGGGAAAGCATGATAGCATGAAGTATGTGATGAAGACATTAGGGATGAAGCTAAAATGTTAAGTTGATTCATGGAAGTCATGGAAGACTTTGAATGAAAAGTTCAGGAGTTTTGGGCAACGAGGAGGAACAGATTTGTTATCCCAAACCTGCCTTTAGTGAATTAGAGTTTTGACAAGGTAAATTCTGCTGGAGGTGGGCAGTATGGATTGAGGCTAAACAAGTCTATGGGGTAGATGAGCTAGGAGGGCCTTATAAGATTTACCTGGTGTGAGGTAACTGGAAAGATGGATGTGGATGAGCAGCTAAAGGGAAAATGGCCGGACTGTGTGTATGTTATTGATTGGGAGTGGCATTGAAGATATTGGACTCTGAACTTCAGTTCTTATTCATTTGCCATATCAGCCTGATCAATCTTCAAATTAGAGTCTAGACCTTCATGACTCCAAGTGTGGTCCACAGACTGGCAGCATCAGGATCACCTGGGAGCATTTTAGAAATGCACGGGCCCCACTCCAGCCTATGGAACCAGAAGCTCTTGGGGTGGGTAGATCTATGTTGAAACAAACCTTACAGGTGATTCTGATGAACACTAATGTTTGAAAACCACTGGTCTAGAGAAAAGAGGCTTTCTGTAATAGTTAGGGCACTAGATACATAGTTGAGAACATTGACCATGGGGTCTAGTGCTGTCCCTTCATGATCTGGATGATCAAGGAATCCATGCAGGCTCCCTGAACAGGCAGGTTCCAGAGGTGGATAGATTACATTCTGATTCTGGCTTTTCCAGATCCACCCGGTGACCCTGGGCAGGCAACTTTGTTTCTCTGAGACTCAGCTTCCAACCTGACAGTAAGTCCTCAGAAAATGGGAGCTCTTGGTATTATTATTTCCTCTTCTGGACAATGACACAATTGACCCAGCATTATATGTTTCTAAGAATGGTCTAAAAGGATGCCTAGTTGATAATCGTTTATCTAGAAGTGATATGTGTTAAGTTTTATCCGGGAGTGCCTTGGGTTAACTATGTAAGTCTGCTGCAGTTTGGGCCCTGCCTTCTCCAGATCTGCCATCCCAGCAGATCTGGATCATGAAATAGGTATATCAGAACTTGACTCTACTCTCACAGATATTTTAAGAGGGCTACCACCCTCCACCATCAAATAAAAAAGAATGCAGTTAAAACTCTTCTGTAAATTGTGAAACACATGCTAATTATTACTTATGCTATTCAATGGATAAAAGGAATATTACTTCTTGGGCCAGCAGTTCTCAAACCTTAGTGCATCAGAATTCCTCAGTGGGCTTGTAAAGACCAGTCCTCATCTCCAGAGTTTCTGATTCCATTGGTCTGGGGTGGGGCTGGGAATGTGCATTTCTGACAAGTTCCCAGGTGCTGCTGGTGATGCTGTGTGGGGACCTCACTCTGAAAACCACGGTCTTGGATGTACACCTGTTACTGAAGAAAGCTCAGGGGGAGATGTTCATTCAATGCCATGATTACATCATATTCATATGGGGGTCCAAGGAAAAGAACACAGGACAGATGTCCAAAAGTGACTTTTCAGCCTGTCTCTGACCTCTGTTAGCTCTTAGCTCTGTGACCCTGGGAGAGCTTCAGAGGCCCCTTTCCCTGAGATGGGAGGGATGGACATTTTCGAGACAAGCCCTTTCATCTCTAACACACCTTTAGTTGGGAAATTGCCTGGCTCTTCAGGTCGGGTTGCTTGAATTCTCAACTGTAATGGTGCAGAGACTTATTTTTCTCAGAGCTGTTTCCCATTGACTACTTTTTTCCCTTTTTTGATGGAGTCGTCAGGGAAAAGGGGGAAGCTTCTGGACTTTCTTTGTAAGAAAATTCAATTTCCATTCCTCTTTTTTTGTAACTAGAATCTTACCTTCCTCTTTTTGTTTCTGGCTCTTGAGCCCTGCCTTCTCTGAAATGTTTCAGTTCCTTCTCATGTATTTTTAGACCAACTTTCCTTCTTTCAACACATGTGGCAAGGGTACTTTTTGCACAGCTTTTTAGGGGCCAGGACCCCAGAGGGAGACCCATTCTGGAATAGACATAGCCTGGGTCCCTGAAGTCCTTCTTTTTTAAAAAATTAATTAATTTTATTTTTTCAGTGTTACAAGATTCATTGTTCATGCACCACACCCAGTGCTCCATGCAATATGTACCCTCCTCAATACCCACCACTAGGCTCAGCCAACCGCCCACCCTCCTCCCCTCCAAAACCCTCAGTTTGTTGCTCAGAGTCCACGGTCTCTCTTGGTTCATCTCTCCCTCCGATTTCCCCCAATTCACCCTTCCTTTCCTTCTCACAACGTCCTCCATGTTTTTCCTTATGCTCCACGCATAAGTGAAACCATATGATAACTGACTCTCTAAGAGAAGAGAGAAGAACCATGTGGTCCTCTCAATTGATGCAGAAAAAGCATTTGACAAAATACAGCATCCGTTCCTGATTAAAACTCTTCAAAGTATAAGGATAATATCTATCTATGGAAAGCCCTGAAAATCCTTCTTCATTCTTCCAAGGCTTCTGGTTTTAGATGCTATGTTTTGTTGTTTTAGCTTAAAATCAAGGCTGGGGTCTCCTTGGAAGTCATCGATGGGGATAAAGGCAAAGCCACTTTATTCAGTGATACTAAATAAACTTTTGGCCTCTCCTAGTACCTTGCTTTATTTTTCATTCTTTTGTGATGTATTTAACACCTATGGAAAACTAGAAGTATATGCAGCACACTCAATACATTATATTAACCAGATGCTTTCCATCTCTTCTCTCTCTCTTTTCTTTTTCTGATTGCTCCACATTATTGCTAATTAAGTTAATAAGATGGCCTCCTACTTTGCAAACTTTTGAAATTCTTTAACCCCAAAAATAGATTAAAAAGTCTTTCAGGCCATGGAAAACCGAGAGCTTTTTCTCTAAGATTAGGAAAAGACAAAGATGCCTGATTTCACCACTTTCATTCAACATAATACTGACTGTCATGGCCAGGGCAATTAGGCAAGAAAAAGAAACAAAAGGCATCAAAAACAGAAAAAAAGAAGTAATATTACCGCTGTTCACAGATGATATGATTTTATATATAGAAACCCTAAAAATTCCATAAAAATACCTGTTAGAACTAATAAATGAATCTAGCAAAGTTGCAGGATACCAAATCTTTACACAAAAACATGATGCATTTTTATACAGCCACAACGAACAGACTGAAAAGGAAATTAAGAAAACAATATAATTTATAATAGCATCAGAAGGAATAAAACAGTTGTACACTGAAACTACAAAACACTTCTGAAAGAAATTAAAGAAGACAAAATAAATAGACATCCCATGTTCATGGATTAGAAGACTTAATATTGCTAAGATGTGAATACTAAAACGATCTACAGATTCAATGCAATCCCCATCAAAACCCCAATGGCATTTTTTTTTTTTTTATGCAGAAATAGAAAAATCCATTCTAAAATTCACATGGAATTTCAAAGGACCCTAAATAGCCAAAACAAACTTGAAATAGAACAAAATTAGAGGTCTTGCTCTCTCTGATTTCAGACTTCTACAGAGCTACAATAATCACAACAGTGGTAGTGGCATAAAGACAGACGTAAAGATCAATGGAATAGAGTGTGATATGTATGTATGGTCAAATGATTTTCAGCAAGGGTACCAGACCATTCAGTAGGGAAAGGACAGTATTTTCATCATGGTAGCTGGATTTCCATATACAAAAGAATACATCTGGACCTTTACACCATATATGAAAGTTAACTCAAAATGGATCAAAGACATAAGTGTAGGAGCCAAAACTATAAAACTCTTAAAAGAAAACAGGGGGAAAACTTCATGACATTGGACTTGGGAGTGACTTCTTTGATCTGACACACAGGCAACAAAAGAGAAAATAGAAAGATTGGGCCCAAATAAATAAAATAAATAAAATCATGAATGAAAGAGGAGAGATCACAAGAGCACCTCGGTAGCTCAGTCAGTTAAGCATCTCCCTTCAGCTCAGGTCATGATCCCAGGGTTCTGGGATTGAGCCCCACATCGGGCTCCCTGCTCAGCACAGAACTTGCTTCTCCCTCTGCCTGCTGTTCCCCCTGCTTGTGTTCTCTCTCTCTCTGACAAATAAATAAATAAAATCTTTAAAAAAAATTAAAACTTTGTTCATCAAAGGACATCATCAACAGAATGAAAAGGCAACCCATTGAATGGGAGAAAATTTGTAAATCATATATTTGATAAAAGATTCATATCCAAAATATGTGAAGAACTCCTACAATTCACAACAAAAATCAAACAACCCAATTTAAAACTAGGCAAAGGACTTGAATAGACATTTCTCCAAAATAGAAAACGAGTAGTAAGTACTTGAAAAGATGTCCACCGGAAGAGATTATGCTGAGTGAAATAACTCAAACAGAGAGCGTCAACTATCATATGGTCTCACTTACGTGTGGAGCATAAGGAAAATCAAACAACCCAATTTAAAACTAGGCAAAGAAAACTAGGCAAAGGAAAAACATGGAGGACATTGTGAGAAGGAAAGGAAGGTTGAATTGGGAAAAATCGGAGGGGGAGTTGAACCATGAGAGACTGTGGACTCTGAGCAACAAACTGAAGGTTTTGGAGGGGAAGGGGTGGGGGGTTGGGTGAGCCTGGTGGTGGGTATTGAGGAGGGCACGTATTGCCTGGAGCACTGGGTGTGGTACATGAACAATGACTCTTGCAATGCTGAAAAAATAAAATAAAAAGTATTTGGGAAAAAAAAAGATGTCCACATCACTAATAACTAGGGAAATGCAAATCAAAACTACAATGAGGTACAGAGGGTATAGAGTACAGGTGTAGGACCTCTACACACATTAGGATGGTATTATTAAAGAATCAGAAAATAGCACCTGCCTATAAAGATGTAGAGAAGTTGGAACCCTCATGCATTGCTGATGGGAATGTAAAATGCTGCAGCCTCTGTGGAAAACAGCATGGTGGTTCCTCAAAAAGTTAAATGTGGAATTACCATATGATCCAGTAATTCCACTCAAAAGAGTATGAGAGTAGGACTTGCTCCAAACAGATGTTTGTATACCCATGTTCATAGTGGTATTATTCACAAGAGCCAAAGGTGAAAGCAACCCAACTGTTCATCAACAGACAAAAGGATAAGCAAAATGTGGTGTATACATACAGTGGAATATCATTTGGACTTAATAGGGAAGGAAATTAAAAAAAACAAATAGGGAAGGAAATTCTACAAAATGGATGAATCTTGAAGACTTTACATGGATGAAATAAGCCACTCATGGAAGGACAGATACTATAGGAATCCCCTTAATATGAGGGTCCTAGAGTAGTCAAATTCATAGAGACAGAACATAGAATGCTGGGTGCTAAGGGCAGGGGGATGAGGGAATGAGAAGTTAGTGCCTAATGGGGAGAGAGTTTCAGTTTGGGAAGTTTGGGAAGATGAAAAATTTCTGGAGATGGACAGTGGTGATGACCACACAACAGTGTGAATGTGCTTAATGCCACTGTACTGTGCACTTAAAAATGGCTAAAGTGGTAAATTTTATGTTATTTGTATTTTACCACATTAAAAAAAAAATGTCTCTCAGACTTAATTTCACCACGCTGTGGGCTAGTAGAGCGGAGAGTGACCTTTCTGGTTACATGATGTAACCCGCCCATGTTATAGCTAAAGAGACTGAGGCCCTGAGAAATGGTATTACTGGACCAAGGCTGCGTAGCCACTAGTGGCAGAGCCAAGTCCTGATAGCCTTCTTTCTATTACAGTGCATTAAACTCCCATGTGGCTTCTCCAACTAGCCTTCTCCAGCTTGACTCCCCTGCCCCTAGCCCCCATCTTATCTCATGTGCTCTGCAAAACCTCCGGACTGCTCATTTGATACTACGGTTCAGATCCACATTTCCATTCCCCAGATTAAAATCTTCCATGCTGCTCTCCCATGCCCCACTATGTTTTTAAGACCATATTCTCTAGTGTGGAAGCAGATCTTCTGAGATCTCTGCCTCCCCACCCCCTCTTCCTGCCACTACCCTGCATGAGCCCCAGCCACACCAAACCCACACCAGGTCTCTGTAGTTATTATGCAGCTCACACGATGTCTCCTGCCTGAATGACTTTCCTCCTCTCATCTACCTTCAAAACACCATTTTAGGTGTCCTCTCCCCTGGGCAGCCTCCCGGAGGACCTTGTCTAGGGTCAGCCCCACCCATGCTGATGTCTAACACTGTGCTGAGTAACACATCTTCCACCTTCCTGTATCATTGCTGGACCATGAATATCTAAAAGACAAGGGTCAAGTCTCTGATCCTGTTAACAAGCAATTCTCAGCCCCAGACAAGGAATACTACAGAAATAACAGATGCTCAGGCCTCTCTTTAGACCCAACTCAATCAGATTGTCGCAGCAGAGTGCTCCGCATGCTTGGGGCACAGTGAAGGACCAAATGCAGGGACTGATAGGTTTATATAGGAATATGCTAGGAGACAGGCCATAAAATAACAAAGGTTGGTACAGTGGGAAGATCTGGTCCAGAGGAGTGACACAATGAAGTACGTATTTTAAGACGGTTAGCGTGGTGTGGTATGTGGTATGAATCAGGAGGATGAGACATTATGGGCAGAGGGGTTGAGTGAGGATCTGAAGTGTTGTTTCACATTTGTCTTTCTGGTGCCTAGTACACATTTTGCCTTGTACAGACTAGATGCTCAACGAATGAATGAGTGAATGAATGAACTAAACTCATGATAGTAGGAATGGAGCAGAAAATTTTTGTCCTGGGTGTCAGTTCAACTGCAGACAGAGAGCTTAAGGGTCAGTGTGAAATTTTCTTCAGCATCCTTTAGCATGTTGAGTTTTTTAAACATCTAAGAATGCACTGATTACACTCTGACTCAATAGCGCCCTGACAGGAATGGAACATACGCATCTGGGCACGGGTGCGCGTCCGCGCACGCGCGGGCACGCGCACAAACACACACACACACAGACGTCAAGTGTGAATAGTGGTTGTAGCTGAGCTCAGCAGATTTGTGCCCCACTTCCCCTGTGTCTATGAGTCACCTGCAGGAAGGAAGGAGTCATGCCTTTTCCTGGCCATGTATAAGGTTTGTTTAGGTCAGAGAGGAGTTGGGGTTTCAAGGTTAGGGGTGTTAAGGTGAGAGCTTCTCGATCCTGACTATGCACAGGAATCCACGGGAGATCTTGTTAGAAGGCTGTTTCTACTTCAGCGGGTCTGGAGAGAGCCTGAAATTCACATTTGAAACAAGCTCTTGGCAGAAGCTGCTGGTCCCCAACTACCGTTTGACTATCAAGGCCAGGCAGAGCTTTCCAACCGGTATTCCCACCAAATGAAAGGATCCTGGGTGGCCCAAGAAGCTGAGTGTCCTGGCTGAGAGTAGCTTCGCCTTGTTTGCTCCACTACGCTGAGTAGGTATCATCTACTATGATGGTACAGCACGGAAAAGGTTGAGAAGCATGACACAAAATCCTTGGTTCTCTCGTTGGGCTGGATACTAGAATTACCTGGGGATCTTGGCAAAACTACAAAGGCCAAGGTCCTATCCTACTTCAAAGAACCTGGGCCTCTAGATGATTCGGATACGTACCAAAGTTTGAGAGCCACTGTACTAATAAATCACTTCAGGTGCCCCAGGTGCTGAGCTCTAGCATGTAAGAAAATAGCAAAACAATGAATCTACTGGTCAGAGACAAGGAGGCTCATTCCCCGCCCCCAGCTTTATTGAGGTGTAATTGACAAATCAAATTTAGGGAGGCTCATTACGGTTCATTCATTCACTCATGCATTCGGCCATTCAACGAACACGTACTGAGTATTTACTATGTATGAGGCACGATTTTGAATACAGGGAGCATGGGTGTACATAGATTCTGCCCTCAGGAAGCTCACAGTTTAGTGGGGGAGACAGATATTAAACAAGTCATTTGAGTACTGTTAACTGTACTGTTCCTGGAGCTCATACTGTGGAATGAGATAAGACATGCATGTTTCTAACTCACCAAACCTTCAGGGAACAGCTATTCTGGGTCAATTGCCAAAGTGACAAAGGTGCGTACGACAGACTCCTGCCCTCTAGAAACTCCTGGGCTATTGAGGGGGAAAAAGGGAATATGAAATGGCTTCCCTGGAGTCCTGGGTGATAGAGAAGACAAGGATTCTTCGGACCCATGGATTCTTGGAATCGAGGCCTCGTGGGTCACCATGGAAATAGGATGGGTTCTCATTCAAAGAAGCTAGATCTCACAAATATTTTGAAGTGCCTTCTTAATATTTTCTCCAGCTTCGTTCCAGTTATGCCTATCTATGACTATAATCCACGTTCCACAGGAAATTGGAGGGAAGTGTTTCGATGTTTAATCTTTATGGGGTTTCACTTTCTTGTGACATTCCATGGCCCATGATGCTGCCAGTGTTGTTCCCAGCCACTCCAGCTTCGATACTTGATTATGGATTTCGAATCCAGATGGGTCCTCAATTACGTGGACTTTACACACCAGAGCAAGGAGATGTGCATCTTGGTTTTCCTCATTACAAGGCTGCAACCTCCTTCAAGCAGAAATGAGTCACTTCCTCTGGCTTTCCTCTGCTTTGACGATAAGGACCAGAGCTACATGGCCAAAGTCAGGGTTTTAAGAAAAGCTCTGTTGGTGGGACTCTGGTGTATCTTCAGCTGCAATCCCTCTTGTGATGAGCCTAGTTGTAAGGTCATGCACCTGAAATAGAATGTGTGTAAATCTCAGCCTTTGAATCGTTTCACCAAAATATAATCAAATGAAAAGAGGAAGTTACCATCTCCAACCTCAAGGATGAGGAACAAATGGATATTACACATTCAATAAAGATTTAACACCAACCACTGGTGTATTTGTCGTTTTCAAAAAAGATTGAAATCAATTTATATATGAGACGCCACAAACACCATTTTACACATTCTTTCTTTTCACATCTGTAATTTTCCCTCGGCTCTATCTGTACAAAACCCACAGGGACTTTCTCCCTCTTCTCCCATACAAAATTATTTTTCTCCTCTTACTTTTTCTCTAGAATAATTCATGAAATTCTTCTGTTTTATCTATGTAGTGATGGGTCAGCAAGTGCTGAGGACTGAGGGAGAAGCTGTGAGGAGGGAAATATTGCTATGTGTCCTCAAGAAGGATGCCTTCCAATGAAAGAGTCAGGATTTAATCACAACTGGAAAGACACTCAACAATGCTGGATTGCTTTATTTGTAGAAGAGTAAAGTCCCAATTTACACATAGGGTTATATTGCTTTTTGTTTACATTCATGAGATAATATTAATGTGTTGTTTTCTTACGGTGTCTTTGTATGATTTTGGTATCAGGGTAATGTTAGTCTCATAGAATGAGTTGGAAACTATTCACTCCTCTTCAGTTTTATAAAGGAATTTGCTAAGAATCGGTATTGTTTTTTCTTCAAATACCTAGTGAAATTGAAGCCGTCTGGGTCTAGAGTTTTCCTTACGGGGTAGGGGTTAGCCGCAGTTTCAATTCCTTTAATAGCTATGGGGCTGTTCAGTTTATCTGTTTCTTTTTAGGTGATCTTTGATTGTTTGCATCTTTCAGATAATTTATTTTATTTAAATTGTTTAACTTACTCGTATACAATTGTTCATAATATTCCCTTATTATCTGTGAGGTCTGTAGTGATGTTACCTCTCTGATTCTTGATATTGGTAATTCATGTCTTCTTTCTTTTTTTCTCAATCAGTCTGGCTACAGTTTTATTAATCTTACTGATCTTCTCGAAGAACTAGCTTGTCATTGATTTTTCTCTGTATTTTTTGTTTGTTTTCTAGTGCATTGATTTATGCTCTTATCTTAATTATTTTCTTTCTTCTGTTTACTCTGGGTTCACTTTTGTTCAACTTTTTCTAGTTTCTTAAGGTGTAGGCTGAGGCCATTGATTGGAGACATTTTTTCTTTTCTATTATTGGAGTTTCATGCTATCCATTTGCCTCTAAGCACTATTTTAGTTGCACCCCCCAGATAGATTGTGACATAGAGTAAAATAAAAACTAAACAGAAGCAAAGAAATGTTGTCCTTGAAAATCCTCAGGAAGACTAAAAGAAAAACTTTTTTTGTACTCTGTTCATAACACTTCAAATAAAGGAACACCTTGTTTCCTCTTCTCACAGAATACTTCTCATACCAAATGTGTGGGAGTTTTACCCCACACCAACCAATTCTCTCGTGCTCTCCGGACATCAGCTTGGTGTCCTACAACCCAATTCTGACACTACCTGGAGTTAGCCCAGACCCTATGGGTTAAGGGCTCAGTCCATTAGACTGCTTTGACTTCAGATACTAACTGTAAGTTGGGTTCAATAATTTGCTAGAATGGCTCATAAAACTTTGGAAGGTGAATTCTTACTAGATTACTGGTTAATTATAAAAAGATACAACTCAGGAACAGCCAGATGAAAGAGATGCATGGGGCAAGGTATGGGGGAAGCGATGTGGAGATTCCACGTCCTCTTGGGATGTGCCACCCTCCCAGCAGCTCCATGTGTTCACCAACACTGAAGCCCTCTGAACCCCTTTGGTTAGGATTTTTGAGGAGACTTTCTTACAAAGGCATGATTGATTAGATCATTGGCTATTGGTGATTGAACTCAAACTCCAGCCCCTCTCCCCTCCCAGAAGTTAAGGTGAGAAGAACAGAGAAGGTATGTGAAGGGCTGGACAAAAAGTTCCAACCTTCTAATCCAGGGAATCATGGCTGGTGCCCCAGCAATCATCACTCCATCCTTAAAGCTTTTCCAAAAGTCATCTCATTACTGTGAACTTGTGTGTGGTAGAAAGGGGTTTGTTATGAATCACAAAAAATGCTCCTTTCAGCTTTATCATTCTTGAACTATTTCAGGAGTTGGGAACAAAAACCAAATGTTATAACAAAAGATACTTTCTTATCGCTTAGGAAATTACAAGGGGTTTAGGATCTCTGACCAGAAGCCAAGAGGAAGACCAAATATCTATATTCTTACTATATCACAATTTCAGAGAAGACAAACTGAACAATTTGTTGGTGAACGCAACATAGTCATTCAGGACCTTTAAGAATGGTTGTGTGGTTGGGGTGCTACTAGAAGCTGAGATACAGCCCAGCCTCTGCTCATCAAGCTGAAGGGCTCCTTAGAAGAAATAGCTTTTTCTAATTTGCCTGAAGTTGCCCTATAGCTGCTCCACCAATATTTTCCTTCACTATTGGAACCGATCTTTTTTATTTAATTTTTTTTTTTTAGTTTTTCTTAAATGAAGTAGTTGGTTTGCTTTGAGGATCCGTGTGGGACAAATTAAAGAGGTATCTTTATGTCGAGGTGTTCTTCTATGAGGTTGGATAATCTTTGGTCTGTTAAATGTATATATTTTCTTCTGCTCTGTTGCCTTTTAAATTGGTTTACTGTGTCTGATTATCTCCCTTTATTGCCATGATTTTATGTTTTAGTTAGTAAGGCCTTCCCTACCCCAAAGGAATAAAAATATTCATCTATATTTTTTTCTAGTACTTACAGAGTTTTATTTTATACATTTCCGTATTTAAACCATCTGGAATTTGTTTCTTATATATGATATGGACAGCTAAACTTTATTTCTTTCCGATGTATAACTGGTTTTTTAATAACCTATCCTTTCTCAGCTGATTTGAAATACCCTTCTTATTATATACTAAATCCCTATATGCACATGAGTTTGTTTTGACTATTTCATTTCACTTGCTTGCCTACGTCTGCATCGGTATCCCCCGTTTTCATTATTTGTCACGAGCACGCTCTAAAGGTGCCTACACAAGTTGTGTCTTTCCACAGCGTCGGCTTTATTTAGTCATAAAGTGAGGTTAACATAATTGTAAAGCAGGGTCAGGATTTTGAGCTCAATGACATTTCACTATGCATGTAACTTGGCTTCACACACATCACACAAAACAAATCATGCTACAAAGTCACAGAAAAACAAGACACAACAAGCGGTAAGAAATTAATGAATAACTATGAAGTCAGCCCATGAGGGCACCATTTAGGTGAGGCCTTGGTCTGGTCCAGGTCAGCTCTAGGTGCCTATGGCTTATGACGTTCAAGCAGTGGGCAGTCTCTGTTATGTTCAGAGATTAGTCAGACAGAGCCTTTCCTGCAGTTGCCTTTTTTTTTTTTTTAAGCTTTTATTTATTTATTTGAGAGAGAGAGAGTGAGAGAGAGAGCATGAGAGGGGAGAAGGTTAGAGGGAGAAGCAGACTCCCCGTGGAGCCGGGAGCCTGATGCGGGACTCGATCTCGGGACTCCAGGATCATGACCTGAGCGGAAGGCAGTCGCCCAACCAACTGAGCCACCCAGGTGCCCCTGCAGTTGCCTTTTTAATTTTTTTTTTTTTTATTTGAGAGAGAGAGTGAGAGCGAGTGAGAACGATAGAGCGAGCACAAGGTGGGGAGGGGCAAAGGGCAAGCAGGCTCTCTACTGAACACGGAGCCTGACATGGGGCTCAACCCGAGGACCCCAGGATCATGAAGGCAGACGCTTAACCAACTGAGCCACTCAGGCACCCTAGAATTCTCATTTTAAATATGAGAAATGTAAGGTTCAGATAGTTTATGTAATTTGTCTGAGGCCAGATACTACCAGAAGTAAGTTCTATCAGATACTAATGCCTTTTCCATTATACCTCGTTATCAGTCTTTTGTTCTTCATATTAAAAATATTAATCAGAGGGGCGCCTGGGTGGCTCAGTGGGTTAAAGCCTCTGCCTTTGGCTCAGGTCATGATCTCGGGGTCCTGGGATGGAGCCCCACATCAGGCTCTCTGCTCAGCAGGGAGCCTGCTTCCCTTTCTCTCTCTGCCTGCCTCTCTGCCTACTTGTGATCTCTCTCTCTCTGTCAAACAAATAAATAAAATCTTTGAAAAAAATATTCAGATACTTTCCTGAATATTGGCTTTGATCTGGGGAGAAAGAAGAGCATGCGACTTCACTAGAGACTTCAGGAGAAAGGAATATACATAATTGAGGGGGTACAATGCATTTAACTTGGCTAATTTTTATTTTGGCTTCCCGGTATGCAACTCTTTTGTATTTTCAGAAATAACTCAGATCCTGCTTGAGAAGCCAAAGCAGGGAGAAATGTGCTCTTCTCACTCTCTGACACCTTGTGAATGAGCATGTGATCTAGGCTGAACCACATGCTGCCATCTGGACATTTTCATCTGGAAGGAGTGGTGCTTAGGTGGAGCTCATTGAGCAACGAGGGTTGGGCAGCCTCAAAAGTAGAGTATTCACGTCGCCAGGATAATGGATGTGCCTTGGATTCTGCCCAAGCCTGGATTTCTGTCTCTTCATCAATTATGGCAGCCACTGGTACCCTTTCAATAAAATTCTTTGTTCCTTTATCAATTATAATTGTTCTTATTGCTTGCAGCCAAGAACCTTGACTACTATAGAAATTGAAGTCTGAAGGGGCACAGGCCAGAGACCCTCAGGGAAATGGGGAGACTGGGATTGACTTTTTGGCTTGGTTGGGACCAAAGCTGGTGAAAACCCAGCTGGCATTAAGGTGTGGACATTTGAAACAGCTAAGGAAAGCATTGCCTGTGGTCACTGGTAATAAAATGCTGTTATGTTGTCTGGGATTTATAACACTTTGGTTTTAAGCATGTAATATAGTGGTGTGTTATTTAGTTATAATCCCTATCCTAGAGGCATTAGTTAACATTTGAAATACCCCAATCAGGAATACACCCTCCAGGGGTGAGTTAACTTTGGACGAATTTAGTTAAGAGCCTTACTCCAAAAAATTATCCATTTTCCCCCTACTGATTCACAATGCCACATTTATCATGTATTAAATGATGTTATATTTATGAATCTATTACTGTACTTTGTATTCTATTCTATTGATATATTTGTCTACTTTGGTACCAATACCACAGGTTTTTTTTTTTTTTTTTAAATGACTGGTGTTTTGATATGTAGTAGAAAACTAACCTTGTATTGTTTTAATTTAGGGTGGATTGAACTGGTCCTGGCAGTCAGATTCTGGTTCCAGAGTGGGCAGAAGAGAGAAATCACACCTCTTTTTTTTTTTTTTTTTTTAAGATTTTACTTATTTGACAGAGAGAGACACACTGAGAGAGGGAACACAAGCAGGGAAAGTGGGGAACAAAGAATTTTATTGAAAGGGTACCAGCGGCTGCCATAATTGATGAAGAGACAGAAATCCAGGCTTGGGCAGAATCCAATCTTCCCGCTGAGCAGGGAGCCTGATGCAGGGCTCAATCCCAGGACCCTGGGATCATGACCTGAGTGGAAGGCAGATGCTTAACCGACTGAGCCACCCAGGTGCCCCGAGAAATCATACCCCTTATAACATGTCATCAAAGATTAGCCCTGCAGAGATGTGCTGCATCTAATGATGGCCCCTAGACTGGCATACAGTATTCCAGACATGACCAAGGAAAAGTAGGAGATTCTTTACCTCCTATGCCCAGAGTTCTGTTTGTGTAGATTTCTATCAGTGTAACTCCTATCTTTAGGGACTCTTCCTCCATTTAAATGAAGAGGATTAGGTATTTTATGAGCATAAGCTGATATAAAGTTAGATCTCCCCTGTCCTGCCTTGTGCAGTTAAAAATCATTAATTTACACTTTATTGTAATAATAGAGATCAGATCAGAAAAAAATCATACAATAGCCTAACACAGAAATTGCTTTCATTTTTCTGGTTTTGTGCAATTCTTGTTCAAAATATACATAAGCACATCTAACTTTATAACTGTACTCATAGAATAGGAAATAATTAATCTTAGGTTTTTATCTCATACTGTAAGATCTTTTCCTGTTGCTATATTGTCTTTAGAATAACACCCCTTCCTTTGAAAACTTCCTCCCTTTTTAAAAGCTGCACAATGTGGTTGACATACATATCAAATTACTAAATATTATCATTGTTGCTGCACCTTTGTCTCCAGGTTTTTGCTATTATAAGTAGTGCTGTCATGAGCCTCTTTTTGTATTTGGCATTTTCCTCTTTTTTAGATTTTTTTTTTTTTTCCAGGATAAAGCCCTAGGAATGAAGTTACTGTGTCAAAGAGGAAAAATAGTTTATGAGTGTTGAAACATTTGTCCAGTAACTTTCCAACATTATGCCAATTTATGAAATACAAATGGGTCATATTTATTGCCAACTTATAAACATTAGCTGTTAGTATCATTTGACGTTTTTGAGAGGTTAGTTCTTATCCCTCTGAAATCCAGACTTTATATTTATTCCTATTACATTTTATCCCCTTAGTTTTAACTAGTTATTTCAGTCTGTCAAGATGTTTTTGAAATGTGTTTCTGTTACTTAAGTCATTAGCCATCATCCCTAACTTTGTGCCAGCCAATTGCCACTCCAGTAAGATACAGCTTTATATCTTCATTCAAGTAACTGACAAATCACTGACTAGAACACAGTTCAACCTGATGCATTTTAACTTACCCCTAAGGACCTTCTTCAAGGGTAAGATTAGCCCATTAATCAACTACTGTTAGAGACCAGTGTTGAATCAGTGTTGAATCTCCTTTAAGGTATCCTATAGGCTATACTCAATCCAATCCATTGCAATTCAATCTATTTCTCAGGATGTAAGCTCTAAATACCCAAATATGTACTAGGCAGCAGAAAGTCTGCCAAATAACTTGTTGTTGTTGAGGTTCGTCAGGCACCCCTGGTTTTACCAATTGAGTAACTTTGTTAAAAAAGGGAAATGTGGTTGGCATGGCATGAATTGTTGTTAGTGGATTTATGTTGCCCTGTAGTGGAAAAGCTGGTCGCTCTGCCAGAGGAGGGTGGTGGCAATAGGCCAAGGGGTTAAGCAACAACAAAACCGGGGGTAGGCAAGTGGGGTGCAACTGAGAAGCTATTGCTTAAGCACGCACAAGAGGGGCTAAACCAGAAGTAGTTCATAAGCATGGTGGACTCATTGCAGGGAAATTTAGGTCAGAGGTTGGGTGGAAATGAAAAAATAATATTCAAGAAGTTCACAAACATACAGTCTAGTCTTACAGTCTAGCTGTGGGAAAAAGACATAAAAGTAAACAAACAAAAACTTCCAAGGAGATGAAGCAAAAGTATTTTTCCCTATTCTTTCCCACTATTCTTCTCACTAAGATCCCAAAACCTCGATCATCATATATAAAATAAACATAAGGAAACTCTCAAAGGTGGAGAGAAGGCAGATAAGCTTGAGACCTCAGGACTTGCAAGGAACAATACAGTGGTGAGTTCTCTGGCTTTTCTTTGTGTCTCATATATCCCCGGGTGCTGGAGAAGCTAGAAACCTGGAAATGACAACAGATAGGGACAAAAAATAACTCCAACAAAAGCTGGCTCTCTCTAGCCAAAGGACTAGAAAGACAAAAAACCTTTTATGCATTAAACACTCTACTCCAGCCAAACACCACAGAAAAAGCTGTGGCCCCAACCCTACCCATGCTACCAAAGGTCAGTGGGGACCACAGCTTTCACCTTCCACAGGGTGTAACGAGACTGCCCAAACTTCTCCCTTCCTCCCAAGCTGGTATCGTGTCAGAGAAGGTCAGCTAGAAAGCAGGGACTTTCATCCCCACCAGGTGGAAATGAGGCTTATCCAGTCCTCCCTGCAGGGTCAGTGGCGACTATGTGAGGATCCTGGACTTCAACTCCCACCTAGCAGTAAAAAAAACCATCCCTCCCTCTCCCCATTGGGGTGGTGTCAGAGGAGAGCAAGTGGGAAGGCAGGACTTTTACCACCACCCATCAGTAACAAGGTCTAGAGGTAATGTGGTGTCAGTGGAGACTGCATGGGAGAACAGTAAAGAGGCACACCCACCCCTCCCATCCAGAATGGTATTAACCGAAACCTAGTAGGAACTCCCAGTTCCACCTAGCAGTAGAAGAGTCCCTCTTCCCCTTTGGGTGTCAATGGAGACCAGGAAAATCTGGACTTCTAGCCCTGCCTGACAGTAACAAGGCAGCACTCTTTTCTACCAGAGCAGTGTCAAAGGAAGACAGCTAAAACAGAGGGTTTAAATAAGATCCAGAATCTTATATTATGCTACTTAAAATGTCCAGCTTTCACTAGATGGTCACTTGTCATACCACAAACCAGTCAAATCTCAACTTGTATGAAAAAAAGATGATCGATAGCTTCCAACACCAAAATATTTATAAGCAGCCATTATATAAAGGCTTCAAGGAGAAATTACGAACACATTTGAAGAGTATGAATAAATCAAACATCTAAGCAAAGACATAGAAAGTCTTAGCAAACAGAGGCACCTGGGTGGCCTTCAGCTCACGTCATGATATTGGGGTCCTGGGATTGAGTCCTGCATTGGGCTCCCTGCTCAGCAGGAAGTCTGCTTCTCCCTCTCCCTCTGTCCCTCTCCACTGCTTGTGATCTCTCTCTCTCAAATAAGTAAATAAATAAAATCTTTAAAAAGAAAGTCTCAGCAAAGAAATAGAAGATATAGAGAAGAACCACATGATAATTCCAGAACTCAAAAATACAACAACCACAAAACCTTGCTGGAGGCGCTCAACAGCATAATAGAAGGAACAGAGAAAAAAAAAAAATCAGTGAACTTTAAGAATGAACAATAAAAATGACCTATACTAAACAACAAAGAGAAAAAAGATTGAGAAATAAAGAAAAAAGAACAGGCCTTCAGGAACTGTGGGGGAAAAAACCTAACATTCACAGCTTCAGAGTCCCAAAAGGAGAGGATAAAGAGAATGAGGCTGAGAAAAGTACTCAAAGAAATAATGAATGATGGGTGAAAGCTTTATAAATTTGGCAAAAGACCTGTTTTGAAATCCACATTCAGAAATCCAGATTCAAGAAGCTGAGAAAATTGCAAACAAGATAAGCCCCCCCAAATCCACACCAAGGCACATCGTTGTCAAACTTCTGAAATTTAAATACAAAATATCTTGAAAGCAGCTTTACTTATGGGGGCAAACAACTAGAGTGATAGTGAATTTCTCATCAGAAATCATAAAGGTCCAGGTGAGTGGCACAACATTTTTGAGGGCTAAAAACAAAAACAAACGAACGATTCTCTATTAATTCAGAATCCTATATCCAGTGGAAATATCCTTCAAGAATGAAGGAAAAATCAAGACATATGATGAGAGAAAAGACAGAATTTGTTACCAGCAGACCACTCTAAGAGAATGACTAAAGGAAATTCCCTAAACATAAAGGAAATAATAAAATAAGAAATCTTAGAACATTGAAAAGAGGGCAAGAACAATGACAAGAGTAAAAATATGGGTAAGAACAATACATTTCCCTTCTGATCTTGAGTTTCCTAAATGATGTTTGATGCTCAGCAGAAATTGTAACACTATTGGATGTGGTTTGAAATAATATGTAGAGGAAATATTTAAGACAATTTAAATATAAATGGGGAAGGATAAAGGGAAGTAAAAGGAAGTTTCTACACGTCATTTGAACTGGTGAAATGTCAGTACCAGTAAACTGTGCTGTTATGCATACATCACGTAGTAATTAGAATGACAACAAAAAAAAAACAAAAACAAAAAAAAAAAACAAAAAAAACCTATACAAAAAGAGATACCTTCAATGGCACCATGGCTAAAACAAAGTGGAATTCTAGAAAAATGTACAAATGTCTCACAGAAAGACAGGATAAAAAACTAGAGAAATGAGAAATGGATAGAAAAAAATAGAAAATAAAATAAATTGCAGGCATAACACATTAATAATTACATTAACTGTAAGTGGTGTAAACATACTTATTAAAACACAGATAGCCATGATGGATTAAAAACTATGACCCAACTATCTGCTCTCCTAAGAATCTCACTTCAAATATAACAATACATGTAGATTGAAAGTAAAAGGACAGAAAAATATACATCATGCAAACATCAGCCAAAAAAAGCAATAATGGCTATCTTAATATCAGTCAAAGCAGAGTTCAGAGAAAGAAAATTAACAAGGACAGAGAGGGACATTAACAGGGACAGAGAGAACAGAATGACAAAAGGGACACTCACCAAGAAGACACAGAAATCCTAAATGTGTAGGTACCAAATCAGAACTGAAAGGAGAAATAGATCGATCTACAATTGTAGTTGGAGACTTCAACATCCTTCTCTCAACAATTGATAGAATAACCAGACAAAATATCAGTAGGGTTATAGAAGAACTTAATAACACTATTCACTACCAGGATCTAATAGACATTTATTTTTTTCCCCCCAAATACTTTTATTTTATTTTTTCAGTGTTATAAGATTCATTGTTCACGTACCACACCCAGACATTTAAAGAACACTCCACTGAACAACCGTAGAATACACTTTTTTTTTTAGAGCATCCATAGGGCACATATGAAGTTAGATATGTCCTAGGCCATAAAACAAATCTCAACAAAGTTTAAAAAGTTGAAATAATACAGGATGTGTTCTCAGACCACAGTGGAATCAAAATAGGAAGATAACAGGAAAGTCAACAAATATTTGGAAACTAAGAAATACACTTTCACAAAATCCATGCATCAAAAAGGAAGTCTCAGGAAAAATTTTAAAAAATACATTAAACTAAAGGAAAAAGAGAACACAACATATTGAAATCTGTAGGACACTGCTAAAGGAGTGCCAAGAGGGAAATCTATAGCACTAATGCTTATATTAGAAAAGAAGAGAAATCTCTTATCAATTATCTAAGCTCCAATCACAAGAAGCTAGAAAAAGAAGAGTTAAATAAACTGAAAGCAAAAAGAAATAAATAAAAATAAGAGTAAATACCACGGAAATTGAAAAGAGAAAAACAATAAAGAAAATCATTGAGACAAAAACTAGTTCTTCTAAAAGATCAATACCATTGACAAACTCCAGTAAGACTAACAAAGAGCAAATTGTACAGACAATTCTACAAACATCAATTTCATTGCTGAGATAAAATGGACCAATTCCTTCAAAAGCACAAACTATCACAATTCACCCAATAGGGAATTGATAATTTGAATATCCATGTAACTATTAAGGAAATTGAATTAATAATTTAAAAAGTTCCCCCAAAAAAACAATTTCCAGGTCCATATAATTTCAGTGGAGAATTAAAACCAATTCTATGCACTCTGTCAAAAAATAGAAAAGGGGGGAACACCAATAATCTTATATTGCTAGAATTACCTTTATACAAAACCAGAAAAACTCAATACGATAAAAGGTAACTATAGACCAATATATCTAAGGATTATAGACTTAAAAAAATCTTTTTTTTTAAAATTAACGCATAATTTATTATTTGCCCCAGGGTACATTAGACTTAAAAAATCTTTAACAAAATATTAACAAATAGAATTCAGCAATATTTGAAAACAATTATACATCATGACTAAGTGGGGTTTATTGCAGGGACACAAATTTGGCTTAATATTTGAAAATCAATCAATGTAACCCACTATATTAATAGGCTAAAAAAATCACATGACCATATCAATAGATTCAGAAAAGCATTTAACAAAATTCAACATGCATACGTGGAAAAAAACTCAGAAAACCAAGAATAGATTAAAATTTCCTCAACTGATGAAGAGCTATTACAAAAAACCTACAGCTAGCATCATACTTAATGGTAAATGGCTTAATGCTTTTCCAATAAAGTCAGGAACAAAGGCAAGAATGCCCACTTTACCAGTCTTATTCAGCATTGCACTGGATCTTTTACCCAGTGCAATAAGGCAAGAAAGGGAAATAAAAAATATACAGATCCAAAAATAAGAAATAAACTGCCCTATTTGCTGATGATTTGATTATGTACATAGGAAATCTCAAGGAATCTACAAACAAAACAAAACAAAACAAAACAAAACAAAACACCTAGAAGTAATAAGTTACTTCAACCAGGTTGCAGGATACCAGATAAGCAAATAAAATTCAATTGTGTTTCTATATACTAACAATGAACATATGGACACAAAAATTAAAAGTACAATACAATTTTACAATTGTTCAAAAATGAAATATTTGGCATAAGTAACAAAACATGCCCAGAATGTATATGCTGAAAACTATAAAATGCTGATGAAAGAGATCAGAAAAGATCTTCATATATGAAGAGACTTACTGGGTTCGTGGATTAGAATCTCAACACCGTAATGACCTCAATTATCCCCAAAATGACATACAGGCTTAAAGCAATTCCTTCCAAAATCCCGGTTAGGTTTATTGTAGATATGAACGAGATTATCCTATACTTTATATGGAAAAATAAAGGAACTAGAATAGCTATAAGGAAAGATGAACTAGAATAGCTATAACAATTTTGAAAATGAAAAATAAAGTGGGAGGAATTAGTCTACTAGATTTCAAGACTTGCATCACTACAGTATCAATGTTATATGGAATTAGTAGAGATATAGTCACATAGATAAATGACACAGAATAAAGAATCCAGAAATAGACCCACATAAATATAACCAACTGATTGTTGACAAAGGCACAAAAGCAATTCAATGGAGGAATAATAAACTTTTCAAGGAATAATGCTCAAATAGTTTCACCCACACACAAAAGGACCTTTATACCTCATGCAAAAATCAACTCAAAATGGATCATAGACTTAAATGTTAAATATAAAACAATATACATTTAATAAAAAAAAATCTTTGGGATCTGGGGGTAGGCAGAGTTCTAGACTTGTTCTTAGTCCACAGAAGAAAAAAAAATTGATAAATTGAACTTTATATAAGTTAAAAACTTATGGTCTGCAAAAGATTTTCTTAAAAGGGTGAAAAGACAAGTTACAGAGTAGAGAAAATATCTATAACTCACATACCCCACAAAGGACTAACATCTAGAATATACAAAGAATTCTCAAAACTCAACAGTATAAAACCAAAGAATCCAGTTTTTAAAAGAACAAAAAACATTAACAGACATTTCACCAAAGAGGCTATACAGATGGCAAAAAAGCACATGAATCTAAAGATGTTCAAAGTTGCTTCCTGTTAAGCCATGATGAGCTATCACTAAATACCTAGCCAAACACTGCTCATACCTTGAAACCTAGAAACAGTGCTCATACCTTGCATTGCTAGTGAGAATGTAAAATTTCACAGCTATCCTGAAAAACCATTTTGGCAGTTTCTTAAAAAATTAAACATGCAGGGAGAGGAGCAAGACGGCGGAAGAGTAGGAGGCTGAGATAGTGTCTGATCCCAGAAGTTCAGCTAGATATTAAACCACTCTAAACATCTACAAACTTAACAGGAGATAAAAGAGAAGCAGGACAGCAATTCTAGGAACAGAAAATTGACCACTTTCCGGAAGGTAGGACGTGGGGAAAGTGAATCCAAAGCGACGCGAAGATAGACCACGGGGGGAGGGGCCGGCTCCCGGCAAGCCGCAGAGCAGCGGAGCACAAAATCGGGACTTTTAGAAATCGGCTCCACTGAGGGACATTGCTCCAGAGGCTAAGCAGGGGGTGGAGCCCTCGCGGGGACAGCGTGGTTTCAGGACCCGCAGGGTCACAGAAAGACCAGGGGTGTCTGAGGGTGCAGAGCTCCCAGGTATCAGAACGAGGAAGCCAACGGCAGAGACCGAGCCGAACAGTGAGCTACCAGCTCGGGCTTACCTTGAACCGTGATCCCGGCACAGTCAGGCCGCTGCTCTTCGAGCAGGGACCCCACAACGGGCAGATCCGGAGAGACCCCCTCCTTCCTCCTCCGGGAGGAGCGGCGCGGTAGCTCACGGCAGGAATCTGCTGGGTTTGGAGACTCCAAATGGC
>CM052898.1:12371051-12492283 GCA_028534135.1 Potos flavus
TACAGCGTAAATTGTAAGACAGTGTTAGGCGGCACCCGAGTCAGTTTCTTGAAATTGTGATCAAAGCGGCCTTTGCTCCATGTGGCCGCGGGGCACCAGATTTTATTTGGTTAGATGAGGCTTTTGTGAATTTCCCGGAGAGTCGTGCTCTCCGCCTAGCGAGCAGGGACGCCTGCAGCGAGCCTCCCCTTTCCTGCAAAAGTCCTTTGTTTTGGCCACATAAGGGAACTCAGTTAAATGTGGAAATCGAGGCACCAGTGTTGAAAGCCTGTGGAGCTCTAAGACAGTTTGCGCTTGTGGGGGACCGCTCAGAACATCCCAGGGCCGAATAAAAGATCACTTTTTCTTAATTCCCAGGGTGGAGCAAAATGAATGAGTCAACGTCGACTCCGTACTATGACATTGATTATGGGACGTCGGAGCCCTGTCAGAAGACCAACGTGAGACAGATCGCAGCCGGGCTCTTGCCTCCGCTCTACTCGCTGGTGTTCGTCTTCGGCTTCGCGGGCAACATGTTGGTCGTCCTCATCCTCATCAATTGCAAGAGGCTGAAGAGCATGACTGACATCTACCTGCTCAATCTGGCCATCTCTGACCTGCTCTTCCTTCTCACCATCCCGTTCTGGGCCCACTACGCCGCGGACCAGTGGGTCTTTGGAAATAGGCTTTGTCAGATTTTGACGGGGTTCTATTACATCGGCTTCTTCACTGGCATCTTCTTCATCATCCTCCTGACCATCGACAGGTACCTGGCGATCGTCCATGCCGTGTTTGCCGTAAAGGCCAGGACCGTCACCTTTGGGGTGGTGACAAGCGGGGTCACCTGGGTGGTGGCCGTGTTCGCCTCTCTCCCCGGGATCATCTTCACCAGATCCCAGAAGGAGGGATCTCGCATTACCTGCAGCCCCCACTTCCCACCCACTCAGTACCGTTTCTGGAAGAACTTCCTGACATTGAAGATGAGCATCTTGGGTCTGGTCCTGCCCCTGCTTGTCATGGTCGTCTGCTACTCGGCCATCCTCAAGACCCTGCTTCGGTGCCGAAACGAAAAGAAGAGGCACAAGGCCGTGAGGCTCATTTTCGTGATCATGATTGTTTACTTTCTTTTCTGGGCTCCCTACAACATCGTGCTTCTCCTGAGCACCTTCCAGGAGTCCTTCGGCCTAAATAATTGCAGCAGCTCCAACAGGCTGGACCAAATCATGCAGGTGACAGAGACCCTTGGGATGACGCACTGTTGCATCAACCCCATCATCTACGCCTTCGTGGGGGAGAAGTTCAGAAACTACCTCTTGGAGTTCTTCCGAAAGCACATCGCCAGACGCTTCTGCAAACACTGCCCCATCTTCCTGGGAGACGCGTCCGACAGGGCGAGCTCGGTTTACACTCGATCCACCGGGGAGCAGGAGATCTCTGTCGGCTTGTGACCTGGACTAGTCTTTGTACCCAGCCTGGGGGTGGGAGTGATTCTTTTGAAAAGGAAGTTACCGTCATAGAGGGTCTACGATTCATCCATCCGTCTGGCATCTCTTTTATACATTAGATCATTGGAGGCAGTCACTTCCGGACAGCCAAATCAATATATGCTGATGGCAGCAACCTTCCCATTTCCGCTCCGCGCACATCAACTCATTGGTGCACTCTCCCTTCACTGCAGAAGTTCACTATTAAGAAAAAAAAAAAATCCTTGGAAAACTGCTGATTCTTGAGTGTGGTCAACCTGAACAGGAATACCAAAATTAATCAAGAAACGTATTGTATAGTTTCTCACCTGCCGGAGGCAAGAGGGGCAGATTGCAAATGTGCTTAAAGCAGATCCTTGTCATGATCGGTTAAGAGATGACGTCTTCCAAATGCGATCTGCCCGCCAAGGTGTGGTTGATAAGATCCACGGGTGTTCAGGACCAGGTGAGAACGGGGAGAGCTTCTTCAGTGAGAAGGGGATCCTCTGCTGGGAGAGGGGAGGGAAGCTGAGCTCCAAGTCGCAGACCCCGCACCCGGGGAGTGGCTCGGCGGCAGTGGGAAGCTTGGCTCGGGCTGGGGAAGGCAAGTTGAGCCCGGACCATGGGGAGCGTGCCCAGCACCAGTTGTCAAAGCCAGAGCAGGGAGGGACCCCAGCCACTGTTGCAGTGAGCTCATTGCATGGCCAAAGGATGCCCTGGAAGGTGAGCATTTAGGGCCGGGAGGCCAATGACTCGCAGGTGAGGTGAGGGGGCATCTGTGCGGGTCCAGGCACCAGGGATGGGAAGCGGAGAGTATTTTCATAGCATGTAGGGTGAGAGTCAGGAGAACTTGGGACAGATTTGGGTTGGAGGCAAGGGGCAGAGGGGAGACAGACAGAACCTCCAGGCATCAAACATGCAGACTGGAGAGATGCCCTAAGGGAGACTTCAAGCATGAGAAGGGGATGAGGTTTGGGTCAAAAGCAGGAGGGGCTTGTGGAAGAGGAAGGGTCTGGTTTTGTGGGCTTGAACACAGCCCTCTGTAGACAGAACCTGGGCTGTGTCTCCGTGGCTGTTCCTGCCCTGAGAGCTGTCCTTCCCAGCCCGGTTCCAACAACGGGGCATCTCCAGGAGGCTTGGAAACACCAGACTTAGGAACGCGTGAGTTTGAGGTCCAGGAGCACATCCAGGCGAGGACTGATTACATAGTTAATGAACCCACGAAGAAGAGCTTTCTAAGCACTGAACTAAGAGACCCCGGGGCAGGGGGGGAAACCCGAATGAGTACATTTCTGCCCTCCCAGGGCATACCACGGCTTCAACATTGTCTCCTGGATTCAACTCTCCGTAGGCACAGGGCAGAAAGGACAGATTCATTTGGAAACAGGCCGCCTGCAGCTTGATCGGCCACAGAAAGCACCATTTACGGACCTTTGTGTTTCAGGCTGAGTGTGGTGGCTTTAGACGCTCCTTCCAGCCACCTTGTGCAGACACATCGTCCTCGAACACTAAGGGATCTTTCATGTCAGAGAGAGAGTCATGGACTTCACGTTTTGCAGCTGCAACTTTGATTATTTTGTACCTGCCTGAGATGGTTTTGGATCTGGGGGATAGCTGAGACCATTTGGGAGAGATCAGGAGTGAGAGTCACTCAAGGGTTAAGGTGTCAGGATAGTAAGTAGTGCTACGGATTTTTCTCAAGCTCTGAAAGACGAAACTGGAGAGCATGGGTGGCAACCGGAAGCACCCAGAAATGCTCTGAAGGTTGTTTCAAGGGCATCAGTATCCTATGACCCTAGCCTCTGGGTCAACTCAAAGACATTCCGGCATCTTTGTGTATATGTACATATATCCTACATATCTGAGAATCTTGTGTCTATGGAAAGTTACAAATTGCTTGGAAGAAAATCCTTACCCAATAAAAACCGCCCTCCAAAATAATTGATTGTATTCTTGTTATTTCAGTCAAGTGCCCATTTAGAGCCTAGCATATGAAACCGTGAAAGCACTTTGAACGTAGCTGGTTTGGAAAAATTCCATATGTACACACATACGCACAGAATTACACTTCTTTTTAAATATTTGTAAAAGTTTCCCCCTCCCTGGGTCAAATTGCCAGAATAACGAAGACACAACCTCTCAGGGTAGCATTTCTGAGCAATGGACACTGGAAACCTTTTAAATTTCTCATTTAATTCTACTACCAGAGCCAAAGACCTGACATTTTTTAAAACACAGAAAATCGATGTGTGTTTAAGCCCATGCCCGCTGTCTGTGTTTGACGGTGATGAAGGCCTAAGGTCACAGGCTGGTCACGTCTGTCATCCTGAGTTGCAGACACACGAGGAATGAGGATCGTTCCTCCTGAGGTGGCTTTTTTCTCACTTCAAATCCCTTCCAAACACTGGGCTGTAATCACAGTGGTGACCATGGCCGTGTTACTGACATTTGGATTTCTGGGCACATGTCTCTTATCCGCAGGGAGGACAGGTGCTCCGGGAAGAGGCGGTGGGTCCAGGTCACATCCATAGTTTGGGGCCGGCTGGTTTTCAGGTTGCGGAGTAGGTCACCGTCCTACCTGGGAGTCCGTGGAATGAGCAGGTGACAAGGACAGCCAGAGCAGACTCGTACGATGTCATTTCCCTATCAACCTGAAGGATGGCCTTTCACCTGTGAGTCAAAAGAAGGCATGACCCAAGGAAGGGCGGAAGGGGGCTGAGTCCAAGCAGAGGAACCCTCCCATCGTCCCCGCATTCCTCCCTTTGTGGGGCCCTCCACGGCGCAACCCTCCTGTGCCCCAGACCTGAGACTGACAAACAAGTTTGGACTTATTGGGACCAGAATGGGTTCTGACTCCATTCACCGTGTCCTGGGTAAAGGTACCTACCCCCAGCCTAGAAGCCTCTGTCCTGGAAGGGGTTATATATATGCCTTGGATAAAGTCAAAGTAAAGTGAACATCCTCAGCAGGGAGGAAAAATGTGCAGATTTGTAAGTTAGGATTCTGCTCACACTTGTATTCCAAGGTTCTAGTTTAAACACCTGCAACGTTAGGGGCGCCTGGGTGGCTCAGTTGGTTAAGCGTCTGCCTTCGGCTCAGGTCACGATCCCAGGGTCCTGGGATCGAGTACCACATCGGGCTCGCTGCTCAGCGGGGAGCCTGTTTCTTCCTCTCCCTGCTGCTCCCCCTGCTTGTACTCTCTCTCTATCAAATAAATAAATAAAATCCTAAAAAATAAAAATAAACACCCGCAGGGCAAGTAAAGTGCATTGTCCTCACCACTGTTATGATGAAATCAAGTTATTTTTCTGCATATGGTGCGGTATTTCCTATTTGCCTTCTATCTTTTCTAGAAGCATTTTTTTTACAAGTCTTACTTCTATTTGGCTCCCTGTTGTCACTCCTTTAGTTGGATTACAAGTCCTGTGCCATCGTGGTTCCGTCATGGGTCAGGAGCTTGGTTTCGTTTCTTTTTCTTAAGGCGGTACCCAGTTTTTTAAATACTTTGTGAAGCCTTTTCAAAGTGGAATCCAATGGACAGGCCTTTAGAGCCAGTAAGAACCTTGGGCTACACTGCCCCCCTGTGGCCACTTTGGTAACCAACAAGGGCGTCCCGCAGAGCCTGGAGGGAGACCCGGGAAGTTTTACTCTTGGCTGTTTCAGGGTTGCCTCTGCGGGCCCCATTCCTGCTGTGGACAAGACGTATTTCCACAGCAGCTCAGCGTAGATAATGCTCGGCTCTTTCTGTTTCTGCAGAACTAGAGGAGCGCCCGTGGAAATGAAGGTCCCAGTGGCCCAGAGCCAATCTCCGCAGATCACTGAACCCACAGCTTTGCAACAAGGCCACAAGATGCTTTGTGACAAGGTATTTTTCACAGCCCATAAAACGCCCCACGTCCCTCCCCAGTGTCTCTCTTGTACAAGCAGCAATGGTCTCGGGTACCAAGTGTTTGAAGCAATCAACTATGATCGCCAGTTGGGCGGCTCTCTTTTTTATTCACACTTCCCTTTCTCCATTCCTGTCTTCACCACGTTCCGATCCCTCTTCTGGCATCACAGCATGTGAAACAGAAAGGTTGTTGAGGACCGGTCGGCCTGACCCCTCACTTCCTGGAGGAAGAACAGAGCCCACCACCGCCACCGCCGCCCCCCGCCCCCCCCCATGCGCCAGACGTTCTGACGTCGAGGTCTGGGTGGGCTGGAGCATCGGGCCGGGGTTCAGCTCTCGTGGGGTTTCCCCGTCACGCCTGCGCAGCCAGCGAGGCGCCATTGCGGAGGGCAGGTGGCAGCCGTTCTGACTCCCTCGCGGGGTCAGCACCCATGTCCACGAGGGAGAGCTGGGCCGGCAATTCATGGGGGGGGGGGGGGGGACACGCTCCGGGCCCCTGGCTTAACCTCAGCTGCTCGCTGGAGTTACCTGGGCAGTCTTACAAATAGTGACACCTCGTCCCACCCCCAGGATTCAGATTTGTTAGGTCTGCAGAAGCTCCCAGCGATTCTAAGTAGAGCCAACTTTGAAAACCGCTGCCTATGGGGCGCCTGGGTGGCTCAGTGGGTTAAAGCCTCTGCCTTCGGCTCAGGTCATGATCTCAGGGTCCTGGGATCGAGCCCCGCATCGGGCTCTCTGCTCAGCGGGGAGCCTGCTTCCCCCCCCTCTCTCTGCCTGCCTCTCTGCCTACTTGTGATCTCTCTCTCTCTGTCAAATAAATAAACAAAATCTTAAAAAAAAAAAATTAAAGCCCGTCAAACCCGGCGGGGCTGCCCTCCCGTGGAGGATCCCGCTGGCCTGGAAGTGAGTGGCACGTGGACCAGGGAGGGTCTGGATTCGACTCCCCGATTTTCACAACAGAGCATTAACTCTGTCTTCCTGCAAGATGGTCTTCAAAGTCTGTGAATCTAGACCTAATTGGCAGTATAAAATCTCTATATATTGGAGGCTCCAAGCATCTTGCTTTCGTTTCCGGTTTGGGATTATGTTTCAACGCGTCCATTCCAAGTGAAAAGTAAGTGAAGATGGGTCACGTGGCTCCCGTGTGGAGCTTGGCGCCTTCAAATTCAAGACAAAATAAGTAGAAATAAGTAGAAAAGGTCTGTTTGGGATGTTTTACAAATGTATATCGATTCTGTTTATGTTGGCAAAAGAATTCTCCCCTTCCCCCGTTTCCTAATCCCTCCAGGGAGCCCTCCCTTTAACTATGTTCAGTCAAGCCTTATCCCCGAAGACCTGGAAAACGCTGAAAGTCTGTGTCGGCCCTGGGTGATGCAGTGATAATTCTGCAGAGAAAGCAACAAGGTAGTTTTAAGACAGTAATAGCCCCTATTTACTCTAAAATGCCTGTACTTGGGCGCCTGGGTGGCTCAGTCAGTTAAGTGTCTGCCTTCAATTCAGGTCATGATCCCAGGGTCCTGGGATCGAGCCCCATATTAGGCTCCTTGCTCACGGGGAGCCTGCTTCTCTCTCTCCCTCTGCCTCTCCCCCTGCTTGTGCTTGCTCGCTCATTCTCTCTCTCTCAAATAAATAAATAAAATCTTTTTAAAAAATAAATTAAATGCCTGTATTTTGGTTTATATCCACTAGCTAATACCCTTCAAAAATCCCTTTTAAGAAAATTACGATTTTTTTTCCCTAATAGATCATCAAATCAGGATTCTCTGTTGATTGGTTATCTCACTCCTTCCTACAGGGTAGAAAGTGGAGCCTGCTTGAGGTCCAGCCTTGAGGTTGAGGGAGCTTGGGGAAGTGACTCCGAGTCAGTCTCGACCTCAGAGTCCCTTCCTGTGACTTGGGATGCCACCTGCCTGATAGCTAGGTCAGGACGGAGTATCTAAACCAGCCCTGTCCAGAACTTTCTTTTTTTTTTTTTTTTAAGATTTTATTTATTTATTTGACAGAGAGAGATCACAAGCAGGAAGAGAAGCAGGCAGAGAGAGAGGGGGAAGCAGGCTCTCTGCTGGGCAGAGAACCTGATGCGGAGCTCGATCCCAGGATCCCGAGATCATGACCTGAGCTGAAGGCAGAGGCTTTAACCCACTGAGCCACCCAGGCGCCCCAAAAGATTTTATTTATTTATTTGAGAGAGAGCATGAAAGGGGAGAAGGTCAGAGGGAGAAGCAGACTCCCCGTGGAGCTGGGAGCCCGATGCGGGACTCGATCCTGGAACTCCGGGATCACGACCTGAGCCAAAGGCAGTCACTTAACCAACTGAGCCACCCAGGCGCCCCAGAACTTTATCTGTACTGATGGAGAGGCACTGTCCAGGACAGCGGCCACCAGACCAGTACAGAATGTGGCTCATATGAGTATAGAGCTGGGTTTTTAAATTTTTATTTCATTTTAATTAATTTCAAAACATCCGATGCACGTCTCAATGGACAGTACAAAGCTGGCATACAGTAAGCAGCCAAGATACATCAATATAACTTGGGTTGTGGCATCGGGGACTCCTAGGCAAGTTGCTCAGTGCTTCTAGACTCAGTTTCCTCATCTGTGATAGGGGGGCCGAGAGTAACACGTGCTAGCTCCTATGTTTGTGCGGAGGATGAAATGAGAGATCGCGTGTTGGCTGAACGCAGTGCCTGGCACATAGGAGTTCTCATAGCTCGTAGCTGGTAACTACTTTCCTGATAATGGCCATTGCCTCTTTCGATTAGAACTGCGCTCCCCCAAAGAATGCTCTTCAGGGCGGTGGAATGGAAGCTGCTGGGGACCTGGGAGGGCTCTCGTGTGTGAAATCAAGCACCGCGCATGGACGGCAATAGATGGAAAGCGCTTCCCAACATTATGGCGATGTGTTCAACCCGTCTGACCCTGTGTAGTGTCTTGGGAAAGGCTTTCGCGGGCGGGGTGCGGGGGCGGGGATTAACCCGACAATGTAATTCTGGCTGATGCAGACCCTGCAGCTCTAAGCAGAGCGGGAGGTGGGGGGGAGGTGGGGAGGGTGGCGGCAGGCCAACTCCCCGCCCCCTCCCTCGGTCTGGGATTTCGACAGAAGCTGACACACCCGGGGAAGCAAGGCGGGAACACAGTTCACTTGTGCGTTGACGCGTGCAGCCCAGTTTTAGCATTCATCCGTCCATTCATTCATTCATTCATTGAGCAAACATTTATGGAGGGCCTATGCACCGCCGGCAGGGGGCGCGGAGTGAGGGAGCTTGCTGGGGGCACCGTGCCCTCTAAATGAGGGTTGCTTGGAAGCTCCGTGGGTGGAGCCTAGAAGGAGCAAGCACGCAGGCGCGAACAGGTGCCTAAAGTGGCCCAGCAAAGATGAGCGGGACAGTGCTTTATCTGACCATTTTGTCAAGAAAGCGTAGCTACAACCTCTTCGTGGTTCCACGCTCCTTAAACAGCGGACGCAGAACAGACGTTCCTTGTCCCAGCACCAGCACCGCTGCCCGGAGGCGGGGTCCTCCAGAGCTGGGGAGAGGGCGGGGAGGCACAAGACACCAGCCTCTTTGAATTCTTGGGGCTGGTTTTGTAGTTTCCCTGTCTCCGCTTTTGCTTTCAGCTTGTTTGTACCGAACGGAGTCGCTGAAAAGTCTCCTTCCCGCCCCTGCTTCCCGCTACTGGGTCATCCACCCAGGAGGCGACAGAGTTACCACTGTCTTATCTCTTGGGAGAGATTCCTGCGTACATAAGCAAGATCACGTCTCTACCCTTATCCCCTGTGTTTACACCAACGCCAGTGTTATATACCACACCTTGGGTTTTTTACGCTCTTGAGCAAGTTTCTTAAGCTCTCTGTGCCTCACTCTCCCCATCCGTGGAATGGGGGTAATAACGCCAACCCCACTGATTGCTCCGAGGAGTAAATGAACTAATATGAACCCCCAAGTGGCAACTGTCACATGCCAACCACTCGGTGAGTTTTAGCTGTCGTCCACCATGCAGATTTTATTTTTATGCAAGTGAATTTATTAACTTTTTCCTTGGTTTCTGGGTTTTAGGACATGCTCGGAAAAGCCTTCCCCCCATGCGGAGATTGCAAAAATCTCCCATTTTTGTTTCTAACATTGTTATGGCTTTTTTTTTTTTTTTTTAAATCATTTGTATTGCTCTTTCTGGATCCCATCTTGGAGTGCGGAGTGAAGTGGGAATCCCAAGGGTTTTCCCCCGATGGCACACGACTATCCCAAGACCATTTATGAAATAATTTTCCTACTAACTTAAAATGCCATTTTTATACTATTTTAGTATAAAATACTAACCGTGTTTGGTTAGTATGTGACCCCCCGCCCCCACGTTTGGTCCTATTTCTGTATTTCCAGTTAAAGGACTATATCCCCAGGTTCCTTGGGGCGGTCCCTCCATGTGTGGGGCGAGTCCTTCCTTTGATCCACGTGGGGCTCACTGCCCCTGCCTCAGTGATGGGAACATTGGTCGGTGGGTCAGGGACTGTCATCAGAGCCGCTCGAGTACCCCACCGGCCATCGGTGATCTTTCAAGTGCCGTTGCAGCGGTCACGATTTAGAGAGGCTGCCTGCCTGCCACAGAGTGCCTACGTGTGCTGCTCAAGGTGAGCCCATCAGATTCTTGCTCCCGAAAGCAATAACCATGAAGGCACCCCCACAGTGGCCAGCAGTGCCCTGGAGGGAGGCCTTAGGACCGCCTCGGGAGAGGTATGTCCCAAGGCAGAGCTGCCTGGGGTCCCGTCTTTCCCAAGGGAAGACGTCCAGCGATTCCTTCTGTCCTATGATCAACCCCAGGAATGTTCCAGCTCTCTCCATCACGGCCAGACGAGCTGAGCCCTCACCAGTACAGATATAAAACCCCCCCTTCTCCCACACTCAGCAAGGAAAAGCTCTCCCCTTCCTCCTTTTCAGCTGCCCCTTCCGTTTTCCAGATGAGTTGATGGGTTTTTACACACAGATTGTTTGCCAGCTGTTGGAGCTTGAATGTGTGTGGGCTTCCCCCAAAATTTCAATGTTGAAATCCTAACGCCCCATGTGATGGTGTTGGGGGGGTGGTTGGGGAGGCGATGAGATCATGAGGGAGGAGCCTCATGAATGGGGACCAGTGCCCTTGTAAGGAGAGACGAGAGAGCTCCCTCCTTCCCTCCGCCCTCCCCCTGTGAAGACAAAATGAGAACATGGCCAACTGCAAACCAGGAAGTGGGCTCCCACCAGACACCACATGTGTCGGCCACTTGATCTGGGACTTCCAGCCTCCAGCAGTCTGAGAAGCACACGTCTGTTCTTGAAACCAACCCCCCCACACACACCCGAGCCAAGACACCAGCCCTTCCTTCTCCTGAGTGTTTGTCTATCCCCTTGGAAATTGCTTTCTCAAGGGGCTTGATGATGATTACAAAAGAATACTGCTTTTGGAAGAGGAAACCTTTGCCCCCCTTGCGGTCTTCCTTCTCAATCAGATGTCCATTCCCTCCTCCATGCAGCACAGCATCGACGAACAGATGATGGTGGAAAGTGTCACCAATTCGGGACTTGCATGTTAAGTGACTCAGTGATGTACCTAATGTTGGTTGAGAAGCTGGCATGCCGGGGCTAGAGCCCAACGTGGTCTGAGTCCTGTCTTCCAGGGGCGGCAGGAGCCAGGGAGCAGGAGGAGACGTCTGATGCCTCGCGTTTCCATCAGGCTCTTACTCAGAGGCACAAAGGAAGCTAGTCTCTAGCCAAACAAACGCTCCCTCACTCTGAGCTGCACTTGTCTGAGAGCCCAGACTTCTACCTCCCCTTTCCTGGCATCTCGAGTGTCATCCCGGGACGCAGGAGTCAAACTCGGGAGGTATAGGGCTCGTCGCTCCCAGTCCCCCAAATCCCATGGTTGATTCTTCGGGTGGGGCGGGATTCTTCCACCGGGGCACGCTTTACCTCCAGTGGCCGTCCAGCAAGGTCTGGCCGAATTTTGGTTGTCACAACTTGGGAAGAGGCCAACGACGCTGCCCCACATCCTCCGATGCACAGGACAATCCCCCACAACAGAAGCTTCTCCGATCCAAATGTGGACAGTTGCCACGGTAGGAAACCCTATCTGGTGTCTCAGCCTTGCTGGAAACCTCATCGAGATGAATCTGGGGGCACCTGGGTGGCTCAGTTGGTTAAGCATCGACTCTTGATTTCGGCTCAGGTCCTGATTTCAGGGTCACGAGATCAAGCCCCACATTGTGTTCTGTGCTCAGTGTGGAGTCTGCCTGGGATTCTCCCTCCTCCCTCTGCCCCTCCCCGCTCATCCTTTCTCTCTCTCTCTCAAAACAAAAAAGAGGAGTCTGAGGCCTCTAGGGGGCTGGTCCAGCTCCGAACCCCCTCCCCAGATTGCTGCAGCTTACCTGTGGAACATTCTGGATCTCTGGCACGGCCACGGGAGCCTGGCGTCCTTGGGCACACTATCTTCATTCATGCTACTCCTCCACTTCCAGGCCCTCCCACACCTGTGGATGCAGGACACGCCACCTGCATCCACAGAGTGCCACCGGGGGCCAGAATGCCGTGCCCTCTGACCCCCGTCCCCACTGGCAAGGTGCCCTTAGAGCACAGCCATGCCAGGCATCTTCCTGAGTGATCCGGTTTGGAGTGGGAGGTGGTGGTCCTACAAAGAGAAAGTACAAGGACCAGTGTATACAAGTGGGAGGAATCGCGGTGGAAACGGTGTGTGAGAAAACACAGAGGCAACTTCCGGGGACCCTAAGTGCTTTTGTGAGAGCAGTAGGAGGGAAGAAAAGTGGGAACAGACGGGACTGCAAGCTAGTGGGTGGAGGGCAAATGAGGCGAGACCTCGCACAGAGCACAGAGGAGTGCGGGCCAGCGGCGTGGGGGGCTCGAAGCCAGGGAGTGAACACAGACTCTAGACGGCTAATTGGCCCCGGAGTAGTAGGCACTGGAGGAAGGCAAGGATGGAATCAGAGTCCCAGGGCGAAGGTTGGGCTGCGCTCCTTCTGGGACACGGCAGAGTCGTCTGCCAAGGTAAAAAGCTCTGGGTGGAGACAAGTGAAGGGATCTGAAAGCTACGGGAGACAAGGACTCATCAGGACTTGGACTGAGGGAGTGAGGGAAGCAGGGAGGGCAAGGCTACGGCCCCAGCCCAGGGGGATGCAAAGCACTGGCTTCAGGTGCAAGTTTCAGGACAGGATGAGTTAGAAATCCTGGGGGCCATCCAGGTGGCAGTGTCCGGAGGAGCTGCCTTGAACCCAGCAGAGCACGTGCATGGAGATCGACAGTCACGGGCAGCGGACGCCGTGGGGGTGGGCACATGGCTCCAGACAGAACGCAGAGGAGCACAAGGCAGCAAGGGGCCCCGAGGAGAGGGAGAAGGTGTGCCGAGAAAGGCAGAGCCAGTGCGGAGAAGAGACCTCTGGGAGGAAGAGGAAATGTCAGCAATGTCAGAAGCTGCAGAGATATGAAGCAAGGTAAGAGCGGAAAAAACATCCACTGACTCCGTGATGCAATCAGAAAAGCAAGATAACTTCATGGCCCCTGCTTGTCTCTTCCCTCGCCGACTCCCAGCCGAGGACACGGAATCGTGCTTCGGCCTTCCCCCTGGAAAAGCACTACTTTTGTACCCAAGTTCTGGACTGTCCGGGGGCGGGGAGGGGCGACAGGACCAACCTCTGTGGTTGGAAGGTCCTGCTTAGCTGGTTAGGGGCCCTTTCCGATCACCCTTTCCAGAGGGCACAGCTGAATCCTTGGGGACAGGAAGGGGACGTGGGGGCCCTGAACTCTGGCGCAGAGACGGGAGCCCCAGGGCCTGCGAAGGAACGGCTGCGGGGCTCTGGGGAGCCTGGGGAGCCCCCCATCCGCGGCGGGGCACCGGGCAGGGAGGGAGCAGAGCCCTCAGGCTGCAACAACTGGGGCTCACCGCGGCCACCAGGGCGAATCCTGCCCAGTCACAATGGAATTTTGTTAAAATGAGAATGCTACTCGGTTTATTACTTTTATCCCCGCTCGTAAAAAAGAGATTTTTATTTTTCAATCTCTTTTAAATATGGTTACTCTCAGACCAGTGACTGTGCAACCCACCCGAGCCCATGGAAACGGGAGCGTGGCCACTGAGGTGGGGAAGAAGAAAGAGGAAAAGGAAAGGAAAAAGCTGGAGGATTGGGGCCTGGGAGGGTCTAGTTCCTCTTCGACTCCTGTTTTTCACGCTCAGACGAGAGTGGGTGAGTAACCGACAGAGCAGTCACGTGGCGTGAGCGGCTCTCCCTAGCTGCGCGTGACTCCTCGGGCGTGCACGAGTCACCCAAGGCGGCTCATAGCCCTCCGCCACGGTGGTTTTAGAAATTTCGCTCACCGTTCCTTCTTATGCAGGAAATTTGTAGGAAACCCAGCCCATGCCGTGGGTGCTGTGGGCTCTGCCCGGACGTCCTCTCCAGGGTCAGTGCGCCCACCCTCCCAGCTGCTGGGGACGGGGACCAGCCTCAGCCACTGGGGCCTGCCTTCCCTGGGCTCTGCCCCTTCCCAGGGGACGATTAAGGCCCATGACCGGCTGATTGGGGGGGGGGGGGGAGGTTGCAAGGACCTGGCCCCCTTCCCTCTGGGGGACAGAGCCGAAGGGCCATCTCAGGCCCAGAGCTCCTCGCGGGGTCAGCGAGGGGTTTGGGGGTCTCCACACTGGGGTCTGCTTCTCCCTCTGTCCAGTCCTCCCTCACCTGCTCGCTGATGGGGATGCCTCCCGGAAGCCCTCCCGAGTCAGGCATCGGCCAGCAGCTGTCCCGCTGAGCTCCAGACTCCCAGGAATTACATCGAAAATAGCCTGGTTCCTGGTTTCGACTTTCTCTTCCGCAGAAACTCAGAGGCTGACATGAGTTCTGTTTTCCCTGCCTCGCCCCAGCTCTGAGATACAGGCGGATGGCCCCTCGAGGACCTAAAGAAGACGTTGGGAGGAGAAGGGAGGAGAGAAGAGGCTGTGCCCCCCTTTACCTGGCTAACTCCCACTCACGCTTTCTGCTCAGACGGTCCCTCCCATGGGACACCATCCCCAGTCCCTCTGGACGGGGCGGGGTGTCCTCGCCCGCGGCTCCCCCAGCTCCTATGTGCTTCCCCCAGCACAGCGCCAGACTCCCCGGATTGCGACCAGCTATGTACTGCCCCGCTCCCCTTAGAACGTCCATGCCATGAGGGCAGAGTATGGGTCTATTCGCTCACCATTTTCTCCCAGGGCCGGGCCAAGTTCCTGGAACCCAGGAGATGTGTCCTGCAGAGTCTTGCCTAAAACAAATGGCACATTCCAGTAAGGCAGCTGAGGAAGGTTGGTAAGAGGATTCCTCCCGAGATTTAGACAGGGTGTAGGGAAACCCCAGTGCATTGCTCGGTGCCCTGTGCGGGAGAGACGGGGCCACCATTCCCACTGCGAGGAACAAGGGGCAGAGCAAGGGGAGGGGCTGCCTAGGTCAAGGTCAAGAGACACCAGCCCCACCAGGAAGGAGCCAGGGTGCTAAATCCCTTGACCTCAGCCTCTAAGCTCCTGCCCGAAGCCCCCATTGGCCAAACCCAACTGAGACTCAGCGGGTCAGAGGGCGGAGGCTCTGCCATTAACGAGACTTGCCTCCGGGACACAAAGCAGGCTGGAAGGGGATGGAGAGTGAACACAAAAGGGCAAAGGGGAGATTTACCAGACAGCAGACACTAAATGCCTGTGAAATGAATAACAGTTTTCGACAAAAATTCCCCGGATATTCACTCCATGGATATTTATTATTTTGATCACTGTCTGATGTAAACAAATCAAAAGGCACACACCCTAAAAGGCCGCGGAGCACAAATCCGACACAGAGCAGACAGCAAGGCCTCGGGCCGTGTGTGACGGGGAGGAGTTGGTGCCGAGAGGTCCCCCCAGAAAGCTAGCCCCTGGGGAAGAAACACACCCACAGGCGGGGACAATAAGGGAGTGTAGCTGGCTTTGCCTTGACTCCAAGTGGTAGGCGGAAAATCTCTGAGACTCCAAAACCCATACCTCATGCAAATAGCAAGTTCGATTTTATAATACCCTCAAAACGGGAGACCCGGAAACTAAAATTCAGCTCAGGCCATGGATGTCCCTCGTGGTCCCGGTGGAAACAAATGCAAAACTCCTCTGGAAGGGAGTGCTCCCACCTCGGGCCGCAAAAAGCTGCTGCAGGACCAGTAATTCCCAATAAAGATGAGCTTACGCGGACGCTACAGAACACACAAGGAAATACGAGGAAATACGGCACCAAGATGACGGTGGGCAGGCCTCCCAAACCACACGACTAGCACCCCGAAACACTGGGTTAAGTCATTAGTCGATTCGAATTATTTTTACACAGAATCAGAGCAGCTGGGTGGCTCAGTGGGTTAAGCGTCTGCCTTTGGCTCAGGTCGTGATCTCAGGATCCTGGGATCGAGCCCCGCGTTGGGCTCCCTGCTTGGTGGGCCGTCTGCTTCTCCTTCTCCCTCTAACCCTTGCCCCGCTCATGCTCTCTCTCTCTCTAATAAATAAACAAAATCTTTAAAAAAAAAAAAAAGCATTTCCACAAGGAATCAAAATCTTAAAAAAAACAACAACACAACAACAACAACAAAAAACACAATAGAATATTACTACCAGAAGTTACTCAGTGTGTGCAAAGCTATATTTGACTTTAGCAGAGTTTGTCCTCTTGCTCTCATTCCGCACGCTGTCTTAGAATGTGCGAAGTCCAAGAAAGCCTTCTGGAATGGGAGGGCTTTTCCTCAGTAAGTGTTTCTCCTTTCTTTTCCTAGGGACACATACTCTCCTTCTACCCACTTGTCTCCTAACAGGAGAGTATTAGGATAATTCTCAGGATTTACTTATTTTCCCTCTTTCTTCAATACTGTGTCTGTGATAGGATTAGGTTTAGACCTCACTGTGACGCACCACATTTCAAGGTTTTAGAACAAGATTGTACCCTGTTTTGTGTTCAGTTGGTACTGGCAGATTTTTAGAATTTTTGTTGAAGGTATTTGATAAGACATCGGAGGAGAGCAAGACCGTTGATCCTGCTTCCTTCTGCCATCTTTCCTGGAAAGCCCATACTAACGTTTTTTAGATGTCATAAGGGTTTCAAAACCATTAAGCATGCTCCAGCTTGGAAAGCCCCAGATATGGTGGCGTTGGTGTGTCGCAGGCTTTACTGCGAGCAGGGGCATATTGGATACTTCATGCTCACGGGTGCTTTGCAGAGTAACTGATGACATTTCAGCACAGAAGGGCACTGGGGACCCTGGGGAGGCCGATCTCAGCGGAAGGATGGGGACCGACGCCAGGCTGGAGGGGGCTGAGTAGAAAATGAACAAGGACAAAGTAGGAAGAATGGGTTTGGACCATGACTGAAGGCTGCCTGAGAAGGGGGAGAGTATGTAGTTAGAGCGATGTGTGGGGCTCAGGATGGGTTTATGGTCTTCAGTTAAGGGAGAGACCAGAGCATTTCAGTATCGCGAAGAATGCAGCCGGGGTTGGAACCGACCGTCGGAAACAGTGGCAGGAGGTCGGACAGAATGCGGTCCAGAGGGCAGGAGGAGAAACGAGCCTCTGCTCTCTGAGGAGCAGCTCCGTCCGTGGAGGAGGAAGGAATGGAGATGCCATGATGACATTTGAAGCCGGGCGCCAGGGAGGGAGCGGAGAGAGTTCCGAGAAAAGCAGGAGATGAGGTCACCTCCTGAGCAGAAGTGTGGGTGGTGGCGGTGGGAGTTTGAAGGCACTAGAAGAGTTTGAGGGGGCTTGGAAGAGCCGACAGAAAGCAGAAGAAGGTGATGATTTAGGAGACTCAGAAGAGTGACTGGGGAAACGAGAAAAATCTCTGGAGGCTTGATGAGCCTGGAGACCACAAATTAGTGACGGGTCTTCTCTTTGTGGCTAAGTGGTTTTAACCAGCTGTCCTCAGAAACACGGACTCAGAGAAAAATTGGGAGAGAGAAGCAGACGGATGGGTCGATCGAAGGCAGGGCTTCAAGGGAGGGCAGGGTATAGACCAGAGTGTGGCTAAGTGATAGACTCGGGTCTCAGCGAGATGGGAGGGATGTGGCCACCCGAGGCTCTCACAGGCAGAGCTGGAAGACTCGAGGAAAGAGAACAACCAATGGTGGGAAGAGAATGGAGGGAGTGGGGTCAAAGATGTGGCAGCTGTCGTCAGGAAAATGAGCGATTTCATTGTAAGGGTTCAGTGGTGGATGTTAACAGACATGAGTGAAGTCGAATTGATGAGTCCATGAAAGTTATGACCTGAGAGCTGGATGGGGGTCAACTTGGGCGGGTAGGTCTCCAGGGGCATGGAGGAAACTGGGGTGAACAGAAGCCTGTTATCCATGGTACACAAGGCTAAAAGAAGAGGGCCATCGGGTCGGTGGTGGAGCAGAAGGTGATACGGTCAGAGGGCTGGGGACTCAAGGGGTCCCCATACCCGGGAGCAATGGCCAGCAAGTGGCACCGGGGCCAGAGATGTCACCTCCTGACCCCCAAGTCTGAGGTAGGTGTGAGAGGGAAGGAGTATCCTCAAGGGACAAGAGATGCCAGGAATGTTCTGGAATGCGGGAAGGATGTCAGGAGGAGCTCTGTCCTGGAGTTCAGATTCTAAAGGGCACAGAGGAAGAGCTTGGGGAGAGAGGAAACATTGAGTACATGACCTGAGGAGTTGAGTGGGATGGGGGCATGATGGCAGTACCCGGCCTCCTATGTTCCAGAAAGTTCCACCCCAGCAGGCCACAGGTAAATGGTGGACAAGATGGTCAGAGAAGGATGGGGGGCTGCAAAGTATATCATTTTCCAGCAAGCAAAGGGCTCAAGACTCTAGAGACGGATGCCTCCCTTCCAAGGCTGTGTTGGCTCAGCTCCTTCAAGATGGGATGTGGCGTAGAGGAAATGTATTAGAGAAAATGTCTCAGAGATCACAAGGGAGTTGGGAAAGCTGGGAAAGCCACCAGATCACAAAGCAGAATTGGACTCAAGTGAAGGAGAGAAGCAGGGTGCTAGGCTGGGGGAAAGCACCAGCCAAAGTCGCCATCAGAGGAGCCCACCTCCCAGCACTGGGCTTGTCCCCGTGTCCCTAAGAGGGTCACCGGCTGGAGCAGCCCCTGGTAGGCATGGCCGTGGCACAAATGCGAGGATGTGTTTCTGGATGTGGCAGCTGGGACCCTCGGTCACTACGCTCCCTTCAGAGATGAGGAGGTCCTTCCCCACGGCCACACCGAGACGCGGTAACACGCGAATGTCGAAGGCAACACTTCTCGAATTATGTTCTGCAGAGCCCTTGGCCCATAAATATCTGTTTGAGAATTAAAAAAAGGGGGGTTTCATGATCAAACAACTTTGGGAAACACTGCAGACTCTCCCTTCTTCGTGGAGGATCACAGTGCTTATTAGCACATTAAGAGTTCTGAGAAGCCCTTTAGTAAAGAAACTTGCTTAAATTTTTTAGTTTCAGGGCGCCTGGGTGACTCAGTAGGTTAAGCCTCTGCCTTTGTCAGGTCATGATCTCAGGGTCCTGGGATCGAGCCCTGCATTTGGCTCTCTGCTCGGCGGGGAGCCTGCTTCTCCCTCTCTCTCTCTCTGCCTGCCTCTCTGCCTGCTTGTGATCTCTCTCTCTCTCTGTCGAATAAATAAATAAAATCTTTAAATAAAAAAAATTTTTTTTTAGTTTCACTCTTTTTCAAACTTACTTGGGCAAAGTCTCCCCCTGCCCCTAGATTTTCTCTTTTACACTTTTATAGCACCCTGCGTAATGAATGGAGCATGCTCCGAGAGAGGCTTTTTTAGATACAGGGAACGATTTTTCTTTCAGTAAGTACATAGAAAATCTGAGTTTCACGGTTGATTATCAATACGATCGCATTTTGAAAGGATCATTCCCCCCTTCGCTGCCCTCCCAGGAAGGCCAGCTACTGAGAGGGCCAAGCACTGAGACAGGTTAGTCATTAGGCAGTCGGTGGGAGAAAATGTGGGGGCAGGACAGACACCCTCAGGACGCTGAAAATTACAACACGTGGGTATTTGCCCTTTTCATCTACCACTCAACTAATCCGGCAGAAAGCAGTCATCTAAAAGCAGTTTTTACACATGTTCCATTAAGAAGCGGTGCTATTTAAAAATCATGATAGCTGTTCTTTGTGAATATCACTATTATAGATTATTTTTTCTGTACTTTCCAATTTTTCTGTAATGTAATATTTTCAAATAAAAATTAGATAGATAGATAGATAGATAGATAGATAGACAGACAGATAGATAATTTGAGAGCACCGATATTTGAAGAAGCCAGTTTAAGGGATAGATTAAATCATCATAATTCTAAAATTTTGAAGACCCATTTTCTCAATATCAAGTTAGATCCCTGAGAAAATCGCCACGCTAGCAATTCATCATCCGGGGATGCTGGCAACCCTCCACTGAGCTAAGTTCAATGTTGGCTATCTATTGACCTGCGTCCAGCCGAGAGACAGAAATCACACCAGTAACCTGAACAAAGAACATTTACTATGAAGAATTCCTAACTATACTATGAAGAATTCCTAACTAGCAACAGGGGACTAACTGCAGGATACGTAGGGAGCATACGTAGGGAGCTCTCTCTAGGCTAAGGCAAAACATCCAGAAGCTTCGAACACACTCGGAAGGTGCCTTTCTTCCCAAGGCTGAGCTTCAGACCTCGTTGGAGACGGTGTGGTTACAACCCACCGGACTGTGTGCTTTCCAAGCTCCCTGGTCTAAGAACTTAGTAAAACGAGAAAAGAATGAGATCATGAGCGTTACTTATTGGGGCTAATCAAGCGCTGTCCCTACACACACCCGTCACCACGCTTTCTCAGACCATCTGACACAAAGTGTGAACTCTGGAACCATCCCGGCCCTTTCCACTCTCCTTCCTGCTTTGTTTTTCTCCACAGAACATCCCTCCTCCTACCCTACAACTTACGTACTTACTCTGTTTTTGTCTGTAGGACGTAAGCTCTGTGAAGTTCAGGCCGTTTGCCTACATTGTTCGCCCAGCCAGGCACCTGCTGGGCATGCTGTGAACAAAGGCTACTGGCTGAATAAATGAACTGAATAAAGGAATGATCTGTGTGTACAGGAGAATAAATAAGAATTATAGCTTCTTAGTTTCTTGGGCTGAAATTGCGGTCGAATTATAGTGATAAAGAAGAACTCAGACCCTCGAAGGCAAGGTCTGTGAGCCACGCGCCAAAGTCACAGAATGCGGTGAGCTTTCACCAACAATGAAGACCCTATTACGGTTCCAGATAGCAGAATGGTAATAAAACTTTCCTCTTGCCTCCACTTGGTGCCTCCAAAGCATTCCTTCCTACCCATTTAGAAGTTTCTAGAATCCAAAGGCCTTGGAGAGCTAATACACAGCATAGCGATAATAGGCAACGAAACTGTATCGTAAACATCGAACGTGCTGCAAGGACACATCTTAATTCTTCCCACCACTAGAAGAAAGAATAGTTACGTGATGGGACAGAAGTGTTAGCCAACCTCCCAGCAGCAATCCTTTTGCAATATAAACGTATCAAATCAATGTGCTGTATACTTAAAACTTACACAATAGCCATGTGTCAGTTATCTCAATTTCAAAAAAAAAGGGGGGGGGGGAAGAACCTCATGAGGCTGGAGAAGCAGAATGTTGGGAATCAAGCCAAAAAAAAAATAATACTGAAAGTGAAAGCCATTAATATCAGGAAGTTAGGGTAGTCCCGAATTTCCAGTGTTTTTCCTGAGGAACCTCAAATCTCATATAATTCCATGACATGCATGAGGTCCTGCCTGCTGCCGTTTTCCTCTATCTAACCATGCAGGGTGCATGTGTGTATCCACGGGGCTTTGCCTGTTTCTGAGTTGACTTGACTCTCATCCCCAGTGAGCACGTGGCAATAAGGCATGAGCCTTCCTGAGCCTCCATCACTCAGTCAAGGTCGTGGGGAGGAGGGGTAGGGCTGGCGTGGCTCCGAATAGCCCAGCCAAGGGAGGTAGAGCGCCAGGCGGGCGGTCCACGGGTCCCAGGGCTGTGCCGCCACCAGTGGGCAGTGACCCCCACTCACTCACAGAAGCCCGTGCGGGGGCAGGGGGGGGGGGCAAGTCCTTGCTGGGAAACGCACACCGCCCAGGTTCCCACCGACGCCAACCCATCCGTGCGGCATGTGTGCGGTGGACGAACGTCATCTTTTGAGTTAAATTTAACGCTCAACCGCATATTCATCTGGGCCCCTTTTATGTTTGTTTTTGCCTTTAATAGTTTGTTTCTATTTCCATCTTCACAGGTCCACGCTCTGAGCTGAAAGCGAGCTCAGGCACATCCCCGGCGCTCATTAACAGGATGTCCTTGAGCCAGTTCTGTGAGCGCTAAACCACCGTGTAGTGGGGTGGCCCCAAATTAGGTCAGTCACAGGTCCAGAGAGCAGATCTGGGAGTTCATATGGACTTTCCAGCTGTTTGGTGTTCCTCTTCTCCCCTCGTCCTTCTTCCAAGCCACCCGCTGCCCGGTTCCTGCCCCTGGCCACCCCCTGCTTCCTCCCCCATTCTGAAATCTGGACTCCTCCAGCTTCCTTTCTCTCCAGCCTCAGACCTCCCCCCTCCCCCACTGCAGTCCTGGGCTGGGAGTTTTCCGCACAGGCTCTGTAGCCCAGACTTGACCATCCCACACCCTCCGTGGAATTTTCTGGCATCTTCTGGGAGCAGGGTCAGCGCCTCACGGCTTGCTTAACTCCTGGCTTTCCTCGCAACATTTTCCTCAAATCCCATAGCAGCCCCCCACTCACTGGTCCCTAGCATCTCTGCACCAGCCCCCTTCCCAAGTGACACCACTCTGTGGCTTCCTTTGTCCTTTGTCCCTAGATCCTCTCTTGGAATGCCCCCTCCCCCCGTGTCTCTCAACTGCTCACTGTGGCTCTCCCCGAGCCTTCTAGAAGCCCTATGGATGCGGGGAGTGGGCTTCTGCCCTGGGGTCTGCACACAGAGCTCCCACACTTTCCCCTCCGCCGCTGGCTGTCACCTGCTCAGAAGTACCCTCCTGTCACCCCACCTCGTATCACTGGGGAGCGGCGACAACTCAGTTCCCTTATCTGGGGCAGCCAGGAGGACGCCAGTCTAAAGGCCAGGGGGAAATCAAAGGCGGGGTCCAGGGGGAACCGGGAGGAGAAAACAACTTCCTGGTTTCTCTCCGAGGCTTGAGAAACACTGCAGGGGTCCGGAGGAGCTTTCAAGTTGCTTTCTTTGGGTTAGTCCCCGAGAGCGAGACCAGTGACTTGCGGTGTAGAGCTCCTGAGGGGTTAAACAGTGGCTTCTCCTGCCCCCAAAGGTCAGGACTGGGGCTGCTCAGAAGAAAGCCGGTCTCTCAGCGGCCCCAGGCCATTCCCACGGCAGATCTCTCGGATGGTGGGTCGGGAGGCCGCGCCCTGCCCCCTGGAACTCTGTCAAGGGGTAAGTCATCTCTCTATTTAGCCGGTGACGTCCATGTTGATGCTGGGGATGGTTTCACTTTTGCAAACCTTTGTTTCTGTCCTTCAAGAGAAGAACTCGGCCGGCCTGTCACAGGAAGCTCTCTCCCGGGGCGAGCAGACCTTTTGAACATATAGAAATTAGGACCGATACTTATTTCGTGACACTAAACGGTGGCGCTTCGCTCTCTTTGATAGTGTGTCTCCTTAAATATTATCTTCGGATAGGCACATCGTGTTTCCCCCAGGAGAATTTAAGTTCTGCGAAGAGGTGAAATGCTTATTTTAATTTCCCCGGCGGTATTAGCGCATTGCCAAGTTCGCGAGGGCTTAGTGGGGAGGTCATTTACAGCGGCCGCCCTCAGCAGGTGGGGATGCGTCAGAGAAATGTTTATTTTTCAATCTTCTGAGCTGTAGACCTACTCGGGGTAAAATGAAACACCAGCAAAGGGTCAAGTGGCTTCACGGACACTAGTCCAATTTTTTTTTTCTCTTTTCTCCCCATCCAGGACCACCCAGCTGTATGAAGGGAAAATAATCTTTCGCGTCTGCAGAGGGCAGCCTGAAGATGGATAATTACACGTCAGCCCCGGACGATGACTATGACGTCCTCATAGAGGATGACCTGAATAGCAGCGAAGTGGAACGGTGCGACCCCTACGACCCCGAGGTCCTGGCGGTCCGCGTGGTTCCGCAGCTCTCCACCGCCGTGTTCCTGGCCGGTCTCCTGGGCGGTGTGTGGGTTGTGTTTGTCCTGGTGAAACATAAAGGACTCAAGCACACGGAAGATATCTATCTCCTAAACTTGGCAGTTTCAAATTTGTGTTTCTTGCTGGCCCTGCCGTTCTGGGCCTACACTGGGACACACGGGGGGGTGCTCGACGACCCCGGCTGTAGAATTCTAGTGGTGCTCTACTCCATAGGTCTGTACAGCGAAGCATTTTTCAACGTCCTCCTGACCGTGCAGGGGCACCTGGCGTTTTTCCCCGTGAGCTTTCCCTCCACCACCCGGACAGCGCGGTGGGGCTTGATCTCAAGTGCTCTGGCATGGGTCCTGGCCGCTCTGGTCATTTTGCCCGAATCCTTGTTCTACAAAGCTCGGGTGGAAAGCCAGACATACAAGTGCTTCTTTAGACGACCTCACTTCCTGCCGGCGGAGGAGACATCCTGGAAGCGTTTTCTGACCTTAAAGATGAACATTTTGGGACTTCTTTTTCCACTGTGCATTTTTGTCTTTTGCTACGCACGGAGAAAAATACGAAGGTCTGGGGAGAGGAAGTTTGGCCTTTCTAAGCTTCTTTTTGCCATAATGGCTGTTTTCCTTCTGATGTGGGGACCCTACAATATCGCCCTTTTCCTGTCCACTTTCAAAGAATCTTTCTCCCTGCACGACTGCAAGAGCGACTACAACCTGGACAGGAACGTTCAGATTCTGAGAATTGTCGCGGCCAGCCACTGCTGCGTCAACCCCTTCCTGCACGCGTTCCTCGACCCCACATTCAGAAGACGCCTCTGCCGCCCTTGCTCCGTGTGCAATGGCCGTCTGCTTCAGTCTAGCGAGGAATCTACACGAGGGGCCTCCAGGGAAGGACATGATCATTCCATTCCCCTGCAAGCTAGTGTAAACTAGCTTCCGTCCAAGGCGGGACAAATAAACATTGATTTTTATAACGTTGCCTTGTGTTGCGTATTTGTTTGTTTGTTTGTTTATGCATTTGTACATAAAACAGGATATGGGAAGAAAAGCGGGGAGGTAAACAAGCGTATTCCAAGCACCGATTTTGTCTCAGGTGTTGTGCGAGGCTCTTTGCAAACCTGAGCCCCTTTGCACCTCAATATTTGGCCATGGTGTGGATGGAATGTGTCTCATTTTGCTAAGGAGGAAACTGACGCACGGAAATTTGTCTAGGCTCATGCAGCTAGAAAGTGGCAGGGATGGGACACAAACGTGAGTGCCATTCACTCCAGAACCTACGCTTTGTCCAGCACGCCAAAATTCCAAAAATCGGCAAGGAAACGTGCAAAATAAATATGTACCCTTAAAACCAGTCAGACCACATTCCAAATTAGAAGCAATCTATTCAAGGGGCGCCTGGGTGGCTCAGTGGGTTAAAGCCTCTGCTTTCTGCTCGGGTCATGATCTCAGGGTCCTGGGATTGAGCCCCGCATCGGGCTCTCTGCTCAGCAGGGAGCCTGCTTCCCCCTCTCTCTCTGCCTGCCTCTCTGCCTACTTGTGATCTCTCTCCTCTCTGGCAAATAAATAAATAAAATCTTTAAAAAAAAAAAGAAGCAATCTATTCATATAGAAGTAATTGTCCAGACATATTTTCTTGCAGGTAATTGAAAGAACTGGGTAGCTGGAAACTATGGATAAAGAGGTAGAAGGGACTTGCTCTGTGGAATTTGCTAGGTCTTCTTGGCTACTTGCTACATGAATAGTCTGCGTGAAAATAATGCCAGACGAGAATATTTTCGAAGGAATTGAGAAAACACTCATTCAGTACAATCTGAAGGGGAATCTGCTAAGATGCGTGGTAATGGATGGGGTGAAAGTACGCATTGAGCAGGAAAAGGCTTAGCTGGACAAATTTACAAAATGTGTGAAAATGGGTAAGTCAATGGTTATTGGTTGGTGGTACTCTGTAGAAAATATTGGAATTTACGATGTGCATTAAACCGGTAGTGTCGGGGCGCCTGGGTGGTTCAGTCAGTTAAGCGTCTGCTTTCAGCTCAGGTCATAATCCCGGAGTCCTGGGTTCAAGCCCTGCATTGGGCTCTCTGCGCAGCGGGAAGCCTGCTTCTCCCTCTCTCACTCCCCCTGCTTGTGTTCCCTCTCTTGCTGTCTCTCTCTCTGTCAAATAAATAAATAAAATACTTTTTAAAAATTAAATAAAATAAATAAATAACGTAGGCTCCACGCCCAGCGCAGAGCCCAGTGTGAGGCCTGAACTCATAACCCTAAGATCCCCCAAGAGCAAGAGTCCGATGCATAACTGACTGACCCACCCAGGCGCCCTAGCTGGATAATGTAATTTTTTAAATTAAGTTGCAGAAATGCGATCTCTGTTCTCATGCAAACTTGTATCAAACATATTTTCTGGGAGCCCCTGATTGGCTCAGTCGGTTAAGCATCTGACTCTTGGTTTCAGCTCAGGTCCTGATCTCAGGATCGTGAGATCAAGTCTACTTGGGATTTCCTCTCTCCTCTCTCTCTGCCCCTCCTGCTCATGTTCTCTCTCTCTCTCCCCCTGCCCCATAAATAAATAAATCTTAAAAAAAAAAATTTTTTTTTTCTGAACTTAGCCATGATTTTCAGACCTCTGTGCAAGGACAAAAGACATTTCCATATTTTAAAATCAGTTTGTGCAACCGAGCTTTCATTTTACTTTCAGTAGGGGGTGCTCTGCAATCTTCTATGCCAGGCTAGAAGGTAAACATCAAGTGAAGAATCTAATAGAATTCTATAAATGTCTTCCAAATGGTAAATATGCACGAGTAATATCTTATGTTTGTAGGCTAGTATCAGTGTTCGGAGCACCTTGTGCGAACAAGACATTTTCAAAGATGAGGGGCGCCTGGGTGGCTCAGTTGGTTAAGCGACTGCCTTCAGCTCAGGTCATGATTCCAAGGTCCTGGGATCAAGCCCCGCATCGGGCTCCCTGCTCAGAGGAGAGCCTGCTTCTCCCTCTCCCTCTGCTACTCTGCCTACTTGTGCTCTCTCGCTCTCTGTGTCAAATAAATAAATAAAATCTTTAAAAAAAAAAATTTTTTTTTAAAGACATTTTCAAAGACAAGTGATGTAAAATTTCTCCACGGATCAGCTTTAAGGGACGAAATTTTGCAATCAGTTTCAATAATGGGTAACAACAATTTGGAGCCTCAATTAAACAGAAGTTGCCCCCCTAACTTCCACTCTTCTCAGTAGTAGGCCTGCATCACACACAAGAAATTGTACTCCAGTTATGAGTTGCAACTGATACCGCCCGTGCCAGCCCAACCCGGTGCTTCCACTTTGCCTTCTCCATTCCATAGTTCCGTCCTCCTCTTTTCTTTCGTGGTAACTCTAGGTCCCCAAAAGCATCGACGCATTTGCTCACTTTCTCAATCATACATACACACAACAGTGTTCAAGCATTGCTACACTCGTAGCGCTCAGAATCGCGGGTAGGTGGATAGAAGAATGATGGGGAGAGGTACCCAAACCGGTCCTAGAGATGTGGCCCGGAGGAGGGGAGACGACGCTACGACGGGGCGAGGGAGCGGGATCGATGTTACGAGACTCAGCAGCGGTCTCCCTGGTGGGTATCTGAGCTCAGACATGAGTGAATCCCCCCTAGGAATCCTGCATCTGCTCCGTGTTCTGTTTCGGTGGCGCCTGAGCGGCTGTGCGGGTGGGGTCCCGCCCACGCACCCTAATGAGGGACACACTGGGCCTGAAATCCAGCCTACACTGCTGAGCCGACCGTGCTCCCAGGCAGGGGGCTGTACACACCCTGGGAAAGGGGGACCTTCCCTGGTCTTCGTATGGGCTGGCAGGGCTGTCCTCTGTCTGCTCTCTGGCCAGGCACCATGAAATTCTCTAACGTATTTTCCCTGTGACATCGCCCTGTCCCTTGTCCTGTGTGTGGACACGGGAATCCTTCTGCCGCCGGGACAAACAGGAAAGGGGGTTGTCTCCCTCCGGGACCAAGCTCGGGGGCGGAGGGAATTCGAGGAGCCAGGCAGAGACAGCTGCGAGCCAGGCAGAGACAGCTGCAAACCAGAGCAGGGCTGGCGAGGTCTGGCCAGAGGGGAGGGAGCCCAGAGAAGCGGACGCAGCATGGAAACCATGCGGAATGCAAGGCTCCGGGCTTTCCCTGGACGCCTGTGAGGAGCCAGGGGTCGGGAGGAGTGAAAGCAGGGACACCAAACCGAGGCCACCCTCCACTCAGTGTCAAAAGACAGTGGGGACCCAAGGTCACGTGGCAGCCCAAGCCTTGTGCCACGTGGGACGCACCCCGAGTGGGAGGAGAAAGGGGCATCCGGGCCGTCATGGGACTATAACGGGCAGATTTCCCACCTCTGCGAGAATTCATGAGTGGGAAGCTCGAAGGCGGTTTGCTGCGGGCGCAGTTTCGGGGTTTGTGTATCCCCGAAGACCTGAGATACACAGAAGGGGGATGTCGCTCTTGGCTGAGACAAAGTCCACGCGTTGGTTCCTTCTCATGACTGGAAGCTTTGACCGCCACCCCAGCCAAGCCGAAGCGAAGGAGACGGCCGGCTGTTTCTTCTCTTCCTCCATCTGTCCCCGCCGTAGCCCGGATTCTCCACGTCCTCTAACTTTCTGCGGTGACGCTCTCCTTTAGAACTCAGACGGCACGCCGTGGGACCCATCTCCTGCTCTGCAGAGGGCTCAGGGTCCCGCTCAGAATTTCCAAGGGTTCCTGGGGCCTTGCCCTCATCTGACCGCATGTCACCCACATCCTTCTGCTCCCTCATTACTAATCTTCACCACCTTCCATTTCCAGAAGCTTCGATCCCCTCCCCGTGTGCTCTCCCCACAGGCAGACCCCGTCCTAAGGCGAGATGGCCAAGATGGGTCCAATCATTGATAGGTATTAGGCATCGGGGATAAAACATCCCGGCCCACAGGGGCAGGAATTACCTCCATGATGACATTTTTCTTTAGAACCTGAGTGGCTGTTTTCCCGGGCCCGTGTGTCCTCTCTGAGCGGACCTTCCACCATCTCTCCACCTTTCCTCACCTGCGGTCAACTCTAAGTTCCCCTATTCATCTCGGAGAGTGCGTCAGCTTGATTGATTTGGCTCCAAATCAGAGTAGAGGGCTCACTTTTCTCAACCTCCGTGGCCACCTGAGACAATTTCCTAACATACCCTCTGCTTCCGCTCTCAAATTCAGACTCAACTTCACCCATTTATTTCATTCTGGCTCAAACGCTAGAAATGACCTGCGTCGGGCCACGGTGTCCACAGCCCAGCAGGACTGTCGCTTCGGTCGGAAGAAGCAGGTGGGTTCTCACACCCACAACCACAGCGCGATGGCGACTTGTAGAGATTTGCTTCTCTACGTTTCATGACTGTGAACCTGATGTACAGATATTCCTGTGCATTCTGCTGATAACACTAAATTTCAGAAAAAAGATGGACCAGAGCCTTAGGGTTGAAATCAATGAAGGTACTGGCCTCAGGCATGGAAGCGAAATAGAGTCTTATCGCCAAGATATTCACTGCTCCCTCCCACTGGACCTCTCCCTACGGGATGTCCTATGCCCAACCTCATTGAGTTGTGGCCACCCGACTGACTTTGGGCAATGGAGCGATGGGAATGACCATGCTCTAGAAATTATGGGGAGGCACCCCCACCTCTCTTTCAGCCCAGGTCTCAGAACAAAGACCTGAGCAGAAGAGTCCCTGGCGGAAAAACACGGGCGTGAGACAGAAACAAGCGTTTGTCGGATAAGCTGCTAGGATTTGGATAGAGCTTATCAGCATGAGCTGATGGCCAGAAAGGGTTTTTCACTGGCTTTAATTCCTCCTTTGTATCTTATTTACACGAGAAAGTTCATACTGTCCAAATGTTATGCTTTGCGGGGCTGGTATTGGAATTAACATGACAACAGCATCAAATGTGGCTCGCCGAATAATAAGCTAGTGACGATGGACCGCATATCCGGGCCATAATTCATAGCAGCAAAAAGTGAGTTTTCATCCGAAGCTTAGGGGACCCTAATACAACGAGCCAATGGAAAAACTGAAAGCCAGAAAATGATCCCTTCCCAGGGAAGAGGTAGCAATCTGAGAGAGCTGTTACCTGGCCACCACTGAGCCCCAGTATCTGGAAGAAAGTCCGCATTAGCAGCTGGGACCCCATCATTTGGTTCTCCCATGAGTCAGAAGCAAAACCCTGGAGAAGAAAGCCACGGGGACACACTTAAAGGACAAAGCATGGGTCCTCCACAAGGCAGAGGAAGGAAGGCCAGAGAGGAGGAGGAATGGAAGCTGAAGGAACGGGGTTTGAGAAGGACTGCGTGGGCCACCGGGTCAGGAGTGGCCCCGGGCTCAGGGAACGAGATCTGGAAACCCTGAGAAGCTTGGCGGTTTGGGAGGGCATGGGCGTCCTTTTCCAGAACCACTCGGGAGAGAGAACAGGTTGGAACCCAATCACAGTGAGGTGCAGAGAGAATGAGAGAGTGGCCCGACCAGCCCGCTCTGCTTGCTGAAGGAAGGGAGGGCAGCCCGCCTGGACCGCGGTCTCCAGAGCCGAGGAAAGTGGGGGGAAAAAAGACTGAATGGAGGTTAGCCAGAGGTGGGGGGACAATAAGGCCGGTCAGAACACGAAGGGACAGAAGGCTGTCACCTCTCCCTATGATGCCTATATCATTTGTACGTTCGCTGTACCTGGTGTAATTTATTTAAAATACCAAATGCTCAAAAATCTTTGTGATATCCAGTTTCTTTCACCAATGCCTTGATTCCTACTCCCTATTCCCTCCCCCTGCCCTAGAACCACACGCGTACACAAGCACACACACACACAACCGTGTGAAAACCAGCCAACGCCCCTGGGGAAACCAGCTGCTGGCCTGTCCTTTGCTTCCCGAACCTGCAGGACAGAGGAGGCGCCAGACCTCGAAAATGCAGAAGGAACAGTCCAACTGGGCCGGCGCTCGATCAGACCCAGGATTTCCGCATAAAATCTAGAAAAGATGAATGACGCTTTACGAGGAGTGAAAATCAACAGCCTTTCTCATTTTATTTATTGCGAGGATGACAGCAAGGAGCCGGGAAAGCAGATGACTGGCCGGGGAGGGAGAAGGCCCAGCGCCCCCGGGAAGGGCCGGGAGCAGCGAGGGGCTGAGGCGCCTCGGGAAGGGAGGCCAGGCCGTCTTCTGGCGGGTTTTATCTACTCAGGAAGGCGCAGGCTTCCAGAAGCGCTGTGGGACACACCGAAGCAGGAGAGTCAGAAACCGGTTTCTTTTTTTTAACCCAGAGATCAGTCAAGGAAGGTACTGAAACAGGGACCTTCCCCTGCCTTCTCCCTCCAACCTGCGGCCCCTGCTTGCTCGCTCGCCTTGCCCCTCTGAGCCTCCTCCTGACGGCGGCCCCGTGGCCCTGGCCCTCACCAGCCAGGGTGACTTCCTGGCCTGGCCTGAGCGACACAGGCCCCACCCCCTTTTGCCTCTAACTGAATCAACTGTCACACTCAAGTTCACAAGCCTCGCCTTCACGCAGATCTGTCTGCAGCGGCGTTCACCTCCCCGTGCCCTCGGGCACTGACAAGTACTCGCCGAGGCCGGCTTTCCGTGCGGCACCGTGCTGAGCGCCGGGGTGCAGCGGGGACGCACGGGCCCTGCCCTCAAGGGGCACACGCTCGGGGCGGCCCCGAGTGGGCTGCTCACCAGAATAGCCCTGCAGCCTCTTTCTCAGAGCGGAGTCCCCGGACCACCTGATCACCATTCCCCGAGATGCCGGCTGCCAAAGAGCAGCGGCGGTATTGACATTGGGGCCCGGAGAACCCTCGATTGGCCCGGCCGTTCTCTGCTTTGTTCGGCAGCAACCGTGGCTGCTGCCCACAGACACCAGCTGCACCCCCCTACTTTGTAAGCATCAAAAATACCTCCAAGCACAGCTCAGTGTCCCCTCGGAAGCAGGAGGGGGTGGGACACAGCGCCTAGCTGAGAAGGACCATACTAGAGCTTCCGGGCCCCACCCCGGGGCCCCCACTACCCCGATGCCTCCAGCTGTCCGATGAGGTCCCGGGAACAGGACTCTGTGTGATCCCACGCACAGGGGAGGCGGCGCACTTTGCAATGTTAGAATCAGCGCCTGGTGACTTATGACGCTCAGCAGTAGCTTATACGTATTTTTAAAGAAGCAAATTATTTGTCAGTACATTTTCCTGGCTAAGATGCTTTCTGAGACTTTGTATTTTCCATGGCTGGTATTTATGGTAACGGTCTGGATTCCAGAATTTGTCATTTCTCAATACATACGTATGTATATACACACGCACATACATGTATGGGTATGCACGTGTATATAAGCATACGTACATATGCCTACATACATATACACACACGCTTCATTCTACTGGATAAAATGAATCATCACTTGCTAAAACCCACGGCGGGCACTCTCAGCATCATAAAATGTAGCATATTACTACTGCCTGATTTTTCTTTCATCTCGTCAGTGACACTGTAACTTCCCGAGGCAGCTGGACGGCACATCGCCTTAACTTTTTTATTCCCATCTTCATTCCTAGAATGCCGCCCGGCCCAGCAACCTCACCACCCTTCCCGCGAGCCGGCTTCCCCGGGGGCGTTGCACTTACGGGAGCTCGAGCACTGTCTCAGATTAGCAACGGCCGTGACGTACGCTGATCCCAAATATTCTTCATACGTGTTTTTGCCCTGGAGTCTGGCCAGGCACTCCGTGTTGTCATTGAACAGAAGGTTTTTGGTGTCAGACAGGAACAAGCAAAAGTCTCTCGGGCACTTATCTCCGTTTCTTCCAAACTGATTCTGTGGTAACAGGGCCGACAGTAAGCAAGGGAAACAGGAAAACGCAGGGAATAGGAGAGGCCAAGGACATCTCTTCCATCCGGGCTCAACCCTGGGAAGCCCACAGAACGAAAGGAGCTGAGTTCTGGAGCCTTCCACCGCTTGGCCGAGCCCTCCCCCGCCCCATGTCCTCCAACAGCCCATGCCCCGCGGGTGGCAGACCCACCAGGTAGGGACTGGGCTCCTCTCTACTTCTGCTCTCCCCTCCCGCCATCGTCCCCTCCTGGTCCGTCTGTGGCGTCTTCCCGTAGAACCTCTGGGTGGCTAGGTGACAGCTGAGGATTTCTGAGATCTCCCCCAAAAGCTGATCACCTACAGCACTCTGAGAGGCCAGCTCTCGTGGACAGGCAGTCTGCCCTGGAAATCGTCCCTGACCTTGATCAGGTCATTGCCTCGGGCGGGTGGGTCACTCAGCCTCCTCCGCGGGGCGAGAGCAACACCCTTCGGTGATGAACCCCCTCTTACCAGCACCAGTGAGGGTGCCCCAGTGAGGTTACTGTACCCATTGTTACCATTCAAGGGCCACCGTCTCTAAATCACACCTGTTTTGTAATACAAAAACCAGAAGCTCTAAAAGAGAATCACCGACTTGAAGGAAATTGCACGGTTTCCTGCAAACCACTTCCCACAGAGAGCCTTCAATCTACAGAAGTTCGGGGGGTGCTGTGTCTAGAGATGACGCGTGCGGACGCCTCTGTTCTCATCACTGAGACCCCGGGCAGCTCCTTGGCGGGAAGCGAACACGGGCAGCACCGGCTTCAAGCGGAGGGACGGGAAGGACGGGCTCTGGCCGGGCTGCTTCCCCCCCAGCGCCGTGACCGCCCCGCCTCGCGATCCACACCTGTTGGTCGAGCAGCACCTGCTTCAGGTGTGCTGCCTTCTCCTCCCGAGACACCACAGCGTGGTTCGGAGCCATGGCCAGGTGGCAGCTCCGAGCCTCCGTCACAGGCTTCCGGGTGCCGTCGAGGCACAGCAGCTCGAAGTCTTCCAGCCTCAAATCCTTAGCCCAGGCCTCAGGGTTCCCGCCTGGGGAGAGAAAGAAAGGCGGCATCAGCCACGGGGCTGCCCTGCTCGGTCGGAGGTCCTTTCTGGGTCTGCTCGCTTCTTCTCCTGAAACGCACGCACACGGGTGCGCAGTGATGCGAGTGACGCGAGGGAGAGAGGAGGAAGCTGTCCGCACAAGGTATACAAACTTCAAATATAGCAGATGTCAGTGCTGCTTCTGCACGAGGGGACGGGATCCAGGAATACAAGGGAGCAAAGCCCTGACACGCTCTGCCATGTGGATGAACCCTGGGAGCGTGAAGCTCAGTGACAGAAGCCAGTCGCGAAAGGCCACGTGGTTCCGTTTCTGTGAAACGTGCAGAACAGGCAAATCTACAGAGACGGAAAGCAGGCGGGTGGTGGGCAGCTCTGGAGGAGTGGGGAAAAGGGCAGGGGTACTTTCTGGGGCGTTCTAGAGTGTTCTAGAATTGGACTGGGCTGGTGGGTGTGGCGCTCCACGAATGTGCTAGAGACCACTGAATCGCACACTTGGGATGGGCGGATCTTTACAGCATGAATTGTATCTCCATAGAGCTGTTAGTTTTTTAAAAAGAACGCCCTCCACCTGTGCCCTATTTTCCAGTGACTTCTAGAAAAGGAATATCTGCTTTATGTTCAAGAAGGAGTTGTTTTCTCCTTCTTTTCATATTCAGAGGCTCTTAGTGTATAACCAGACAAAGGATAGGAACTCCTATAAGTTTATCGAATATGTTCCATCAATTTAAAAAAATAGTTGTAAAACCCCAAAGAAACTTACACTGTAACCTGACATCGCTCTAGGGGATCGAGAGTACACTCATTGTGATGAGCACTGAGTCACGTACAGAAGTGTTGAATCACTATACTGTACACCTGAAACTAATATCACACTGTATGTTAATTACACTTCGATAAAAAAACTGGCATCGATCGATCCCCAGAGATCACTTAGATTAATGTTTCATAAATTCGAAATAGAATTGTATGCATGTCTGTGTATGTGCAAACACAGATTCAATGTTCGGGCCCCTGCTTCACTCCCTCTGCCCCCTCTCCCCTCAAAAAAACAAAAACAAAAACAAACATTTTATCCATTCTCTTGGCTTTGTCTATTTGATAGTGAGATCACTCCAAATTTTTATGTCTGCCATGGGGGTTCAGGAGAAGGCTGCAGTTTGGAGGGAGACCAGATGGCTTGGGGTGCAGAAGTTGGCAATTATTATTCATCTTTCATTATCTGTACCTGCCTGTGACTTTGTCCCCAAAGACTCCCAAGGAGTTTCCAGACAGAGGGCTCACATCGGTCTGAATGAAGGCCCCTCACTTCCTTTTTTAAAACTATGGCACAGGGAGATGGTGTGCTTCTGTGGTTGACTAGACAAAGGCAGGGAGACATTTGCTACTGAGTGTGGCTGGGATGTGTGTGTGTGTGTGAGAGAGAGAGAGAGAGGGAATTTGGTTTCAAAATCAATGTGACACTCACAGACATATCATGTGGCATAATTAAGTAAAGAATTTTGGAAGTAACTTGATCCGAAGCCTAGAAAAGGTTATAATAGCTTCCCAATCGCAAATCTCAATACTGAGACGCGAAAGGGAAATACTTTGCTTACCGTTTGTGTTCTCCAAGACGGTGGCGTCTTTCACAAATGCGACGTCTCCAGCCCCCTCCGCCAGGCACCTAAAATGTTCCAGAAAACAAACACATTGCCACAAACGAGAAACCATTAGGGTTTTCATAAATATTTGTAATAAAGATTCCAAAAACCGAAACAAGGGAGTAAACATCGGACAGATAAAGACAAATATTTCCAGGAACTTATGGTTTAAAATGGTAGCTTGAACACATACATTTGTGAACCTTCTCTGCTTCTAGAATCCCAATAAAATGACGTTAGTGAGATTGTTGGGGTTTTTTTGTTTTGTTTTTGTTTTTGTTTTACATTAGTGAGATTTTTTTAAGCTGTAAACCGTGAGCCAGAGGAGGGCAGGAGGGGAAGAGGGTAGGTAGTACTGACAACTTTTGGAAGGCGGAGAGCAAATCATTGAGCTGTAAGTGACCCGGCAGAGCAGAGACAGCTGTAATGGAAGCCGGAAGTGGGGGAAGCCCAGAAGAAAACTGATGTGTGCTATGGAACTCCAGATGGGTTCATCAGTTAGAAGTACCAGGCATCGCGAAAGCGGCTGAGACAGGAGGACTGGATAGAGCGTGTATAGACATGGCTTAGGTGCCCTTCTATTCCATCCGGAGAGGAGATGGCTCCCCACACCCCACCCCCTGGCAGAAGACTGAAGGTTTGTTCACGAGAGATTGAACCTGAACTACATTAGAGACAGAGCGGATCGAAAATCTACATTCTGTAAGGTTAAATCATAAACCCCACTCAGCCTCCCAAGAAGCATACAGGATGATTCTTTCTCTGGAAAAGTTGATCAATCCAAGAAAAATTCCTATAGATTCTGACATGGGGATGCCCCACAGTGAAATGACACAAAGCAATTGCCCCATAAGTAAGGCCCATAACCAAGCCAAGACGTGGTACCTGATGCAGAACTAATAGTCATCGTTTGTGTTTCATTCTTAAATATGGACAAATGGCCAGAAACTACTAGATCTTTGAAGAAAAACCAGAAAAAAAATGTAGACTGCAAAAAAGCAGTTAATTATGCTCGGAAAATATAGAGATGCAATACAGGAGAGAATAAAAATTTTTTTTTTTTACTACAGTGAATATCACTAAAGAGATGAAAGAAAGTGTAGTATTCATAAAACAAGAACAAGAAGCTCTAAAAAAGGAGCAATCAGAACACAAACTGTTCTTAGAAAGTAAAAAAATCATAAAATTCTCAACAATGATATAATGATTAGAAGGTTAAGCTGAGGAAATATCCCAGAAACTGGAAGATAAAGAAAAGCAAATAATAAAAAAAAAATAAGAAGAAAATGAAATGATAATCCAGGAGTCTATAATTTAAGAATTAAAGTTTAAAGAGAAATCAGAGAAAAGAGGGTAGAAATTATCTAAGAAATGATGAAGTAAAATTTCCCAGAATGGAACAACTTGAGCTTTCACATGAAACAGGCCCACCAAGTGTACAGTCCGAAGGTTTAAAAGGAGACCCATGGGGCGCCTGAGTGGCTCAGTGGGTTAAGGCCTCTGCCTTCGGCTCAGGTCGTGATCTCAGGGTCCTGGGATCGAGCCCTGCATCGGGCTCTCTGCTCAGTGGGGAGCCTGCTTCCCCCTCTCTCTCTGCCTGCCTCTCTGCTTGCTTGTGATCTCTCTCCTCTCTGTCAAATAAATAAATAAAATATTAAAAATAAACAATAAAAAAATAAAAGGAGACCCACACACTGGAGATTTTTTTCTAAAATCACTTTTTAAAAAACTCAGAAACTTCTTAAGAAACTTGCTTTCAAAGCATATTACTTTTGATAAAACCCCAAATGAATTTTTCCTAAAAAGCATTTTTCATTCATTGTTAGATCTCTGTAAATTTAGAGAGAAATACACATTTAAGAGAGCAGCACAGGTGTCTGATTTCTTTACTCTTCACAAAATATTCTTCGTATCAACCTGTGCGTCTAAGACACTTGCTCACCCTCCTAAAGCTCATTCTCTCAAAACAAGGACGTTACAAATAAATTGTTGAAAACTCAAAAATAATTTTTTTTTCAAAAAGGAAGCGTCATATACACAAAGGTTCAGGAATCCAAAATGGTAGCTTTCTCAACAGAAATTCTAGATTTAGAAGGCAATGGATTAACGCTTTTAAATTTTTTAATTTGCTGTCGTTTCTGTCTTTCTAGTACATTCTGGATAATTTTTTCACATATCTTCCTTAATTCTCTTTTTAGCTATGTCTAAGCTGTGAAACTGGCCAATGGTGTAGGTAGTTTCAAATGCTATATTTTTTCCTTTCCAGAAATTCAATTTATTGTCTTAGAAAAAAATACTACCTTGTTTTTTCTGCTGGATGTTGCTTCTAGTAACTTTCCCCCTGTGTGTTTGCTTCATATTATTATAGTTACTTCTGACTGTGTATTGCTTATTGTCATCGAGACAGGATCTTTGAGCAATCGTTGAGGCCTATCCTCAAGGTGCTGCCTTTCAGGCAGGTTTCTAGAGGAGCCACTGGTCTGGGACCACTTTTAAAAATATCTATGAGTTGAGGGGCCCCCGGGTGGCTCAGTCGTTAAGCCTCTGCCTTTGGCTCAGGTCATAATCCCAGGGTCCTGGGATCGAGCCCCATGTCAGGCTCCTTGTTCGGCAGGAGGCCTGCTTCTCCCTCTCCCACTCCCTCTGCTTGTGCTCCCTCTCTCGCTGTGTCTCTCTCATCAAATAAATTAATAAAATCTTCAAAAATAAACAAGTAAAGATAAATAAATAAAAATATTTATGAGTCGAGAATTTCTGGATCATTCTAGGGGATAGAAGTTTGAGCTGCAAAGCCATGCGGGGGGGGGGCTCATGCTTTCAGTTTCTCAGGGATGGGGTGCATTCTCCTCCCTGTTTTCCCCAGCAGCCAACAACTCAATGCCGCCAGGAGTAGGTGAGGAAATTACTTCTGATTCACTCCTACCTTAAAGATGTATGTACCTCTGTGTTCAAGTTTGTCACGACAGGTAAATGTCCTCAGGACAAAGTGAACACTTAGTTCTCTGAATTCCTACTCTCCCTTAATAATCTTACTATTTTGTCATTTATTCGATATTTTTAAGAACGTGTGTGTGTGTGCCCGTGTGGACCAATCCAACATTTTTGCTTGTTTTCAGTGAAATAATTGGTCGAAATAACTAGTGCTGTCCTTTCCCAGATTGGGAAAAAAATCTTGTCAAAATCCCTAGGGAGAATGTTTTTCAACCGACACTGAAGTCATCCAGCCAAACTCTACATCATTTCAAAGGTAGTACAAAGACGTTTTCAGACATGTAATACTCAAAGAACAACAACGCCAATTCAGCCTTTCTCAAAAAGATGTGCTCTGTGCCAACAAAACCAAGAAAGCGAAAGATATGGAATCCAGGAAACAGGCAATTTAACATAAAGTATGTTGAAAGGAAATCCCAGAATGACCGTCAAGGGGACTCCCAGGACCACAGCTGTGCAGGGGGCTGAGCAAGATTCCCCAGCATTTGATGAACTTGAGCCAGCATCCACTCTGGGTATGTATTGTTAAGAGGTTTACACTACCAGCTATGGGTTTTGAGATGAATTAGTAATATTTTTTTTAAGCACAGAAAATTAAGCAAAAAAAAAAAAAGACACCTATTAACTCTAGAGTAAACAAAAACTTTGTACTGTAAGGGAAGTACAACCTTATTACACTACATATTTGATATGAGAATATTTACATATTCATAATAAAAATTATGAATATGTAAAAATAATATGTAAATATTATTATATAATTATATTCATATTAAAATATGAATATGTAAAAATAATAATCACTGAACATGAAATAAATCTGGTGGGTGCTGAAAGCAGGTGAAATCTGTGCTTGTGAGTGGTCAGGCACAGGAATAGAAGGAGAGGTCAGAACTTCTTCCGTAATGGAAAGTCAGTGGAAAATAGCTGAAAATTGAAAAATAAGAACCAGCAATATAAGGGTGTTAGTTAGAAATATAGCCGTGCCAGGACTTCTGGGTCCAGCTTTCAGTTTAGACAAAAGACAGAACATTTCCTTCTTGTATAAAGAGGAAGACTAAAGTGTAGGTGTTTCCAATGAAATAATACCTTCCCACGAGTTTAAAAGAGAAAACCACATGATTCCTCTGGGTTTTTCTCAGCTATGGGTCTACTCAGTATTTCTGAGCAGAAGCACATCACAACTTTTCCATTTGCAAATCCCTAGTCTTTTAAAGATATTCTTGCACATTCATAAAATATTTTCGTGAGTCACTCACACTATAGTAAAACTCACGTCTGCATCATCCCATCGTGGGAGAGAAGGCTACTGAATTTAGATATTAAAAAGTTCAGGGGTGCCTGGGTGGCTCAGTGGGTTAAAGCCTCTGCCTTCGGCTCAGGTCATGATCTCGGGGTCCTGGGATCGAGCCCCGCATCGGGCTCTCTGCTCAGCAGGGAGCCTGCTTCCCCCTCTCTCTCTGCCTGCCTCTCTGCCTACTTGTGATCTCTCTCTCTGTCAAATAAATAAATAAAATCTTTAAAAAAAAAAAGTTCGAAGACCCCAATTTAGCCACTGTCATTGTCAGATCCATGACGCCATCTGGTGGTGCAATATCCTCTTTTTTTTTTTTTTTTTTTTTTTAAGTAGGTGCCACACCCAGCGCAGAGCCCAATGCAGGGCTTGAACTCACAACCCTGAGATCAAGATCTGAGCTGAAATCAAGAGTCAGATGCTTCACCCACTGAGCCACCCAGGCGCCCCAAGTGCAACATATTCTTGGTGAATAGAGAAAAAGGGATTGGGGAGGACCCCTGAGAAGTTACAGCCGACCTCCGTGGGAACGGGGTTGTAATTTTGAATTATGGATAGTTACTGTGGGTCCCTAAGTGGTTATAACTGGCGAATTCTGAAAACATATTTTCTGGTTTATCTTTCGCTTTCCCAGTGGAGAATAACACTGCACTTCTGCTTTGTCTTTGCCATGTCTAAGGCTGAAATCAGAGAGAAAAGTCAAGTGTGAGATGTAATGACAACCCTGATGAGGGGGTGAAGAGGCTGGCGGCTACAGGAAAGAGAATTCTTGCCCATAAAATTGAACTGTAGAAAGGACTTAGATGACCACACACGCCACCCATTTGATTTTGAGGAGGACGACCCCGAAGCCCAAGGAGGCTGACTTTGGCCCCAGGCCACAGGGAGGGGCCGGCAGAGCTGAGGTCACGAAGCCCCGTGGCAACAGCCCCGTGGCAGCCTCAGGGAGGAGTGGAGGAGCCCTGACGGGGGCAGCCCCTTCGTGGGCCCTCAGGCTGCCCCCTGGCTCTGCTGTGACAAGCCGCGTCTGGCTCCTTAGAAGTGCACTGTCAAGATGCTGGAGGATGAGGGACGAAGGACGAGGCCCTTACCCTGGGCAGGCTTGGCCGCAGAACTCACCGAAAAGCCCCAGTGTAGCCAAAGTATCTCTCACTGTTGTTGGGCGCACACTTGTTTTCACCCTTCTCGTCGCCAACGCACAGCGCGCAGAGATTGGATTTCGGGTCCGACCCCGGGGCACAGCTCTGGCTAAAGAATTCATCTGTAGAGAAGGAAACACGGGAGTCAGCGCTTCCCACCTGAGTCGAGACGAGAGGCCTCTCTACCCAGCAGGCCGTGCGGCTTGGGCTGGGCTCGTTCCGTGGCCCGGCACGGACAGCACACCCTCGCTGTCACACGCGGCCCGGTGCTGCTGCCCACGGGGGCCCAGCGGAAATCAGAAGCACTTCACGCCGGAGGCACTGACAGGAAGTCCGCCCAGGGGCTGGAGAAGAGGGTCCAGGACCGGGCAGAGGGGCCCATCGGGACAGCCTCGGGCTGGAGACTCAACTGATGAACTTGGTGGTGACCCGTGGCCAAACCTCCAGGATCGGATGTCCCCTTTCCTCAGAAATAGAAACCCTGCTTTTTACCTGGGCACCTGGTCCCTTGGAATAAAGACTGGCCTCACCAGATGCCCTGTGCCTCGCACAGAACTCGCCAGCAAGCAAGTTCCTCAGAAACAGCCTTCGAAGACAGTTGGCCCAGGCCTCTCTCCCCTTCTTCTCCTTCCTTCTGCACACGGCCTGCAGAAGGGGCACCCGGCCTCCAGGTGTGACATATATGGGCCATGAAGGGACCTTGAGCACGGCAGCCACACAGATCACAGCTCTGTGTTTGAAGCCTGGGTACCTGACACCATGGCGTTGTCACAGTAGCTCCGGACAATCTGATCTCTGGGTTTCACGTCCATGAGAAAGAAATCTCTGCTTTGTTGAGGCCTCTGCTACTTGAGAGTTTTCTCTCCTGGCCGCTGAACTTAATCTGAGCTAACCCCCCCGTGTGATCTGACCCACGTTTGGAAGTTACCTTGGGTGAAGGAGAGAGGACATGCTGGGGACAAGAAGGTCCTGCCTCAATGAGCAGTTAGCACCCATTATCAGACTCGTGCGGCCCCAGCCCCTGGGAGAGCCACACCGTGTGTCAACCTCCAGAGAGGCCCGGGGAGCACCTGCTAAGATCACCCCGGCTCGGAGGCAGCCACGGGGCCTGGAGAGGGCGACCACAGCGAGCCCCAGCAGTGAGGAACAAAGCCCCATGGACGCCTGCCTGAGCCAGGCTCCCAAATCCACTCAAAATGCAGCAGCGCCGCCCCTCGAGGAGACGCCTGCACGAGAGGCGAGCTTCGGCGAGAACATGCCACACATTTCCGCACCAGCAGGCCCGCAGCAGGTGGGACACGGCCTGCGCGTGGTGGAGGGGGAGCGTGGGGCATGGCAGGGAGAGAAGGCTCCAGAAGCAGACAGAGCCAGAACCCTCGAGCTCTTATTTGGTTTCCTGGCAGCATGGAGGAAGAAGTCCGTTTCCTAGGGCAAACAGATGCCCTTCCCCAAATTAGGAAGCCAGCGCCTAGGAGAAATTTGGATCGAGCGCTCCAAAAGATTAAAAAAAAAAAAATCTGTACTTCTCAGAACCTGCATCTATTCTTAGGACGCAGAGAAGCAGACTGATCCTCCAGTTTTTTATCTTGGAATGGGTGACCCATTCCGTGCTGCCCAGTCTGCAGGAGGCAGCCATAACCCCAAAAGAGGCCGGCGGGCCACAGTCGGCCCCGCCCCCCGCCCTTCCCCGAGGTCCCACCGCTCGGCGCGCCTACCCACGCACGACCCCCTCAGGACGCCTTACCGAATTTGCAGGAGCCTATCTGGTTGAAGAGCAGGCCCACGGGGATGTTCCAGCCCGCAGTCCTGCCCACCGCGGTGTGGCAGGACTTCCTGCCTCTCAGAGAGTTCCAGGTGAGACTGGTGTCTGATTTCCTGACAACGGCCACAGCGAGGTACCCTTGAGCAACAGAAGGGGGCGGTAAGGGGGGCGCCTGGCATCGGACTCGAGCGCAGCTGTCTGCAGCCTGAGCCAAAACAAGCCAACGAGCCCCACCAGGCAGGAATGGCCCCAGATATCCGGCCACTGTCAGAAGCTTAAGCGGCTGTTCTATGTGAAGGTGAGACCGATCTAGGCTATGAAATGAAGAAGTAAGACAAGCTGAGCCTTTAAGCGGTGGCTGGGGACCGTCCCTGACCCAGCCATATGAGACCGGGATGTGACAACCCTCCTGCCCCGTGCTCAGGACACGGTGAGCAACTCTGAAAGTTCTCGGCCAAGTGTGAAGGTCAGCAGAACATTCATTACCATTACGCATCTGTGAATTACGTGCACCTTCGAAAGAACTTAAGGCTTCTCCAGCTGCATCCCTTTCTGCGAGTTTTTTTTTAGAGTTCCTGCCATCTCCCCCTCCGGCAACGAGGCCTTACCCTCCACCCTGAAAGGAGCAGATTCCAACTCACCTTCCACCGGTCTATCCACACAACCTACACTATTAGGGTTCTGTGATCCTGAAAGAACAGAAACAAGCAAAATGTCGTTAAACGCTGAGCTTTGTGGAGACGTCGCAAACTTTTAAATCTCAGCGACGCAGGATCAAATCTGAAGAGACTGCAGCGGTCCTGGGCACGAGAAAGGCATCCATCTGTGTGTTCGTGGATGCTCACGGCAGCTCGCTCACAAGGGTCACCAGCTGGACGTTACCCACCACCATAGGAGGGACAAATAACTGTGGTCGAGTCACACCCCAGAGTACCGTACAGCCACGAGAGTCAATATTCTTCGGACGAATAGCACAAACAGAACACCGAGCGAGAGACGTAGAAAGCACGTCTCGCAAGCAAGGTTTAAAAACAAGCAGAATTGCTCTGTGTTGTTTGAGGTCAGGGGTCATTACCCTGGCTGGAGTAAGGGGGCTGGTGGCAGGGGGGCACCCAGGGCCACGTGGAATTTGCTGTGTCCTGATCCGGGCACTAGTACACGGGGACGTATCGGTTTGTGAAATATCACGGAGCTGCACACCTATGGGCACTTTTCTGTATGTATATTATACTATACTAAAATCTTTCTTTAAAGATTTTATGTGTTTATTTGAGGGAGAGACAGGGCATGAGCAGGGGGCCGGGCAGAGAAGCAGACTCCCCATTGAGCAGGGAGCCTGACACAGGACTCGATCCCAGGACCCAGAGATCATGACCCGAGCCCAGGTCAGATGCATAACCGACTCAGCCACCCAGGTGCCCCTAAAACCTTTTTTTTAAACGAAGAGGAAGAAGCCAATCCATGCTCTGTTGCTTCTGAACACAGTAGGCTGCATGGGTAAAAGCCCCTTTCCTTTATTCTTCCCCCCCGATTCTCCTGTTTGAATGCATCCTCCTATCTCAGCATCTCCACCCGGACCCACCGCGTGGGCTTACTCCTCCCACAGCCCAGACGGAATAAGCCAGAGAGGATACTGCCCCCGCCCCCAACTTACTTTGGTTCTCCGCCAGGACAGGCACCAACCCACACTTGCCCGCGACATAGATGAGTCCTCCATCCAGGCTCAAGGCATCGGCTTTTCCTCTCTGCAAAACCAAAGCAAATCAGCAGCAGCACACGGGGAGGCTCTCTCTCGTCCCGCCTGTCTTTAGGGTCTCTCAGAGCATGGCCGTAGGTCAGAGAACGTCAGGTGTTCCCTTTAAAGCAGCAGAAAGAGGCGTTTGTTTGAACGGAGCATCCAAGGCAAAACTATGGGCACTACTGATTCCCTACCAGACCCCCTCGCCTTTCGTGCTGTCGCTTTCAGTGCCGAGACCAGCCCCGACCCTTTGTCCTCCAAGCATTGTCACGACGCCGTCCTGGACCAGCCTCACTCACTGAGGAAATGCATGCGAACGACCAGCCTGGTCTAGTCTCACCCCGTAGGTGCTACACTCAAAGTGCTACACAGGAGCTGTTCAACATGGGGGCGCCTGGGTGGCTGAGTTGGTTAAGCGTCTGCCTTCGGCTCAGGTCATGATCCCAGGGTCCTGGGATCGAGCCCCATGTGGGGCTTCCTGTTCAGCGGAGAGTCTGCTTCTCCCTTTCCTTCTGCCCCTCCCCCTGCTTGTGCTCTCCCGCTCTCTCTCAAATAAATAAATAAAATCTAAAAAAAAAAAAAAAAAAAGACGTTTAACAAATGAGCCGAAATGACGGATCTGCCTCTCCTGCACCCCAACACCGGAACATGGATTCATCAAGACTTCTAACTTCCTCTTTGGCTCAGTAATAATTTTTTTGACAACTCTACTAAAATTAACTGGAGAGGTGGCTGAAGATTTCTACTCAGGGAGGCAGCACCACGGGGTTATAGACAATAACGAAGGAAGGGGACGAAGCAGAATAGGATCATGGCTAAACCGAGCCACAGACACAGGAAAGATACGCTAACATCATTTTCAAGTGTTTACAGAGACTACATATTCACGTGGGAAAATGGCCACGATGTACCCGCAAGTGACAAGGACTCAAAGCCTACAGAACAGGTGCGATTCAGGATGGGTGCAGGCATATGCACGCGTGTACCCAGAAATCTGGGGGTAGGGAACTCTCAACCCCTGAACCGCGGTGTAGCTCTGTTAGTGGTGCTGGACATGCCACCTGTCTAGGCTTCCCAGGTCCCCTGCAATAATCCCGAGTTCTTCGACGCTTTGAAGCGGTGGGGAGGGGGGGGTGGGGAATGGCCACCAGAAGCAGTTCTGAAAGGAGCGCGGAGCGTCCCGGGGCCCCGACCACCCCCCCCGCGGAGCCCCGACCACCCCCCCTCGCGGAGCCCGCGCCCCTACCAGGACCAGCGCGATGCAGTCCTCGCCGCTGGGCGCCGACTCGCAGGTCACGGTCCCGCCGCTCGCGCTCCTCCACTGCTCGCACTTGCGCAGCTCATCCGCGCCCACCGCGCACCACGCCACCCGCGCGCGCCGCTCCGCCGACTCCGAAGCCTCTGCGCACGGGGACACGGCCGTCGTGGGGTCCCGAGCCCGGCGGGGACTCCCCGGCGCCGCCCACCTCCCGCCAGCCCAGAGGAGCGCCCCGGCCCCTGCCGCCCTCCCGCTCCCCGCTCAGTGGCGCAACCCCTTCTCCAGGCGCGCTCATAACCCGGCTTCTCATTTCCGTTCCTTTGGAGACTTCCGTGGTTTCTAATCCACCCTTCGAGCCTTAGTGCAATGACTTGTCTAATATCTCGGTCCCACGGGATACAAGCTCCAGGACACAGAGACATTGGCAGTCCCAGGAGATGGCCTGGGGGACGTTGAGCCCAGCCCTGAACTCCCCTAGGGCAGTCACCACCACTAACTAGTGCCGCGTCCTGGTTCCCCCCACACCCCCACCTGCGCACTGCGCCCAGGAAAGGAGGAACCACGGGGGAACTGGCCCCCTGGCGGAACTGTGGTATCCCCCTCCACCCCCGGACAGGTGCAAGGTCCCAGCCCAGACTTGGTGTTCACCAGGCCTCAGGGTTCATCCCTGGAAGACCGCCCCCCCTTGGTTCCTCCTTCACAGAAGGCATGTTGAGGAGCCTGATGGACACAGGGACACGGACAGCATTCATGGGGTGCCTGTCACAGGAGTTTGCACGTGTTAAGATGCCCTGGCTTGGCAGACCCAACACTGCCCTCTGCCACCAGTGAAGAAGTGACCGCTCTGAGCAGGGCCGTGCTGCCAGGGAAGGGAGCGCAGGGTCCTTCCCGCAAGGCCTCACCCGCGGCTTGCCGCCCCGGCGCCAGCCTGCCCCCCAGGGCCTGCCCGGGCCTCACTCACTTTCCTTCAGGCTCCGCAAGGCATTGATGAAATCGAAGCCAAGGTACAGCTCAGAATCTATATTCGAGGGGATCCTCAAAAACCCAAGGGCGGAGTCTTTGAATAGCAGATCCTTCTCCCCTCCAGGGGAGCCGAAGAGCTGGAACGAAGATGACTTGTCTTTTCCAAACTTTTCCTAAATGAGGAAAAATTAGAATTACAGTCTCAGTGGTAAATAGAGAGGAAAGAAAAAAAAAAACAAAAAAAACCCCGCCATGTCAAAAAACAGTATGTGGAGCTGGGGGATGATGCTGGGGGCGGGAGCCCTGGTTCACTTCCTCCTGCGTAGGGACCGGCGCCTTCCCTGGCACGGGCGCTCGGCTGTGGCTTATTCCTTAGAAAGTTGCTAGGGTCCGAGCGTCTTAGGGTCCTGAGAATGCTGCCTCATCCTCCCTCTGCTTCTGCTCCAGCCCACGAGACACTGTTCACCAGTACTGCTGGACAGGTCTTTATTGTTTCTGCCGTCTAGTGCGCAGCCGAGGTAGGCAGTTCGTGGGATTTGTTACCTTTGGGGAGGAGAGGCTGCAGAAGGACTTTGGAGCAGCAGGAAGTTGGGGAAGGAAGGCATCTCCCCGCACAAATCCAAGCAGGTGCGGAGGGCCTCCGGGGATGGGGGGAGGAGGGGTGCATACCTGTGCCTTCTGGAGAAGCTCCCAGATCAGGTCCTCCTTGCCATCCACGCTTCGAGCCACAACAGCATGAGAAGGGATCCGCGCCAGGTGACAGTCCTGGAAAGCGTCCACTGGCTTCCGAGTGTTGTCTAAGCAGAGCAGCTCGTACTGGTCCTGGTCAGCTTTGTTTGGCAGGTTCTCTGGAGGACGGGCGGAAGTGAAGGGGAGCCCCAATGAGCTCCTGGAGGCATTAACCGTGAGCTGTAGTTCCCCTTCCCCCAGAGGAGACGGCGGAGGCACTCTACAAAACGGGGGGGTCAGAAAGGCAGTGGATTGCTCCAGAACATTCCAAAAAGAACGCTAGTGCCCAGAAAGCCTCGGGGGCTAGCCCAGTGTTCCTCTGGGTCAGACAAGGCTGCTCTGGGATCATTAAGCCTGCTGCCCGGAGGCTCAAGGAGGCGGACCCGGACTCCATCTGTTTCCATGGCATCTCCTCCCAGAAAAGGGCCACGTGGCAGAGGCAACCCAGCTAGCTAGGGGGGCGATGCCTTACCCTCCTCTCTGGGAAGAATAAAAATTACAAACACTTTTAAGGCAGGAGATACAGATCACTTCCCAACGTTGGGTGTTATCAAAAGAAGGGGAAAGACTTTTTATGAGCGAGTTCAGCCCGATTTGGAACTGCTAATGTATCTCGTATATAAGTTGCTTCCAAATATATAAAGTGACAGGGACCTGCCCAACTCCTCTTACACGATTAGTACAACCTGATCTCAAAATCAGAGAGAGAAGCACAGCAGAGAATTGCAGGCCTCTTGTGTTTACAAACATAAAGGCATCTATCTCAGATATACGTTAGCTAACTCAGTCTAACAGAGTATCTTAAAAACTAGTAGATCAGGCTTAAGGTTTATCGATTTATCCCATTAACCAAAGTATGGTCAATCATCCAAAAAGCTAAAGCAATGCGCGTCATTCGTGGAGTAAAGGAGGAGAACCACGAGATCATCTTAATTTTAACAGATGCAGAAAGAGTACGTGCATGTTCAACATCTACTTGTGTGTGTTTGTTTTTTAGTTTCAGAGAACTAGTAACACGGAGAATTTAGTGGAGTTCTTGACCTTGACAGATGCCATCTGTCACAATGGCTACGGCAAAATCCTACCCACAGAAGAAAATGTAAGCATGCCCTTCGAATCTGGTGGACACATTCCGTGGAGCATTCCTCAACCGTTAGAACCAGTGAACTAGACATACACAACACAGATAAATCTGTAGAATGAAATGCTGGGTGGAAAATCTGGGCAGCAGTATGGTTTCGAATGCTGAAACTTCTGTGGTCTTAGAACCCAAAAACACAAGGGGCGCTCTACATTTTGCAAGACCCCATACATCTCGAAGGACCCGTGTCAAGTACCGTGCGTGGCAGGGCTGCCTATGAGGAAAAGAAAGGCAGCGGGTATGGGGGATTTAAGGGAAATGATGGTTTAAAAGAGGAAATAGCAGGACATAAGAGGCATGTCCTATAGGGAACCCTGACCACAGTGTGCCAAGAGGTGAGGCGTCCGATTAGCTCAGTCATCAAAATGACGGGAGAATAAAATAAAAGAAGAGAGGACCCGGGGCTCTCCTCCCGCCTCTTACCAAACACTGTACTGTCCCTGACAAAAGCCACATCTCCGGCCCCGTCCTGCAGACACCTGTGGAATGAGAAAGCACCAGAAGGGTGAGCACGGACCGGCCCTCCCCGACTTCTTCCTCGTGCCTCCCAGGGGAACAGGGTCCTGGGGCTTGTCTCCTGTGGGCGTCCGACCCACACAGGTCAGCGCTCTGAGGCTTTCAAGCACCCCATCTGGGGAGGGGGCAAGAGCCACCTCTGGGTAGACGGTGAGGAAGAATGGCTTGGGTGCTGGCCACAGACCCGCCCCCCGCCCCCGCCTCCTGTGTTAGGGGCTGAACGGGCAAAATGGGTCTTTTTATATAAAAGACCAGAGAGGGAAGTCTGAGCATCCTGAGGACACCACCAGGCTGGTGTAGAGGTAAGGGGCACCTGGGGGAGTCCAGGGGTGGGGGCTGGAGGGGGACGTTCACCGGGCAATGTCAGTGCCCTCTTCCTACTTAGTACTTCTGTCTGCACGCCAGTGGGAGAAGCGGACCTGCTCCGTGGCCCCGGCCAGCAGGCTGAGCTGTGTTTGGGGCCAGAGAAAAGGCTTCTTGGGCTGAGGACACGTGGCACTCAGGCCTCTGGGGAGAAGAGGACCTTCTCACTCACTTGAAGGCACCAGAGTAGCCAAAGTATGGTTCCTGGGAGGAGCAGGCACATTTATTTCCCTCCGTCCCCGCACACAGGCGACACAGGTTGGGGTACTGTCGCTCATCCGCGCAGGGCACGCAGCTGGCAGAGAAGAATTTAGCCGCAGCTGTCGAACACAGAGAAATAGACCACATAGGGTGAGCCGGCCCGGCCACAGCTTGTCACCCCTCCCTGTGTCACTCCTGCGGGCAGAGAGCCGCTTCCTCTGCCCGTGCTGGACAGCCGCTTCGTGAGGCTGGGAGCTCAGAGATGCCCTTGGCCGAGAGCAGACTCAGCTGCCGCCTCCCGAGGGCCGCTGGCGCAGCGGGCCCACCTTGGGCTCGTCACACATGTGTACCAAGCGGCCTGTGTGTGCAGCTGGGCTGGAAACGCCGCCAGAGATGGCCCACCATCCCCCAGCCATCTCACCTTCCTCAAGGGGCTCCGGTGGCCCTGCCCAGTTCAAGAACGGACGAAGGGTACCCATCGGGATGTTCCATCCAGCGGACCTGCCAAGACCTGTGTGGCAGGACCTCAAGCCTTGTAGTTGGTTGAGCTGGAAGTTGGTGCCCTTCTTGGCTACGGCCACAGCATGATAGTAGATCCGTTGCTCTGCAAACGGACAGAGAGAATTGAAAGCTCTTAGCCTGAGAATTAAAAGCCTTAGAGGGAGAAAAAACAGCCCCCCTTGACCTTGCCTGGGTGGAAAGGGGAGCCGTAGGCTACCTTTTCCTCTGGTCCGCTCTGTTTCCCCAGGGAGCATATGCCTGTCCTCCCCCAGAGGGTGGGCATCTGGCCCAAAGAGCCCAGGGACTCTGTCCCCTGCAAGTGGGATGCTGAGACCCCACCACTACAACGCAGCCCCTCTGACTGCACGGAGCCCAGGGCCAAGGCCAGGGCCACCCCCGCTTCTGGGTCTCCAGGGACGACTCACTCGTTTGGGTCCCATACACCTCAGCTGCTATGGGTCGCAGTTTGTTGGGGTCCTGGCCGGCCTCAAACACCAGACCACCGTCCAGGGTCACAGCATCTGCCTTGTTTGCCTGAAAGCAAAGAGGCGAGCCAAGCTTCAGGAGAGAGCTCGCCCTAACCCAGGCCATTCGATTCCAGGATGTCACAAGTCTCCGCGGCTGGAAGGATCTTCAAAAGGTTTGCTATGTTGGCTCTTTTGTACAAGCCCCCCCGCCATCGCTCACCCATTTCAGTCATTTATATCTTTATAGTTGTTTGTTCTAGATGCTTTCTCCCATCTTTTGCTCTATATTTGGTTCTTTTAAGTTCTTTTTTATCGAATAGAAAATAGAACTATTACGCTATCTTAAAATTATCCTAATAAACCATGTGCATTCTCTTTGGCATATTACTTCTCATATACTTACATGTTTCTTCCATTGGCAATCTGGTAGAGACAATATTTGGGGGACTGCTTTACTCATCGAAAATCGCATGACATTTTCTTACTTCTGCAGAGCCTTTACTGATTTGATTGACCTCCTACTATTTTATGATAGTGTGGTTGGTCCATAGTTTATCAAATAATTCCTCAAATGTTCGGCCCTTTCCTTTTTTGCTATGAAATCTATGCTTTTATGGATCCCTTTTCCTCATAGATTTTTTTTTTCCTTCTGATGACTTGTCGCCTTGGGGTAGGCATCTGAGGATGAGACTCGCCCAGATGGTGAGCATGTTTATCTTCATGGCCCTGGCCACTGTTGTTTTTCTGCTTTCTAGAAGATCCGTAATGCCAATTTAGAATGCCACCGACCAGGAAGATCAGTTTCGCTATAAAATCACCAGCAGGACAGGATTTCATTTTATTGCTATTACTTTAGAAAATGCAAGTTCTAACAAATTGCTTAGGTATGTATTCCTCCAGTTACTAAGGGGAATATTTCGTATTTTTAGTAATTATGCACTCCTTCTTTCTAAGGCTTGGTTTATATCATTTTTCATATAGGACCCCACATTTCTTACCAAGTTGAATTAATTCTTTATAGAGTGTACAGTAAATAGGAATCCTTTGTTAGAGCTGGTTCATATTCATGCCAGTGCTTTCTAAATTTTTTTGTTAAATGTTTTTAATGGCTAAAAATTAAATTTTTTATGTTTTTCAATTGTCAGTGTACTTCGTGATTTAGTTCATTGCTTAAATAAAGCTACAAGAGTTCTTACTCTCTAAATTTCTGAGAATTAACCTGTCCCTTGGTTCTTTGATAATACATGTTCTATTTCCAATGACATCATTTGATGTGTGGTACGTAGAACTGATTTCAAAGGGGGTTTTTATTAAAAAGGCAAATTTTGCCAGCCCATCACAGGTACTCAGTTGAATAGCTTAGAATGGGGTCTAAGAATCTGCATTTTAAATCAGCAAGGTATGCTGGTGCTATTTTTCCCCAGGCCATAGTTATAAAATAATAGCATAAAACATTGTTCAAGCTAGATCTTTTCCCCCTACATACTGTCCCGATAACTCCAGATATTATTAGAAACTTTGACACCAATTACCCACTCTGCTAGAGTCAAGTACCCACAACCATGACACAGGGCAGGGACACAGAACCTAAAAGTTGAGTGAATGAGTAAAAATTATTTCAGTAGATCTTATATCTCAAAAACCAAAAGGAATCTGAGATCATCCGGAAGTCATGATTGCCTTTTCTCTCTCTCTGGAAATGTTTTGCACAAATGTCCTTCCAGTGCCCAGTGCCCTGGCCGGCCTTTCCCCAGCCCTGTGATGCAGTAACTACAGATAGGCTGAGCTTACTTTGTTCCGGGTTCGGCGGTAATGATCTTCTGGAGGTTTTACCTTTCAGAGGAACCCTGATTTTGCCTGTTCATTCAATGTGACTGCTTCTGTGTTGGCAACAGCTGTTATTAACAATTTGTGTTGCAACCCCAGATTGCCTACACTTGCTGTCTCCGCTTTGAAATGTTAATATCTGCTTTCAAAATAGCCTTGTGTCCTATGAGGAAGGAACACTCCCAACTTACAGGTACCCGGAAAGAAAAGCAGAGGAAGTGGGGGAAAACACATTTTCTATTTCACTCTGCTTCATTCCCTCTGTTCAGTTTGGTCCCACCCAACACGTGACACTGACTTACCTTGATGGCCTGGATACATTCTTGGCGGGAGGTTCTCCTTATGCAGGAGACCGCGGGGCCCCTGACTTTCTTCATATTCTGTTGGAATTTGGAGCATTTGGCCACCTCTCCTTTTGATATAGTGCACCACCGAACATTTTTCCTAGGCACGGCCAGACACAGTCCTGGAAGAGAGAAACCGAGGAGTTGCGGTTCAAGCACTGCCCATGGGAGACACCACCTCACCCTCTGACGGGGTTTTCCAGACTCTTTCATCTCTCTGCTCCTCCCCTTTCCTCTCCACTCAGTGCCAAAGTTAGGCCACTGTCCTTGAGTGGAGATGTCTTGATGGTCTAATGAGCATTCTCTGCTGTTGGAAGGCTGTGATTCTCAACAAATGAAAGGAGATGGCCAGAGCCTCTGGATTATTTTCCTACCTGTAACTGACGCATTTCCTACCTCTAAAAAATGATGATGACCCTTTGTATCCATTTGTGAGGTTCTCCCACCTGCTTTGTCCCACTTGAAGCCAAGAGGAAACATGGAAACTGGCTCTTGAGGAAGCTGAATGATTGGCTGCTCAGCGGTGGCAAAATCCAGCCTAGAATCCAGGTCCCTCTAGACTATTGCTTTAACAAGAATCTCCCCAGATGGTGCCAAGACAACTAAAACATACCCAACTCCTTGTCAGTAGCTACAGTGAGTGGTGTACCAAATGGGTCAGTGTGCCTGAGTTACCACCATTCACCTCTGTATCAAGAAGACTGGTTCTCCTGCCGAGACTGCTTTGTTGGTAGAATCTATGCAATTAGGAAGGAGGCTGGACCAGATTTGCTCACAGTCCTTAAAAACCACATCATTGAAAAACTTATAGTGAACATTATATTAAAATGGTGAAAGACTGAATGCTTTCCCCCTAAGATCATGTATCCACTCTCAATTTTTCTCTTCAACATAATACCAGAGATCCTAGCCACAGTAATAAGGCAAGAAAAAGCAATAGAAGATACACATACTGGAAAGGAAGGAGTGAAACTTTATTTGCAGATTACATGATCCTCTATATAGAAAATCCTAAGGAGTGCACAAAATGCGATTAGAACTAATACACAAGTATAACAAGGTCACAGGATACAAGATCAATACACAAAAAGCAATTATATTTTTGCATATAAGCATTGGATGATCCAAAAATCAAATTAAGAATATAATTTTATTCACAATAACATCAAAAGTAATTAAATTGCTTAGAAAACTACTTAACAAATGCAAGATTGGTACACTGGAAATTAAAAAACTTTGGTGAAGGAAATTAAAGAAGATCTAAATAAATGAAGAAACATTTTTGTTCATCCCTTATAAAACTCAATATTGTTAAGATGGCAATTCTCCCTTCCTCAAAAAGTTGAAAATAGAGCTTCCCTATAACCCAGCAATCGCACTACTGGGTATTTAACCTAAAGATACAAATGTAGTGATCCGAAGGGGCACGTGCACCCGAATGTTTATAGCAGCAACGTCCACTATAGCCAAACTATGGAAAGAACCTAGATGTCCATCAACAGATGAATGGATAAAGAAGATGTGGTATATATATATACAATGCAATTCTATGCAGCCATCAAGAGAAATGAAATCTTGCCATTTGCAATGACATGGATGGAACTAGAGGGTATTATGCTAAGGAAAAGAAGTCAATTAGAGAAAGACAATTATATGATCTCTCTGATATGACGAATTTGAGAGGCAGGACAGGAGGTCACGGGGGGTAGGGAGGGAAAAATGAAACAAGATGGGACGAGGAGGGAGACAAACCATAAGAGACTCTTAATCTCATGAAACAAACTGAGGGTTGCTGGGGGGTAGGGGGGTAGGGATAGGGTGGCTGGGTGCTGGACATTGGGGAGGGTATGTGCTATGGTGAGTGCTGTGAAATGTGTAAGCCTGATGATTCACAGACCTGTACCCCTGGGGCAAATAATACATTATATGTTAATTTAAAAAATATATACAAAAAAAAAAAAGATGGTAATTCTCCCTAAATTGATATAGACAATCAACACAAATTCTATCAAAATTCTGGCAGGTCATTTTTTTATTTTTGGAGGAATTGGGAAACAGATTTGAAAATTTATATGGGATAAATAAATAAATTGATATGAAATAGCCAATTTTATATAATTTATATATATAATTTATTTTATATGATATATACTCAATAGTCAGAAAAATTTTGAAAAAGAACAAATCTGGAGCAATTTTACTTCCTATTTTCAAAACATTATATAAAACTACAGTTATCAAAACAGTGTGATATTAGCATAGAGATAGACATATAAATCAATGAAAGAAATTGAGTCCTGAGCGAGGCAAATCCTTACATTTACATTCAATTGATTTTTTATAATGGCACTAAGGCAATTCATAGGCAGAAGGATAGTCTATTAACAAATGGGGCTAGCACACAAATAGCCACATACAAAAAGATTGACTTAGAGCCCTACCTCACACCACACACAAAACTTAACTCAAAGTGGATCATAAAATTTAGTGTAAGAGATAAAATAATTACACTTTCAGAAGGAAACACAAGGGGAAAACAATGCAACCTTGGGTTACTCAAAGTTTAATTAGCTATGACACTGAAAGCACAGTCCATAAATGAAAAAAAAATTGATAAATTGGGCCTATCAAAATTCAAAACTTTTGTGTTTCGAAGACAGTTAAGAAAATACAAACACAAGCAACAGGTTGGGAGAAAACACTTATAAAGAACCTTGACAACTCAGTCAAAGACAAATAACCTAATCAAAAAATAGGCAGAAGATATGAACAGACATTGCACCAAAGAAGATACATAAATGGCTAATAAGCACATGAAAAGATGTCCGACATCAGTAATCATTATGGAAATGCAAATTAAAAGCACAATGAGATCTTCATTTCACACCTACTGGAACTAGTTACAATGCCTAAAACAGAGGATAACGTATGGGTGAGGATGTGAAGAAATGGGACCCCTCGTACATTGTAAAATGCTGGAGCCACTTTAGGAAACAGATGGGCAGTTTCTCAAAATATTAAACATAGAATTACCATATGACCCAGCAATCCACTTCTAGATATATGCCCCAAAGAAATAATAAGATATATCCACGTAACGACTCCTTTATGAATATTCATAGCAGCATTATTCAGAAAAGCCAAAAACTAGGAACAATCCGAAAGTCCAGCCAGTGGGGAATGGCTAGAGAAAAGCCTCATTTATGCTAAATGAAAGAAACCAGACACGAGACACTACCTACTGTAGGATTCCACTTGTATGAAATGTCCGAAAAGGCACATTTATAAAACAGAAAATAGATTAGTGATGGCCTGATGTGGGGGTGGGAATGAGAAGTAACTATAAACGGACATGAAGAAACTCATTAGGGGAGTGGAAATGTACTAAAACTGGTCTACAGTAATGGTTGGCCACTTGGTAACATTACTAAGAATCACTGAATTGTACGCTTAAAATAGGTGAATTGGAGGATACGTAAAATATATCTCAATAAAATATGCCTCAATAATAATAAAGTATGAGCAGCAGCAGGAATGCGGAACCCACAGGCAGAGTTGGTTTCTTCCCTTAGGAAGGGCTGAACCAGGAGACTATAAAGGACCACCAAGGAGTTTTCCAAGATCCATGGTCCCAGCCCCCCAAACACCAGGGGCCGGGTCAGAGTGCACCACCCGCTCATCCTTCCCTAGCCGCCTCCGAAGCTACACGTCCCCCTCAAGAACACGTGCTCTCTGAAACAGATCTGGGGTCGGCCCCTCCTGTATCCCCACCCCTGCACCCGAACTCTGCCAGCCATTCAGACGCTGCCCCCCTGAGCCTGGAGGGAATCTTCTTGAAAGTCTGCATCCCCTGATTGCTTGGATACAGACAGGCAGTGTCCTGACCTCCAGGGCAGGCGCTGGGATGGAGCTATTCTTCTCACCCCACCCACCCTCCCTCCACCAGCCAGGACGCCCATGGGAGCAGGAAGGATCTAGAGCAGGGGTCCCTGGCAACCAAAGATTCAAGTGAAAATGGAACCCAGAGGTGCAACTCTGAGCCCCGATCCTGCAGCACGGCCCATGGCCACCTCCAGGAAAGCAAGGTCTCCTGCTTCTTGGTCTCTCGCAGGCGGCCCCGACCCTGTGCCGCACTCGCAGCCGGCTACATACAAGTCAGGAAGCAGCCGGGAATCTGGTCCTGAGCAGCTGGTCCTGGCAGTCCCAGTCCTGCCTCGGAGGAGATGGGGATGACAAGACCCATAGGAAGGAATTTGGAGAAGGGGACAGGCATGGCTTCATGGTCCCTACATTTGGGGGTGTAAGCTCACTGTGCTCTCTATAGCCTTTTTTCCACCCAGGAAGCTCCCAGCTGGCAATACATGCTCTAAGCCAGGAGGAGGCTGACCTGGGCTGGCAGGAGCCCAGGGAGGGAGGGGACACCTGTCATTTTCCTCTGACCCCCCCCATACGGCCTAGGCACTGATGCCCATCACAGCCCCCCACCCACTGCCAGGAGCCCTGCCCTCACACATTCATGTCACCGATGTCCACGACTATTGAGTGCCCCGCTCGCACCCCAGAAATTATTTCAGATAGTCCTAGCCTGGGTGCATTTAAAACCAGAAATCAGTCATTTCTATCTTAGACGCTCTGAAGGAGGGGTCCCCTCAGGAGGGGCTGTGCCACCACCCCTGCCCTTCTGGGAAGACAGTTGGACTTTTTTTTAATTGGGCTCTGTCTTGCCCAAGTTACACAGTCCTTGCAGGCGCTGGGTTCTGAACGCCAGTCTCCTGTGTGTCTTGGGCAAGTCACTCACAGTCTCTGGTCTCATTTTCCTCCCACGCAAAAAGCCTGCAACAGTACTATGAGTACCAAAGGTCCGGGTGGGACACAATGGGACGGGGTGGCTTTGCGCAGCTCTAGGGACGCCTTGACCCGTCCAGAGGAGCCCTGCTCTCGCTCCTCCCCACGCAGGTGGGCGGGACCCGGCCGCCTCCGGGCTGCCGGCGCGGGCGCAGGGACTCAGCGGTGCGGGGCAGGGGGAGTGGGGAGGCAAGCGCCCACCCCGCGGGCCGCAGGGATGGATGCGAGGGGAGAAGGGACGCAGGTGCCCACGCAGCGGGCGTCGGGGACCAGGGGCGCCCACCTCGCGGGGAGCGCGCCCAGGTACCTGCACTCACCGAGGGCCCCGAGGAACAGCAGGGCAGGGAAGACTAGCTTCATTCTGGGTTCCGAGGCGACTCTGGCGAACGAAAGCGCTGCCACCGGCACCGGTTCTGCACCCCTTTATCCAGGGCTTGGTGACCTCACGGGGTTTGCCCCGCCCTGTGCCCCAACAGGCATCCCCTGCCCGGCGCCCTGGCGCCCCTCCTCCGCTAGTTCCTGGAGGCCAAGAAAGGGGGGAGGAGTGGGAACAGAGGAGGGAGGGGAGAAGGACCCGGGCCTGAGCAGCCTGAGCGCCAGGAGACAGGAAACCCAGCCCACAGGCCACCTCTGTGAGTCTCCACCGGTGCTGCCCGGTGACCGGGATGCTCTTTCTCTCCACCAGGCTGCGAGTCCCTAGGGACTCATGGCCCCTGAGTCTGGTCCTTCCTCTGGTCTCAGTGCCTCCTAGAGAGTTGGACACAGAGCAGGGATCCTAAGGGAACATGTGTGATCATCTGAACTGTGAGGCTCGCCTTTCCTTTCGCAGATGGGTCTGAAGTTCCTGAGAGCCAACTTCACCTTGGTCTGCGGCCAGCCCAGAGCTCTGCAGAGGACCCAGCTCGTCACCCTGAGCTCAGCATCCTGGGACAGCTAGCAGAGGGGACAGACGCTGCCCGGACTCTGCCCCAGGCCGCCCTGGGGTCTCTCCCGCCCCCACTGAGACCACAATAGAGCTCCCAGAAAACAGAGCCGGAGGTCTCAGAGGAAGTGACCACCGCCCAGGGCCCAGTGGCTGTCGCCCTGTCCCCTCGTTTGCCAGTCAGAAGGCTGTCTTAACACTTGTTAAGTGTCTGTTTTTCTTTTTCTTTTGTTTTGTTCCGTGGCAGTAGGAGGTGGGAGATGGGAACCTCATTTTGATAAATGTCATATTTTGTCAACATAAGCTGACCTCATTTCAGGAAGGTGTTTGTAAACTCTAGGATTCTGCTGCTAAGAATATACCTTGTAAACGCGCTCCCATGATGCACAGCGGCTCACATACGAGGGTCTGCGAGGCCACACTGTGTATCATTAACCGACTACAAAGTAAACATCCGTGGCTTGAGGGTGTCACAGAGTGTGCCTCCTTGGGACTGTCAGGGAGCCTGTGGGGCCCCTCTGCCCCAGGTGTGGAGCCTGCCGAGGTACAAAGTAGGGTCTGATCAGGTACCCTGCCTGCCGGACACAAGAGTGGGGTCTGGGGGTCTCCACTAGAATCACCATCCGGGTTTTGGGGTGACAGATTCGGCCTCTCCTACTGTTTGGAAACAAAGTGTCACAACGTTGAAAGTTGCTTTCATCAAAATAACTGCAATAAGCAATTTCAAAAAGAGTGAAGAAATGCAAAATTGACTAATTCTCAGGAGTGCTGAAGCATCTTGGTACCTAAATTAGCCACTCAGCTCTGCCCTTCCACAACTATAAAAGAATTAAGAAATGTCACCACCCATCTGTCTGTCTCTGAATGCAAATTTTACAAAGGGTGGCTTGTGAAGTCGGGGGCCTCCAGTCCCTCTTATGTTTGTTACAGCCTTGGCAGGAACACGGAGAACCTGGGGCCACGATCAAGAGGCTGAGCTCAAGGGATATGCCCCGGAGGCAGGACCGGGATAGGCCAGGCCACACGGCAGACTGCTTGTATGCCGTGTCTGTAGGGCATGGCCCAGTCCCAGGCCAGGGATGTGCTTGGCTGGGCACCCGCAGAGCATAGCCACTCCAAGGCCATCTGCGGAGGAAGTTGATAGATAGAAGGGCAGAGTCGACCCAGGAGACAATGAACTTCAACTATCATCAACAATCATTCTTCATTCGTTCGTGCCGGACCTGGTGAGTTCCAGGAGGCACACGGAGAAGAAGGGTCTGTCCTTGCCCTCGGCAGCTCCCAGCCCCGTCAAGGGGTCGGGGGCAAGCACAGGCACGCCCCTCTATCACACAGACACGACAGCATATACAAAGTCAGGGTGAGAGGAGGAATGACCGACTAGTTCCCATCATGAAGGTTCCAGAAAGATTGGAGGAAGAATATTTGACCTGGGTAGCAGGGAGAAGGGCTGCGTTCCTTCCTGCAGGAAGAATATTCGGGTAGAGAGAACAGCCAAGTAAGGGCTTGGGAGCATGAGCACTCAGTGACCAATTACCTGAGCACGAGGAACCACAAAAGGTCACTCTGGGCTTTCTGGCTTGGACCTCTCCTGGGAAGAGGATTAACTAGGTCACCTCCTCTGTCCTGAGCGCCACACCAGGCATCTATCTGCCTCCGGACAGTTCCTCCTGCAGGTCCTGTAAGCACCGGAATTCAGCGATTCCGAAATGGAGCTCATCCCCCACTTCAGCCCTGCACCTGCTCTCAGATTTCTGACCACCTTCCACCAAACCCTCCAAACAAACAGCCTCGGAGGGGGTCCTCAAACCCTCTGGCCAGTTAGCCCTGTCTGTGTGATGGGCTCCTGATGATCAGTATCGGTCGGTGAATGAAGGAGCGAGGAGGAGGGACAGGGGGTGAAGGATCCTGCTCGCCATTGTCAGGTCTGAAAGACGGGGAGGCCCAGGGCTGGCGATGCCAGGCCTCCCCAGAGCCTGTGTGCACGGAGCCCACTTTGCCCGTGGGCTCAGCATCGATCTGCATGGCTCTCTGAGGGGCCGGGAGCTGGGCCAAATCTCACAGATCCTGCAGGGAAGTAGGATGTAGGTTTCTCAATGCTGAGACTGTGGCATGGCATGAATACAAGGAGTGCAGAGAAGGGCGCTGACGGTTCAAACCACCGTGTAATGCCAGGGACTGGTGTGCGGCAGGCAGGTGAGGGAGGCCAGCCATCTTCTCCCACGTCCTCACTCCCTCTCCACCCCGGAAATTCGCCCAGGGACCCTTTGCCAGCTCAAAGACTGGCCCAAGCCAAGCTCCCTCCCAACAGGTGTGCAACTAGCCCCACACCTGCCCTCTACGGTGCCCTCCAGCTTCAAACCCCAAGAGGAGCTTTGGGAAGGAGCTGTGGATCTGGGCAGAACCCGCTCTAGACGGAATAAAGGAGGAAAGGAGTTCTTGAGACATCTGCTCGGCCTGGGGTCTCTGGCCAACTGGAGACCACATCCTGGGCTGCCCGCCCCTGCCAATGGTGGGAGGTTATTGGCTTGCTAGACAGCTGCTTGTTAAATATTCAGGAATTTTGTGGCGGGTTGTTAAACCGTTGGTAGCTTGAACTCATTCGCGGTGGGAGTATTTACACCGTGGAAATTAGCAAACGCTGTGAATCGGGGCATGTTTCCCTCGGGGAGAGCCAGTTTATATAGCACATCGCGGGCCGGGCTTGTCATTGTGCAGGGGCATGCGGTGCCCAGGTCAGCGTGGCTATATGGGGGGGGGGCTGCCATCCCAGGAGACAGACATGGTAATAACCCAAAGCATTTCGCTGGCACTTTGAACTCCAAACGGAGCTGGCAGTGACCTTGAGTCTCGTGGCTCGGGTAGCTCTGGAAGTCACGGTTACTGCTCTCCAAACAGGTAAACTGAGGGTTGCCCGCAGTCACACAGTGAGTAAGACAGAGATGGTCCTCAGTCTCCCTGAGGCCACAGCTGGGCTGTCCTCGAAAGGAGGCCCAGAACTCTCTGAGAGCTCAGCACGCAGAGGCTGAGATCCAGGGAGAGCCCTAGCTCTTGACCTCGGCAAGAAGGAAAACCCGCAGGGACTGAGCTCCTTGTGGCGCCAGGCACCGTCCAGCCCCTTCCACACGTCAGCCGTGGCTCTAGACCCTCGTGGAAGCACCGTGACGTGCCTCAGCAAGCCTGCTTTCCGAATGGGGGGAACCGGGCAAAGCAACTCGACCATGGTCATGCCGCTGGTCAGATCTAGAAATCTGCCACTGACCCCTGCCTCCTCTCCGGTGGTCCTTGATGGCTGTCCATCGTTCCTTTGCTGACCACCCAGAAGAGAGAGCAGAAAGTGACAAAACTGAAGGCAAAGTAGACTCAGAGCTCCCTGCTCCTTGGCCAGGGTGATGGTCACGATTTCCCAGAGCAAGGTCCTGATATCGGGCCCCAAGCGGGCCCCTTGCATTTAGCTGAAAGCCCTGGTGAGCCTTCGGGGGTGTCTGTGGGTGGTGGGGGCTGAGCTGAAGGGTGGCGGGCAGGAAAATGGTGGCTTTATTAACTAATACGTCTCGTTGCCAAATGTTGCCCAATTTACAAAAAACCCACAGAGACAAAGAGCTTCTATGTCCTTGGACGGTGCTCTTCCTCCCCCTGCTCCTCCCTCACCTCCCTCTCCTCATAATCAGCACCCTCTACCCTTCTGGACCCTCCCCTCTCGGGGCCAGCATCCCGCAGACCTCCCCAAGGACACGGCATCATTCTGCCCAAGGGTCCGAGGGCCAGTGGAGACGTCCTAGGTTTTCCAGGTGCAAGATTGCAATTCTCCCGGCCAGGTCAGCACCCCCATTTCCCTGGCAGAAATCCGAACTCCACGAGCGCCTAATCGCCACATCTCGATGAGAATGTGCAACAGGCCAGGCCCAGGGAGAGTCTTCCTGAAAGGTGCTAGCCAAGGGCAGCCTGGAGGGTGGCAGTTGCTGGCCGGGGGCCAGCCATGCAAATTTCTTCCCAGAAGGAATGAGGTTCCTGCCAGAGAAACCCCCAGGCAGGAAGCACCCGAGGGGGCCCCTGCGGCTGTCCCTCCCATGGGGCTGCATTCTGGCAGCTCCTGTTGGCTGCCCCGCCCCGCCACGCCATCTCTGAGAAGGAGTTTGAGTGGGTGCCAGGGGAGCAAGGAGCCGCTGTTTCCCTCCGTCCCCCTGAGCAAGGCTGGAGCTGCTCCTCCCCAGCTCCCCCAGGCCAGGAGCGGCCAGCCCCCCGACCTGCTCCAGGCGGACGTCCCTCCCACGCCCCCTCATTCATTTCTGCGCTGGCCAGCCTGGCCGGCCGGAGGGCCCAGGGGAGATACGGTTAGAGGCGTAGGAGACTGGATTAGACTCCTGGGTTGGAACCTACGCCACTCTAAATAACCGCCTTGGCCTAAGCTAGTCTCTGAAAGTCTGTAAGCCTCAGTTTCCCCATGTGTAAACACGGGATACGAGTAATACCCACCGTAGGAAGTGGGTAGAGTTAAAATCTGATGTCAGATGCTTACACAGCGCTCGGTACAGGCAAGCTGTTGGTCATATTTGCAGACACTCATGAGTGTCATGGGCTATGTGGGCCCCGGCTGGGCACGGGGGTACGGGGGGAGCAGACAGTGGCCTCTGGGGACACCTGGCCCATCAGGAGGGGCTGTCTGTGCTGAGAGTCTCTATCCCATGTGCAGGTCCCCGATAAGGCGCTGCTGGGAACTCTGGGAGTGGGGGGGACAGCCCCGTGGAGCCAAGACAAAGGCAGATTTATTTTTCCCACATGCCCTTCCTTCTAACAGAGCGCGTGGCTGCCCTCAACGGCCCGTGTGTTCTAGAGCGGCAGCCTTACCCTGGCCTGCTCTCCGGCTCCTTCTCCGTGTCTCTGTCCCTGATCCCCGCCTCTTCCCTCGCCCCTCATTCTGCCTCTCCCCTCTTTGCTTCCTTCTCCATGTCCAGCTCTGGCGCTCCCTCCGTCATAAACTCACAGGTCCACATTCTGTTCGGGTGCCCCTCCAAAGGGAGCCTGCTGACCCTGGCTGAGCGTCCTTCTGTCACAGTGATTGTGACACTGACCCATCTCCCCACACCCCTCCCCTGACACTGAGCTCTGGGAGGAAGGGGCTGCCTCTGACCCGTCTCTGGATCCTCAAGTTCAGCCCAGGGGAAAGCCTCACTGAGGGATTGTTCACTGGGTGAGTTTGAAGAGAAACAGGAGGAGAGGTCGAAATCCCCCTCCCCAAAATCCTTTGGTTGTAAGTCTAATTGGCACCCTTCTCATCCTCGTGGAGGTAGGAGGAAGCTGGCTCATGAGAGTGAGTGGGGCACTGAGCTCCAGTGTCGCATGTGGGGGGACGCCTGCCCCATCTCTCCCCCACCCCCCACCCCTGCCGTGCCCTGCAGAGACTTCCCAGCAGGTGGGACATTCCCATCCTGCCCCTGCCCTGCCTTGAGCAGCATCTAGCATCTGTGGGCCTGGGGTCCCAAGCAGCATCCCTACAAGGACAGCAGCTAGGGGATTGATGGGAAAGGCTGGAGAAGAGATTCCTCCATGACCCGCAACACCCAGAACCCCCCTACAGGGAAGCTAAGACCCCCCCTTCTACTGAAAAGCCTCTTCTCTCCCCTACAGCCCACATCAGCTTCCAAAGACAAGGAGAGGGGCACCAGGAGAGCAGCAGGGAAACACCAGTGATGAGCTGGGAGGATTGTGGAGGTAGGGGGGCAAAGCTTCCCAAACCCTAATGCACCCCCTTTTCCGGGCCAGAGATGCTCTCATCTTAGTGAATTCGTTTGCAGCCAAAGGCTCATTGGAATGTCCAGAGGGACCTTGGCAGCCTGGGACCTCTCTCTCTAGCTCCTTCTAGGTGCTATCTTCTCCAGGGACACCCCACCCTTCCATCCCCTCCTTCTGTCTCCCTCCCAGCTGCAGATCCAATCCTCCTCTTCCCTCCCCCTACCCTTGTTCAGCTGAAACCAGAGGTAAAGCTAGCCCAAATCCAGGTCCCTGTAGATGCTGGCACGTGAGCTGTGGCATTTAACCCCACAAGTGTATATTATCACTGAACTTGTGCTCTGCCAAGGCCACAGAGAGCATTAGCCCGGGGTTCTTTCCTGGGCACTCTGTCTGCTCATCTTTAACCTCCTGTGTGCTCACATTGAGTGAGAGGAGGGGCAGAGACGGCAAGCAAGATGCCCCCTTTCTTTTCTTTTTTTTCTTTAAACAAGTGCATTTTGATATTTTTTTAAGGGAGGGTGATGGGAGGGGTGGAGACAGAGGAAGAGGGGGAGAGAGAATCTCAGGCAAACTCCATGCTGAGACCTAAGATCATGACCTGAGCCAAAACCAAGAGTTGGACACTTAACTGACTGAGCCACCCAGGCGCCCCAAGATGCCCCCTTTTCCTGATCCACTGAGCAGGTCTTGATCTTGAGCAAAGTCTTAACCATTAACTTCCAGAAAAATCCATTTGGGAAAAGATTCGAGTTCAGTCACGGCTTGGTGTGGGTGGCGTTCGAGGGAAGACTGGAAGAAGCTGGGGTGGGGGCTGGGGATACAGGAGAGCAAGGCTCCGACCAACAGCGATGTTGCCCAATGTTGCCCCATTTGTAAAGGAAACTCAGCAATCAAAGGGCTTCTCTCTGCTCATCCTTCCTGCCTCTTCTTCATGTCTTCCTTCCTCTCTGGAATCCTAGCCCCCTGTGGTCTTCTCTTCATCCCAGTCTGGCAAGGCTGAGCTCAGCTTTCAGTCTCTCTAGGTCAAAACTTGTGTGTGTTTTCAGATGCCCCCTTCTTCCTCATTCCCTGGATGCCATCTGGTACCCAAACGCACTCAGCCTTCCTTCATACTGCCTCTTGTGCCCACGCGCCCCTTTCCATTCCGTGGTCATGAGATGGCCCTGGGCTCCTGCCTCAGCTCCTGACCACCCGCCCACCTCTCGCTGCCCCATTGCCATCTGTCCCCAAGGGACTCTCAAAACCACAGAGCCCACAGTGGTTCCATGACTTCTTTCCTTGCCCCTCCTCTCTTCTCCCTGCACTGTGTCCCTGAACAACTTCGTCCTCCTTCCTCCTTTAGATTAAACTACTTTCTCTGGGCTGAAAACTCCTGGAACGATAATGCCCACCCAGATTTCATGTCCACTCTGATGGAGATGTGCTCATCCGTGAGCAGGACAGTTCAACCTGCAAGTCTCACCAGCACGTCAAAATCACTTGTCCGACTGCTGGTTCTGGATCAAGGTGGAACAGACACGTCTCTCCCCACTCCTCCCAAGTACAGCTTCAAACTCTGGGGATGACAGCTGTCATGGCTTAAAACCACACAGATTTATCATCCTCAAGTTCTAAATGTTGAGGTTCAGGTCATCTTTGGTGGGCTAAAGAACATACAGCTGTGTTCCTTCTGGAGACTCTCAGGGACACCACTTCCTGGCCTTTTCCAGCTTCTAGAGGCTGACTGGGTACCTTGGGTCTTGGCCCAACATTACTCTCACTTCTGTTTCCACTTTCCCACCTCTGTCTCTCACTCTGATCGCCTGCCTCCTTCTTATGAAAACCCTTGTGATTACATTGGGGCTGCTTGGTTAATCCAGGATACTCTTCCCATCACAAGATCTTTACTTTAATCATATCTGCAAAGTTCCATTTGCCACATAAGGCAGCATATTTACAGGTCCCAGGAATTAGGACATGGATATCTTTGGGGTCCATTACTCAGCCTAACAGGCCAGTAGATTGTGATAAATCATGTATGCAAAGTGGCCACTGGAGTGAGTGTACAAAGAGATACACTCAAAAACACTGTAGATAAATAAAAATGGATTGTAAAAATATATTTAAGTAACCCACAGGACAGTAGGAAAAAGAAAAGGATGAAAAATGTAAAAACAGAGAAAACAGATAAAAAATAAAATGGCAGATGCAACCCTGATATATCAGTAATTGTATCAGATATAAATGGGCTAAATACTCCAATTAAAAGACAGGGATTGGCAAAGTGGTTTTAAAAAAACATAACCCAGGGGCGCCTGGGTGGTTCAGTGGGTTAAAGCCTCTGCCTTCGGCTCAGGTCAAGATCTCAGGGTCCTGGGATCGAGCCCTGAATTGGGCTCTCTGCTCGGCAGGGAGCCTGCTTCCCCCTCTCTCTCTGCCTGCCTCTCTGCCTACTTGCGATCTTTCTCTCTCTGTCAAAAAAAAAACAAAAAAAAAAAACATAACCCAGCTATTGGCTATCTGCAAGAAACTCACTGAAAAATGTAACAACATAACTAGGTTGGAAGTAGAAGGATAGGAAAATATATATCATGTAAATATTAATAAAAAGAAAGTAGGAGTGGCTGTATTATAATCAGAAAAAGTCAAATTCAGAGCAAAGAAAATGGTTAGGGGTACAGAGGGACATTACATAATGATAAAAGGGTAACAATCCTAAATGTACACACACCAAAAAACAGAGATGCAAAATACATGAAGAAAAAAGTGATAGAATTAGGGGCCCCTGGGTGGCTCAGTCAGCTAAGCATCTGCCTTCAGCTCAGGTCATGATCCTGGGGTCCTGGGATCAAGCCTTGCCTGGGAGCTCTCTGCTCAGCAGAGAGTCTGCTTCTCCCTCTCCCTTTCCCCCTCTCCCTGCTCACACTCACTCTCTCTCTCTCTCAAATAAATAAATAAATAAAATCCTAAAAAAATTGATAGACTTGAAAGAAGAAATAGACAAATCCACGATTATAACTGGAGACGTCAAACCCCTCTCTCAACAACCGAGAGAACGAGGAGACAGCAAATCAGCAAGGGTGCAGAAGAACCCAACACCACCATCGACCAACAAGATGTAAGCAACATTTATGGAGCACTCTGCCCAACCATCGCAGAATACAACTCTCTAGTTCCCACAGAACATTTGCCAAGACTGACCATGTCCTAGAACATAAAACAAACTTCAACGAACAAAGAAATTGAAATCACACAAAATCTCATCAAAATTAAATTAAACTAAAAATCAATAACAAAAAGAAGAAAATCTCCAAACTCTTAAGAGCTAAACATCCAGCGGTGTCTGGGCAGCTCGGTCGGTTGAGCCTCTGACTCTTGTTTTCGGCTCAGGTCATGATCTCAGGGTCATGAGATCGAGCCCCACGTTGGGCTCCACGCTCAGCATGGAGTCTGCTTCAGACTCTCTCTCCCTCTCCCTTTGCCTGCCCCCACTGCTCGCTCTCTCTCTCAAATAAACAAATAAATCTTTTTTTAAAAGAAAGAAACTAAGCATCCCAATATTCAATGGGAGAGTGGAGCTGTGAGACACAGGAGTGGGTAGGACTGGGGACAGAGTAGGAACCCCTTCCCCCCAGTCTCTCTCTTGAAGCTGAACCAGGCAGCATGCCCCTCATGCTTGACCCAGGACATCTGTCTTTCTGATCCCTTGTTCCGTCCTGTTATTTGTCTATAACTCTGTTGCTCCCCCCTTCTCTGTCTGTTAGGACTTCTGGCTCTTTCTCGATCTCCAGATCTCTCTCTGCCTCATCCTCCCACTACATCTCTCTGTCCCTCATCACTCCTGTCCTCTCCCTCAGCTCCACAGCCCCCAAATCCTCTAATGGCCTCTCCCAGCAGACTGTTCATTGTCCTCAGCACTTTTGGATCTATCTCCCAGCCAGCTGCCTCTCAGCTCTCAGGTTTTATCTCTGTTCTACAGTGATTTCTCCCTCCCACTTCCAAGCTTCCCTGGGCTACAGGAGAAGCTTTCCCAGAGCCCATGTGGCCACTTGGTCTCTTCCCCAGGAGCTGAAGTTCACAGTGTTGGCGACTAAGGACAAGTGATGTGCTTTGCCCATCAGTACGCAACAGCAGGGGCCATGGAGAGCTCCAGGGACTGAGTCCAGGTGAGTCCGGGTGAATCCAGGTGAGTCCAGGCCCAGCTGGTTCTTAACCACCATTCCCTGGTCACCAGGGAAGTTGCACTTTGACAAGAAAGTGGCCACAGGATGCGACACAAATGCCAGAGGCCACTGTAAGGACACAAAGGCAGAACATGACTTGTAGAATGAGGAAGTGGTGGGCAAAGTAGATGGGGACCTGGTAGATGAAGCAGAACGTGGTGGCTATTTGGAAATGGTGGAGAGTCGGAAGTGAGCAATTTCCAAGATATTTGGAAATATTTTGTTTTGAGACTGCCCCCATGAAATAAGCTAACCAAAAAAATCAGACACCTTCAGAGCTGAATGTTTCCCTGGATACTATTTTAAAAGTGGGGTCTCTAAGCACAGAGGGGGCGTGTGGCCTGCCCAGACCTGCCCTGGTAGGGCTAGGTAGACTCTGGCTTCCTGACTTGCACTAGATGGAGGGAGGAGAGTGAGGGGAGGCAGGGCTCCCTTCAGTTAAAGAATCTCAACAGAGCATTTGCTCTGGGCCACTTGTCAAGTGCTGTGGGTCGCCAACATGCATCAGACTTGGTCCCTGCCCCCAAGGACAACAGACAAGAGAGCAGGCAGTTACTACCACAGGGGAGATAAGAATGTGCGGGAAAAGGTATGAAAGACCGTGCTCGTGCCCAGTGCCCTGTACATGGGGGCAGCGTCACCGTCTGGGGCAGCTCTGGAAGAGGCTGGGAAAGCCCCACACTCCCCCCACCCTGATATCTTCCCCCAACCTCCACAAAGTGGGCCTGGCTAGAACAAAGTGACTGCGGGAGAGGTTATAGGGACCAGAAATTATGGGGCCTTGCAGGGAACTGGAAGAACCTTTGCTTTCATTCTGGGGGAGGGACGAGTCATTGGAGGGGCCTAAGAATAGACTAAGAGGGAGGGACAGGAGGGAAGCAGACAGACAATTGTGGGGGCTCAGCAGCAATCTGCGAGAGAGATGTGACAGCTTGGTCTGGGGTACAGCAGCGGGGAAGTGGCAGCATGGGTTGGATTCTAGATGTGTTTTAAAGGAGGTCACCATGGGGTTTGCTTACATCACCGTGGATATAGCATCGGGAGAAGGGGATGCTGCCAGGGTGCTTGGCCTGAGAAGCTAAAAGAAGGGACTTGCATTGCTAGATGGGAAGATTGGATGAAGCAGACTGGGAGGGGTAGACCAGAAGTTCCATTCTGCACACTATCAGTAGAACAGACCCTCGGACCTCCAGGTGGATGGTGATGGAGGAAGTTCCCCAACTCGCTGCCACCCAGTGTGGCCTTGGTACCAGGAGTCAAAGGTAGAAGTCTGCCACTTTATTTAAAATTTATTTTGGACCATGGGTCCATGTTCTCTCTAGGGTAATGCTGATGCCTACTTATGCAAAATACTGTGTCCAACTCTAGGGGCTCATGAAACACTCTATACGTGTCCGTGGGTCATTTTCACATGTTGGGTGTCCGGGACTCCACAGCTTTCCCAACCACTCCCTCGAGCCCCATCTGACTTTTGTACCCACCGCCCACCTGTGTCTGTGACAGGGGAGTGCCGACAATCACGCATTCAAGCCTTTGCCGCGTCTCGCTGTTTCATGGATGTTGGTTCTTTCTTTGCACACGATCTCAGAAGGAGGCTGAAGCTTTTCTTTGTACAGTCCACATCTAATGCAAAGCCTGCCTCTTTGAGCTGCACGGCTAGAAGTCCTTTGTGATTGATTGCTGACCTCTGCCCAAGAGAAAAGAGCAGGAAATGTCTACCCCGGCCGCAAGAACAACAGGTACATTCACAAGCCTCGGAAGGGCTTGTGTGCATTTTTGAACACTGTTTATTCATTATATTATGGGCCACTCGGTGTTGCCCACAGATGTCAGTGCACAAAAGAATGTATTGAGATTAGATCTGAGCAGTGATATGCAAGACGTGAGAACTGAACCCGCAAGAGAGGGGTTCCCTTGAGAGGGGAGCCAAGCTTCCTCGAGCGAGACGTCTGCCCCAGCGACAGCCCGGTTCAGGCTTCCTTCCAGGTGGGCAGTGGGGCTGAGGCATGGAGGACAGGACACTTGCACAGGAGGGACACATCTGCCCGTGGAAATGCCCCCCGCTCTCTGCCACTCTCGGCCACTGCTTCTAGGAGTACGTCCCAGCCTTACTCCCTACCCCGTAGCACTCACAGACTGACCCTGTCCGGTGCCTGGTGCCTCCTGTGCCCACTTGAACTTGAACTCGTGGGGCCTTCAGAGTACAGCCCCCACCAGGAAGCCAAGTAGGGGCAGCTGCAGCCCACCCCTCACGGGCTCACACTTCAGATAGCGGCCCCACGGAAGTAATATTTGCTTACGGGATCTCTTGCCAATAATTATCAACCAGCCTATGTTTGCTCAGCCATAGCCTTAGTTTCTAGGAAAGTGCTGGTGCTGGGGTAGGAGTACAAAGTACAACTAAATTCTGTTTAAAAACCCACCAGCAGACGTATAAATTGGCGTGACCACTTTGAAGAATGGTTTGATGGGATCAGCTACGGCACGACGCGCCCTCGGCCAGTGCCGGGCTGATCAGCCCTTCCTAACCGGCTCTGGGAGCACAGGTCCACCAAAAATATTTTTGGGTTAATATTTTTGTTGATGTTAGGGGCGCCTGGGTGGCTCAGTGGGTTAAAGCCTCTGCTTTCAGCTCAGGTCATGATCTCAGGATCCTGGAATCAAGCCCAGCACTGGGCTCTCTGCTCAGTGGGGAGCCTGCTTCCTCCTCTATCTCTGCCTGCCTCTCTGCCTACTTGTGATCTCTCTCTCTCTGTCAAATAAATAAATAAAATCTTAAAAAAAAAATTCATTCATGTTAAAGAGTAACCCGGAAGAGAAACCAACATTGAACACCATTCATTCACCAGTGATGTGAGCAACGAGCTTCTTTCCCGAATCAGTTCATAGTTTTCCGAAACTGGAGAAATATATCCCAAGTCTCTTTGTGCTATTTAGAGGAGCAGCCTTCTGAGCCCATCCTGCGATACCAACATGCTCTCCGTCACTTCCTTCAGGCTAACCCTAGCCCATCAGCCAAACGAATCCATTAAGCCTCGATCTGCACCATTTCCGTGGTGTAAAAACTCCCCCATGACTGATTTCACGCTACCGACACGGATGGCTATCACTGAGCTGGGAGCTGGTAAGAGATAAGTTACATCACATTGTATGGTAGTCCCATCATTATAGATACAACCTCAGGAGCCCCGGGAATGCAAGGCAAGGAAGGGCAGAATGGGGCAAAATTTTACAAATTCTTGACAATCTAATAGCCGGCTCTCGTGAGCGAATGCCTACACCTGGGCGCTCCTCTCCCAGAACTACGTCCAACTGAAATGAGCACCAAGAACAGAAATAGGAATGTTCATAAGAGCGTTTCCCTAAAGGCGCCTGGATGGCTCGGTCGGTTAAGCATCCGACTCTCCGTTTTGGCTCCGGTCATGATCTCAGGGCGGTGAGATAGTGCTCAGTGGGGGGAGTCTGCTTGAGATCCTCTTCATCTCCCTCCCTCTGCCCCTCCTCCCACTCTCTCTCTCTCTCTCTCTCTCTCTCTCAAATAAATAAATAATCTTTTTAAAAAAAAAAAAAGTGTTTCCCTAAACATCCCAAAGGTCTGAGAGGTAGACCCACGATACCTAAATGATAAATGAGCACATGATGAAGAAATAAACATAATAAATAATAATACTCTAAACCAAGCCAGGAGAATGAGCCTGTCCCTGTGAGCCACAGAGCATGGCTGAATCCCACAAAAATAAAGCTGAGCAGAAGAGGGGGGGACACATGCATGTGTACAAAACTCAAGAACAGGTCAGATTCGCCTCTGAGCTCACAAGATGGGAGAGTGATAACTTTGGGGCGTAGAAGGGCAGGAAACTGATTGACAGGGGGCTGGGGTGGGGCTTTGGGGTGCTGGTAACATGGGCTACTGGTGGTGATCCCATGAGGGGGTTCATTTTGGGATAGGTCATCCAGCTCTGCAAAATATTAACGATGCAGTTTTCTAGACGTTTGCTATTTGTGCATAACAAGCTTATTTTTAAAAGCCACCAGCATGAAGGCATATGAATGGCTGTGGCCCTGGGCGTGGCCTCCTGGGTACCCCCAGAGGTGCTGCCCTTCTTGGGGATGAGTCAGAAATGCTCCTCAAGGGACCGTCTGGAAACTGCAGAGCAAAGCTGTTCCTGAAAAATGACCCTCTCCCTCAAATGTCAACACTTGTCAGGGGCTAAAGAGAGAAAGGATGGGAGTGTGAGGGCGGGGATGAATATTTGTAAATGGACAAGAGGTATGGTTACCCACGTCACAGTGGGGTAGGTGTTTGAGCTGGGGCATGGGCTCTGGAAAAGGAAGGAAGGAAAGAAGGGAGAGAGAGAGAAAGAGAGAGAGAGAAAGAACAAAGACGTTTGGCAGACCCTGGCGAGCTCCTGAGCACAATGTTAGACCCCGTTTTTGGAGGCCGTGCGTGCACGCCTCACTGGGTCCTTGGCCACCCCTGCGAGGTAGATCCCGTCCTCATTCTGCCCATCTCACAGATGAGGAGGTTGAGGCTCAGGGGTGAGGTGAAGCTAAAATACCCTCCAGGCAACGGCAGGCCCCCTACCCTACCTCCACTCCCCTAGAAAACTGTGTGTCCCCGCGGGGAAGGCAGTGCCAAGAAGGGCCCGAAATGTTCTGCCCCAGAATGTTCTGCCAACGTCCACGCTCCTCCCACACTGGCACTGAGCCCTTCGGATCTGGGGCCCCCAGCATATTGTTGTTGACCAAGATTAGCTCCAGTCGATGGAGCAGGGACTTCAAAGGGGCCCACGGGAGGAATAACGAAATAAATGAAAAAGCAAGTCAAATGTTCCCAGCCAGAGCTGACACCCGTTCCCAGCCAAAGCTGATACCCGAAGGCTAGTCTCCTCTCCCACGCCCACCCCAGCCCACCTCGAGGGGCAGGGCAAGAGCTCACACCTTGGGGCAAAGAGAAGACAAGCCTTCCACACACTTGGGGGCTGCTGAGTGGGCTCCAGACTGGAAAGAGTCACCACGACCTATGGGATCGGCCCCTGGGGCCATAATTCCTCCATGGCCAGCCTCCTGCTCTCCCAAGGCCCCAGCAGCTCCAGGAGGAACACGCCTTCTTCCATTCTTTGTTGATCAAACTCTGAGTCAAGTCTGCCCTCAGTCCAGGACCCGGCTGGAGTTGCAAGGAGCCGGGAAGATGGTGGCAGAAAGCTCAAGGGCACAGGCTGGTTGAGCCAGAGGCAGACGGTCCAGAAGGTGGTGATGGGTTCCGCTCGCCGGGCTACAGGCTCGGTTTTCCCAGCTCCCGGGTCCAGCTGTGCCCTCGCCCCGAGCAGCCCACCCGCCCGTCCACTGGGCTCCCTGCTGGGGAGCAGGAAGGAGCAGGAATGGGGGTGGTGGGGGGAGGAAGGAGGCCTGAGGGGAAAGCGGGAGTTGGGCGGTATAGGATGTCCACCCATATTTCGGTCTCCGCGGAGGACCGCTGCTTGCTTAGTGTCAATCACGGAGATGCTGAAGCCACAGGCAAGGCCGGTGCGGGTGGAGGTCGGGGTTCCAAGGACCTAACACAGCTCCTAGAGAGAGTCATGGGTCCTTCTCAGAGAAAAGAGGTCACGGGAGGTGCCCACCGCCCACACCCCTCCCTGTGCCCGGCCCCTCCCCTGGTTTTATAGAACCCGGTCATGCTGGCGAGCTCCCTTGCTCCCCGTGGGTGTCGGCAGTCACACCTGGAAAGTGGTTATTCATACATCTTCTTCCTCCAAAGGTCAGGGTTCATTGCAGTAATGCTGATCATTTTGGCACATTAATTGTGGCTACTCTTGGCTAGGAGTGGAAACAAAGGCCCAGTCGGGTCGCTGTCCGCCCGTCCTTGCTGGGGTCAGGGTCGCAGTTTGTGCTGCGGCCACTAGGGGAGGATCCTCCCCTTGCGAACACGTGGGAAGTGGGCAGAGGTCGACACTGTGGGCTCACATCTCGGAGGAGGGGGCTGAGACCACGGGCAGAGTAGAAGCTGGAGGCCTCGTGTAAGGGGCACACCAGGACCGCCACCGCCCACGCAAAGGCTCAGGAAGGAGCTCAGGAGACAAGGTGTCCTGGAGAACCGTCCTCCTCGGAAGCTTAGAGGGCTGGTGCAGCCCCGGGAGAGGAAGGACAGGTAGGCGAGGGGAGAGGGCAGCAGCCTGTCCCCGAGAAGTGACAGGAGAGAGCACAGGTGTGTGGGCACTGTGAAAGGAGCAAGAGTGTGTCTGTGCCCAGAAACCCGCTCTCCTGCACGCCACACTGCAGACCCCCGCCCCCGGGGCAGGAACAAGGAGGCTCCTGCCTCCTGACCCACGGCAGTGCCCTTGTGGGCTGAGTGGGAGGAGGGCCCCAGGGACGAATGATACCCAGGGTGGGGAGGGATGATCTCAGGGCGGTCACGCAGAGCTTGACAGTGACACAAACTGGCCACAAGATGAATGACTGCCTTCGGCTTCCAGCGGTGCACGGGGCCTACAGGAGCGGCGTTTCCGGTTGGCCAGTTTGAACCTCAGTTTTCTCATCCGTAAAATGGGACCGATAATCTCCAGGGTTGCAGTGGAGATTAGATCATGTGTCTTTTTAAAAAGCTGGACATGGTGTCTGGCCCAGTAAGGAAAGTTTGGTTCCAGTCTTCCTTTCTATCCTGTCGGCCGCCCACCCAAGTTGCTAGAGAGCTACGAATACTGGGTATGTGACTGAATGAATGAATGGGAGAAAGGAGGGAGGGAGGGAGAGAGGGAGGGAGGGAGGGACAAGCAGGGAAAGGGGGAGGGTAGATAGTAGGAATGCCAACCAATACAGATTCTCCCAAATTCCTCAGAGGGGATTCCCTGGAAGGTTCCAGGCGGAGCCGGAACTCCAAGGCCAGGGATCTCCCCCTACCCCCCCCACCCTCCACCCCACTGCACCCCGAGGGCCTGTCAAAGGCTTGAAAATTTTGCTGAACTTTCCAGGGGCTGGAGGAGTTTCCCAGTGAGAGCCAGGCTGCATTGCTCCTGAGCACAGGGACGCATGTTTCTTCCCCTCTGTCACCCGCCCCAGGGGACGAGGTCCTGAGTGACTAGGTCCAGGAGGGGTCTGGTCTGCTTTGTGGGAAGTGCGCTGTGTCTCCCTCTCTCCCTCTCCCCCTCCCCCTTCTCCTCCTCCTCCTTCCCCTCTTCCCCTCTCCTCTGCCTCTCCCCTCCATTCTCTCTGATCGATCAGACACTCTTCCCCCAAAGTAGAGAGCTGTAGGCCCTGAAAGCCAGGGCCCCCTGGGAAGGGCAGCCACAACGTATGTCTAGAAGGACAAGCAGGGGTCCTATTCCCAATGCCCTCAGCAGAGGGATTGGAGGCTCAGGCAGCCGGAGTTCAGAAAGGCTTTTCTCTCCCAACGCGAACGATCTGGAAGGTCTTTCCAGCTCAGCCAGTTCCCTGACGGTGGACAGGAGGAGCCCGGCAGCTGGCCACCTGCTCTCCTTCCCCGGGGCTCAGACGCAGCCGAGGGACTCCTGCCATCCATTCACTCAAAGGCCATTTCTCGAGCCCCGGGTTGGGCTGGCGACATACCAGTGTCCCTTTCCTCCCACTGACATTCGGCGGACAGCGAGGTGGGGAGAGGCAGCTAATATCAACATCCGAGGGCGGAAACTCTCACAAGATAATCTCGGGCATATGAAACAGGCTCCGAGTTTTATCTGAGCACAAATGCACGGGAATTGGGCCGCGCCCAGCCAAAAGTGCCCAGGAGCCCTCCAGGGACGGCGGGGAAGCCAAGTCAGGAGATTATCAAGTGGCTGTAGTATAAAGACCCACAAACAGTTTTCTGTTTGTGAGTGGTCGTCCTTGTCATTTTCATTTTGAAACCGTGAGGCATGTACGGGCTTAGATTTTGGATGGCTTCGGTAGAGGCCCCCCAGCACGGGAGCCACCTCGGACCAGAGGCCTCCTTGTCTCTAACAATGCTGCCACCACGGTACCGCAGTGCTTCCCCCTCCCCCCACCCCCTCACACCCCCACCCTCCACCATCCCCCACTCAGAATCTCCTTCCGCCCCTGAGGGGTGCGACAGATCCTGGGGCTCACAGCAGACGGGGTGACAGCAGGATGGGACGCCGGTGTCCTCGCTCACGACTTTGTGCTCTGTCCCCAAGAAGGGCTGAGGCTCTCTTCCCTGGAAGCGAACCTAGCCTACCCAGAAGAAGAGTGGTGGGACCAAACCAAGGCTCACCTCCCGCAGTGGGGCGTCTCTACCTGTATTACTTGGAATTCTTCTAGAAAGATTTCTCTTCCCCTCTTACTTTTCATTTACTCAACCATTATGAATTCACGTATGCTCATGTTATACTTCGGGTTATAATCCAATATCGCGTCATTTTGCGGCTCGGACTGCTCCAACTTGGGCCATCGGGAGCTCGGTCAGGTTGGTCCGGGAGTCCCTTTGACGTGCCCTCATCTTTCTGATTTCCGAGCCCTTCCTTACCTTTCTGGCACTACAAGACGCTCCCGGCCCGTCTCGTACTTCTTCCTGCCGTGTCACCACGGCGCCTTCGCTCCTTCACTAGAGGATGATATTTAGAAACTAAGTTGTAAGGACTGAGTGTGCTTTTTGCTCTCAGAACCTCTCGGCAGACAGGGCTGGGTGGGTGGGCGTACGGGGAACATACGTAAGTCTGTCCACAGACTTGCCGTCTCTGTATCTACCCATCTATGCCTGCACGGAGCTCCGTGCGGCTGTCTCCGATTCTAAGCCGGCCCTCAGGATCCACCCGAGCCTTCTTTCCTGTGCACCTGCTGCTTGCCTCTCCTGTGGTGCAGACAACCTGGCCCAGCGCTGTCATCCGGGCATTTATTTGTTCAGCCCCGGCACACCTGTGAGGGGTTGTCAGGATGGCGCCCCCCCCGCCCCCCGGGCGCCTCTGGGGGGGGTCAGTCGGTTAACCGGTTAACCATCTGCCTTTGGCTCAGGTCTTGATCTCTGGGTCCTGAGATCAAACCCTTCATCGGGCTTCCTGCTCAGCAGGGAGCCTGCTTCTCTCCCTCCCCCTCCCCTCAAATAAATAAAATCTTAAAAGAATGGCACCCCTCTGGGAAATGAATTTACCAATTAGAGTATGATATTTGCAGATCCTTTCATCTTTAGCTCAACCGTGTCCAGGCCAAACACTGTTTTCCAAAGTTAGAGGGATGGGCGCCTTGTTCCCCCTCCCCCAGGCGCGTCAGTGTGGTTATGCCATGTGTTTGTGCAAAGTTTGTGTCCCTTGTAAGGCAGAGCCTCCCGGCTCTGGATGCACACCCTTCAGCATCCTTTACAGCGAGCGAGGTTACTTTAGAGTAAGCTTTCCCGGTAGAGGGCGCTGGAGGACCGTGGCGGGAGGAAGGGGCCCTGCGGCTGCATGCAGTGTGGGGCCGGGGAAGGGCCAGGCGGACGTGAGGACAGGCAACCAGGCTGCAGCGTGATGGCCTGGGTCTGGCGCTAACCCTTTCAGCAGCCCCCTAACACGGAGCCTGGAGCCCCGTGCAGCCTGCGTGTCCCACGGGCCTGCTGTGGGCGTCCTCTCCAAGCCTCCACGTGGCCTGCACACAGTGGCCTGTGGCCCCAAGGGTCATACGCTCACCCGCAGCCCCGTGTACAAGCCTCCATGTGGCCCAGGCACTCAGAAGGCCTCCCGTCCCCGCTGGTGCCCGGTGAACGCTGGGCTGACCACACCTTCTCCAAGGACACCGGACCCCTTCCAAGCGTGTCCTTCCTCGAGCTCTCCTTTGGCTCTGCAGCACAATATAGAGTGGCCTTACACCTCTAGTCTTGTGGTCTAGGTCACATTGTTGTATTAGCCCCTCTGCTACCCTAGGAGCACTCCCGCTGGGAGAGAAGGTTGGCCTCAGTCCAAAGGAAAGCGTCCTAATTTAATAAAGCAGCTCAATGATGGCACCTTGGGACCAAAGCCAGTGGGATGAGAAATGCAGACTCGGGCTGCTGGTTTGTGCCCCTGGGCTGATGGCAGGAGCACGAGCAGCCGGGCTAGCCTCCCACTCCCCAACCGCAGCCTTAAGCATTCACTCGGAGCACCGCCGTGGGGACACTGAGCAGGGCTCCCTCCTGGGTGCCTCTCCCTGGCTTTATATGTACTGGTGAGAGTGCGTCTGATGTTCCTGGACCAGCCGAGCTCCTCTGCATCAGGCTGGTCTCAGGGACAGGCTAAGCACAGCCTCCAGCATCACGGGGCAGGACCCGAAAGGAAACCAGGCTCAGAGAGACCCCAGGGTCACAAATAAGCTTTCTCCCACTTGAGTCCAGTGCGTTCTCTGTTCCCTGCGCTGCCGTGGCACCCTTCGCTCAGAGATGCTCTTGCAGCGTTTAGAAGCGTGCGTGCTCCCTCCCAAGCCCGAGATGGAAACACCGTCCAGGGCCACAGCAGGGGCTGCTCATGACCCCAACACAGCCCTGGGCTCTCCAAAGACCCTGAAGGAAGGACTGAGTCAGGGAACAGGGACCAGGGACCCGCCACAAAGCAGTTTGGAGTCCTTAAAGAGACTCTGTAATCCCTCCCTCATCTGATGTCTTTGCGCCTTTAATCTACTATAAAATACTTTAGACATATATGAATATGGAAAGATTGAATAATCAGACTACTTGCAGCTTAAGGAATGGAATATCATCAATAGAGACAATGCCCCCATGTGCCCCTCCTTGTTTGCATCAACCCTCCCTTATATTTATGACTTTTTTTTTAAGATTTTATTTATTTGACAGAGAGAAACAGTGAGAGAGGGGACACAAGCAGAGGGAGTGGGAGAGGGAGAAGCAGGCTTCCCACCAAGTATGGAGCCCGATGCGGGGCTCGATCCAGGACCCTGGGATCATGACCCAAGCCTAAGGCAGACGCTTAACGACTGAGCCACCCAGGCACCCCTATTTATGACTCTTCTTATGCTTAAGTGCAAGTGAGTGATTGCCTATGTGACATAGAGAACCGTTCTATGATTCTGTTCTTCATATAAGTGCTATCATATTATATTATTCTCCAGCAACCTGAATTCTCTGCTCAACACTATGCTTGGGAGATATGTCCATGTTGCTATAGGTAGTGCTTTTTCAAAGGCAGCAAGCGTTTTCCTGTAAAAAGCCAGATAATACATAATATAGGCTTTTCGAAGCAAGAGGCAAAATTGAGGGTATTACGTACTTACAGAGCAGGAAGGAAGCCAAATTTCCACAAAACTTTTATTGATGAAATTCAAATTATAATAATAATTGAATGAAAATTGTAATATAGGTCTAATAACAAGAAGACTGAAATTCTTTTTTTTTTTTTTCTTAATATCGGAGTTAATGGTCCCTATCTATTGCAACTGTTCATCTTTATGAAACTATTCTTGGTTCTTCGGTTGTACAAAAACAGGCAATGGGCCAGAGTTGGCTGCAGGTGCTGGTTTGCTGATCCCAACTCTAGTTCATTCATTTGTACTGCTGTATAAAATTCCATTGGATGGGGGCACCTGGGTGGCACAGTCGGTTAAGTGTCTGCCTTCAGCTCAGATCACGATCTCAGGGTCCTGGGATCGAGCCCCGCATGGGGGGGTATCTGCTCAGTGCGGAGCCTGCTTCTCCCTCTCCCTCTGCTCCTCCCCTTGTGCGTGCTGTCTCTCAAATAGATAAATACAGTCTTTTTAAAAATAAATAAATATGGGGCACCTGGGTGGCTCAGTCGACTAAGTGTCTGCCTTCGGCTCAGGTCATGATCTTGGAGTCCTGGGATCGAGCCCTGTGTAGGGCTCCCTGCTCAGCAGGGAATCTGCTTCTCCCTCTCCCTCTGCCTCTCCCTCCACCCCAACTTGTGCTCTCTCTCTCTCTCTCAAATAAATGGATAAAATCTTCAAAAAAAAATAATAAAATACGTACATACATACATGCATAAAAATTCCATTGGATGACTCTAAAAAATTCATCTATTTATTCACAGGGGATGAAGGAGTTCCAGATGTTTTGATATTAAAGTGATACTTCTATAAATAATCTAGTTTATATCTGTGCCCTACATGCATATGTGTTTTTCTGAGCGATATACATAGGAGTAGAATTGCCAATAGTTGAATAGGGCCTGTGGATCTTTAATACTGAACTGCTTTCTAAGGTGGGTGTACTAATTTCTATGAAGATTGGCAATGTATATGTATACCTGATAGGCTACATGCTTATAAATGCTTGGTATATCAATATTTCCAGTTTTGCAAATCCAGCTGGCATGCGATGCTTTGACTTTAATTTTCATTTCTGGATTACAGGTGAAGTTGAATATTTTTTCAAATGTTCATTGATCTTTCATACTTTCTCTTCCGTAAATTGCCTATTTATACCTTTTGCCCACTTTTTTATTGAGTTGTTTATAGTTTTCTCATTGATTTGTGAAAGTTCTTCATATACTGATTAACTCCTTTTTTGTTCAAAGGTGTTGAAAATGCCGTCTTCCAATTTGTGGCTTTTTCCCATTTTTAAGAGTGTCTTTTGAGGAAGAAAGTTTTGTTAAATGCATAGCTCTTTTTTGTGTGTCTTGTTTAAGTATGTACTTGAAAAAGTTTTGAAATTTTGCTCTTCGTATTTAGGTTCTTAATCTACAGGAAATTAAGGTAGGGATTTGAATTTATTAGAAAAATGGATTGATGAAAAAAAAAAAGAAAAATGGATTGATGGCTCCGCCTTTTCCTAATAATCTTCAGAGCTGTCTCTCTCTTATATCATATCTCTGGCTATGGGTGGGTCCACTTCTGGGCTGTTTATCCTGTTTAATTAGGTAATTTGTACACATTGCTTTGATTTACTAGTTTTGTGTGTTTTAATTAAATGTTGATACCTAGGAGAGAAAATTCCTGTCCCAACCTGATTTTCTTTAAAATGGTCTTAGTTATTTTGGCTCTTTCTTCTATACAAATTTTAGAATCAAACTTGTGAAGTTCTATGAAAAGTCCTGTAGTAGGAGTTTTTATTGAAACTGTATTGAGCTTTTAGATTAATGTGAAAAATACTGACATTTTTATACAGATTCATCTGATCTGTGCACATGGTATAGTTTTCCTTTGGGGGGTTGGTATTTGGGTCTTTTTAAAATGTTTTTTATAAAATTATAGGATTTTTCCATAAATATTTTTAACATCTTTTGTTAGATTTATTCCTAGTTCCCTAATTTTTATTGTTATTGCTATTTTAAATGTCATTTAAAAAGTTTTTTGTTTTCTAATTGTTTATTGTTGGTCTACAGAAATGCACATAATTTTGGTCTATGCATCCTATATGTAGAAACCTTGTTGAACTCTTTAATAATTCTCATCATTTATGTATAGAGTCCTTGGGGATTTTTTCCCTACCTATGTAAACAATCATACTGTCTGTGAATAATTATAGCTTTTCTTTCTCCCTTCCCAATCGCTATAGCCATTTTGTTAACAATTTATTGGGCTGCATTACAATGTTGTATTCCGACACTGAATAGGGGTTTTCATGTTAAATGATGGTGGTGTACTTGTCTCATTTCTGAATATTTAAGGGGAAACTTCTATTGTTTCACCTTGTGGAATGATTTTGCTGTAGGGTTTTATTAGACATTCCATCAAACAAAGTAATTCCCTTCTAGTCCTAGTTTGCTAAGATTTGATTTTTTTTTTCTTTTTGTCTTACGTGGATGTTGGATTTTACCAAACACTGTTTTTTTACTGGGTTTTTTAATTTATTTTTTTTTAATATTTTATTTATTTATTTGAGAGAGAGAGAGTGAGAGCACAAGCAGGGGAAGAGGAAGAGGGAGAGGAAGAAGCAGACTCCCCGTTGAGCAGAGAGGCCAACTTGGGGCTCGATCCCAGGACCCTGGGATCATGACCTGAGCTGAAGGCAGACGCTTAACTGACTGAGCCACCCAGGTGCCCCTATTTGTGTTTTTTTAAATATATTTTGAAGATTATATGTTAATATAGTAAGTTACAATAATAGCTTTCTGTTAAAACATTCTTGCATTCCTAGCATAAATTCAACTTGGTCAAGATACATTTTAAAATACATTGCTAGACTGGGGCGCCTGGGTGGCTCAGTCGGTTGGGCGGCTGCCTTCGGCTCAGTTCATGATCCCATGGTCCTGGGATCGAGCCCTGCATCGGGCTCCCTGCTCAGTGGAGAGCCTGCTTCCTCCTTTCCCTCTTTCTGCCACACTGCCTGCTTGTGCTCTCTCTCTATTTCTCTGTCAAATAAATAAATAAAATCTTTAAAAAAAAAAAAGTGCTAGGCTGCCTTTGCTGGGTTTTTTGTTATTCTATGTGAGTTTTTTTTTAAATAGATATATTAAGTTCTTAGATGACATTGGCTTACAATTTGTCTTCTTAATTTTTTTTTTGAATCCAGGTTATACTGTGCTAATAAAATGAGTTATCAAGTGTGACTTCTTTTTCTATACATGTAAAAATATTGTGTAAGGTTAGAATTATCTTTTCCTTGAATGTTTTATAGCACTCACCTAGAAAACAAACCTAGATCACAATCTAAACCCAGTTTTTGTAGTTTTCGTTAATAATTACAGGTATATTAATACGTCAATTATAATGTTTCATAATTTTAACAAGTTGTTCATTTCCTCTATTGCTCTTATTTTATTTATTTTAGGCAATATGTATTTATTTTATTTAAATTTATCATATAAAGATCTCCAAAGTAGAAAGATGAAACATACATTTGTCCCACATGTAACTGAAAAAGAATCAACGTGGAAAATATATTTTTAAAATTCCAACAAACCAATATAAAAAGATAAACAACTCAGTTTTTAAAATGAGGAAAAGACGTGGCCAAGTACTTCAGAAATGAGAATATCCAAATTGTTGATCAACATTACGAAAAAATACTCTATTTCAATAATAATCAGGAAAACAGAAATTTAAATCATAGGGAAATATTTTTAAATGGCCACTAGAAAAGTTAAGTTGTAAAATAATGACAATATCGAGTATTGGTGAGTAATGGAGTAATTGAAATACTCATAATCTTTCTCAAACTGGGGTATCTACTGAGAGTTAACACATGCATACTCTTTGACCACACATTTCCCTTCTTAGTTATACACCCAACAAAAAGCCACATAAAGGCACAAAAAAGATGTGGCTAAATATATGGATAGTTTCATTATTATAAGCAAGAACTGGAAACAACTCACACAAGCAACAACAGAAGAATGGATAAAAACTTTGTAGTTTTCATTCACTGGAATATACAAGATTGAGAATCAATAAATTACTGCAGGGTGAAACAGTATGGATGAAACTCACTTATATACTATTGGGTAAAAGAAGCGTTAAAACATAAACTGAGGCACATTAAAAATTTTCAAGAATTTATTCCAGCATACACCAGTTGGAATCAGGCAGCTGCAGACCAAAAATAGCAGCTACGTGTGCTCCACCCACAGGAGTTAGGGAACGAGTTTTTACAGAGAAGACTCAGAAGCTAAACGGAAATTATCTGATTGGCTATAGCTTACCCAGGAGCCTTATATGGGAAAGTCTGGTTGGCTATGATTGGTTGTTCTTAAGTTTCATTTTCTCCGTTCTGATGCATTGATTCTGACCTAAGTTCCAGTTTGCTTACATAAGCTACCAAGGCATTAGAGCCACCTCCATCCAGTGGCCTCATTTTATAGAAGCGAAACAAAAAATACATCTAGTTTGATTCTGTTTATATGACATTTTTAAAAGACAAAATTTAAAAATAGGGCTGCACACACAGGTGGTAATTATTACACCAAAGTCAGAGGAGAGTGGTCACTTCTAGAGAAGAGGAGAGAGTTTTGATGAGAAGGGACACTTGGGGGGCTCCTAGAATGATGGTGTCAACCTTCAAAATTTAACAACGAAGGTTATCCAGCAGCAAATGAGTTTATTCAGGAATAGCGAAGAATCGCAACTCAGGACTTGCAAACTATGGTGAACAATAGGCAAGTCCAGAGAGCAAAAGAGGAGAATATCCAAATATAGGAAGAAAGAAGGATTTGGGGAGGGATCGGTTTGAACAAAAGGTCATTGGAGGAACAGGAGACTGGGAAGTGGTGGTGGCTTCTCATTGGCTGCAGGCAAGCACAGCTTCTGAGAGATAAAGAAATATTCCTTCTTCCAACAAGACTATGTACGCTGTGAGGAGTGGTCCCTGCATGGGTGCTTTCCCTTCATGGCTTCTGGACTCAATTTTTTTTTTTCTTTTTTTTTTTTTTTTGTAAGTAAATGTAGGGCTCGAGCTCATGACCCTGAGATTAAGAGTCGCCCATCTACCAAACTGAGCCAGGTGCCCCCCACTTCCACTGCTGACTCAATTTTGAATAAGATTTCCTTTATTAATTTTCACAATAGCAATATTCTATTTTTTGAACTTGGAGGTATTTATACAAGTATTTGCTTTATAATTACTCATTACGCTGGTTATATATGTCTTATTCTTCTTTCTGTATATTGCATAACACATTTTTTAAGTCGAAATCTTAGAAGCCAGGATAGATATGAATGGCATAAAGATATGTCCTCATAACCTATTTTCTTAAAATACGGTCTAAACAAGGGGTACATCTTAGCAAACAACAGTGACTAGAGTTTCAAGAAGATTTGAAATAGGATGAATGAAATATATCAGAGATTAAAGTGGATTGACTTTCCAGGAGCCGGTAACAGTGGACTGTGGAGTGTGGTGGTGACCCGGTGGCCCCTCCCCCAGTTCGCTAGTTCCCTACCTTTCACTCTCTCTGCAGTGTTTTATTCCTTTCCCAATCAGCCAAGAACATGGTTAAATTCCCTTTATTTAACCCTAATAGTTCCCATTTTCATTTTTTAAAAAATTGTGAAAAAATTATTTTGTTTGTTCTCCTTCAAGACAATGTACTGGAGGGGCGCCTGGGTGGCTCAGTGGGTTAAAGTCTCTGCCTTCGGCTCAGGTCATGGTCTCAGGGTCCTGGGATCGAGCCCCGCATTGGGCTCTCTGCTCCGCAGGAGCCTGCTTCCCCTCTCTCTCTGCCGGCCTCTCTGCCTACTTGTGATCTCTCTCTCTCTCTGTCAAATAAATAAATAAAATCTTAAAAAAAAAAAAAAAGACAATGTGCTGGAACTGGAGGTGTCCCATTTTGGGCGAGAGTGGGATTACTGTCAGGGAGGTATTTAAATCCTGGGCGTCACTCCCTTCAGCCTGTAACCAGTGGGCCTGCAGGTTATCTCATCGCTGCCTTCTCTTTTTCCCTTTGCCGTGAAGTTTGAACCAAATTTTGTGGGGTGAGAGGACACAAACCCTCAAACTTGAATAACTTGAACTATTACTTGGGAGGGTTTTGTTCCTTTACGTAGCTTCTGGATCTAATCTCATCAGCGTACACTTCAAATCCAATGGAAGGGTCCTGCTCCTCTCACTCATCTAACTCGGTCCCCAAATGAGCGACCTTGGTCTTGCGGCCAAGCAGCACTTCCGCCCAGCTCCCCGCCTCTCTGCCCCTCGGCCCCGCCCAGTCCGCGCCCCAACACACTTCCGGCCCCGCCCAGTCGCGCCCCAACACACTTCCGGCCCGCCCTTAACCAGCTCCTGTTCTCGCGAGACTTGCAGCGTCCCGCCCATCTTCCGGGGTCGGCCGCGATCTCTGCTGGAGTGACCGCGAGGGGCGCGAACCGCGTCCTCCCCCACAAAGGCTGTCACATTTAGTAGCTCAAAGCCAGCACCAGGATCCCCGATTTAAATTCGAATTTCAGATAAGCAGGAACCAACTCTTAGTATAAGATACTAATTTAGTGTAAAATTCGCTAATAATATTTATTATTCGTTGTTACTGAAATTGGAATTTAACTGAAGTTCAAATCCAAGTGCAACTGTGTTTCATCTGGCAACCCCATTTGGGATCGGCGAGGCCAGAAGCCAGCGACCTGGCTGCCTTGCTGCCTGGTGCTCCACTGAGGGCGCGCTCTGTCCACCAGCCTTCCTAACACCCCTTTGTGGGTGCCTGGGGGGAGGCGGGGCGGGGCACGGCTGGGAGGCGGTTTACTAAAAACGTATATTTTTAAAAAAAATAACTATATTTAACCCTTTTTTCATCATCGGCAACAGAAAATTGTTTTTGATTTTTAAAACAACAAATTGGAACTCAAAGATGCCGCACGAGAGGACAAAGAGTCTGCGCAGTGAGGTTCACTGCCCACCCTGGGGGTCTCCAACCTTGTGGCCAGAGCAGGTCAGGGGCCTCCGGGACCTCACGCACCTCTGGGCACCGCGCTAGCTTGTACACCTTCCCATCCAGAAGTTAGGGGCGTCCACCTGAGCTGCCCTATGTGCCGCACCCAGGAAGAGACTCCTGGGGCCCGGTCCAGGCTTCTAGAGTCACAGGGTCTCACGCTAGTTCTGGACTGTCCATTACGTAAGCCCTGGGCCAGGCAGTGAACGTGAACTCCGAGGTGGTGAAGTTCCGTCAGTGAACAGATAACCAGTAATGGAAACTTTTATCATATAGAGGGCAAGTCATCTGTTGGGTCGAAGTAAAGAATTCTCTGTTGAATAACAAAACCAATGCTTCCAACGGAACGTGCCCAAGTCCCAAGGGTGGAAGAGTCTGTCCTTCGGAATTGGTGAGGAGGAGACTGATGAGGGTTTTATCCGTCTCTGGAGGAAGTAAATTGGTTTATAAAATTTTGGCCTGATCTGGTTTGGTTTTCCCTCTTGCGGTCAGCGCGAGGACAGTGCAAAATCAAAGAAAAATAGTGGAAGTCATTTTAATTAAACTTGACTTAGCAATTTCCTTGGGGAATAAGATCTCAGAGGCTAGAGTGTGGTCAAATTTGAAAGAGAAGAGGCTTATCTTGACCTAAATGCTCTTAAACCTAAGACTCCAGGTGGTCTCCCCGCTTTGTCCTTGACCCACTAGGCACATCCATTCCTTCCCTAGCTCAATGCCGAGACAGCGGATAGCCTGAGTGGACAGGTCAGACAGCAGAGATCACGATGTGCAATCAGACCTTCTCACTCTCGTACCCAAAACTCTTCACTGGTTTCCCACACACTTGGAATAAAATCCCACAAGACCCCTCACCCCTCAGCTGCATCTCTAACCTCATGTACTCCTTTTCCGCTCACTGGATTCCGGCCACCCTGGTTTCCCTGCTCCTCCAGGAACACACCAGGCCCCCTTCCACCTCTGGGCTTTCACCAGGGCTGTCCCCTCTGATCTGAATGCGCCTCCCCCACGTATATGCTCGGCCCAGTCCTTTGCTTCAGCCAGGTCTTGGTTCAGATGTCATCTCACGTGGCAGCCTTTTGTAACCGTCCACTTAGAGCAGCTGTCCCTACCGCCACCCCGCCCACGCGCCCATGCCGTCGTCCCTCTTTCCAGCCCCTCGCCCTGCTGTTTTCCTCCATAGCACTCATGGCTACGTGACATGACATCGACCATTTGCTTGTTTACTGGGTCATTGTCTGTCTCCCCATCTGAACAAAACACAAGCTCTGTGAGGGTAGCCTTTGTTTTATTTGCCACTGTAACCCTCGTGTCTGGAACACAGAAACTGACATTGATTTTTTTTTAATAAATGGAGGAACATCCTAATGATGTCTGTTGGCGGCTTTTCACCATCCACATCGTGAATGAAAGATTGAGGCTCCTAGCGGCGTCTGGCGGCACCTCGTGACGTCACACAGATGATTTCCTGTGGGCTTGATGCAGAAAGTGCAGAAACTTGACATCTCATTTCTGAGATCACCCTCCTCTTCCCAATCGCTACAAAATGGAGCGTCACAGGACTGAGCCTGGGGACCTCTTCGTTCTCTAGATCAGCTTCATTCTCCATGTCAGCTCTCACTGCTGAGAGAGACCCAGGAGCACCGCAGGGGAAAGGGATGATAAGGGACTTACAGAAGGGGCCAGACGGCCTTTGGCACAGGACTCGGAAAGCACTGAGCCGAGGATAGAGCGGACTTGCTTTCCTGGAATCTATCCACCGCTCCCCAGGGTCCAGGCAATTGGGTACATCAGAGTAAAAAGAAATGACAGTCTGAAATGGCTGGATTTTTCCATTCTCAGTGCGTTCGATCATTTGTAACCACCAGTGCAGAAGCCTGGCTGGGAAAAGAATGACACTCTGATCTCTGGGCCACAGACAAGACAGGGGCTAGCAGACAGCCTGGAGATCTGGCAGGGTCTAAGACTAGAGCCAACTGCACTCGTCTTTAGCAACTTTCTGGACAAAAACTGGGTAACGGGTGAGGGCAGGGCTCGGAAGTGGTTTAGTTTCACCAAGCCAGCTCTCCCCATGGAAGGATGGGGAGGAAAGAAAAACCACTGGGCAGACAAAGGAAAACGCAGCCCCTTCTCATTTTTTGCGGTTAAACTCCATAAAATTGCCAAGAACACTGAAATAGCAAATACTGAACCATCGTCCGCCAGGGAAATGCAGACTTAGTTCCTGCCAGCCTCAGGTAACAACATTTTGGCCAGCTGAACAATCCACGACCTTGTGTTGTTTCTGTTTAAAGGTACCCTTATGTAGTAAGTAATGTTCATGTATGAACATTGAACTTGCAGGCTGCAACACTAGAACTCGTGCCTGAATGAAGCTCATCCAACACACAGTCTCTCCGGAAGGTACATCCCAGCCTCCTCACCATTAGGCACACTAGACCGATCGCTAGGCTTTGGGGCCACTTGAAACAAAGAGATCACCAACAAAAGCCACAAAAATCTGACAAACGTGGCACAAACAGACCGTGAAAAGGACACTTGTTTTCAGCACCGGAGCTGAAACGAGGAGGCGAAGTGCGGTCTTGTCCAAGCTCAGCTGCGCCTGTCCCCAGCTTTCAGACACGGCCCCCTCCCAGCGGCAGAGCCAGGGCCCAGCCAGTGTCCAGAAAAAGTGACAATAAGTGTCCCTGACCCTGTTGGGAGAAGAATAGCCTCTGGGTTAGAAGCTGGGGGTGAGGGGGGCCGCGCCCCAGCCACTGCCCATCAGGAAGGGAGGGACAGAACCCTGGCCAGGCAGAAGAGTGCGGAGAGCTTGTGTGTCTGCACGTAAATACCCATTTCCAGAGTGCAGGGGCTTCTGTGAGAGTCACTGTTCCAAGTGAGGTCTTGGGAATTGTTTTTGTCAAGCTTCAGGGACCAGCGTTGGCTTCCTTCCAGGCCCTTCTCGGCACCAGGCCGAGGGCTAAATGCCTAGTAGCCCTCTGCATAAAACGTGGCATTTCCTCCTCAAAAAGCCAGAAGTGACTTGTCCACTGTCACACAGCAGGTCAGAGTCCCAGACCAAAGACCCCCTGACCTCCAGCTGGATTCTGTCCCCTGTCCCCTCACCCCCCTTTATAAATCTTCTCTGCAGCTGCAGTGAGGCCGGAAAGGAGGTTGCTAGAGAGGCTCCAGCAAACCCCTCCCTCCTCACCCCCCCTAAACTTTCCTTTTTCTCCCTCCCTCCCCTTCCTCTCTCCCACCCCGTCCGCCCCCTCTCTTCCTCTGGGAGCCCACGGCTCAAACCACCAGGGTCCGACCCCGCCGGTGGAGGCGACCAGGCAGCCCTAGGACCGCTTCCCCCAAAACAGCGTCTGTGAGCCTTGCCGCTCCCACCACAGCACTGCGGGGGAGGGACCCCTCTGGCTCTGGGTCTGCGACTGCTAACCAGGACCTGTCCACCGTGTCCTTCCCCTCAGCCTCCCGGAGCGGTGAGCACCATAACCCCGGCCTTGGAATCACTTGAGGAATTTTTAGAGCTCTGATGCCCAGACCAGTTCAATGAGAACTTCGTGGCCAGTCTGAGGAATATGAATCTCCAGCGATCTTCAGCCCCGCTGAGCTCCTCTGCTTTTCCCTAGGTCTTGGCATTCCCGCCCCTACCCCAGAAACCCAGAATTCTCTGGAAGATCAGGTAAGTGATGTTACTCATGATCGTTAGAGGGAAGACGGTTAGCCTATGTTAATTAACTAATTAATTTTTTAGAGGGAGGAGGGCAGGGGGAGAGAGAGGGAGAGAATCTTAAGCAGGCTCCACCGCCCAGGGCAGATCCCAATGGAGGGCTTGGTCTCTCAACCCTGAGATCATGACCTGAGCCGGAATCAAGAGTCGATCGCTTAACCCACTGAGCCACCCAAAGGACCCTAGCCTAGGTTAATTTAAACGTGACAAACCTTCTCACCTTCTTAAATGCTTGTGTTCCAATACTTGTATCATTTAAGATGGCAGAGTTTTCCCATTAGAATATTCTTGGTAGAGCGAGAGGCTAAAAGGAAGCTTTATATGACAAAGAAACACGGAGCTATCTGGGGGCCGTCAAGGATCCCTTGCACACTTGCTTTCCAGGGTGGGGTTTTTCTTTAAGATTTTATTTCTTCATTTATTTTAGAGAGAGAACGAGTGGGGGAAAGGGCAGGGGGGAGAGAATCTGAAGCGGACCCTGTGCTGAGCTGGATCTCAAAACCACCAGATCGTGACCTGAACCGAAACCAAAGAGTCGGAGGCTCAACGGACTGAGCCACCCAGGCGCCCCGCAAGGTTGGTTTTAGCAACGCAGACCTGCCTCCGACGTCTTCGCACAAGGTCTCGTACCAGGCCAGAGAGGAAGACAGGCGCTTGTGTAAACCCCCGCTGCTCTCCACTTGCTCTGAACCAGCTCTGCGAGGCAGAAGAGCACTGGCATTTGCACGACTACCGGCGGGGAGGGAGAAAGCTTGCTCACCTGGCTGAGATTTCTTTCCTGGGCGCAGCTAGGAGGCGGGAGCGGGCCGCGCGGGGCGGGGGGAGCGGGGGGGGGGAGCGTGGAGAGCGTGGGGCACGCAGCATGCGCATTGGGCCCTGGAACTTGAAGGGTGGGCAGGTGCGTGGCAGCGAAGTCAAGTGCTCTCCTCCATGGGGCGGCCGCGAGCGCGGGGCGCAGGGCTGGGACAGCAGGAGTGTAAGAGGACGGCATGGATCGAGGGGCTGTGGTTTAGGGGGTAGGGGCGGCTATGGGCTTGGGGGAAGATGAGCTGGGCAGGGCTGAGGCTGGTAGAAGGCAGGGGTCCCAATGCCACGCTAACATGCAGCGCGCAGGTGGGGGCTTCCGCCGCTGCAAAGACGCCCCTGCCCCAGCTGCAGAGCGGCGCGGGAGGCACGGGGGCGGTTGGGGGCGATGACAGGGCAGAGGCTGCGATGGGCGGAGAGGCTGAGATGGGAGCTGCCAGGCAGGAGGACCACGGAGGGTAGGGCTTTCCTCTGGGGCAGGAGCCCGTGTCGCAGGTCAGTGGCAGGCTGTCTGCGGAGGGGGTGGTGGCACGCAGACTACCCAGAATCTTGCCCGCTCTCCCTGGGCTGTTGCCTGCCCCCTGCTCCTCCCTCCTTCCTTTCCAAACCTCTCCTCAAGGAAGTGGGGTCAGGTGTGGCCACCCGCCTCTCACCCACGTGGGGACGGACCTTGCAGCCTCATCTGGGCACGCGGGCTGCATCAGCTTTGGTTTCTCATGGGAGGAGGACGAGGCTCAGGAGTCTCCTTGGACAGCCTGGGGGCTGTGAGATCCAGTGTACAGAGACCGGCGGGAACAGGAAGCAGAGAGCCCAGAGCAGGGCCTCAGGGAGCAGGGAGGGCCCTCGATGGCCGTGCCCTTCTTCGCATCTCTCCTCCCCAGTCTCGGGCACAGCAGCCCAGTGGATAAGGCCTTCCTGTTAGAACAGAAAGAGCGTCTGCAGCCTCTCTCCACCATTTCCAGAGGCTTCGGAGGGAAAGGATGTATTCCAGGTTAAAGGCAGGTTATCTGCTGATCCGATCCAGAGTCGGGAGCTTTCCCTTGGTCATAGTTTGTTGGATGAAACCATGCATTCCGTGTCTTCGGAAATTCCCTGCGGAGGAGGCTAGCGCTGCCCTCCGAACTGGGAGCCAGATTCAACTGACCTTTGTGCGGGAGGCAAAGACCTGGTACTCTGGCCCAGATCAGGTACTCAGAGGCAGGTCCCAGCCCTCGTTCTTTAAAGTGGGAAACCTCATGTCCTGCTGCAGACGTGTCTGAGGCTCCCGGAGATCCCGATGCACGCAGCTGTCCACATAGCATACGATGAGTCAGGGCGTGGAACTCTGGAAGCAAGTGTTCCAGGAATTAATCCAGGAGGTGAAGCCATGGCACAAATGGACCCTGACAGAAGACAAAGACCTTCTTCCCAACAGCCTGAAGCCAGGGTGGTCGCAGTACCAGCAGTGGGCCTTTGCCAGGTGAGTGGGGAATGGGATGCTACGTATTCCAGAAGATTCTTGTTTATTCGTTACTGTGTATCCTTGCGCCTTTTCTTGTTCTATCCCATGCTTGCACATTGAAGGCTACGGGAAGTACGGCGCCCATCACCCAAGAAGTTTTAGCTTTGGTAAAGGGTTTTTTCTTTATTTCAGTGAATCCCAAACGATAGCAGGACTGGGCACCGGTGTGGGCTGCATGGGGCTGGAGGGGGAGCAGTGAGGAAGAGGGAAAGGGAGGCGCTGCCCGAGAGCTGGGTGGGCAAAGTCCCCTGCCCATGCTCCCTGCCTCCGGGGGAACCTGGGGCTCACTGTGGAGCCCAGGAGGGAGAGGCCCCATGGGCTGAGGAGGCCCCTCCAGGAGAGGGCCGAGGTTAGCATGGGTGAGCAACGTGCAGAAATCTTGCCCCTTCTCCTCTGGGCTGATGGATCTTTTTAAACCAAGACCCTTGGAACTCATCCAAAGCCTTACCCTTTTTTGCCCAGGTGGGGAAGCAGAGCTCCAAGGGTCAGGGGGTGGGGCTGTCCCCCTGCACAGAGGATAGGGGCCTGAGACTCGGTGCCTGCCCGCTGCCCTCCTCTCGGGGGGAGGGTCTGGGCAGAGGAAGCAGAGCTCTCCTCTCCTTGTGGCCCACGGCTTTCCCGGGCCAGGAGCTGACACCAGGAGCATCCAAACAAAATCTCAGCCCCGCCCCGCCCCCGCTCTTTTGGTGAGAACCTTGAACTCTGAGCTGGCACATGAACAGGACAATATGACCCAGAGGGAGGGTTGGGGACGGCAGCTCAGGAGAGCAGAGCCCAGGACCCTGTGCACCACCGACTCGGAATGACCCCAGCAAGGTCAGCTCGCTCGTGGTGGTCAGAGCCTCTTGGCCTCTTCCTTTCACTTCATGGCCATGCTCACCCTGTGAGGTGCAGCCGGAATCAAGACACAAGAAGGAAACCTTGACTGGCTCATTCTTCCCAGCCCCCTCCAATTCACCCTCCCGTGTTAGGCGAGGCTTGGCTTCTAGAACAGATAAAGCTTGAAATATCAGTGTTTTGACCTAACACGTCATCCCCGGGTCACTGAGGCAGGGGAAGAGGAGCTGGAGGGTTTTCTAAGAGCTTCTGTGCCAGATTTGGAAGTAACACAGGTCACGGCCCGCATCCCATTGGGCAACCAGTCATATTGCCCAACCTAACTGTGAGGGGGCTGGGAAGTGGGCGGGAGTGCACGGATAACTTGGTGAGCAGGCATTGTCCCTGCCATACTGCGCTTTCTGCCTCTCCCACGATTCCTGTCCTGGGTACAGCCATGTCCTAGTGTGCCTTTTCCCCTCTCTCCTGTCCTGACATGTATTTGTCCAAATATCTGAGCTCAGGAAATTCCCCTCTTCCCTGCGGAGATCAGGTGTCATTCTCCTGTCCCTTGAGGCCAGGTGCACACAGATTTTGAAGTTTTCCAGGCTACCTTGAGCAATGAATTGGGTTGGAGGGGGAGCAAAAGGAGAGAGAGCTGGACACTGTGCTCTCCCCATAATACTGGCAGATTGAGGGCCCCTGGGCAACAGGACAAAGCAATGCTTTTCTTCTAGACAGTAGACCCTCCCTGATCTGTGGGTCTGTGACTTACTGTCTTAGTCTGTTTGGGGGGCAATAAAATATAAAGTAAAATAAAGCAAGATAAAACACCAGACTAGGCAGCTCAGACACAACAGAAATGTATTGCTCATAGTTCTAGAGGCTAGAAGTCCAAGGTCAGGGCGCCTTCTGGTCTGCTGAGAGCCCTCTTCTGGTTCGTGGACTTCTGTATCCTCACCTGGTGGGAGGAGCTAGGAGCTCTATGGGATCTCTTTGATCGGAGCACTAATCACATTCACATAGGCTCCACTCTCCTGACCTAATGACCTCCCAAAGGCCTTCTAACATCATCACCTTTGGGGGTTCGGGTTCCGACCTGTGAATCTGGGGGACACACCAACTTTCGGACAGTAGCACCTACCAGCGCCCACCTGTGCCATTTGTGGATTTCGGTTCCGAGCTCTTGGGGGCTGGTGTAATGTCTACTGTTGCACCCATAGCCTCTGACCCCCTTCAGTCTACATTTGAAGAAGCCTTGGTTCGGGGTCAGGAGACCAGAGGTCTGGTCCTGCTTCTTACACCCACCGAGTCTCTGCACATGATGGGTTCCAGCAGGCACCTCATCTCTAGTCCCATCGCGTTGGACTTAGAAGGTTCCTTCCAGCACCAAGAGCTTGTGCTCTGTGATTTTCATGACAGACACCTGTGGGTCCCGGGGCAGGTTGGTGGCACAGTGGAGACGGGAACGAGGGGCTCGCTAATGTCTTCCCCCGCCAACCTCGACCGCAGTCAAGTCTCCGTGGCTGGGCGCCCCTTCCTCCCTCTGGCCCGGCCCCCAGCTCGGCCATCCTGGGCCAAGCTGAGGGTCTTGTCTTCTGTCCCCGCAGGTTCCAGTGCTCCTTGTGCTCTCGCACTTGGGCCTCTTCTCAAGTTCAAGTCGTTTTCCACATGCGCAAGAGTGGGGGGAAACCCAGGGGCAACGTGAGGATGAGGGTCTTTGCCCAGAGATGTCAGAAGTGCCATCAGTCTCCATTTGAGGTTCCCGAGTTCACAAAAGAGAACATCTCAAGGATCCTGAACAACCTGGTGTTCCGAATTCTGAAGAAATGCTACAGAGAAGGATTTAAGTCGATGGAGGAGATTCCTACCATCAAGGAAATCTCTCTTGAAGGGCCGCATGACAGTAACAACTGCGAGGCATGTCTGCAGGGCTTCTGCGCTCAGAGTGGGTTAAGCGAAGCCGTGCGCTCACCAGTGTCCCCGTTACTTCCTGCCGTAAGCTCACCTGCTCTTGGGACCCCCATTCCCATGCCCTTTCCCAGTAGGAGTGGCACCACAGCGGACCCAATGAAGGGGAACGTCACTGCAGACATAGTGAAGGGGAGGGCCCCCGTGGACGTGGTGAAAGGGAGGACCACCGTGGACATAGAGAAGGGGAACTCCACCGTGGACGTGGTGAAGGGGAGGACCACCGTGGACGTGGTGAAGGGGAGGGCCCCCGTGGACGTGGTGAAGGGGGGGGCCCCCGTGGACGTGGTGAAGGGGAGGACCACCGTGGACGTGGTGAAGGGGAGGACCACCGTGGACGTGGTGAAGGGGAGGGCCCCCGTGGACGTGGTGAAGGGGAGGGCCCCCGTGGACGTGGTGAAGGGGAGGACCACCGTGGACGTGGTGAAGGGGAGGACCACCGTGGACATAGAGAAGGGGAACTCCACCGTGGGTGTGGTGAAGGGGAGGACCACCGTGGACGGGGTGAAGGGAAGGGCCCCTGTGGACGTGGTGAAGGGGAGGGCCACTGCAGACACGGTGAAGGGGAGGGCCACCGTGGACATAGAGAAAGGGAACGCCACAGCAGACACAGTGAAGGGGAGCGCCACGGCAAACACAGGAAAGGCTTTACCCCAACCCTGGAATTCTGGGTCTAGGAAGGCTGCAATCCTCCCCACTCACTGGAGTCCGAGCGCAAACACCCAACACCACGTGGAGAGGAGAATCTGGGTCAGAAACTGGAGTGACATGCCCGATTTCCACCCAGCCCAGAATCCCGGGTGTAGGAACTCGAATGCTTGCTGCTGTTTTTTCATTCTGATCGTTGTCGTGGTGATTATCGTAGAGACCATTCAGTGGACCTCCACATGATGCCAAGTTCAAAGTCACGTGGTATGATCCCACGGATAGGAAATATCCAGAAGAGGTAAATCCAGAGACAGGAAGTAGCTTAGTGACGGCCAGGGGCTGCGGGGAAGGGGATTAATCCGTATGGGGCTTTCTGGGGGCGGAGGGTGGGCGGTGATGAAAATGTTTGACACAAGACAGAGGGGGTGGTTGTACAACACTGTGAATGCAATAAACACCATCGAATTGTTCATTTTCAAGTGGTTGATTTCATGTGATTTTTTAAGGCTTAATGTTCATTTCAATTCAATTCTATCTTGCCTAAAGGACACTGAAATTCTGCTCATTCTCTGGAGAACTGAGACCGAAGCCTTTATGGCTCACAGAACCATTTGGAAATCTCATGAGATCTGTGGATCCTCTCTCCCCAGAAAAGCTTACACAGACCCCCGGGAGGTCAGCATGTGGAGGCGCTTGCCATTTTGTCACCGGGCTGAAAGCCTGGGTCTCAAAAGCAGTGTTCTCCACAGCAGGATCTATGCAGTTCGGGGCTGGGGCAGGACCATCCACCCACGTGGGGGAGATCGCCTTCAAACTATTTCATGTTTCTTTGTTCTTTACTATTTCTTGTTGCGTGGTTTATAACGAGCGTTACCGTACTAGTAGAATGGTATTGCGACACAACGTGTAATTAAACAAATATACACCCATCCGGAGGGCACGCTCAGTTTCTCGTTGACTTTGCGCTGACTTTTTCATTTTCAGAACTGAAACTCTGTACTCATTAAACAACAACTCGCATTTTCTCGCTCCCCCTCATCCCTCTTAATGCCCATTCTTCTTTCTCTCTCTATGAATAGGACTACCCTGAGGACCTCATAGAGGTAGACAAGACAGTTACAAACACATGCCTAAGGAACGAGCATGCCCAGCGCCCGTAAGAAGCTGGAAGCTGAGTGACCAGTGACGTAGGGAGGAAACGCTGGGTCACTAATAGAAAAAGGGGTTCTTAGTGGAAGGCAAGTCATAAAATGTTAAAGATGGAATCAGCCTTACAAATCGTCTTCTGCAAATCTAATTTTTACAGGTGGGTAAAAGGTGAAGTGATTTTCCCCAGATTATATGTTGCATTAGTAAAAGAGATGGCCTTGCTATCCCAGCTCCCCGAGTCCCAGTGCTGATCAGCTTCCAGAAGAGACTGGAAGAAACGTGCATGCATGCACGTTTGCGCAATAAAGACATGGCAGATACAGGAAGATGCAAATCATCTGCCGATATCCCCAGACAGACTCTATGGTATTCAAAGATAGGCTGGGATGAGTGGAATGATTTGGAGTATGTCAATAAGGAAAACAAACTAGAACACAGAATTTAGACCATTGGGATATGAAGAGAAGCAGATGTTGAACGATTTGTGAGCTCACTGAAGACTAGCGTCAAGAACTTTAATTTCAGCAAAGAACTAGAAAGTTCTTTAAAGTTCCGAGAAATGTTATCACATGCTCAAAAGTTACTCTGGTAACACATACCGCTACCGACAAGTAGGGTGGGAGAGGCTAGGCAAAGTGCTGTCCCTATGAATCGGGTCTCGGGAAATGAGAATTGCATAAACCTACACCCACCACAACACAACTCCTCAAGGTACGTTTCCTTCCCACTCAGGAGTAGTGAGAGATTCAAGAGATGCATTGAGGCAGGGAGGAAGGGATGCAAAGAAGGAAAGACGGTAACTGATTTCTGGAGCTTACTGTTAGCCATCATCATTAAGTTACCCTAAACTGGTGTTTGACAAGCACACCTATTGGTCGTTCTAGAAAGCTCCAATCAAGAAATGTGGTGTAGCCCTTGCTGGTGATTAAAATGCACTACTCGATTTCACCTAAGTGTTTCTGCCCCTTAATGTCCAACGTCTGAAAAACGGGTATAATAATAAGCTTTTGGAACCAGAACATTTTTCTCCTAGGAATTACATTTTATTCTTTTATTCATATTGCTTTAATGCTCATACATATATCCCACTATGGAAATTCCTTTTCCAAATTATGAATCCGTCCCTATGTATCATGTAAAACTTTCAAATCTCTATGATATTGCCACTAAGATGCCTTATAATCTTGCTGCATTTTTACACGTACATGAATAAATTAAATAGTATCTCTACAAACATTATATTCAAACAATATATTTGGTATGGGATATTATGTAACTTGAAATAATTATATATCGGTGCAATACTTTTTCCTTTGTTTATATGTAGCACCAATATAGGGTTTTTGCACAAAAGACTGGTTTTATTGAAACAAATTTTACATAGGTCATGGACAACTTGCGTGAAAGCCCCTATTTGCCCCCCTTTAAGATTTATTCTCCATTTGGCTATATATAATGCATACCTTGGCATGAAATGAAATTTCAAAATCATTTAAGTAGTACAACTAATAAATTTCAATGCCATTTTCGAAGAGTTCAAAAGAAGAATACAATTGTTTGAGGTTCAATTGAAGTGATTTCTCATTTTCCTACTCCTTTCATCTCTTAACCTACTTCTCAGAGTTTGTTTTTAACTTGAGGCAATCCTACGCTGAAGCATTACCATATGGTTTCAGAATGCTCTGCTTGGTTTGCATCTGTGGAGGATAAAACACTGGGAATTATGACTAAATCTATCGAGACAAAATATGGAGGGTGTCAATAGTGGCCCCTTTGGGGACAGACTGTTGTTCAGATAGGAGAAAATAAAAATCACCCTTCGTTTCTTCCAAAAAACCCAACTGCCTAGACTTGTGTGTCCAATATGGCAGCCACTCGTGGCAATCTAAATTTAAATTTAATTAAAAATCCTTAATTAATTAAACATTCTTCAGTCATAGCATTCATTGTTCAAGTAGTCAAAAAGCACGTGTGTCTGGTGGTCACTACATTTGGACAGCACAGAGAGAGAACATTTCCATCACTGCAGAAAATTCTACTGGACGGCACTGAATCAGACCATGAAGGAGTCAATTCATATAGGAATATACATGAATATATGCACTTTCTCCTTCTTAGTCACAGAAGCTACTTGTTAAAGCTTATCTTCAACTCACAATCCTGTTTCCTCTAGCCCAAAATAGTGGTATAAAAATAGCTATTTGTACAATTTCTCTCCAAATCATATGATGTGGTGTAAGAGTCCAAAGCCCTATCATGATTCCCATCTTCAGCAACCAAAAACAGTCTCATGAGCTCCCTGTGGACTGCAGCATGATGGCCTGGGCAGAGTTCTCCTGTGGCACCTGTCAGGAAGCTTTGCTAGGGGCTCCTCATCGGTCTGGACTAGTCCTCCCTGCTACCTTGGACAGCCACCTTGGAGGAGGCATCCCTGAGGGTACTGCCCCTGCTCCCTGCTCTAAGGTGCGTCCTGGGACCCACGAAGTACCCACTCAGGACAGGAGGACCGTCCATGCAGACCATATAAGTCTTCCCAGGACCAGCCAGGACCACAATGCCTCTGCGACGACCACCAGAGCACCACCTGAGTGTCCTGTGCCCAATGCGTGGGCAGATAATCCAGCCCTTCTACCTTCAATGCCCAAATTATACCCAAAGTCTTTCCCAAGACCCTACACTTAGAAAATACAATTGAGGGGCGCCTGGGTGGCTCAGTGGGTTAAGCCTCTGCCTTCGGCTCAGGTCATGGTCTCAGGGTCCTGGGATCGAGCCCCGCATCGGGCTCTCTGCTCAGCCGGGAGCCTGCTTCCCCCTCTCTCTCTGCCTGCCTCTCTGCCTACTTGTGGTCTCTTTCTCTCTGTCAAATAAATAAATAAAATCTTTGAAAAAAAAAGAAAATACAATTAAAACATATGCACATAGCAGTTTGTATAAACCCAAGGAAAGCTTTTCTCAGTAAAAGAAATAATTCACTAAAACTCTTTCAAAATAAAATAAAATCTCATTTGGCTAGTCCCATATAAATGCTCTTTTACAACCCCTTTATCCCTAGATTCCTTAAAACAGTGCAATCAACTTCAGATTTTGGTCTCTAGGTTATAATTTTAAAAAATAACACATTTTCTAAAATATTAAATGTGCATTCTTTGGAAAAAAGTATACGTAAATGAACCTTCACATATAAACCCATTTATCAACTCTCCAGTCCACTGAGAGAAGTATTCACAAATGTGAAATCTGAAAATCATTTTTCCTAACTATGACTGTGGTGTCTAGACTTTGTCCTTAAGCGCAAACCATTATTCCACGACACCAAGATTAAAGCTCGGCGGCAGCACGGGGGGAGATTCTGCAGTCTTCTGACGGATGGTATCAAAGCTGAAGGCTGAAAGATACTTTGGTGGTATAGCTGGGAACAGATTCTGTAACAAAAGAAACAAAGATACTCAACCATTCCCCATTTCATCGCCAAGTGTAGCTACACGCCATGGCTCATGTTAACAAACAAATTACTACCACTTCCTACATTAAAGTATGGAGATGAACGGATTTATGTATCACCACTAAGTCAGCTTTCACAGATGTTTAGTCATGCTTTAGAAGTCTTTAGATCTGGGGAACCCGGGTGCTCAGATCACGGTCCCAGGGTCCTAGGACCAAGCCCCACCTCAGGCTTCCTGCTCAGCGGGGAGCCTGCTTCTCCTTCTCCCTCTACTGTTCCCCCTGCTTGTGCTCTCTCGCTTTTTCGATCAAGTAAATCAATAAAATCTTTTTTTAAAAAAATATTTAGATTTAAGATAGAATTATTAACCCTCATTCTTTTGCAATCTTTCCAACAAACTGACACAGCTACATCTAGATCTGAGAAACTGTATAACCTTAAAATAATAAAAATTGACAAAACAGAAATAAATGGTCAAGGACCTGAGACAGCAGGTAAGACCCCAGGTGGAAGGGAAAGTGGTTTATGAGCAAAGTTTGCGCTATTCCTAAACTAAGATAAGCATGATCTTAGTAAGTACCCCTTTACTCAGTCATGCTCCTCCCCCTGGGTACTGCCCACTCTCCCTTCACAGCCAAATTTTGTCAAAGGATGGTCTATACCAATGGCTCTCAAGGTGAGGCTCCCAGACCCAAGGCATCAACATTACGTGGGACCTTGTTAGAGATGCACATTCTAGGTCCTACCCCAGAGCTCCTGAGTCAAAATCTCTGAGGGCGGGGCCAGCAGGTGACTCTTAGGGTCGCGAATGCTTGAGGACCAGCAAAGGGTTTCACTAGCTCATCACTCTTGAATCACATGAGTTTGGAGGTCGGCGTAACTCACTATAGCTACTTTTTTTTCCCCTTAGCTGTGGACTCTGGTCAAAACCAGCTGAGTATTGGCAACATCATAGGAACCAATATAAACATATGGAAGACAGAATTGTTACAATTATTTAGAAATAAGTGAATGAATTCAAAAGCTACCATCACTAAAGTTAACCTTACAAAGCAAATTATTTTATCACTGACCAACAGATCCAAAGCTAACTACCTATTTTCTCTAACGCTTTCTTGTATTTTTAAATAAGAGCTCTAAAATGTAATTATGAATAAATCTATAAAACACAACAATAAAGGTTTTCACGAGAGGAAACTTAACGCGACCCAAAGATAAATTTTGACAAAATAAACGGTTCTGCTATTTGTTTCATGTTTCATATAAATTTCTCATGTATCTCATACTATTTCAGCATACAAGATTGGGGATAGCTGAATGGATTAGAGGTAACTGCAGAGAGATTTGCTTAATTTAGTTGACAAAAATTTTAAATTTGCCAAATAAATGGTATTTTTCATTCATGTCATGAAACCCCTGAAGATCTGAATGTGACCAGTCATCCTTAGTCTATGAATGGGCAGCCATCCCCAGGAAGGGAGTGGTGATTAGAAGAACAAAGAGTGACTTATGCCTTCTTCCTGTGTTTGTGTGCTTGCAGCAGAAGGAAGGGCTTCTACCTTCTAGAACACTTTGGACACAGCCCCTCGGGAAATCGCTTCCCACCCTTTCCCGAGGTCCTGTGACCTCCCCGTGCTCCTCTGTATTATCACCACCCTGTGGGAAACCAAAGCTAAAGGGATCTAGGTACTAGTCTGCCACCTTGTGTTTTTTTCCTTTTGTGATTTTTTTTATATAAGTGGACATTGATTTATTAAGAAACAACTTTTTCTAAAGTTGAATTTTTTTTTTAAAGATTTTATTTATTTATTTGACAGAGAGAGAGACAGAGAGATCACAAGCAGGCAGAGAGGCAGGCAGAGAGAGAGGGGGAAGCAGGCTCCCTGCTGAGCAGAGAGCCCGATGCGGGGCTTGATCCCAGGACCCCGAGATCATGACCTGAGCCGAAGGCAGAGGCTTTAACCCCCTGAGCCACCCAGGCCCCCTCTGAAGTTGAATTTAAATGGATTTTGAAATGGAATCTTATTTTCCCATTAACTGGGATACTCTTTGTCAATGTCATTTTGTTAAAAACTCATGTATAGTTAGTAAGTATAGTTAGTAAGGCAACGTCTCAAGTGTATGTTTCTAGGCCTCTCTGTCAAATAGTTGATGATGTAGCAAGTATTCGAGTATACTAGAAAATTTTGATATTTAAAGAAAAAATTATGTGTGTATAGATTTATAAAATATATATATTTATATATAATATATACTTGTATATATAATAGAAATATATAATTTATATAAATATATATATATATATTTGGTACATGGAAAAATAACCAATTAACCAACTAACTTTTTTTATCATTGTGATTCATGTCAGTAAATGTGTTGCCTGTGTACATGGAATTCCATATATTCATTTAAAAGAATTTTATTTTTTTTAAGATTTTGTATATGTATGTATGTATGTATGTATTTGAGAGAGAGAGCCGGGAGAGGGGCAGAAGGAGAGAGATGAGCAGACTCCTTGCTGAGCACGGAGCCCCATTGCAAGGCTTGATCTCAGGACCCCAAGATCATGACCTGAGCGGAAATCAAGAGTTGGATGCTTAATCGACTGAGCCACCCAGGCGCCCCTAAAATAATTTTACATATTATTAACATACCTCTTTCTTTAACATCTTCGAGATAGGCTTTCAAAAATTCTTTGTCAAAGCATTGGCGATCTCGTTCACTTTCCATCACTTCAACGCCGTCTTGACACTGGGTATTATCAAGAGGATTGTCCATAAGGCTTACAAATCTATTCAAGAAAACACGGACAATATCACATTTTCACCTGTACAGGTTTAACCACAGAACTCCTTTCATGAGAGTCAACCTCCGTGGTACTAAATCTCAAGTTCTTACTTATCCTTGAAGGTCACAGAGTACCACATAATATTAGCGTCGCCAGTGGAACTGCCCCATGGAATGATTCAACGAGATTAGGGAATCGGTCCTGCTCAGAGGCCTGCTGTTGGAAGGAGAGCCACTTAGCCACAGACAGAGGACAGCAGAGGACAGTGGACCGGCCGGAGGCCGTGAGATGGACACTAACACTTGCTCTCTGTCAGACCACTCACATCGGATGTGTCCTACTATGGTTGGTATTACTCCCAATGAACGATATCAAACTCTAAGAAGAGGAGGGGTTACATTATAAAGAACTCAGATGGTCAGTATCCTTGCACCTGAAAAGATGGATACCCCTACCAAAAAAAAAGAAGCTCAAGGAGAGAAACTAAAATGACATTTGATCTCCTGTCCTCACACTTTTGAAAGATGTTTTGCTGTGAAAGGCAATGTAATTATTTCAATTCCAACTTGGAAATCCCTTGAATGGTCTCCGGCTGCAAGTGTGGGTCCTGCTGGCTTGGGTGGTATCGTTCTCATTGGTTTGTGGGAGCTCTAGACATGTCAAAGATAAAGCCCACCTGTACTGTTTTTAGTACATATATTTCCCAGTTCATTTTCCTTGTAATTTTATTTAATATCTAAATGCGGAGAAAGCAAAAAAAGTTCTAATTTCTTTGCGGATAGATCCATGCAACTTTTCCTTTGCAAGCTCTTTTTTTTTTTTTTTTAAGATTTTATTTATTTATTTGAGAGAGAGAGAGAAAGAGCATGAGTGAGTGGGGGAGATGGAGAGGGAATCCCATGCAGGGCTTGATCTCAGGACCTTGAGATTATGTTGTGAGCCGAAGGCAGCAGCTTAACCAACTGAGCCACGTAGGTGCCCCCTTTGCAAGTTCTTTCATTGAGTTAATTTTTATCATCCATCCCTATCCAAAAAAAAAAGCCTATATTTCATCATTCTTCAATGTTTTATCAGAGTCATCACTCTACATATTCTAAAATTTGAATAGTGCAAGGATACCTTTTTATTTAAAACCGTAGTCTCTCACCCAACCTCTGTGTCTCAGATCCCCAGAGGTAATCTCTCATCGGTCAATCATTATTTTTACTTAACCTACTCGAACTCTCTTTTATGCAGATCTAATACTTCAATGTTGTTTAATCAAGCAGAGGTATTCCTTCCCTTCTCTTCAGTTCCCCCAACCCTCCCACCTCCCAATTTTTATGATCTATACTTTCACTTTTTCAACATTCCACTATGAAAATTTTCCAACATTTAGAAAAGTCAAAAAAAATGCTACGGTGAAGACCCCTGTCCCCACCACCTAGGTTCCGCATTTAAGATTTTACTATAGCCGCTTTATGACACACCCATCCGCATATCCGCCCCTCGATCTACTCACCAAGCCATCTTATTTTCTGATGCATTCAAAGCACATCACAGACATCATGTACTTTCACTTTCACACCGTTAACACCAACACCATCTGCATTCTGATCCGACACCATATTTAACTTTTCTATCTTGCCTGCAGTTTGATTCCAAAATTGAAAAATTCATGTTTTTGTTGACAATTATCTGGAAAGGATCGGTGATGCCTTCACGTTTGGGGCTGAGACCCCAGCACCGTGGCTGGGCACCCGCCCAGGCAGACCATGTTTGCCCAGGCGCCAGCCCACCGTGGGTGACCATGCGGGCAAGGAGCTGCCGGTCCCCTGGGGAGTGTCCGAACACAAAGCTCTGGGGTCTTTCCCCCAGGCCCACCCTAGAGGATGCCTCAGGCTTTTTGGTCAGGTGCTAAGTGGTCTGCCCAGTGGAACTGAGGAGGAGATTGGAAGGCGAGGGATGGTCTGTGTACATGAAATTGTCCTTTTGTTTTTTAGCATCCTGCCTCAATCTGCATCAGCCCGGACCTGGACTTTCTGACCACAGGCTTCTTCAGAGTTCTCCAGGGCCAATAGGCTCAATTTCTTGGTTTGGTCTCTGAACTTGAGCCTATCCCATTCTATTTTTATCAGTCCCCATTATTCCATCAGCTGTGTGTCTCCCAAAGCGTGCTGACATCTCTCATTTTGTGAAGGCCTTCCTTTGCTTTCTCCATCATGGGAGGGCTTATAGGTTTTATTTTTTTCCTCGTCTCGATGGGGTCTCAAGAGAGATAAGGGTTAAACGCGTGGTCAGTCTACCATCATTAACATGGCATTTCTTATTCTTTTTATAGTTTCCTTTTTATATTTAATCTGTGGCTTATTCTAGATGTCTCCCTATACGACACACAGCATATATATGGCTATAGGCCATAAGCTTTCTGATGCTACCAAGGGAAGAACAGGCTTTGTCTTTCCCTAATTAGCCAACTTCCTTAAAGGTGTATTAAGTCACTCAGACCTTCCCCACTGGTTTATGAAAATCCCTGTATCACAGATTAGGCTCACTTTCAGTACTACCTACTCTATTCTAATAATTCATCTACAAATCATTGCTTAGCACCACCACATTTTGATTCTTATACATTTAAACACATTGTCATTCTCAGTAAGAACAATTCTGTCCTGTTACTCTTGTTTTCCAAAATTATTGTTGCTGTTCTTAACTTTTTGCCTTTCAGATATACTTTCCAATCAGTTGTTCAAGTTCAAGAAAAAGAAATCCCACTGGAGTTATGGTTGGAATCACACTACACCGAAGTATAATTTTTGGAAGAAATCACATCTTTATCGCCTTTTCATCCAAAAAAGACACAGTACGTCTTTCTAAATACTCAAGACCTCTTTGATAGCCTTTGGGAGCACTTCTTCATTTTCTTCATATAAGAGAGCTATTTTACTAGCACCTTTTCTAGATTTCTTTTTTAGATTTTTATATTTTTGGCTAATACAATTACTGCCATCATCCTTTCCATTATTTTTCTATAGGTTATTCCTAAGAAACCGGTAAGACATAGAGGTCTTAATGCAAACTTAAATCTAGTGTTTTTATTAAACTTTTATTAATCCAAAGAGCTTCCGGCTGATTCTTTTAGATTCTTTTAGATTTCCAAACGATTACATCATTTGAAATGACTTATTACCTGCACACAGGTCAGTTTTCCTCTGACCAGGAGTTCCCTTCCTGTCCTTGGTTGTAAAGTTGCCACTCCTGCTCTCGGTTGCCTAAGCGTGGAAGGGGCTCCAAGGTGCGGTCCTGCTACCCCTCCCACCAGGGAGCTCTTCGCATCCTGAGGACATTCCTAGGACAGCCAAGGGCAGGGGAAGACCCATGCCAGTGGAAGGAATATGGTGGGCCAGTGGGGAGAAGACGTCATGTCCCCGTTCATCTCGTGCTCACACGAGAATGAATTCAGTCTCTCTCTTTGCAATAGTTCACTTGTCTATTTCTGTCTGCTATGCATCTTACTGCCGGGATCAGGAGATGAGGAAGATTTATGATGAAGTGAGCGTTTACCACTGAAAGAACCGGCGATGTCTCTGGGAAATCGCCCCTTGAGTCGTGGTTTTACAAACATCTGGTGTTCAAGGCAGATGGGTCCCTGGACACAGGGCGGAAGTGTCTCTCACGGGAGCAGCCTCGTGTCAAAGTGGCCTGGAGTCAGCTTCGGGGGAGGAGGGTGCCGGGGCTTTTCAAGTCCACTTCCAAGGTAAGAAAGACTGTTCAATGCCTCAGGCCAGATTAGAATCTGGATCACATTTGCAGGGATGGTTTTTCTTAGTTTGTGGTTTACAGGTTCCTTTAAGGAAACCAAAGACGGGTAAGACAACCAGGGAGCCCCGGGCGTGCGCTTCGTCACACTTCAAACAGCAGTAGCATTTGTCCAGAAATCCTCCGAGATCTACTTCCTCGTGCCATTGGCCAAAAATTTCAAAATCCCGGGGGCGCCTGGGTGGCTCAGTGACTTAAAGCCTCTGCCTTCGGCTCAGGTCATGATCTCGGGATCCTGGGATCGAGCCCCCGCATCGGGTTCTCTGCTCAGCAGGGAGCCTGCTTCCCCATCTCTCTCTCTGCCTGCCTCTCTGCCTACTTGTGATCTCTCTCTCTCTCTGTGTCAAATAAATAAATAAATAGAATCTTTAAAAAAAAATTTTTTTCAAAATCCTGTAAAAAGGCATCAGAACTTCTATGAACCGGGATCCGGTCCTTCAAGTCCAAGAACCATCCTGTCTGGTTCCTGAGACAGGTGAGCGCCCAGGCTCCAGATGCTCCTTACCTTGCGTGTGAATGTCTCTAGGGGGGATCTACTCACTTTAAAGGTGTGGATGAGTCACACAGGGCAGTCGGGAGCTCCACCAAATGGTCCCCACTGACGACTAACAAGGTGAGCTTCTTTAGGTTAAGCAAGGCATAAGGAAGGTAGGTCAGCTTGTTCTTATACAAGAGAAAGGTCTGCAGTTCTTCTAGCCTAAGAAGTAAAAGGGATTAGAGTTATAAGGATTAACCTCATAGTGAAAAAAAACAAAGTGAATGGCAAATAAATTATGGTATGAAATCCCTGTGTAGTTTATTTTATATATGTGACCCTCAGGAGGATAAGCGGACTTTAAAATTTAAATAAAGTCATGCCAGATGACACGATTTGGGTTTTTTTAAGTTTTCTCTGGCTTAATTATCAAACAAAGATAAATACAGCAGCAGGAGAAACAAACTGCACATTATACACTAATCTGGGAGAGGACCTAACCATCAGTACATCTCTCCATGTGTCTGTCACATTCCCTGGGGTCACCAAGGGATGGGAAAGGAACCGTACTGGATTGGGGCCGAGAATGAACAGATCTGGCCCATATATTTCCTGGTGTATATCTTGGAAGCCCAGTATTCCTCTCCCATCATATTTTCAAGCTTTAAAATGGAAAGAAACCCATCAAATGAAAAGGAAATGAGCAAAATGTGCCCCAGATATGTTTTATTTGTTTTCCGTTTTATTCTAACTCGGTGACCCCCCCCCCCCAGTTTTTTCTTGCATGCATTTGCAAAATCTTGACTGATCCCACAAATATTTTATAAAGTTTGCCTCGTGTTTCAAACTAAAACGATTCCCACTTAGTCTCACAAAACTGGAAAGCACTGATACACATCATAGGTACCAGGAGTAGAAAAAGGTCATGTAAGTGACCTTGGGAACTAAGTCAGTTTTGGCTTCTGGGTCACGACAGCTTACTTATTATGCTCTATCTTTATAAAGGAGATTGTGGATCCCAGGAGGCCAGATATTTTGTTTCATTCACTATTTTAAACCCTGGGCCTGCCATAGTATCATTGGTGGAATGAATGAATGAAATAAATGAGTGAATGAATGGAGCTTACATGACTCAGTGTAATTTCTTTTTTTTTTTTTTTAAGTAAGCTCTACGCTCAACGTGGGGCTTGAACTCACTACCCCACGATCAGGAGTCTCATGCTCTACAACTGAGCCGGCCAGCTGGCCCAGTGTAATTATTTTTTAAGCACGAAATACGAGGATATGATTGGAAAAACTTTACTAATCATATCGATTTTGCTTGAAAGATTATGTGTGATAAATCAATAAAGGAGACCAGTAAAAATTATCCTCACTGACATTCTAAACAGAGTTTAGAATGTTCCTCTTCCATATGTAACATATATATAAACACATAGAGTGATACGTTTCTATTCCATATATAATAAAGATGCTTTGCTATTTCTGTGGAGTAAAGGAAAGTTAATGACGTCACTCTGCTGAGGACTCAAGGAAATTAAAGTTCACCAAGACAACGGAGATGTGCTCAAATGCACATACATACGCGCACACATGTATGAGGCTGGAAACTGGAAACTGTCTCATTATCTAAAGAACGAAACTCATTTCCCAGAAACAATAAGCTCTTGGAAAATTCACCGATTTCAAAGACCATTCCTGTGTCATGCCTGTTTAAAACGTTAACGGTGTTTAAGGCGTTAGTAACTAATTCATACACCTCACCTTCAGAATGCGAGTAGCTACCTGTCTATATCTTGGGGCAGGTCATTCAGGATATTGTTGCTGATATCCAACCACTGCAAATTACACATCCTCAGGACACAGATCGGGACGCTGGCAAACTTGTTTGCTGAGATATCTACAAATGTCACTTGCTTCAAGTTACTTAACTAGAAAGGAATAACAACATATTCTAATCACTTTTGTGAGCGCCGGTATGTTCGACTAATAATTTTCAGGCGATATTTCTTCCCAAAGGCCCTTCTATGAATATATGCAACACAGATTGGGAGAGTATGTATTTTGGAGCGCTGACGACGTGCTCCATGCCGGGAGGGCTAAGATCAACAGCACACAGGGGCTGCCCTCTAGGAGTTCACACTTTCGAAAATAAGCAATGCCATTTTATGTAGCAAGAACTAACGTGAAGAAATTTTCAACTGGGTGCATTCAGTAACACAGACATAAGGGGCTGAGGTGCCAACGTCACAGTAGGGTAAGGGAGGGGGTCAGGAAAGATCTCACGGAGAACGGAGTTTTTGCACTGGGTCCTGAGGTTGCTCGACAGGCGGAAAGATAGAGAAGGGAACTCCAGGTAGGGAACAGCATGTGCAAAGTCACAGAAGACAAAAAGCGCAAGCCTTAAAAAATAGAATGACTTGAAGACGGCCAAATCTTAAAAAGACTCACATTTGAACTCGTGCAGGGATGGGGCAAGCAATCAGAAATCTCTACTCTTTATGTCTCCCCTCCATAATCTGTGTTTTTAACGTGGTAACTGGATACATAAGGAAATCTATTTTTTTATTTCAAATGCAAATCTACGAATATTGAATGAAGTAGGAAAAGTGTCTCATGTTTGGATTTGTTTTTTGTAAGTTGGGTCACGGCTAGGACATATAGAAGGAGCTACCTTTTACTGACTTATTTTCAGAGTCCACAGATAACATGTGGGCTGCCCTTCAGAATACATTTTCAAAACTCTTATGCAATATGCAATATGGAGCTAGTTGGACCAACAGAAGGAATGACTGAAATCTAGGAAAGAAAGAAGCAGTATGCGTATGCCTCTCTTTACCCTAATATAATACCTAATCCCCTATTGCCCCATTTGCTTTAGTGACTCACAGGTCAAACTCAACCCCTTGAATGGGCACATTCTAATTTTGCTCTTGTTTTGAATTTCTAAAAATGAATGTGAAGACAGTAATGTGACAGTGAATAAGCATCAGAAAAGATGTTTGGGGGGCCCATAACTCAGTCTAAAGTCTCTGACTGTGTTGCCAGTGTTCTCAGATCAGCGCAAAAATCAAGACTGAATTAACATCAGTCTCTTGTCTTCTTCCTTTTTACAATAAATGTAGAAGGTATATTTTCAGACTGTAGAAAAATAAGTTCTTTCCTTTTTTTTTTTTTTTTTTAAGATTTATTTATTTGACACAGAGAGAGAGAGCACAAGCAGGGGGAGCAGCAGACAGAGGGAGAGGGAGAAGAAGGCTCCCCGCAGAGCAGAGATCCTGACTGCCTGTGGCTTGATCCCAGGGTTCAGGGATCATGACCTGAGCCACAGGCAGATGCTTAACCTACTGAGCCACCCAGGCGCCCCAGGTTCTTTCCTTTAAATATCCTCAATAAGTTAAGACTTCTGTGAAAGTTAGAATAAGGAAAATCACAGCGGCATCAAACTAGCAAGGAGAGCAAATGCCTGGCTATAGTCATTCCCCACTAGCTACTTTCATCAAGGGCAAAAGAAAACACTCATAAACTCTTTCGAAAGGTAATTACATTTGCCTGAAGATTCCAGTGCTGTCCAGATAAAAATCTGACATTCAGTCAGAGTAAATACAACACTCATTTACACAGAAGTTTCATTACCTTTACCTTTGTCTCAAAATTCCTGGTAGTTCCCTCCATGGGTCATTCATTCTACTCGTGGTCTGTTTGAACTTGAATTCAGGAATGTGTCAATTATTTGTGTGAGAAACATCCTCATGAAGACAGACATAATAGTGAGAATACATTGAATCCTACCGAATGGTACACTTAAAAATGGTCACAATGGTAAATGTAATGTTACGTTTTTAACAACAACAACAACAACAAATGTTTTAATGCCAGCATTTGGATATGGCAAACAGTGTTTCCTGAGTCGGTAGAGACTAGAACCTTGGGTGCTGTGTGTTTCCTTTGGATACATAGAAGTTGGACACATGAGGCTGAGACATGACCTGTCTTCAGCTACATAGTTTCTATTTATCTTGAATAAACCCTAGTTTGGACAGGTGGCTGAACGTTACCGCCAGTGAGAACCATTCAGGCTGGAAACAGTGAAGTTATATATAACAAGGGTCAGTGAGCTCTTGGAATAGACCCAACCGGGGAAGTAGAACAAGTACACTGCATTTACAGAATCCCATTCAAAGCAAAGAGCCTAAAAATCTATATCCTGAGTACATTTGCTCCCACCTATGTCAATATAGGGGAATCAGCAGGACAGTGCTGTTTGCCAGGGAAAAAAAAACAAACCCAAATTGCGGTTGCCTAGGGCTGCCTAATATGCCAACTCATGCAGATTAATTGCAGACAGGAGAGACAGAATATTGAGGAAATGATAGAAATATCCTAAAAGTGAATTATGGTGAATTGTACACTTATGGTCAAGTCTTGGAGTCTATAAATTATATCTCAATAAAGAGGGGGGAAAGAGGGGCGCTTAGATGGCTTAGTGGGTTAAAGCCTCTGCCTTCGGCTCAGGTCATGATCTCAGGGTTCCTGGGATCGAGCCCGCATCGGGCTTTCTGCTCAGAAGGGAGCCTGCTTCCCCTTCTCTCTCTGACTGCCTCTCTGCCTGCTTGTGATCTCTCTCTGTCAAATAAATAAATAAAATCTTATTAAAAAAAAAAAAGAGGGGGGAAAGAGAAGGGACAGAGAGGCAAGCCTAGGAGGCTGTTGTCCCAGCTCCGATGGTGGACAGCACGGGATTGGACTAGGGTGTCGGTGGCAAGGTGCTGGGCAATGGTCAGACACAGAATCTATCCTGAAGGGCATGCTCAACAGGACTTACTTACGGAGTGGAATCAGGGCGTGGGAGCAAGAGAGGTCAAGATGATTCGGCTTGCTTCCAGCCTGGACAACCGAGAGAAGACTGTGCCAATTTCTAAACTGGGGGCCGCCTGGGTGGCTCAGTCGGTTAAGCATCAGCCTTTGGCTCAGGTCATGCTCCCAGAGTCCCAGGATCGAGCCCCGCATTGGGCTCCCAGCTCAGCGGGGGAGCCTGCTTCTCCCTCTCCCTCTGCCTACCGCTCCCCCTGCTTAGGTGCGCTCTCTCTCTTTCTCGCTCTGTCGAATAAATAAAATCTTTCAAGATAAATAATTAATTAATTAATTAAATAAAATAAACTGGGGAGACCTGGGGAATGAGCAGTCTCAAGCAAGGAGTCACGCCCCTGGGTAGACGCCGGCAACCCGGACTGTTAGGCATTTCCTGGGGCAACAGTGGAAGCAGACACTTCCTCCTACCGAGAGGTTTCCAGGCAAGGAGAGTAACACCCCGTCTGGGACTCTCTAATCAGCAGCCAGGGCCTTGTCAGTACCACACCAGAAACACAGGTCTGTTCCTTCCCAGCAGGATTATGAGATCGCTATCTCTCTTGAGCATAGGAAGCCTGCTGAGTTATGTTTGGCAGCACTCTTCCCTCTCAACTGCTCCATTTCATCAGAATGCAATTTTAAATCATTTCTCCAGTGAATCCAGACCAAAAGTCACTAATGAATCTTGTTTAAATGAGTAGACTTTTAAATCCTGTTAAGACTACTTTGGTTATCAAAAAAAAAAAAAGACTACTTTGGTTATCTACAAGTTTTTATGAATATATAAAATTTTTTTAATGTTTTATTTATTTATTTGACAGAGAGACAGATCACAAGTAGGCAGAGAGGCAGGCAGAGGGAGAGGGGGAAACAGGCTCCCCACTGAGCAGAGAGCCCGATGCGGGGCTCGATCGCAGGACCCTGAGATCATGACCTGAGCCGAAGGCAGAGGCTTTAACCCACTGAGCCACCCAGGTGCCCTGAATATATAAAAATTTTTTTAAAATTTTACTCCCTTTATTTCCAACTGTTTCCAATTTATTTTACCTCTGTGGATAAATAAATCCGGATCTGCATCACAGACAACAGGCATTAAATAGGCATTAAATACATTAATACATTAAATACATTTAAATACATTAAATGGGCATTAAATAAAAATATCTCGAATGAAAACAGGACGTTTTGCCTGGTTTCGTTTGTTTCTTTTTGATAGCTTTTCTGAACTTAAATTTAGCTCCTGGCCTAGTGTAAGAACATTTTGAAAGACCTTCTAATCGCTGGTACAGGGTGACTGAGATGTCAAGAAAGCGTGATATAAGAAAGACGGATTTTACCTTGTAAACTGCCTTCCCCACATTGTAGATCATCCCATGTCATAAACCAAATACAAGTAATCGTAGTGCAAAAATGATTGCTTTCTTACTTCGAAGGGGAGCTCGGTTAATTCTAGGTTTCCAGAACAATCCAGTTTCTCTAGATGTTCACAGTCCCCCAGTTCTGGAGGGATGCTCCTCAGAAGGTTGAAGCTCACATTGAGTTCTTTCAGGTTCTTCAAACGACCTGTCATCAGAACAAACGAACATCCATGGGGAAGATCTTTTAAGGTCTTTTAACAACAAACACAAGGGTTTTGTTGGGGGAGACATGAAACGTAATTTTGTATTTGTTTTTTTAAGCCCTTGATTAAAAATGTCAGCTTGTCTTTTATCCTGAGTGTGTCAGTCCTTGATCACAGCATTTTGTGCTTCCTCTCTAGTTAATCCTTCACGGAATTATAGGCAGCCCCCATCCTTTGCCCCTCACACCCCAAGAGAAAGACAAGCAGTAATGATCACCGTAGTCTTCATTTTAAGGTACAGCAGCTGAACAGAAAAATGATGGAGAATTATAAAATGTTGAGCAAAATGACATAATAGGCTACACTACACTTATATGGGAACAATTAGTTATCATTTATGTCTGCAATGAACATGTATTGCGTGCTTAACTTTCTAAAACTTAAAGAAAATAAACAAAAAGTTCCTAAACACGGCATTGCTCACTCATGAGACTTCTAGTTTCTGAGCCATCGGCAAATGTCTGCCTGTGCTGAGTCCTGCAGGTGGGATGGTGGCATCACTGCCCCAAGGGGACCTTGCGAACGAACTAGCAGCTCGGTGAACACAGGAAACAGCCCCGCCCAGCAGTGTCCTGGGCTGCGAGGGTAAGGAAGCTCCACGCAGCCCGCCCACCAGCTGCCTGCTTGCCAGACAAGAACACGGATGCTCCTGCTGGCAAACATACCAATTTCAGCGGGAAGACGGGAGATTTGGTTTTTTGGCAGATCCAGAATTCTCATCGCTTGAAACAGCTCGATGTAGGTAGGAATGATTTGAATCAGGGTATTACTGATGTGCCATTCTTGCAGGTGCGTCTGCTCCTTCAACGAATCCGGGAGCTCCTGAGACAGAATGAATGACATCAGTCACAACTAGTTCCTCACGGTGCTGGAGCTGAGTGGGGACGTGCACAAAACCAGGCCTTTGCGAGAAAGGCAAGAAGCAAGAGAGCATGGGTGAGAGCGTCGTTAATTTCACAACCGCGGATTGGTCCAATTTCAAAACTGCTATGAATTCCTGATATTGAGATCAAATGCCCAGTGAACACAGATCACACAGGCTCACACCCATAGCCACGACATATACTATTGGTTTACAACACACTGATTTAACATCTGAAAACAAAATTTGTCCATGCATCGGATTTTAAAATATGTGCTACATTTCCCTCCGTAGTTGCTTGATAAAGATCTAATTGTTGCTGTGCCAAGTTTCTCCCTGTTTTTCTGAGTCTATCATTGGGAAGAGCACCAGAAAGACAGTGGGGAGACCTGAATGCTGGGCGAGGTTCTGCCTTTTTCCAGGTGCCCCGCCTGCCTGGGCCTTCATTTGTGAACTGACAGAGGAACTCAGCAGAATCCGAGGCTGCCCCGGGCTCAAGGGGTCTGGGATACAATTGCAAAGGTTCTGAGAAGTGCTTACGGATGTGGGTTCTCCAGGAGGGCTGGGTAACCCCTGTGGGGTAAGTGCTTAGACCAGGAGCATGTTTGACGATAACACATGAGAATGATTTACCAGCGGTATTTAATTAGAACTGCAGAAGGGCACCCACTGATCTCAATGATGGGGATGCAGGAGAAAGAAGACTTGAGGTTTTACAGTAATAAACTCTCCCAGTTTCAGAGGGCAGTGCAGCCTACAAGTCAGTGTCCTAAAATATCGGCTCATTTAGAACCCACAACGGCTGTCAGAAGGAACCAAGGCAGGCCTTAGCACCATTTTACTGGGGAGGAGAGAAAATATATGAAAGTGGAGTAAACTGCCTCCAGATCACATGGCCAATAAAGGACACCCTCCACGATTCCCCCCCCCCCAAATTCAGTCTCCCAGCCCAGAGTCCCCTCAGCCACAAGTCGGGGGGATAAAAGGAGATAGAGGGCAGGTTCCAGAGAACCCTGTCCCCCAGAAAGGGATCATCGTCCCAGTTTGCTTGCCCGTGGCACACTCAGGGGCCACATCCACTGGCAGGCCCGGGAGATACCGCCCCAAGCAAAGCAGCAGGTCAGGGGCACCGGGAGCAGCAAGCCACCTATAAACCCCAGAGGAAAGAAAGTGGGGGACATCTTTGCCCTGGCCTCAGAAGCTCAGGAGGAAAAGCAGCTAAAGGGTCTGTCACCACCTACTGGGGGTTGTTACCTGAAAGGCTCAAAAAAAAAAAAAAAAAAAAAAGGCAAAGAGTGCTTTTGAAGGTCTGGGGGAGAGACTGCAGGAGTAATCATTTTAAAGGCTGGGCCATTCTGGGGAGGGCCGCCGGGGTCCCAGCGCCTGCCAACCTCGGAGGGAACCTGCTGCGCTCCCCAGGACTGCAGGATCTTACACCGAGACGGGAGAATCCGGTTCAGAGCAGACAACTGGCTCCTCCCCCATCCATGGGAAAGCTCTCTTAGGGCCAAGGCCAGTCAGTGCCTCCAGCAGAACCCAGCAGCGCATCGCGCACCCCCTTGCTGCACTCACCGTCCACTGCTCCCCCGAAAGTTCAAACACAAACGCACTCCTCCGTTTGTCTCTCTCCTTGGAAAGTGAACTCCGCCTCGGGAGAGTGTTCCTTTCGATCCTTTCCAGAAGCCTCGCGCTGGTGTCTACGAAGCCGTTCTTGCAGTATGCAGCCTGGGGGATGCCTTTCCTCCTGCACTCGGCCACGAAGTTCCACTCCTCCTTTATCCTAAACGGGCAGCAGAGGCCGAAGTCAAGCTCCGGGGTAACCGCCCTCACCTGCCTAGAGTTGGCGGCAGACCACCTGCGCGCAGGCGCAGTCCTTCCCCAGGCGGGCGATTTCCCCGCGGCGGCGGGAGACTCAAGCACCCCCCCCCATCCCAACCAAATCTCAGCCCTCCTCCCTGCACCTCTTTCCTCGGTCCCTCTGCTGTGGAAATGTAAAGGGCATCTTGAACCCTCAGAGTTGTGAATTACCAGCCACTTGGACTAAAAAAGTAGAGAAGGCGAGTGGGATGGAATTCCTGCCTAAAATTTCTACCGAAGTTACCTATGCATTTGATTAATTACAATTTCCTTTGATATTATGTGATGCTAGTCCAAGTTGTTTTGTTTTGTTTTAAGATTTTATTTATTTATTTGAAAGAAACACAGCGAGAGAGGGAACAACAGGCAGGGGGAGTGGGAGAGGGAGAAGCCGTCTTCTCCGCTGAGCAGGGAGCCCGATGCAGGGCTGGATCCCAGGACCCTGAGATCATGACCTGAGCTGAAGGCAGAAGCTTAATGACTGAGCCCCTCTTTTGTTTTTTAAATGCATGCCCACAGGAATATGCTAATCTTTCCAGGCCATCTGATTTGAAATATATAGGCAATCCCAGTTTCTAACATACCTGACCCATCTTTACAACTCTGCAGAGATTAAAGTGAACTTGCAGAAAACTGATAGCAACACAAGTAATTCTTGACTACAGACACACAAATCAGTTCTGTCCTGTGGAGGGACAACCCTCCCCCACCTCTGAGAACAGTTTGTTCCGTTTGCAAGTTCATTTCAATTTTCCCGATATCTAAATGTGTCTGTCCTTTGGATTCTCTTCTGCACTGACTGTAACACCTCCCTGCTTTGTCCTCTAGTTCATAATGAGAAAAACAGAATTTTTAACTCGCATTCCCTTTATATCTGCAGCAGAGTCATCACTGCACCTTTTCTGAGGGTTAACCTTTAACACAGGTTGGGCACCCTGTGAGAAGTCAGGCAGGGTGCCGAGAGGTGGGGAGAGAAAGCCCAGACCTCTTCCTCTCATCCCTTGTTGGGTTAGGATCGTCAGGGCTCAGAGAATTGTAGCTTTATGTAGTTTCAACTGTTTTCAGTCCTGCCCGGTTTTAGTTTCATGCTCCCAACCCCACCACCACCACCACCCTCCCCATGCCCTATCCCCCCCAACCCCCTGTGATGTGCAAATCTTAGGGAATGAGTAAGCAGGGAAACCGGAGGGGCAAAGCTGCTAGGACAGCATGCAGAGGACGCGGAGCCCGCAAGAGACCCCTGATTCAGAGCCAGGCCCACGCTGCTAAAAGAATCATAGGTGCTGAAACATTCTAGTAAGTGTTTACAGACTATCTTTCCACCAGTCAAAAGTTAGGAGCGTTAGCAAAGCTTGGTAGCAACACTAGAATGTGGTCAATGTCAGTAATTCCTCAGAAGAGCTGCAATGCAGGGGTGGATGGCTGGGGACACAGCCGGACCCTGCCAGTCACCAACCCTCTAGATCCCAACGGATTTTATAAAGATCCTGTGTATACGTATGATCCAAACGTTCCACTCCTAGGTATTTCTATAAGACAGGGGCAAGCATATATCCATACAAAGACGTGGGCATATGTTCATATTAGCTTTATAGCCAGAAACTGAAAACAACCCAAATCACCTTCACAGGTGAATGGAGGGACACACTGTAGCTTATTCACACCACGGAATACTCTGGGCAATAAAAAGAAATGAACTCTTGATACACACGACCGCATGAATGAATCTCAGTGTCATCAGGCTGAACGAAAGAATCCAGGCGATAAATAAATAAATAAATAAATCCAGAGGGAAAAAATTATTCCATTTATATAAAATGATTTGTAAGACTCTAATAAATGCAAAACCATCTATGACAACAGGAAGGAGTAGTGACTGCCCGGGTACCGAGGACAGGGGATGAGAGGAAAGAACCATCAAGAGTGAGGAAGAGGCTTGTAAGGTAACGAACGTGATCATATCTTGATCGTGGAGATGGTTTTACGGAACTATAGGTACATCAAATATTTCAAATTGTATCCTTTATATACGTGTGGTTTCCTGTGTGTCAGTTACGCTCCTAAGGCTTTTATAAATAACATTTCGTGGTCCCACTTTCATCACCTCCTGCGTCCCTCCTCAACCCCTTTGCCCCTCTCTTGCTCTTTCATGTGCACCTGGCAAACCTCAGTTTAGCTGGTATCCACTCCTCCCTCCTCTGCTCCCCCGCCCCCGCCCCCCCCCCCCCCGGCTCCGCACATGCACCCATTCAGGACATGAGCATGGAGGGAAATTCACCACCTTGCAAACCGGCCTCGTTTTGAATGGTGGCCCCTGACCCAGGCCCCTCACCGCTGCCCAGCAGCCCTACCACACTCATCCCTTTGCCCTAAACCCTAGGTGACTCTTACACATTCTCCCTTTCGAGCAAACCTCCATCACCGCCTACCCCATCCTCCGTCCCAGAGCTCCTAGCCCAGGGAGGGAAGAAATGAAAGAGAACGAAACACCTGGAAGTCCCAGCACCACATCCACGCCACCTGCTCGCACCTGTTCCTGTCAATTCCATCTGTGCTTCGTGGTCTGAAAGAACCCCCCCAGATCCTCGCTGTGGTTACGCCCCCTCCCAAGCGAAACCCAGCCTCTCACCGGCTCAGGGACTTCCTGCCCCAGGCCCTCTCCTGAGTCTTCCCCTCCTGAGGATCACTCCCGTAGGCGCATGCGCTCAGTTATTTCTCCCAACTTGAAGGGCAACATTGTTACCCTCGACCCGCACCCCCCACCTCCCTGCAACCTCCTGTCTTCCATCAGGCCTGCTTCTCTGCTCCACCTTACAGCCAACCCCACAAAACAGCTGTGCTGGCTCCCATCCACGGTTCTCAGCTCCCACCCCCTGTTCTCTGTCGAACCCCCTTCGCTCAGCGTCCCCCTTCTTTGGAAACTGTTCTCAAGGTCACCATGACCTCCACGTTGCTGGACCCAGTGGCCAAATCCAGTCCTCATCTTCTCTGACCCATCTGCGACATTCAGCAGAGCCTGTCTGCCCCCAGCAAGCCGGATGGCCCCTTGCCTCCCTCTCTCTGCCGATCCCTCTCCTACCTCCCTAGTCGCTGGGCTACCTCTCCTTCAACTTCCCAACCTCCAAATCTCCAAGGTCCCCACACCCAGCCCTTGGGCCTCTGCCCTTCTCTATCTACACTCATTCGTTGGCTAGCTCCCAGTGCGTGGCTTTAAATGGGTCTGTACGTTGACGATGCCCAGTTCGAGTTCTCGAGCCAAGACTGCCTCACTGACTCCTCGCTCCACCCGAATGTCTAAAATTAACACGTTCCCACCCAAACTCCCGATCTTCACCCCAAAACTTGCCTCTTCCCCATCTCAGTAAAAGGCTTCCAGATGCTCTGGCTAGAAACCTCAAGCTCATCGTTGGTTCCATGCTTTCCTCATGCCTCATATCAAATCCATCAAGAGATAAGGGTCAGTTCTGCAAGAATCACTCCACTTCTCACCACCTCCCCCACTTCCATTCTCGCTAAGGCGCCAACCTCTCCTTGCACCACTCCTGCCTCCCGATGGTCTAAACTCGCCCGACATTTCAAGTAAGCCCGTCACAATGACAGTCACACCCGGTCCTTGGCTCTTCACTTCACCCAGCAAAGCAATGTCCCCACTGCGCCTCCCAGGCCCTACAAGGCTATGCCCTCACCTGCCTGTCTGGCCACACCCGCTGGTGCAGTCGCTTGCTTTTCTGGTCTGCTGACTGGCCCCCTTGCTCTCCCCCCGAACACCCAGCACAACCCATGCCTCAGTATTCGCATTGCTCTTTTGTCTGCCTGGGACATTCGTTCCTGAATATCTGCGGGGCTGGCTCCCCTGGGTCTACATGCACACTTTTTGCTCTTCCAAATGACTTTGGGTATCATTGGAGTTTCAAGTTTGCCATTAAGCTGGGAGAAAGAGGAGCATTTGAAAAAAAAGTTTTGCCGACGGACCTGGCCAGCCCGGTTACCGCCCTACCCCAGTCCTGGTCACAGCGAGCTGCGCTGGGGTTTGCACTCGGCAATCAAGGAGGTACGGCTTCAGGATCTACCTATGATGTCTCCATGTAATGTCATCAAAGTGATAAGTTTAAAAATGCCAGCACATGGAGAGAGATGAAATTCATACTGGGAGAAAGCGGCGGGATGGGCTTGGGATGGTTACTTTTCATGATTAGCCCTTCTGTATAATTTAAATATATTTTATTACCATGTGATAAAAATAAATGTAAATACCTAGAGCTGCCTGGACGACTCAGTTGGTTAAGCATTCGAGACTCTTGATTTCAGCTCAGGTCATGATATCAGGGTCCCGGGGTCAAGCCCTGCGTCCGGTTCTGCAATGGGCATCGAGCCTGTTTAAGATTCTCTCTCTCCCTTCTCTCCCTTTGCCCTTCCCTCTGCTCCTGCACACTGTCTCTCTCTCTCTCAAATAAATAAATAAATCTTTTTAAATAAATAAATGTGAATATCTGCCTACAGATCTCGATCTGATTGTAGCAGTCAGGGCTGTGGGGCAGACCCTGGGTCTAAGACATGCAGATTGAAGGAATAGAAGAAATCCCCCCAAAATGGCAGCAGCCAACAGCACAACCACTGTCCACCAAGCCTTGTGTTCACCAAGCACTTTTCAGGTTAATATTCCTTCTACGCTCATTTCTTAGACCTAACCCGAAGGGTTACCCTGCCAATGTAATGAAACGATGCCCA
>CM052898.1:12492783-12575215 GCA_028534135.1 Potos flavus
TTTTATTTATTTGTCAGAGAGAGAGAGCACAAGCAGGGCGAGCGGCAGGCAGAGGGAGAAGCAGGCTCTCCGCCGAACAGGGAGCCAGTGTGGGACTTGATCCCAGGACCTGAGATCATGACCTGAGCCAAAGCCAGACGCTTAACCGACTGAGCCACCCAGGCGCCCCTCTGCTTATCATTTTTAAGTTTTGATACATGCTTCATGAAACAAATACAGTCTTACAAAATGAGGTACTATGAAGTGAGGTCACAGAGCAAGCTAGAGCCTGTTTTCATAAAATTAAATTAACCAGATAATTGCTTTTTCTGATAAGGCATTCATCAGGTTTTCAATATATTAATTTCCCCGCAGGAAACAGATCTTGGGAAACTAAAGGTTACTCTTCAAATAGTCACGATCGCAGTATGAATCACAGTACAGAAACTCAGAGACACTGCAAAAAAGGTAAATTCATTCATTCGTGCATTCATTTTTTGCAAGTCCTGGGAAGCCGATCAGCTTGCTCCTTGAAACCCCACATTCCTCCCTCCACTATTCCTACTTCCTCCTCGCCTCCCCGGCCAATCCGATGGCTGTTTTTCTTATCCTGAGCTAGAAAAACCTAACAAACCCCTAAGAAGTTTTCTGTCTTAGGGCAAGAAAAGACACAGCACAAGCCCAATTCAGGGCCGACCCGGTGTACAGGAGGCGTGGGAAGCTGTCCACAAAGTCCTTTAGCACCACAATGAAAGACAGAGGCCAAGAGGCAAAACCCACTCCAAAGCAGCTGAGAGAACAGCTCTGGACCCCAGCTCTCCGCAGATGCCTCCTGCTCCCAGAACCCTCAGGGCGTTACATCAGCTATAGACACTTTCCCCAAAACCCCCAGGGCTTGGGTCCCCCTTCAGCAAGTTGTCCTGCCCTAGAGTAACCCCAGATGCTAGGAGTGGGGAGGAGGTCGGGGCAGAGCTGAGAGCCACTTTGGGCTCACGGGGTCCAGAGACCTGTGTAAATCGTGCTAGTGTAGATCACTCAGACCCACTGCCATAGTGTTACCCAGCCTGAGGTTCCAATTCTTTAATTCAAGATTCACCTGATATTGGACAATCTTAGATTAGTGCCAGTGAAAAGAACGTCCCAAGTATCTGTGATTGCAGCACTGTGCAGGGAAAAGAGCTTGGCCAAATCCTCCACTTACCAGCTGTGTCAACTCGGGCAAGACACTTAGGTCCCAACTTCCTTGTCTTCAAGTCGAGGATAAGGATAACCACCTGGAACGGCTGTGATGCTTACAGTAACAGCCGAATTAATTATCAAGCGTGATCAGAATAGGTATTGATTTGATCCACATAGTTCATAAAAATGGAGAACCGAGAATAGAGAGACATTGACACCTTACACATTTTGTTCTTAACTTAAAGCCCAGGAAAATATCAACTTTTGCCCACTTGAGATGGGATCATGGACCTCCTCCGAGAATGGGTCTGCGGATCAGAACCCCATTCTGCCTTCCTTATATAAACCACACCCTCCGCACATCATGCAAGAGCTCCAGTTTTGGTTCCTTCATAGGGAATTAAAAAGCCAGACATGCAAAGCCACCAGACTGTGCAACCTCTCCAACTGGTCACACTTCTTCGGATTTGTGCAGTGCGGAGCCAATTGTGTGGCTCGTGGTTATCCCAAATGGAGTTTTTCCAAAGCGATCAGCTTCATTTCATATGCATATCACTCTCTTTTACTCCTATTTCATGAATTTACACGAGCGTAGTCAAATTATCTCCTCTCGAGCCAAGTCAAAAATGGTGTCAGTACAGCGAGTACTTAGCCAGCATTCATCTCAACAGGTAAGGATGGAAATGCACGACAGGGAGTACGCTTGAGCTGCTCCAGGGCATGGTAGAGAGTTTACAGTGTCATCGCTGCCTCCCCCATGCCTGGAACGGTGCCTGGAATGCGTGTGGGACCGTACACCACGGGGTCACTATTATGGGAATCAGACATTCGCTCTGGGCAAGAGTGGGATGGCTCCGAAGTCACGGAGAACTCCCAGAAGGGCATCCCCCCCACAACACGACCGCAGCCTGCCTAGCCCCCACTCGCTAAAGAAGCTACAGGCAAGTACAGAAAACACATACTTTTCCAATGCGCTTTTCTCGAGCCTTTCTGTCTCCTTCTTCTGCCAAGCTTTGTGCTTCTTGACGCGCGTCTCCCACAAGGCTCTGATGACAGAAATGTCAAACACGACCACTTTGTGTCCCATTTTGGGAGCATGAAATTACCTATTGAAGAAACATACATATGTCAGCTTCACACACACACACACACACACACACACGGGAGAAAATAGTTTTCTCACGAACTTTATTTTTTTTTAAGATTTTATTTATTTGAGAGAGAGAAAGAGAGAGCACGCGCCAGCCAGCGGTGGGGGGAGGGCGCAGAGAGCAGAGGGGGAGAGAGAGAGGCAAGCAGACTCCCGGCTGAGCACAGAGACCACGACTCACGGGGGTTCAATCCCAGGACCCCAAGATCACAACCTGAGATCACAACTGGAGCTGAAACCAAGAGTCAGACGCCCAACGACCGAGCCACCTAGGTGCTAAAACCCAAAGTTTTAGTATGAATTTTGAAATGAAACAAGAATGAATCCATCATCGTAAGTAATGATAAAATGCCCTCTTAATTCCAGGATGGCAGTTTACTAATGTTCTTAAAGTCTGACAGTACTCTGGGCAAGTCAAGTCCAACATCCAGCCTGTGGCTCCTCTAGAAGGTCACACTTGTGTCCCTACCTCTCAGCCGAATTGTGGGGTTCCCAAAGTCCCCTGGGCCCTCCGCAAGCCTCAGGTTTCCACGCTCTAGTAAATTTTCCAGCACCTCATCTTCCCAGTAGGGCTGAACCATAGTCAAGGGTACATTTGTGAGTTACTCGGAACATACACACACACACACACACACACACACATATTCCTGGTGACCTGAGGCTACACCAGCAGCCACCGTTAAGCAACAAAACTAATCCTTGCACCTAGAGCAGTGAGCACTTTCCCAGCAGCGACTGACCACACCACAGAGCGTGGGGACGGGTCCCGTGAGGGTCCCCTGCAACATGAAACCTCACAGGCTGCTGGTCTCTGTTTATGTGGTTTTCCAAGTGCAAGCAAAGTCAAGGTCAGGTGCATCTTGGCCCTTTATCAAAGTGAGACCCAGCACAGTGCCTGACACACGGCAGGCCCTCCATAAATATTTGTGGAATCAATAAATGAAAACTGAATAAAAGGTTTGTATCCAGATTGCTCCCCTCTCAGGCCGCTCCGTGAGTTTTCTCTCTTCTTTTTATGTTCCCATCTTGTTTTTACTGTTTGCCTTAAGGATTACTTGCTCACTGCAAAAAAAACCAAAACCAAAAACAAAAAAAAACAAAAAACAAAAAAAACTATCAGGACGTAAAAGTATTTCTTAATGTTCATTCTTCTAACCTACACTGATCTCCCTTATCTAAAAATAACTTCCTAGTTATCGTTTTAAATTTCCCCCACTTAACAGCATTGAAATGTGGCTCCATTCATTTCCTGATTCGTGCACACACAGCATGTCACTTGGCAAATCGTGAGGCTGTTGAATATTCTCTGCTCCAGTTCCAGATGCTTCTAAACGGCAGTCAGTGGGGACACAAAACCAAATATTTGATCTTCGGACTCAGCTGTGTACTCCCCATGAACGACCTATGTTTTCAATTCTCTGGGGTCAACACATGGGAGAGGCATTGGCGGGGAGGGGGGCCCTATAACTCTGTGTTTAACCTTTTCAGGAACTGCTGGACTGTTTTCCAAAGCGGCTGCCTCATTTTTCTACCTGACAGCCGAGCATGAGGGTCCAATTCTCCACATCCTCTCCACGCTCATTCTTCCACTTTCTTCCATCATAGCCATCCCAGTAGGTGGGGGCAGTGGTTTCTAGTGGTTTCGATTTGCATTTCCCTGACAGCTAATGATGTTGACTGAACATCTTTTTATGTACTTACTGTTCATTTTTATACCTTCTTGGGAGCAATGTCTCTTCAGATCCTTTGCCAAGTTTTAAATTGGGCCATTTGTCTTTTTTTTTTTTTTTAAAGATTTTATTTATTTGACACAGAGAGAGAGAGAGATGACAAGTAAGCAGAGAGGCAGGCAGAGAGAGAGAGGGGGAAGCAGGCTCCCCGCCGAGCAGAGAGCCCGACGCGGAGCTCGATCCCAGGACCGTGGGATCATGACCTGAGCTGAAGGCAGAGGCTTTAACCCACTGAGCCACCCAGGAGCCCAGGCCATTTGTCTTTTTAATTGTTGACTTGTAATAGTTCTTTCTATATCCTAAGCACAGATCTCTTGTCTGATACATGATTTGCAAATCTTTTTTTATTCCATCCTTTTATTTTTAACCTAACTCTATGGCTATATTTGATGTGAGATTTTGTAGACAGAACCTTTTTCTTTTTCTTTTTTTTTTTTTTTAAGTAGGCTCCATACTCAGTGTGGGGCTTGAACTCATGACCCTGAGATCAACAGTCATATCCTTCACCAACTGATCCAGCCAGGAGCCCCTGTTGACAGAATCTTGTTTGATCATTTATTTCACACATTCCAACAGTGTCTTTTAATTAGTGTATTTGGGCAATTTACATGTAACATAATTACTGATAATTTTCATTTAGGTCTAAATTCACTTATTACCCATTTTCTGCTTGACTCCTCCTTTGTTTTCTCTTTACACTTTCCAGGCTTCTTTTGTGTTTATCCGAACATTTTTTTTTTAGTATTCAATTTATTTTTTTTCACCTTCACTCCTGAAGATTGTTTTTGCTGGACAGAGAATCCTGAGATAATTTTTTTCGCTCAACACTTTATAGACACTGCCCGTTTCTTCTGACCCCATGGTTTCCCACAAGAAATGTGCAGTAGTTGGAACCGTAAGTCTCGTCGAGGTGACACATCACGTGTTTCTCTCACGACTTACCGAGAATTGTTCCTTGTCTTTGGTTTTCCTGTTTAATTATGACAAATCTGGCCATGGGTTTCTTTGGGTTTATCCTGTGTGGGATTTGCCTAGCTCCTCTGGTCAGGAGGTTTTATCTTTTGCCAAATTTGGGGATTTTCAGTCATTTTTTTCTCCAACTTTTTTTTTTTTCCTGCACTGCTCTCTTCCTCCCCTCCTCTGGGACTCGGACAACACAAATATTAGCCCTTTCAATATCGTTTCGTAGATTCTTGAGGCTGTTCGCTTTGTTAGAAGTCTCTTTTCCTCTCTTTTTGCAGATTATTAGTATCCAGCAATCCATCTTCAAATGTCCCACCCCTTCCCTAGATCATCTCCATTACGTTTATGAGTCTATCCAGGGAGTATTTTATTTCAGAGATTGTTTTATTTCTAAAGTTGCCATTTTGTTCTTTATATCTCCTCTTTCTTGCTGATCATTTCTATCTTTCCATTCACACCCGAGGGCAGAGGGAGAGGACCCCAGAAAGGACAAACTTGGAAGGGCTTCCGACCTCGTTTTAGAAGTTGCGGCTCAGTGCAGTGGACAGCAGGGAAGTCCTCTGGTTGGGTCAGGCTGCTCCGGCTCCCGGGGTAACTGATAGGCCACGCCCCCCTCCCCACAGCGAGGGGGGGGTGAGGAGGGGGAAGGCCACCCGACCAGCCACCAGGGCTGCGGATATATGCAGTGGGGGGTCCAGGGTCCTAGGAAGCCTTCGCAGCACAGGGGCTCCACGAGGGCTCTGTTTTCTAGGTGGAGAGGATTGCGGAAAGGCTCTTACTAGCCAGGGCTGTCTGTTTGCAAAGGACCAGGTTCTGGGGCTGGGGCTGGGCCAGTCCAGGAGCGGCGCCCCTGCTCGCCCCCTCCCGCCCACACCGGAACAGGCAGGAGACCTCCTCCCACCGCACGACAGCGCCCTCCCCTGAGAAAGTTGAACGTGGTGTTCGCTTTAAAGGACAAGTACTTCGAGGAACAACGCTGTGTGTCATACAGTACAGACATTGAAGGCTACGTTCAGCGCCCAGGGGCACTACGTTGATGACTGACACACTAGGTGATCAGTGTGGTTCAGTTCAGACCTCACATTACCTCCCTCCCGCCTTCTGGGGCAGGGACTCCCCGGGCTGGGGGGTGGGGGGGACGACACTGTGCTCTGACCGGACTGTTCAGAAGCCCATGTGCGCCCCCCAGTGGCCGTCTGGGATGGAGGCCATGGTCCACCCTGGCCTTCAGCTCAAACCGCAGAAGGCATGCTGATTAGGGTCAGATCCCCAGCAACCTTATGGTTGTTCTCGGAGCGCTTCCCTCTCCTCGGTTCCCCCGGTTCTTCTAGATTTCTGGGGCTCCCTTTTACAGTCCTCTGGCCAGAGATGGGGGGCTTTAGTCCCTCTGCTTTGTTGTGCACCCACTTTTGGGGGCCAAGTAGCCGGAGGGCCTGGGGATGGAAAAAGCAAGGAAAGTTTTCTCCACCCTCTGGGGCCTGCAACTCCTCCGATCCAAAAGGAGAGACCCCTTTTCTCAAAGTTTGGAGTGACTGAGGCCCTCCACTATCAACCCTCCCACCCCATGCCCCTGCTCCTTCTGCTACCGCTGAATCCTTTGGGGCCCGGGGCATGACATGATGGAGGAAAGAAAAACAGGGATTTGCCCCCACTCTCTGAGCACGAGGGGTGCAACTTTCAGCCCCTTTGTGCCCAATTCTGGGTTCCAGGCTGCCCTGAGTCCAGGCGGCACAACACTGGCGGGGAAAAAGGGAAACATACCACGGGCCCTCTGTACTTGGAATTCTGGTATCTTTCCCTTACTCTCTTGCCACCAGTTACTTTTCAGAGTCCTCATACTCCTGCTCTGTGTATTCCTTCCAGGTTTTAGAGCCACGTTCAATGGGAGAGACATGGTAGAGGGTGCCAGACTCCCTCTCCCTGAGAACCAGAAACCGCCGCATTTCATTTGTTTTCTACCACATTCCTTACTCTGTCATTTTCAGCTCAGGAGCAGCTAAGCTGCAAAAGTCTTAAGGTTTTGGCTTTTGGCCAAAAAAAGCTTCCATTAAAGTATGCCAACACAAGAGAGCACAGTCCTGAGCCTGAAATGGAGAACAATTACAAAGAGAGAAAGAACCAGGCAGACTCAAAGGCTTTGAGGCTATCTCTGCACAGAATCCAAGTCTGCACATAAAAGCAAAGAAAAAAGCCAGAGTAAAGTGAGTTTTCCAAGCGTGGACAGTCGAGGCAGCCCAAGGTCCTTACAGCTGGAAGGAACGCTCTCTGCTCAGGGTGTGTGTTCTAGATCGACCAGCGCGGCTCGGCCTCTGCTGTTCAGTGAATGTCATTTTCTTAGACCTGCAAGTCCTTGGGGAGTAGCCAGATCTGTCCATTCACTGCCTGTGCGTCAAACACACACACACACACACACACACACACGCACACACACACATCCTGGCTCATTAGTTTCCATGCATTCATTTGGAGAAATGTAATTCAAGTTTGCATCCTAGAGGAATGATCTCTTCTTGATGCCTATGGGTTCTATTTTTAAATACTTGTAAATCAGTATTAGTGCCAGTATTCTGGTGGGAAAGAGCGTATCCTGTTTGCCATCTAGCCATGTTCCCCATTTCCCCCGTATCTTGCAAAGCAGAGAAGGAGTTTCTATTTTTCAATTCAAGAGGGTTTTGAATGTGCCAGAATTTAAATCAGGGTCACCTGTGATACGCATATGGGTGTGACAAAACATAGAGGCTCTAAGAACAGTGAGAGGTGACCGCATTTGCTAGAGGTCTGCACGTACTGTCCAGAAAGCCTGGAAGGCTAAGAAGTAACCAACCCGCAAATGCCAGGTCCAGCCCAGGCCCTGGTGTCCTGTGCAGGACAGGGCTGAATCTAGGCCTCCCCAGACAACGGGGCAAGTTCAAGATCAACCCTGGAGATAGCAGCTCTATGGCTGGGTGTCAGATCAGAAAAGCGGTTTTATAATAGGAGCCAGTGAGTCATTCCGGGATAGAAAGGAGACCCTCCCTCCGGGAACAAAGCCACACTGGGGAGCAGAGAGGAGGGGGATGTCAGGGACGGATGCAGGGGCCAGTCCCTCAGCAGGAAAGAGAGACGATTCCCCCGGCGAATTTACAAAGCTCATCTCTTCTTTGTGCATGAGCTCCAGTCTACACAACCTTTCAAGCAAATCCGTGAAATGCAATTTCCTAAGCATTAGGTTTCTCCAGAACTATCGAAAGAGCATCACGATATACTACTCCAAAGCAGTAAAGAGAAATTCTACAGGATGTGGTGTGAGACACCCTCAGTTCAAATAAAGCAATACCCTCCTAGAGAAAACACGACATCCGAGCAGACTCTCCCGAGGTGCCATGAGAAAGGCAGAGCGTTAGCCTGAGCCCTCAGTGGATTTGACAGCAAAGATTCATGGACCCAAGGGGGCATCTGATTCCAGTTCCCTGCTGGGCAGCTATCTGGCTTTGCATTATAGCCAAAGCACGAGAACACGGATCCCTAGATTTGGGGCTGCACGGTCCGCAGCCACGGAGCATCTTCTGGAGAAGAAAACACGCGGGACTAGAAGAGAGGAGAGGATGACGATGACATCACTCACGGCGGCAGAAGGACACTAGGACGGAGAGCCCTTAGGCTCATGTTTCTCCAGGGCTTGGAGTTCTGGGTCCTGAGTGGACGCGTCAACAATCAGAGACTCTCCAAGGTTGGATTCACAGTGGAAAGGAAAATTCCCCCTGGAAAAACCTTTTGCTTTACTGCTTTACTGCTTTATTTCAGTAAAGGGCAAGAGAGTAAATATTGTAGGATTCAGGGGCTGACTGGCAAAATGGAAGCTATTCTATAGGTACTTACATCACAGAAGGGAGAACTGGCCTGCCCCTCCCTGCTGACTTGCCCCGGGCCTGCCAGAGCCCTGAGCCTGCTTCTCTGCTACGTGCTCGGTCGCCCCCTGCTAGAGACATTCTCAGAACAAGAGAGACTGGCCCGAGAGGGAAAGGCCCAGCAAGCCAGCACGCAGAGGGACTGGGGATGGGGACCTGCTATAGTCAGTTTCACTCTCTGTCCCGGTGACACCCGGATGCCTGTGTGTCCTCGTCTCCTGCCAGCTCCAGATGGGCAGCTGGCTCAAGGCTAAGTGGACTTGCTAAGTCACCAACTCCTGAGCAAAGATTCCTTTGCTCGGTGCCCGGTCATTGCCAACAGCAGAGTCTCCAACATGGAGAGAGCGACCAGCGTGGGCCTTGGGCAGTAGCAAGATACAGCTGGCCAGGTAGACAGACGCTGAGAGTGGAGGGGAATGTGGGGGGGGGGGGGGGACGACAGGCCTCCAGCTTGGTCTCCATGGCTCACAGTGCGAGCCCCCTCCAGCGGTGCCCACGTGCCATACAAAAACACGGGCAGGTCCTGTGTGCGCATCCCAGCTTTCACGAACAATAAACTAGATTTCGCTTTGTGGATATGATGGCTTTAAAATTGTACCCACAAGCTCCCTGATATTCTTTCCTTTAAGAGTGTAGAACTTGGGGCACCTGAATGGCTCAATGGGTTAAGCCGCTGCCTTCAGCTCAGGTCATGATCTCAGGGTCCTGGGATCGAGCCCCGCATCGGGCTCTCTGCTCAGCAGGGAGCCTGCTTCCCCCTCTCTCTCTGCCTGCCTCTCTGCCTACTTGTGATCTCTCTCTCTCTGTCAAATAAATAAATAAAATCTTAAAAAAAAAAAAAAAAGAGTGTAGAACTTAATTCCTTCCCCCTCGAGCACGGGTTGAATTCCGTGACTCAACTCTAATGACGAAAATATGGCAAAAGTGATGGCATGCGGCTTCTAAGACCAAGTCCCACCAGGCACTCCTCTCTCCATCTCTTGGGCCAGCCACCGTGTCACGAGGATGTTCAAGCAGCCCTATGCAGAAGCTTCCTACGAGGGGCGCCTGGGTGGTTCAGTGGGTTAAAGCCTCCGCCTTTGGCTCAGGTCATGATCCCAGGGTCCTGGGATGGAGTCCTGCATCGGGCTCTCTGCTCAGCGGGGAGCCTGCATCCCCCTCTCTCTCTGCCCGCCTCTCTCCCTACTTGTAATCTCTCTCTCTGTGTGTCAAATAAATAAATAAAATCTTAAAAAAAAAAAAAAAGAAGCTTCACAGGGAGAGGAACAGAGGCCTCCCGCCAGCAGCCGTGTGAGCAGAAGCTGCCTAAAAGCAGATCTTCCAGCCCCGGTTGAGCCTTCAGATGACAGCAGCCCCAGAAGACGTCTCAGCAGCAACTTCACAGCAGGCCCTGAGCCGGGGCCACTCAGCTAAGCTACTCCCGACCCTCAGACACTGTGACATAATGTGTTTGTTGTACTGAGCTGTAAGTGTCGGGGGCGATTTATTACGCGTCAATAAATCATTAATACGGTGGACGGTAAAATAAGAATCAGTCTCAATGTGTAGCAACATCTGGTGTCTACATCTTGCTGCCTCCTTGACATACCCGCTTGGATGTCTCACACGTATCTCAGAGAAACACAGATCTTCCCGAAGTCCCTCCCTGAGACTCTAACCATTCCTGGCTGCCTTAATTCTTCACCTTGACTCTGCCATTACCTGGAGGTCATTCCTTTACGCCTTCTGCTTCCTCACCCCGCCCACCATGGGAGCGTAACCATGTACACAAACATGCTCACTCGTTTGCACACCCAGTGTATCACGCAAGTCTTAGAGGGCACACATTTCTCACCACCGGTTAGTGCCTCAGCTGGCCCCGGGCGTGCAGAAGCCTCACAGCTGGTGTCCTGACTTCCCACTCACCCTCATCCAATCCATTTGTCGCACAACAGTGAGAGTCCTTTTCTGACGAGAATGAGATCATGCTGCCGCCTGGCTCCGGTGCTCCAGAAACTTCCCTCTGGGGTGAGGGGGAGATCCCGGCTCCTCCCAGGGCCCAGTGAGACTCTGGCATGATCCACCCTCGAGCGCTCTCCTCCTCAGTGCCTCGCCCACCCCGCGCTTGTCCATACTTCAGACTCCGCACACACTACGCCCTCTGCCTGGACCCTCCTCCCCCATCTGCCCGGCGTCCCCGCGCCCCAAGCCCCCGGACTCAGCTTCAGTGTTCTCCCCTCGGCACCGCCTTCGCAGCCTCTTCATCTAAGGTAGATCCTCCCGTTATTTCATCTCTCACACTGTTGCTAATTCACTTCACAGCCCATAATAGGAGCTGAGTTATTTGCTCATTGGTTTAATTATACTTTGATCGTAGACCGTGCAGAGAAGGACCACGGTTCACTGACGGGGGCAGCCACCCGAGAAACCCCAGATGTGGGATCGGAGTCAGCCACGGACCCTGAGCGGTCACCAGGGGACAGACGGGGACAGATGGCAGCCCTGGAGGGGATGTAGCCAGGCTCCTGCTTCTGGACCTCAACGGAAAAACCCTATGTGTTGAGCCAGTTTACTTGGTGTGTATCTCTGCTCTTGGATTCCTGGGAACCCCAAATAACTGACATTACAGGCACTCATCGAACGGGGAAGGATGCCGGTCCCTGCCCCTGAGCTCTCCATCCGGAGAGAACAGTCGCTCACAGAGATACATTTCAGGGCTGCGTGTGGATTTGATAATGGGGGCGGACAGATATTGTGGCGTCAGAAGAGGAGGGACGCCCTCAAGTGCGCGTGGGGAGGAGGGCCCGGGGCGGTCCCACAGGGACCCCGAGGAAGGGGAAAGGGACTGTCCCTGCAGGTTTGCTAGATTACTTGTTCGTGCTCCCTCCACAACCCGGGTACATTAGAATCCCTTTTACGGAGCCATCCACTGTCCGAGCCAGAGGGCATGACTGGAAAAACATGTCCCCTGGCACCAGAGGACTCGTCCCCACTCAGAAGACGAATGCCAGGGTTCCAGGCGGGAGGGGCACTTTCTGGTCACCTCGTCCTCCCCCTTCTGGTCAAACGACAGACCGGGCAGAGGCGGGTGCGAGGCTGTGCACAGGGCTCACGTCTCTGAGAGTCTAAGTTGCGAAGGATCTGGGGGAGGAGACCCAAGAAAGCCCACAGGACAGGTGCCCGGCCATTCTGGGTGCCCCTTCAGCAGCAGGGGGGCAGGGGTTGTGCAGGCAGAGGGCACAGTGTACGCACAGTCTGAGGGACGGAGCTCAGGTCGGTGGGGGGAGGGAGTCCCCTGAACATCCATGGGGAGAGAGGTCTAGCCCCACGGTCCCCGCCTACTCTTCAGAACCCCCAGGGCCCTTCTTTCCTCTGGGCAGACCAGGTCCAGGCTTTCCACAGCGTTCTTCCCAGGTAGCCGCCACGTGCATAAGACCCGCCATCAGCCTTGCTGGAACTACGGGAGTGACTATAACCATGGGGACTCCTGGTGACACCCGTGTACAGAGGGGCAATGACATGGCCAGCAAGGGGCTTTCGTGACGCACAAATCCCATTCGCCCCTCACATAAGGCCACTGCCTGCACTCCAGAGTCAGAACACAGAGTGAGTTTTCTGATAGAAACAGTAGGGTTATTAAAGGCTAAATACTCAAGTGAGGTCAGTATAGTCACGATATTGCAGCCAAATTCTAAATTAAATTACATTTTCTGTCCCAAGATCAGAGTTTCCCCGGGAACACCCATTGTTTTCATGGTAATTTGTTAAACTGGAAAATCCTGGCTGGGAGGCAGAGGCTGCGGGGGGAGGATTAGGAGGACCTTCTCAGAGTCAGCCTGCCAGCCCGGGCTGGAGTCCCGCCTCCTCTACTTAGAGCGGCGTGTCACTGAGAGTGTCACCTAACCTCTCTGTGCCCCCGTGTACTTATCTGAACACGGGCGTGACAGCAGCACCTGATCAGAGGACTGGGGACAGGGTCACGTGTGATAATTTGTGTCAAGTGCTTAAGATAGTCCCTGGCACCTAGTAAGCTTTTCTTGAAAGAAAAGAAGGAAAAAAAATGAAGACAGACATTGTCACCAGCGAAATGGAAGATAGGAATATCTGGGGATTCTTCTGCACCCGGCACGGTTGGTGGACGTTCTCTGCCAGATCGCGCCAGCCCCTGAGTTGCTGGGGAGGATTTGGAGGAAAAGAGTCACCGTTGCACGGCTGGGCCGCTTACAAAGCCAGATGATTCTCCCCTGGGTCTCCAATCACTTTCCCACCCTCCCCCTCCCCCCGAGGGGGGGGGAGTGAGCCGGTCCCAGGAGGAAAGCCATCCCCAGCAGACGTCAATCATCCCTTCCAGGGCGCCCAAGACACAAACAAAGTTGATTTCTCTCCCCTAGACAACACTTTGGACCAGAAAGCTTTGAGCCCAGCCTTGGGCACCAGGGCAGCGTACTGGGGGGAAAAAAAAACCCACTAACTAGGAGCAGGAATCTTGGGGACCCCCCTGCCCCAGCAGCAGCCTTGCTGGGGACCACTTGCCCGGGCCACATTCTCTCCTTCTCCATTCAATTCTAGTTCTTGCCCTAAAATGCAGATAAATGCATGATCCTCCGGCCTGTGTCCCGCTGGGGGTATTTGCCCCTGTCCTGCCATGGCGCGGTGGGAAAGAGATAACCAAGGACGAGCTGCCCCCCATCCTCCCGGCAGGTGCCACAAGCCCCCTTGCTCCCAGCCAACCCCCTGCACTCCCCCCCAATCTCAGGAGCCGAGGCTCACTTGCCCCTGCCACGTCCCCACCCCCACAACGGCCACCTACCCGTGAGTGCGCGGCAGCCCCAGCCCCTGACTGCTGCCTGCCCCGTGGAATCCGGATTGCAGAGACTGGCGACGACCGAGGCCGCCACACACTGGAGCCTCCTGGCCTGTGCGCTAACGGGCTATATTTGTCAGCTGATAATATGATCTGTAGGACATGTGCTGATAAACTATCTATCTATTCTATGTGACTCAGCCCGGCAGGAGACAAAACACATTTCAGAGCGGAGGGCTTGGCACGGGGCAAACGACGAGCTGGCCAATGTGAGCCCTGCGACCCGGGATCACCGCACCTCCCTTTTCACCCGGGCCGTCCTGAAGCGTGTAGGGTAAAACAGGCCAGAGAGGGGAAAGGGCCCTGTGTTCTCTGCACTCCGAGCTAAGAACCACACGAAAAGCAGCATCAGGAACGCCATGCGACCCAGCGAATGTAAAACTGTCTTCAATGTTTGAGGCTACGGCTATCACAGGTCTGGATTTCACCTTGTTTTTCTTTCTTTCTTTCTTTTTAAAGATTTTATTTATTTGAAAGAGAGAGAATGCTTGAGAGAGAGCATGAGAGGGGGAGGGGCAGAGGAAGAAGCAGACTCCCCGCTGAGCAGGGAGCCCGCCCGGCCCGATGCGGGGCTCGATCCCAGGACTCCAGGATCATGATCACGACCGGAGCCGAAGGCAGTTGCTTAACCAACTGAGCCACCCAGGTGCCCTCACCTTGCTTTTCTTTTAAAGTTCCTAAAACATACGTGAATTTAGGTTCTCTTTAGTGATTTTTACTAATTGGGCAGAGATACTTTGCTGATATCCAACATTGTGACAATCTGACAGTCGGTTACTCAGGACTTGCTCCCACCTCACTGCATCCCCAACTCCCATGTCCCCCATCCAGCCCCCACCCCTGCCTATTCCAAGAGGGTCCTTACAACCACCGCACTGCGGGCAGCAGACTTCTCATACGCCTTCATCCTAAACAGGAAAAGACCCTTTGTCTAACATAGACATAATAACGCTAACTACAAAATAGTTGGATTTTGAAGGCACTGTGTTCTATGTGTTGACATTTGTAACTAAATTATCATTTTATTAATGCAATCCCTATCAAAATACCAACATCATTTTTCACAGAACTAGAACAAACAATCCTAAAATGTGTATGGAACCACAAAAGACTGCAAATAACCAAAGCAATTTTGAAAAAAGGAGAGCAGGGCACCTGGGTGGCTCAGTGGGTTAAAGCCTCTGCCTTCGGCTCAGGTCATGATCTCAGGGTTCTGGGATCGAGTCGCGTATTGGGCTCTCTGCTCAGCAGGGAGCCTGCTTCCCCTTCTCTCTCTGTCTGCCTCTCTGCCTACTTGTGATCTCTCTCTCTGTGTCAAATAAATAAATAAAAATCTTAAAAAGAAAAGAAAAAAGGAAAGCAAAGCTGGAGGCATCACAATTCCAGACCTCAAGTCATATTATAAAGCTGTAGTGATCAAAACAGAATGGTATTGGCACAAAACCAGACACGTAGACCAATGGAACAGAATAGAAAACCCAGAAATAAACCCACAATTATATGGCCAACCAATTTTCAACGAAGCAGGAAAGAATATGCAATGGGGAAAAGACAGTCTCTTCAACAAATGGTGTTGGGAGAACTGACCAGCTACATATGATCAAAGAACGAATGAGCAAAAGAATGAAACTGGGCCACTTTCTCAAACCACACACAAAAATAAATTCAAAATGGATTAAAGACCTAAATGTGAGACCTGAAACCATAAAAATCCTAGAAGAGAACACAGGCAGTAATGTCTCTGACATCGGCCCTAACAATGTTTTTCTAGATAGGTCTCCTGAGGCTAGGGAAACAAAAGCAAAAATAAAATATGGGAACTTCATCAAAATAAAAAGCTTCTACACAGCGAAGGAAACTATCAAAAAACTAAAAGGCAACCTACAGAATGGGAGAAGATATTTGCAAATGACATATCAGATAAAGGGTTAGTATCCAAAATATATAAAGAACTGATACAATTCAACACCCAAAAAACAATCCAATTAAAAATGGGCAGAAGAGGGGCACCTGAGTGGCTCAGTGGGTTAAGCGTCTGCCTTTGGCTCAGGTCATGATCTCAGGGTCCTGGGATCGAGCCCCGCATTGGGCTCTCTGCTCAGCAGGGAGCCTGCTTCCCCCTCTCTCTCTGCCTGCCTCTCTGCCTACTTGTGATCTCTCTCCTCTCTGTCAAATAAATAAATAAAATCTTTAAAAAAAAAAAAATGGGCAAAAGACAAGAACAGATATTTTTCCAAAGAAGACATCCAGATGGCCAACAGACACATGAAAAGATGCTCAACATCACTCCTCATCAGGGAAATGCAAATCAAAACCACAATGAGCTATCACATCTGTCAGAATGGCTAAAATAAAAAACACAAGAAACAACCAGTGTTGGTGAGAATGTGGAGAAAAAGGAACCCTCGTGCTGTTGGTAGGAATGCAAAGTTGTGCAGCCACTGTGCAAAACAGTATGGAGGTTCCTCAAAAAATTAAAAACAGAACTACTCTACAATCCAGTAATCACACTACTGGGTATTTACAAAAAAAAAAAAAAAAAAGACAAGACCATTCATTCAAAGAGATACACGCACCCCTATGTTCATGGCAACATTATCTACAATAGCCAAGATATGGAAACAGCCTAAGTGTCCATTTTATTCAGTCATAAAAAAGAATAAAATCTTGCCATTTGCAATGACACAGAAGGAGCTAGAGAGTATAATGCTAAGCGAAGTAAGTCCGTCAAATACCGTATATCACTCATATGTGGAATTTAAGAAACAAGATAAACAAGCAAAGGAAAAAAGAGAGAGAGACAAACCCAGAAACAGACTCTGAACTACAGAGAATAAACTGCTGGTTATCAGAGGGAGGTGGGTAGGACGATGGGCAAAGTACATGACGGGGACCACGGAGCGCACTTGTCGGGTTCAACACTGGGCGACGTGCGGAAGTATTGAATCACTATGCCGTACACCTGAACCTAATGTAACACCACAAGTTACCTATATTGGAATTAAAATTTTTTTTTTTTAAAGATTTTATTTATTTATTTGACAGAGAGCAAGAGATCACAAGTAGGCAGAGAGGCAGGCAGAGAGAGAGGGGGAAACAGGCTCCCTGCTGAGCAGAGAGCCCGATCTGGGGCTCGATCCCAGGACCCTGAGATCAGGACCTGAGCCGAAGGCAGAGGCTTTCACCCACTGAGCCACCCAGGCGCCCCTGGAATTAAATTTTTTTAAATAAGGTTTTTTTATTTTAATGGGCAAAAAAATTTTTAATAAATTATCGTTTTAAATTGTATACCAAGTTGATGGGAATCAAATAAATAAATAAATAAATAAATAAAATAAATAAAATAAATAAAATCTCTGTGACAGTATTAAGTCCTACCTCCAAAGTGTTACATGTGCTTTTTATTACTTAGGATTTGAACAGTATTTTTCTCCTACATGATCTAAGTTTCCTATTTAGTAATTGTTTGTTTTTTGCTTTGTTTTGTTTACGGTGTTCTGAACCAAAGAATATAAATTGAAAAGGTAGTTTCAGGTCAAACACTATTTAAATACTTTTTCAATTTATAAGAGGGCTAACTATTCAAAAGCTCAATCATATTTAAGTGGGAAAATATTTTCCCCCACCAATACATTCAAATACAATAGGCATCCTGTATGAGGCCAGGGTTAGAGAAGAAGGTCACTGTTCAGCCCAGGCTCTTCAGTCTGCAATGTGCTCCCAAATAAGATGGAGAAACTTAGCAAATAAAAATACTTGCAGTTACATTTGAATTTCAGATAAACCACAAGTAATTTTTCAATATAAGTATGTTTTCAATATTACATGAGTCACTCTTAAAAATTATTTGCGGTTTAACTAGAATTTCAATATTCCTGGGAGTCCTGTATTTTATCTGGCAACCCCTAGGATCCTAGCAAGCGCAGAATCTGACCCAGGAGGCCAGCGAGAGGGGCCCAGAGTCTGTCTCCCTAACAAGCTCCTGGTGATGCCGAAGCTGCTGGCCCAGGGAACCCAGCACGAGGGGACCTAAGGACCTAGAATTAGCACAGTCCGGGGCAGTGGTACCCAGGACTGGCTCCTCATGGGCATGGCCCCAGTGGACCCCTCTCCCCCTAGGACGTTCTGACTCAATCAGTCTGGGGTGAGGTCCAGTGATCATAGCTCAGTATGTTCCACAGTCTCTTCTGATTCACAGGCAGGGATGTGAATCAGGAAGTATTTTAAAATATACAATGTGCTTATGCCGATACAAGGAATTGTTATAATTGTATTAAACTCACTGTGTGCAGATGCTGCATCTCTTGGCTGTGTCCAGAAAGAATTCCAGGGGCGCCTGGCTGGCTCCATCCGCAGAACATGTGACTCTTGATCGCGGGGTTGTAAGTTCGAGCCCCTCTTTGGGTGTAGAGTTCACTTAATAAAATCTTGAAAGAAGAAGAAGGAGGAGGAAGAGGAGGAGGAGGAGAAGAAGGGAAAGAAGGAAGGAAGGAAGGGAGGGAGGGAGGGAGGGAGGGAGGGAGGGAGGGAGGAAAGAAAGGAAAGAGCGTGCCTGGATGGCTCAGTCGGTTAAGTGTCTGCCTTCGGCTCAGGTCATGATCCCAGCGTCCTGGGATCGAATCCTACGTTGGACTCCCTGCTCAGCAGGGATCTGCTTCTCCCTCTCCCCTCTGTTCATGCTCTCTCTGTCTCTCTCAAATAAATAAATAAAATCTTAAAAAAAAAAAGAAAAGAAAAGAAAGAAAGAAAGAACGAACTTGTAGTTTCTGAGCTCCCAAGGGTAGAACTGTGCCCTGGGGTCTTCGACCTCAGGGTCCCCTCACCTCCCCAGCTCTTACCCGGTCCTATTATTACCAACCCCCACTGCTTCCTCAGAGCTGGGCCCTTTCTTAGTCCCCTCCGGCTGACCTTGGAGTCTCTCACCAAATGCAGTCCGCAGCTTTGGCCTCTCCCGGGAGGGCCCCCAGGTTTGCCTCCGATCTAAGGGGGCCCCACACACAAACACGCCCACACGGCGGCGGGGCCCGAGCGCTCGCCTCACAGTCATCCTGAGCCTCGGACGCCTGTGGGAACTCTGAGTCACACGCATGCAAAGCCTTCTTCCAAGTAAACCCCTGCTGTCACACGCCTGTTGTCACTGTGATCTAATGATAGAAGAATGAAAACCCAGAAATGTTATAAACCGATTCGCCCTACTGCGGTGACCGTTCCCAAATGCTTCCCGCTGAAGAAGGAGCGCGCGGGGAGGGCCCTGCCTTACTGCTTGGCAGGTGCCTCTGGAAGCCCCCAGCGCCGGGGCCCCCGGGCCGAGGACGGCGGCCCTGCCCCCATCTTACAGTCACTTACATTAACTACATGACCAAACGATACTATTTGGGATATCCTGGGTGCTATCAAATATATATCATGAAAATTAATTTTACCCAATTCTCTACTTTGCTACCGTGACTAGCCAGAACCTTTAAACTCACGCGGGGGGCTGGCATGGCATTTCCACTGGGCTGCACTCCCCGAGGCACGGAGCCTAGACAGGGGTGACCCCAGTGGGCCATCCCGGCGGCTGCTGCCCTCACCACCAAGATGGGCCACGGAGAGGGCTAAGAACCCAGGATCAGAGTGTGGCACCCTCTCTAAGACTTGCACGTAGTTTTTCTCAGGGAGGAGGCCAAACCTCTTCCCAAATACGGTTATTCAACCGCAGGAGGCCAGAACGCCCGATCTGTGCCAGGTCCGCCGCTGGGAGCAGTGTCATCTGCGTCCTGGACGGGGACCACACGTCCCTGTGGTCCCCGGGCAGTCAGGCCTTGATGCTCACCGGCGCCCCCTGGAGGACGATTTTGCCGGTGACCCGCCTCTAATGGGAAACCCAGGAATGCATCCGTCGTTCCCACTCAGCCAAACTGAAATTATCAAGAATGCCAATCCTAAAAATCCCCCTGGAAGCTCTTCGTGTGGGCTGGTGCAACTGGAGATGGAGCTTTTGCTCAATTTTTTCGTTTCTTTTTTTTTAATTGTGGTACTATCCTTGTAAGATTAAAATGAAACACACACAAAGTCAAAACAAAACAAAAACACAAAAAGCACACACCACGAATCATTGCTCATACTTTTTGGGTGCCTACTATCTGCCGGGCACAGTTCTGGGTGCTTTATGACATATCTAACCTTGAAAAATACCAGAAACAAAACAGGAGATAAAAGGTTAAGAGTCCTTAACGTCGCGGAAATGACATTCAGCATTTTCTGTGACCTCATCACACACGCTGGTGGCCACACGGACAGAGAGGCATTGCTCCGTTCGTTTCACTGAGCAGGCTACGAGGCCCGAGGAGTCCCTGTCCTCGGGTGAACGTGGGAACCCCAGTGACCTCCCTGAGATACCGTACTGCATCCAGAAGCCTGTTTGCGCTTTTTCCATACATGGATCTCTTTTTTTCTAAGCCCTTAGGAAACTAGAAACTGCACATTGCCCTCAGAGCCAGTCACTCTTCCCTCCTTCTACTGAATCTCCGTAGAGCCTGCAGATTCCCCCTGCCCGGTCCTCGCTCCCACGTCTCCAGCCGCTCAGCTCCTGCCCTATTTCAACAGTCGCCTCCAGCTTCTGCACGAGTATTATGTCCCTCTGACGCCAAAGAGATCTTCCCAAACACGCAGACCTGCCCAGGTCACTCTCCTGCGTGATTTTTCATAGTGCTACGTTAAAAGGCAAAATTCTTGGTGTGCGGGGTCTCTAGGACCCGCCCCCCCCAGAGCCTGGCCCCCTCCAGGTCTCACCGGCCACCAGCCTGTCCCATCACACTTCTCCAGATCAACCACACCCCCTCCTGTTCCCTCCTTCAGCAGATCCAGTCCAGCTTTTGTACCTGTTCCCCACTCCCGACTCCTCGCCTCTGGAAAATCGACCCCTTCCTTTTGGTGCTGCGCCATCATCAGCACAGACCCGCTAACACTAATGAAATGCACTTAATTACATGTCCAATTCCTCTTGACTGTAAGGGTCTGAGGATAGGAACCGTCGTTCCTTTCAATCTTGGTAGTCATCCCGCCTAGCCCGTTACCTGGCACGTGGTAAGAGTAACGAATGAATGAATGTTTGAGCATTGCTTGACCTGCTTCAGGAGGGAAAGAGATATAGAAAGGCAGTGACATTTGTCAAATGCCTAAATGTGGAGGCACCTGGGTGGCTCAGTCGGTTAAGCGTCTGCCCAGGGTCCTGAGATCAAGCCCCTCACGAGCTCCCTGCTGAGCTTCTCCCTCTCCCCGCTACTCCCTCTCCCCGCTACTTCTCCCTCTCCCCGCTACTCCCCCTGTCAAATAAGTAAATGAAATCTTTTTTTAAATGCCTAAATGTGCTAGAACTGTGCTAGCAGGTGTTCATCTAATAAAGATAAGATATGGGGCACCTGGGTGGCTCAGTGGGTTAAAGCCTCTGCCTCGGGCTCAGGTCATGATCTCAGGGTCCTGGGATCGAGCCCCGCATTGAGCTCTCTGCTCAGCAGGGAGTCTGCTTCCCCCTGTCTCTCTGCCTACTTGCGATCGCTCTCTGTCAAATAAATAAATAAAATCTTTTTAAAAATTAAAAAAAAGGATAAGATATAAGATATCTTATCAAATATAAGAAGCCTAAGTAGAGTATCTCCGTGGGGCAGGTATTCATATGCCCATTGTGGGAGGATAATGCAGGATAATGAAGCTGAGGCTTAGTCACCGCTTTAAAGCAGGTTAAATGTGCCCAGGGGTAGGCACTCACCTTCCCCCTTCCACCCGCCTTCAACATATTTGTTGAGAAACTCCAAGAAGCATGGCCTTGGGCGTTGGCATCAGTCTGGCACAGTGTGGCCTGGATCACGGACACAGGAGCACCCACCAAAAATGCTTCATAAACAAAGTCCACATCAGTGACAAATCTTGATCAAACTACACCTGCAGCTGTATAGAGCTCTGGGGAAAACCTGATCAGGAAAACCTGAACAGCTTATCTAGAGATGAAATAAGACAGTGGATCTCCGACCTGGTGATTTTCGTGAGTGGATAAGGAGAAAGGTAAATACAAATCCATACCCAGAAATTGAGGGGAAAAAAATGCCATTCCCCCCCCCCCCCCCCCCCCGTTATTAAAATCTTGGATTCACTGTAGGCGTGCTCTAGCCCAAAGGATCCAGTTCTGGACGAGCTAGTCTGCTCTGTGTCCCATGCAGTCTTTCTGATTAATCCCCCTTGTGGTCTTATACTGTCAGATTCATCAGCAGCGTGCTTGTACACATTCTGTCTCCATCTGTCTGGGCTGCTTAATAAAGTCCTGTACACGGGCAGGTGAGATTCTCACGGCTCTGGAAGCTAGAAGTCCAAGATCAAGTTGCCGGCACGGTTAAGTGGAGGGCCTTCGTCCAGGTGGCAGACTTCTCATTGTTGACCTTGCATCCAGTACCCTTGTGAAATTTACTTGCTATGTAAGTTGGCCTGTGCTGCATAGCGAATACCGCAGACCTAGGGGTTTCAACAACAGATGTTTCTTTTCCCACAGTTTGGGAGGCTCGAGGTCCAAGATCAAGGTGTCAGCAGGTTTGGTTTCTTCTGAGTCCTCTCTTCTCGGCTTGCAGGTGGGCATCTTCTCCCTGGGGCGTTTCATGGTCTTGCCTGTGCCTGATCACACCTTAGTCCTCATCTCCTTTCCTTATGAGGACACCCATCATGTGTCTACGCACATGAGCTCATTGCACCTTAACTACCTCATCTAAGGCCTTATCTCCTATCTCTTCTGAGGTTCTAGCGGTTAGGACTTCAACATACAGATTCCGGGACAATGCCAATTAAGCTCAGAATACCTCTCAAGTCCCATAGTTTATCTCTAGAGCCCTTTGGATTGTCTACATGTAGAGTCATGTTTTGGTGAATAACGTGTGTGTGTGTGTGTGTGTGTGTGTGTGTGTTCTACAAGAAGAGACAAAGAGGCTAATCAAACAGAATAAGGCAACAGAATAAGATAAAAAAAAAAAAAACAACTCACAATGTGTGAACAAAAGATTCCTGATGAAAAAGGGCATTGTAAAGCAGTGGACGCAAGAATGATCTTTCTTTTTCTTTTTTTTAAAGATTTTATTTATTTATTTGACAGAGGGAGAGATCACAAGTAGGCAGGGAGGCAGGCAGAGAGAGAGGGAGAAGCAGGCTCCCCGCTGAGCAGAGAGCCCGACGCGGGGCTGGATCCCAAGACCCCGAGATCATGACCTGAGCCGAAGGCAGAGGCTTAACCCACTGAGCCACCCAGGCGCCCCAAGAATGATCTTTCCAATAAAGCGGTGCTGAGTCTTTGGGTAGATTCGATGCAATGGGCACCACACAGCAGTGAAGAGGAGCAAACTTTTACAAACAACATGGATGCACCCTCCCCCCACCCCCGCGTAACGTTGAGCAGAAAGAAGCAGATATACACACACACTTGGGATTAGATAAAGTTCCGAACCATGGAGAAACCAGCCTGTGGGATTGGGAATCAGAAAAGTAGTTAGCTTTGGGGAAGTGAGAGGTGGACTTCCGGGGTTCTAGCAATATTCTTATTCTTGACCTGGGTAGTGGTTATGTGGTACTTTGGAATAATTTGTTAAGCTACAACCCTTGTTATTTGTACATTTTTATGAGTGCATGATAAACTTCAGTTAAAAAAAAAAAAAGTTCCAAAGTGTTTGCATTCATTCTCTATTGCTGGGTAACAAATTCTCACAAAGTCGAGTGGGTCAACACAACATCCACTGATTATCACGGTGGCTGTAACTCAGAAGGGCAGCCCGGCTCGGCCCTCTCCAGAGTGGGGCACAGCTTCAGAGATGCCCGGGGGCCATTTGCATACAGGAAGCCTCACTGTAATTGACTTCTGATACCCCCTGGGATTTGCATTTCGGCCTTGGATTTCCACTTGCTCTGAATCCATTTCAAAACCATCAAGAGCTGTGAAGAATGCCCGGATGCAATCACATACAAAATCCACTTAAGGAGCACTTTTAAATGAGCTTCTCCAGGTCTTGTGAAACCAGCTCTCTGCTGGAGCCAGGATTTGGTCAGTGGGCCCTCAGGAAGTGACCGCTCCCTCCCCATCAGCAGAGTTTTGATACGAGTAAAGTGGCACTAGGCAGAGATTTCTGGGCTTGTCTCACCGCAGAAGGAGGGCGTGGTTAGGGAGCAGGAGCCCCAGTCTCACAGATCCCTGTCTCCCCCACTGTGCTCAGCACAGAGTAGCCAGTCAGTAAATATTTGTGGAATACGATTAGAGGAAGAGTTTTGGTGGGAAAGAATTCTAAACCACGTCTAAGAGTCTCAATGAGACTTTTCCAGTAAGTGCATCAAGATTACCTTGTTTTCTCTACGGAGAACTCTCCCGAAGAAGATGCCCAGAATCAGGGAGCTTTGGAACACTTGGGATTTCTTTTTCTCTCCTTGATTGTTTGGGGGGAGGGGCATTCTTTGTTTTATTTCCTGGCTCTGGAAAGGGGAAGCAAGTTGTTTTCCTGTGGTGCCTCTCAAAGACCTTGCCCTCGTCCCCCGCCCACCCTCCCCCACCCCGGAGAAATGGAGGCTAAGACAACATTTCGGTCAGCCAGGGATGGGGCAGACGGAGTCCGATTAGCACCGGCAGACACAGCACGGGAGGCTGGGGAAGCTCAAATTCTAGCACACCAGGTTTCTGGACCTCCTAGTCTGGGCGAGAGGGCATAGGGGGAAGGAAATTGGCGAAATTCAGGAAAACAAGCTGTTTGCAATACAGTGTTGATAAGATAAGGTGACCTCCAGCAGTGGGCGCCACGACAGAGCCCTGGGCTAACCGGAAGCCGGCGAAGGGCTTCCCAGAGCAAATGACAAAAAAGAAGCCAGTTCAAGTTCCCCCTAAGAACTCTTTTATGCCAGCTCGTGGGGAAAGAAACACAACATCCAATACACCCCGGGCAACAGTGTAAATCCACATAACGAGACATTATTTTTACATACAGAATTAGCAAAAATTAAGATGCTTTTTGCAGCCAGCTGGTTAGGGCTTTTTGCAGCCCCTGGAGAAGGATGTGGGGTGGAGGAGCCGAAAGTGGGGGGTATGTAGAGACGGGTGCATCCTTCTTGGAAAATGATTCAGACGTGTCTACCCTTCCACCATGCAATTCCAGTGCTAGGAATTTGCTGGCTGGAGAAACTTTCTCCCTCTCAGCCATAAGGCTGTTTGGCTTTCTTATCATTGTGTGTCCACTGGAATCCCATTTCTCATTTCCTTCAAAAACTTTGCCTTTGCATTCACAGCTTGGTTAACTGTTTGACACGGGAGGCTTTGCTCGCAGCCTGTCTCGGCTTTGGACGTGCCTTCCTCGCTAAGCTTCATCATTGCTAGCTTTTGATTTAAAGGGAAAGACACGTGACTCTTCCTTCCCCTCGAACACTTAGAAGCCGCCGTAGGGTTATTAATTGACCTAATTTCAATATTGTTGAATCTCGGGGAACAGGGAGGTCCAAGGAGAGGGAGAAAGACAGGGGAACCACTGGCCAACACGGGATTGCCCCGGACCTTCAATTTGGACAAAACAAAACAAAAAAGCAGTATCTGCCAAGCGCAATGCGGCAAAGCCTGGTAACAGGAGGCAGGCCTGCACTGTACTTTCTTTGCATTCTGCCTCTTTGCAGTTCCTGGGGCTGGGCGGTTAGCCTTCTATACACTGCCCTCCCCCACATCCAGCTTCCAGCTAAGCTCCCCGTTCCCGATGCAAATCAGCATGCCACCCGAAGACTTTAACAAGTCAAAAGGCCACCCTAGGAGCTTGAAGCTCAGCAGAAACCCAGCAGCCGGTTCCTGCTACAGTAAAGTAAATGGGATGCACCCACCATTGCTCTGAAGGGGCCCTACTCCCCAGTAAAAATTACTGTAAATTTAATTCCCCCCAGAGGCAGGTGTGGAAGCCATTGAGGGCTCCTCTCAGCCCCTGTGGCCCGTGGCCTGCGCACAGGGGACACCGATGCTGAAATGGCCTGGATGCCGCCCCTTCCTTTCTGCCACGGCGTGACCTCGATGGACAGAGATGGGTGAAAACAGCACAGAAAAAAGCCTCACGCCCGTGTGCCCGGCAGCACTGGGTAAACGTCAGGCTTTTCCTTTAGAAATTGGAATTAAATGATAGCTCGAACTACTCATGACTTGGGGCGAATTATGTCATCTGGAGGACCGAGACCTTCGGTGGGGACTCCGGCTCAGGGACACGCCTCTCCAGCGGCAGCCTCGTGGGGAGTCCCAGGTACCACCAGATAACCACTCGTGGGGTAACACAGGACCCGGAATCGGGGGTTAATTCTGGTGTCTTGGGGAGCCAGGCGGAGACTCCACTTGGAATTCGGCCGGCCTGGAATTTACACTCACTCACAGGGGGTCAGGAACCCCCAGGGCCCTCTGGGGACCCTGAACTCCACCCCCCCCCAGGGCTTCCTAATCTTTCTCCTCCCACTGGTGGAGACACACCCAACTCAGCCACCTGAGGACCCTCAGGGCCAAGCGCCGGGCTCAACACATCTTTTTTGGGAAACACAAAGATGAAAGGAAATTTCAAGTAAAACTTGGCAATAAAGTATCAAACCCTTGAGATGAGACCCCTCCGTGGTGTTGAGGATATCCTGATTAAAGCAATCACTTTCGGGGCGCCTGGGTGGCTCAGTGGGTAAAGCCTTTGGCTCAGGTCATCATCCCAGGGTGCTGGGATCGGAACCAAGTCCCGCATTGGGCTCCCTGCTTGGTGGGGAGTCTGCTTCTCCCTCTCCCTCCGCCCCTCCCCCCAGCTCGTGCTCCCTCGCTCCCGCTCTCTCCCTCTCACAAATAAATAAAATCCCTTAAAAAAAAAAAAAAAGCAATCACTTTCCACCACTCCTCCTACCTGGAATCACCAACTGCACAGAACAATTGATTTGCTTTTTTTTAAATTAAAGATTTTATTTAGTGGGAGAGGGAGAAGCAGGCCTCCCACCGAGCAGGGAGCCTGAGGAGGGGCTCGATCCCAGGACCTGGGATCCTGAGACGCTTAACGACTGAGCCACCCAGAATCCCCATGCTTTTCTTTTCTTTTTTTTTTTTTTAAGAGTAAATCTGATTTTTTTTTTTTTTTTTTTTTTTTAAGAGGCAACTAATGATAGAGACATTAGGGCTCGTTAACCAGTTTAACAAGACCCCGCCTTTTCCATCCCACTCGGTCCCAGGGCTCTCCTCCGCCCAGGAGAGGCTCTGCAAGGTGATGGGCGTGGGTCCCCGCCTCCGCGCCCACCTGCGGGCCCTCCCCGCCGCCGCCGCCGGCCAGGTGGTTGAGGAAGGAGAGGCCCCAGCCGGGCGGGCTCCGCAGCTAAGGTCAAAGCATTCCTTAGGACCCAGCTCGGTGTCGAGCCCCCAGTCTCCCAGACATCCTGGCTCCTGCTCCTCCTGAGACCTTTTGGGGAAAGCGTATTTCTCATCGGAGATACTCTTCTAAGTTCTCATTTTCACTTCAGGGAATTAATGTTTTTCTTTGGGTGTTCTAGCAACGACCATGAATGAAAGCCATGCTGACCTTTTTTCCCCCTAACTTGTTAGCAGCTATGGACGGCAGAAAGACGGAGCGCTTCTCCTGCAGGTATGAACCCATCGTGAACGTGAACTTCTGATGACGAGAGCTCGCCAGCTTCAGAAATAACGTTCTACCCCTCATCTTGCCCAAACCTTAAAAACGGCTGCCAACAGGGATGCTGTTTTTTCCTGAAAGACCCGGAACTTCACACTTAAAGAGTTCCATCCAGCTTTGCCGTTGGCTTTGAGCATTTTCAATCGGGTTAATAGCGCTGCCTGGGAGATGACTAGCGTTTTCCCCTCTTGGGTAAGAAAAGGTCAATATCAACAACCGGATTAAAATTCTGCTTCTGAGAAGTTTGAAGGTATAGATTCAGTATTTGCAAAACCGTGGAGAGTCATGGGGGGGATTTGTTTTTAACCTGAAAATCTTTTAAACGACTGGTTTAAATGAAATAGTTTGTAAAATGTGATGCATCGATTACGGAGAATGTCATGCAGTCATTTTAAAATTCTTATATGAAACCTAAGTGCAGGATAATACGTGTTCGGTGAAATCGAAGCTAAAAGATTTATGCCTAGTTAAAATTACGGCTCTAGGGAGACAGAGCCTAAGAAGTCATGATTCATATTGAAAAGAATTGGCTTTTAGGTGACTTTTATTCTCATCGTTTCTCTTGTTACATGAGTAAGCCATTTGAAAAGAAAGGTAGGGCTCTCCAATTTCTCCCCGTGTTCTTGTCCTTGTGCTGGGAAGACCCAGTTGTTAACCCTGTTAAGGCAAAGGGTTTTATTTGCCTTGTTTGGCTAACGGGTGTCTGATTTCTCGTCTTCCCAGTGTGATTCTGATCATGGCCATTTCCAAAGCGTTTGAACTGGAATTAGTTGCTGGTGAGAGACTTTTTGTTATTTTGATCAGCGGCAATTTTCACCCAGCCTGATATCCTCAACCCACCCGTTGATTTTTGTCGTTAAGGGTTGGGCCACCGTGAACTTGCCAGGAGAGAGCCGCCCTTAAGAGATGACGGCGTTCGGTCCCGGGAGGAGCCTGCAGTTCGTCACCGGTCTTCCCAGTTTGTGCCGTCCTTAGGAATCCAGGAGAGTAAGACTCACCTGCCTTAGACCTACCGCGGGCTATCACCGTCCGGGTCCTTCCCGTTTCCTCTCTTTCTGACGCTCTTTCTCCTGGTTGGCGAGCTGATTTGGGAGCTGGGCGGATGGTTGGACGGGGCTTGGCTCTGGAGCCTAGACTGGCCGTGTGTACTTAACCTCCCTGGGACGCACGCAGTTTCCCTCCTGATTCCCGGGGTTCTGGGAACCACCCCTGGCCTGAGCATGAAAAAGCTTTCTCTGCTCAGAGGCTCCACTAAAAAAGCAAGAGTACCATTCTGTGCCGTTCACAAGACTTAGACATCTCTGAGCACTGGGGAGCCCAAGCCCTTAGCACTATATTAACCTTTGCTCCCGGGAGCTTAGCTTTTCAGCCCCCACACCCTCTGAGCCACCTCTTCTCACATTTCAGGTAAGGAGTTAAACAGAACTTGCTGTCTGAATGGGGGAACCTGCATGCTGGGGTCCTTCTGCGCCTGCCCGCCCTCCTTCTATGGCCGAAACTGTGAGCATGATTCCCGCAAAGAGTAAGCCACCAAAAGGGGGGGTGGGGCGCGGAGCGGAAAAGCGGCGGGAGTTAAAAACCCCCAATGCATGGGGCGCCTGGGTGGCTCAGTGGGTTAAGCCGCTGCCCTCAGCTCAGGTCATGATCTCAGGGTCCTGGGATCGAGCCCCGCATCGGGCTCTCTGCTCAGCAGGGAGCCTGCTTCCCCCTCTCTCTCTGCCTGCTTCTCTGCCTACTTGTGATCTCTCTCTCTCTGTCAAATAAATAAAATCTTAACAAAAAACAAAAAACAAAAAAAAACCCCAATGCATGGCCTTCTCTGTTCCTTCCCAGGAACTGTGAGTCCGTGCCCCATGACACCTGGCTACCCAGGAGATGTTCCATGTGTAAATGCTGGCGCGGCCGGCTTCACTGCTTTCAGCAGACATTTCTACCGGGCTGCGGTAAGCCATAGTCCCCTCTTTTGTCCTTTCAAGTTAGTTTGTTGCCCGGGACCCCTTGGCGAAGGGGCGCTGTCCTCTTACCCCACAGCTGGCTGGATCCTGGCCGCCAAAGCGCTGCTTGTAAAAGTATCGAGAGCTCCAGGTGGGGGGTCGGGGGGGGTCACACTGGCGTCCCTCAGATTTACCGCCTCAGAAATGTCACCTTCCAGGTGGAGAGTCATGTCAAGGCTCTTTGACACGTTACAGTGTGAGAACCTGTTCTAAGGAAAACAAACAAGAAAAAGGTTGACCTCTTAAACACCAAGAGGCACTCTCGGGCCTTCCTTTCCTTCGGGCAGGGTGACCCAGACAAGCTCCCCGAGGACGACTCCCAGCCCCTGCCCTTAGATTCCACCAGAGGCTGGACCACCCCCCCTCTCGTTCCTCAGGAGCTTCCTCACGGATCCTCGAGGGATCTCGACCCTGTCACCTTGTGGTTCTTATTGATTTGAGGAAAACAGTAGCAAGACAGGCAGGGACCCACCCCACCCTGAGCCAGATTTCTAGGTCCTCCCCAAGTTCAGAGGCCTCTCAGAGTTCTGACCCTGGGGGTGTCAGCCATTGCCCATGGTCAAGTCTGGAAACTGAGTGAAAGCAGATGCTTCGCTTGAGCGCCAGATGGGAGCCCTGACCCACAGGAGGACCGTGGCTTTTTCCACTCGCCTCCTAGCTGTCAGGCCCAGGATAGGCATTTGGTAAGTGTGAGTGGGATGACTGCAGGGGCGGAGGCCATATTTTCTTCCTGACCCTTGGGGCCCAAAATGTGCTGTCTCTCTCTCGTTGACCCCTAAGCAAGTCCTGCGGCACCCCTGCCATCGAAGGTCTCACCGGCTGGGGTAAGCTTCCAGGTTTGAGAGCACGGGGCCAGGGAAAACCCAAGTGAACAGTAGGCTCATGGCGACTTTTGCTGGAAGATTATTTTTTCAGGGGAGTCTGAATTCCGTGTGATCGGTACTCTTGGTCCCGTAAGCATATTCTATTCATCAAATGTTAAGTCCCAACTGATTTTTGGCTGGTCTGCTGGAGGGATTTCCTTTAATGACCAAGTGTCCCTCCCTTTCAGATGGCCATGTGATGGAGGAGCACATCCTGGTCTCCAGGACTCCAGAATTAACACCGTCCTCGGGCGCCACTTTCTCTTTGGCTGGCATCTGTCTCGCTCTACAAAGTTATTGTTAATGGACACTTGCATATGCAGTATGTGTCATGTGAGTTTCGTAACCTGTAAAGGCCATCACTCCCGTGTCCCCAGAGATGATCATTTGTTAGTTGCCTTGAAATAGCGAATAGATTTTCATCATGGTCCCTAACATTTTCTTTGAGTACCAACTACTTTCCTCTGCCTTGCCCTCTCCAAAAAACTTCTTTAAAAAAAGTCAGCCATAAAAAAAAATCAGCCATAGGGGCACCTGGGTGGCTCAGTCGGTTAAGCATCTGCCTTTGACTCAGGTCATGATCCCCGAGTCCTGGGATCGAGCCCCATGTCAGGCTCCCTGCTCAGTGGGGAGTCTGCTTCTCCCTCTCCTTCTTCCTCTCCCCACTGCTTGTGCTCTCTTGCCCTCGCTCTCTCAAATAAATAAAATCTTAAAAAAAAAAAAAAAACTCAGCCATATCTACACTGTGACCAAGATCTACGTTCCTTGATACACATAACTCTACCAAGTGTTTCTTAGTATTTTCCTTGAACAATTGAATTCTATCTTCAGATTATTAAAGGCTACTCCTAATGTGGAACTGAGGCTAAAGATTTTGGTAGAGTTGATCAAAATTAATTAATTAATTAATTAAGACCTCATCTTTAAAAGGAAAGGAAAGGAACCATCTATAAAGAGAGCAGACAAGAGGGCAGATACTGGAGGTGAGGGACTGGGTGTGTGTGTGTGTGTGTACACGTACCAGGGAGACTATGCAGAAAAGAGAAAGCAAATGGGAGAGAGATTGAGAAAAATAAAATGAATTACTGGGTCGATGATTAGATGGGCCCAAGAAGCAAGTTAAAAGGCTAAGTTGAAAGGCAAGTTTCTTTTTTTTTTTTAATTTAAATTCAATTAATAATATATTATTTGCTTCAGGGGTGTAAGTCTATGATTCATCAGTCTTATATAAGACCCAGTGCTCATTACAACACATACCCTCCCCAATGTCCATCACCCAATTACCCCAACCCTCCACTCCCCTCTCCTCCAGCAACCCTCAGTTTGTTTCCTATGATTAAGAGTCTTATGGTTTGTCTCCCTCTCTGGTTTCATCTTGTTTCATTTTTCCTCTCTTCCCCTGTGATCCTCTGCCTTGTTTTTCAAATTCCATGTATCAGTGAGATCATATGATGATTGTCTTTCTCTGATTAACTTATTTCACTTAGCATAATACCGTCTAGTTCCATCCACATTGTTGCAAATGGCAAGATTTCATTTTTGATGGCTGCATAGTATTCCATTGTGTGTGTGTGTGTGTGTGTGTGTGTGTATACCACATCTTTATCCATTCATCTGTCAATGTACATTTGGGCTCTTTCCCTAGTTTGGCTATTGTGGACATTGTTGCTATAAATATTGGGGTGCACGTGCCCCTTCGGATCACTACATTTGTATCTTTGGGGTAAATAACCAATAGTGTAATTGCTGGGTCGTAGGGTAGCTCTCTTTTCAACTTTTTGTGGAACCTCCATACTGTTTTCCAGAGTGGCTGCACTAGTTTGCATTTCCACCAATAGTGTAGGAGAGTTCCCAAAAGGCAAGTTTCTATCCTCTATAGAAAGCTGTAGAAGACAAGGACACCCCCTTTTTTCTCAATGCATTGTAAAAGGAATGAAGTCTTCCTTGGGAAAAAATTCTATCTAAATTTCTCCAACAAGAGAGCTTAATAAATTATGTTTTCTCCATACATTACAAGTATTTTAACTTGCAAAAGAGAAAATGTCCACTATATATTTCATTGCAAACCAGGCGATAAAACGATGTATTTTAAAACCACATTGTGTATGTGAGTATGCCCAGTAAAAATGGGAAATCTAGTGACCAAAGTGTGAGCCGTGGTTATAAATCTAGTGACCAAAGTGACCACCTAGCCGTGCTGTGACAAGCGGTTTGGGGCGGCGGGTTTTCCCCTCTGTACTCTGTGTTTCCCACAGCGAGGGTGGGTTGCATCTGTTTTCGTGGGGAAAGCCACAACTACATCAGGCTCGAAACTGAGGGAACCGGAAGAGTCGTGAGCTCAGACCCAGTGTTGTTTCTGGCTTTGGCGCGTGTTTGCTGTGAAGGACAACATTTGTTTCCATCATTTAGGTACCACTTGGTCCCCGATTCCTGTTTCTCCAAATTAATGCCCCGCAGATGCAAAGTTCCATAGGTATACCCGAAGAGCTCGGGGCGGGAGGGTGGGGTCTGCCCAGTGTGAAAGGCTGGTCTAGCCACTTACTTGCTGGGGGGTAGGGGAGTGGACCCAGTTTCCCAGGCTGCAAACCGGGAGGAGTCCCTACACCACAGTGTTGTTAGAATAACAAAAACTAAAATAGAGCACTAGTACACAAATTCTCCACAAATGTCACGACTCTTCCCTTTCTACCTGCCTGTTTACCAGACTGGTTTTTGCCCAGAAATGGAAATGAATAAAAGGAAAAGCAACTTCAGAATATTGAAAAAGGCTTCTCGTTTGCATGCAAATAACCTGTAATCACACTGCAGGTGAGGCTGGGACAGTGTTTTCCAAACTTGGGCATTCACATGCCACCTCAATTTGGGCCACATCATCTTAATTTTCTTTTATATTGACTCATTTTTTTTTTATTGTGGTAAAAATACACATGACATAAAAGTTAGTGTTGCAGCCATTTTTAACTTTTTTTTAAAGCTTCCCTTGAAAAAATTTCCAAAACTAACAAAGTCATCAGGTGCACTAATTTTGTAAACTAGACACGTGTATTCCTTTGATTAAAAAGAGGGGGGGCACCCGGGTAGTATAGTCGGTTAAGCCACAGACTCTTGGTTTCAGCTCAGGTTGTGATCTCAGGGTGGTGAGATCGAGCCCCTTGTTGGGCTCTGAGCTCAACGCAGAATCCGTTTGAGTTTCTCCTACCCTCTCTCTTTGCCCCTTCCCCCCCAACGAGCGTGCTCTCGCTCTCTCTCATAAATAAGTGAATCTTTTTTTTTAAAAAAGGCATGAAAGACTAACCCTGTTTATTAAAGAAGCCAACAGGAGAGAAAGGAAAGACCCGGGAGGGCAGCATTAGCGCCAAGTCAGGGCAGGGCAGGTCAAGGTGAGGCACACCACCACCAACTCTGCTGAGGAAAGGGCCAAGGGCAGCCCTGATGGGTATCAAGGACCAGTTGGAGGAAGAAGGAACAACCCCTGAGAAGACTTAAAGGTGGAGGAAGCTTCCAGAAGGGCATCAGCCATACTAAGCCTGACAGAGAAGTCAGGAGGGAACTGCTGTGAACCCCGATTTAATCAGTAGAGGCAGCCCAGGACGCACAAGAGCCTGGACCCCGCCGACAACCCCAAGACTGACAGCTTCACGGGCCGGTCAGGGAGCACGGCAAGTACAAATGTAACAGCCCCCACCCCCTTGGCAGAGAGGCTGGCCCTGTATAATTCAAGCAGCTTACATCTGGAAGGTGAAATATGATCTGCAGCTCCCCCCCACCCCTTCCCCATTTGCCTAACTCTCCCATCCCCACCCCACCGCCACAGGTTGGATACTCTGAGCTGAACCCCCACCCCAACAGCCCTCTCTCAGAGATCCCATAACACTCCATCATGCTGATTTGTTTTCATGTCTGTCCCCCTCGCTGGTCCATGAGCCTCCTCAGCACCTGTGTGCCAATGGCTGGGACCTAGAGCTGCTCCCTAGAGCTCTGCAAGGAGGAAGAAAAGATAGAAAAAGAGAGGGAGGGAGGGAGGGAAGAAGAGGGGGAGGAAGGCAAGCAGGGAACCCTTCCTTATCTTTTCCTTTCTCACTACCAGCTACACTTTATAAGACAATTAGCACTTCTTGAGACTATCGCCTACATCCCCTCTTGGAGGGAAAATGATAAAGAAAAGAACAAAGAGCAGAATGCCATTTGGCCAAAGGCATCCTCAGTATGACCTGGCACTTTGTCAGAGGAGAGAGCCCTTTCCAATACTGGTCGCCTCCAGGAGTCTCTGAACTTCCTTGCAGACTTGGTGGTCAACCCCTATCTGAAGACAGAAAAAAAAAAGAAAAAGGAGAAATGAGAGCAGAAGAGGGAGCTCACATTCTTCTCTCAACTGATACAGCACTTCTAAGTGACACAGTTATTTCTTGCGCTGAGGGTATGATGTAAATTCTCTACACAGATTATCCCCTGTTGCATGCAGAGAGACCTCCATAGCAGAGACCAACACTAGCAATTGAAAGTGAGAAATTACCTAATCCCAAATCATCCAGGTTTCTTTTTTAATTGGAAAAAAAGGGGAGGGGGGCAAGGACTACATACTACAAAAATCAACGTGTAATCAATGCCAATCAGAAAACCTGACAATCGTAACTGTAGAATTTTATCTTCAAAAAAGTCAGACCAACTTTCTGGATTTACCAGCCCAGCCCAGCAAAATAAAACCGATGCTATAAAAGAAAAAAGAAAAAAAAAAACCAAATCTCCTTTGGTATTGTAAAAAGAAAGACGCTGATTTCTCTGTAGTAGTTGGAGGTATGTGGATAAAAGCTGTTTCCCCCTCCAAAAGGTGTCCAGGGGCCGCAAGTTCTACAAATGCATCAGTTAGAAATGTGGACAGCCTCGCAGGACACAAGATGGCCTCAGTCGGGTCGTTTGCAAACTGAGACCCTTCCCTTCTCTCCCCGCTCACCGTTGCTGACAGCGAACAGCACCTAGCCCCGGACGGGGAGCAAACTCCATCTGCCCGGGCACAGCCTCCCCAAGAGCCTCTGTCGCCCCAAGTCTGAGGCACCTCCCTCTCTGAGCTGGAGAAGGAGGAGGGAAGTCCACAAAGGAGAATATGACCAATAGCTTTGCAACTCCTTGAGCCGCGAAAAGCCCCACATACGAAGCCCTGGGTTATAGCAATTGGGTGATACCTTCCCGCCTGACCCCTGTCTTTCCCTCCAGCCTGGGAGATGTGGAAGCTCATCCTCTTCAGGGCCAAAGTCACTCGGAGCAACTCTTTGGAGCTAGTTCTGAATTCAGCCATGCATTATATGGCTTTTCAGGAGGGGAGCTACAGCTGTCTCATGCTCGAGGTCTCCAGAGCCCTCAACCACACCTAGCGGCAGATTTGGACCCATGTGTCCCTCCTCCCACAGATGGCCACGTTCCCAGTCCCCAGCCTCCTTCCTTGAAACTGCCTGGTGGGCAGAGTTGATTGATGTTCTTTGAATTGGATGTGCTCTTCCCCTGACTTCTGCCAGTCACTGCGGTGGATACTCTTGAACTAGTTGTCCTAACCACCCACTTAGAAATGGCCATAAATAGATCAGTATATACACACGTGCACACACACACATAAACTCATTCATAAGTGCTCCTGGAGATCATGTATCAGCTCGCGCAATTTTTGCTGAAGGGCTCGTTTCCCCTTTGGACCCGAAGGAAAGCAAGGGAGCCCTTCCCTGGCACACTGGGAGACAACCCTCCTTGTTGGGTCCGGCCTCTTCTAGGAAGAGGAGTGGAAAGAAAAGAAGGGTCTTTAAAGAGATGGAAGAGAGCAGGGAACCGCAGACACACCTTCTCGGGCTGCCAAGAACTGGCCCGCCCAAATGTTGGTCTTTTTCCCAGCACAGTGGGTTTGGACTCCCTGCCTAAAAGCAAATCTCAGTCCCGCCCTGTACAAGCAAAGCCGGTTAATGGCCTGTGCTTGTTGTTCGAACGGGGAAGGAGGACATGGGAGGGCATGTAAGTGGTGCTCAGTCAAGGCTTGAAAGGGAGTGAAAGGTAGGTCCAACCACTGTGCTTACCAGCAACCCCCAGCCTCTTCCGGTAAGCCTCTTCCGGTAAGCCTCTTCCGGTAAGCCTCTTCCGGTAGGCCTCTTCCGGTAAGCCTCTTCCGGTAAGCCTCTTCCGGTAGGCCTCTTCCAACCACGTTCCCGCTGCCCGGAAACTTGGGGAAGGAAGCCCCACGTCCCCGCCCTCCCTTGCGGGTCTCAGGAGAACTCAAGCTTCAGACAGCCTTTGGGGCATCGAGAGGACAAGGAAGGCAGGAGAACACATTCACACACCATCTTCCCAGGATCCAGTGCTGCCTTTTGGATTCTTCAGGACAAACCGACTAACCTCCCCCACCTCGCCACCCAGCTGCCTTTCCCAGACTGCACGGTGCCACTGGCTTCTCTTTATTCTTCGGGACAGGGGCAGCCCAGGTATCTGTAGGCACTTGGTCCGCCCCTGTTCACTCCCCTAGGCCTGGCAATGAACGGGAGATAAAGACAAATTATATACGTTCCTAATACCCTCTCTTCTCCCCGAATATTTTAAGTTAAAACCTCACAGACTCTGTGAGGTGTTTGGGTTTTATTTTATTTTTTTTCTCTTGTTTTTTTCATTTATTTGTTCTCAGGATGAGGGCTTTCTTTCCATGCCCACTGCATTTTTTTTTCCTACTTCCTTTATTTTATTTATTTTTTTACTTAAAAAGTAATTGCACCTGCCCCAAACCATTTGCAGTTTGCAGTAATGTTTGAGGCAGACATGAGCCATGGTGTTGGGAGGCTTCTGGAGGCTGAGCCGCCTTTCTCCCAGGGATTTGGGGCTTGCGGGCTCCTCTCACCAATCCCCCCGCCATGTTGCTGCAGCAAAGCCCGAGGAAGGGCATCAAAATAGGACAGGTGCTTCTCCTGAGCTCATGCTCAGCTTGTTCCTACGTTGTGGGGAGTCCGCAGTTCCCAGAGCTAGACTGATCCCCATGAGTCTGCATCTCCCTGAGCCCCAGCCCAGCCCGGGGCTCCAGATCGCTGATGTAAGATCCAGATGGAATTGCCTTTTTCCCCCATGTTAGCATGGGGGGCGCTGGGCAAGCGCAGAGAGAGACCCGGGTTCTGGGGTTCTGGGAAGCTGAGCACACCCTCGAGGGTGAGTTCTGTGGTCTTTAAACACACTCTCCCCGCACTGGGACTCTCCCAGCACATCTAACCACCCTTGCCTTGCACACAGGGTGGAGGATCCAGGAATTTTTAACCAGTTACCTTTTGCTGGGCGTTCCGTCAGTTTCTAGCTCTTTACCATCTCTATAAAGATCACCTACCATCTCTGTGAAGATCACCTCTGTAAAGAATCCCTATATATGCGCACACTTATTTGATAGCTCGGGTAGGATTGTAAACTTTTGATACAAAGTACCAAAGCTTCCTCAGACACGCATTTTTTAAGTTATAAAAGCAGACTCTCTCAGAGGTTTGCAGTGAGAGTGTAAGCTCCTAGAGCCTTTGTCAGGACAACCGGGCTGGATCGCCCCCGATTTAAGTGGGCTACCCTTTGATTTTATCTTATCGAAAGAACTGCACGTGTGCATAAGGATACACAGATAAGGTGACATAATTCATAAGAGCAAAAGTCTGGAAACGATCTAAATGCTTACAAAAAAGGAAACAATTACAGTACAGTATATCCTATGGGCATGTTATGCTCATATTACAAGGAGAGCATAAAGCTATGTGGAAATAAAGACCTGGAAAGATCTTAAAGGTGAAGCACGCACATATAACATTTCATTTATATCTAAAAAGCCACACGTCTTACATCTACATATGTTTTAAATACTTCGAGAAAGATGACAAAGAAACACCCCTCTTTCTCGGGAGAGGGGTTTTGTCGGATCCCCTTGGGGAGGGTCATTACCTACCCACAATGCAGTGTAACGGTCGAGAGCTTGGCCTTTAGGGCCCCCGTGCCCACTGTGTGACCTTGTGCAAGTCACTTACCCTCTCTGTGTGCCGGAGCGCCGACGGGAGGCCTGGATGTGAGTTATGCACATTGACCTAGAATGCGTGCTCTGTGTCATTGTCACTGTGCCCTTTGCGGATTTAAGGAAGCTGTGGCCTCTATTTGGAAAGAAATGCACGTACAAATGTCCATACAAGGCCTTCACGGACCCCCTGAAGCCTGTTCTTAGCCTTGGGTTGAGAATCCTCCCTGGAAAAACCGCTGTGTATTCAAGCTGGAGATGACCTTGAAACACTTCGCCGGAGAACAGGAGGCGTTTCCAAGGCCACGAGATCTGACAGAGGCACAGGCAGGGCTTAGCTCTGGACTCCCCCACCTGTCCGTCTGGTCCTCACCCCCACCTGCCCCCAGCACAGACCTGGATCGTCCCCTAACACACGGGAAGCCTCAACGGACAGGAGAGGGTCAGGTGCCGGAAGGCACAGCCCGCAGGCTGTTGGCCCGGGTCCTGACCGAACAGTGGGGGCCTTGGGTCCTGTGCTGGGCAGCCTCTTGTTGGGTGTCGTGTTCCCCGCAGACCACCAGCAGTCTCCTGCAGACCCAGGGCGTCGGGGCTGCTCCCTGCACCTGTGTTCTCACTCACTCCCCCACCACCCTCCCCTCCCCCACGAAGCCAGCCTCTGGGGTGGGGGAAGGGCTGGGCCAGAGAAGTGCCCTTCCCGAGCTGTATCCTTGAAACGGTAAGGACGTGCTCGGCCAGACATGACTGGGCTCGGCAGCCTTGTTCTTAGTGTCTGTAAAGACCCCAAAAAGTCCTCGCTCGAAATAACCTTCCCCACGGCTCTGCCTGAGAATCTTCCCCGTTCTCATTTTTCTTCGGAGAATGACCGGGAAGGCCGGCGAAAATGCAGGTGTAATCCAGGGCAGCTCTGTAACTGGCAGCCCCTCCCTGTCCAGCAGGAACAGCTTATCCGAAGGTCATGGAACATGGATCAGATTCGCAAGGAGTAGAAAAGGTCAGGCCAGGGAGACGCAAGCTAGGGCCCTGTCAGTTTCACAACTCTTATCTGTTGCAAAGCACGATTTTAAATGAGGTCCTTGAAGGTAAACCCCCCCAGGGGACAGACTTCCAATTCCCTAGAGCCTTGTGGATCACAGAGTGTCCAGTGCTCCCGGGCACACGAAGGCCCTCAGAGGGAGGCTTCTGTCGCTTTGCAGAGGACCTGTCTCAGAGAAGCTCCAGTGCCCGGCTCCGTGTCGGTGAGATCCGCGGTGGGCAGGGGTCTTAGGAACCAGGGCCTGTGGGTCGACAACTCTGTCGAGCGCTGTCCTGCCTTCGCGCCTCGGGGACCTGCTCACCTACACGCCTCCGGCTTCACTTATCAGCCCCGGTTCAGTGGGAGCGTCGCCTCTGGGGGACTTCCCACGCTCATCTTCTATCTCTTATCATGTTTATTGCACTTCTTATCACGTTTCCTTACCCGCATTGATAACTCATTAGAGAAGATCAGGCAGTTGAAAGCACTTTGTAAACTAAAAAGCGTCCTACGAAATCAGAATTAGATTTTGAGCTTCCAGTGATCGCAATCAGGACTTGGGACTCGGGACTTCTCCACTAGTTCAAGAGGAACCTGGAAGAAAGGAGTCAGGGGAGAGAAGATGATGGAGGAGATGAAGGATGCTCTACACCTTCCTAGTCATCCCCCGTGGTCCTGGTGAAGGGACCAGAGAGGGCAGAGTAAGGGATGACACGCGCCTGTGTCCACTACCAACACAGCCTCCAGATTCCCTAGATTTGGCCCGGCCACGCGCAGACCTCTTTGCCGATGGTGACCACGTTTTACAAACGAACAAAAGAAAGGCAGGAAGAAGGAAGGAAGGTTGGTCTTCAAGTAGCAGCATCCTCAAGGCTGGGATATTTGCTGTCAGGCCTGTCTTCAAAATGTCACGTGGGAAGGTCCTCATACCTCCGTCGCCCACCTCCTAACTGTGTCTGCTTAGGGGTATGGCCTTTGGTCTGTGCACTCATGAAGGTTTCTTGTTTCCCGTTCAGTCCCTGGCCGCATCGTAAGCACACGTGACCTGGTTCGCGTTGCACAGCGAACAGAGCTGAGCTCTAGGAATCCTATGGAATAAGCCGGACTCCAGAACCCGCGATCTGAGACTCCAAGCCCTCACTTCGTATTGATCCAGCCCCAACAGCCCCACGCTGCTTGATCATGTATTTCGGTCATCTGTTTTTTAATTGACCACACTGGGGAAAAAAAAAGCAGCAGCAAAGAAGACCGCATTGGCCATACTCTTCCTCCCTATTAAAATGAAAACCAGGGATGTTGACATGTCTTACTCAAAGGTGGCTCAAATCATACAATGTTAATCACGTGTCATGTGGATATTTACCATTTATATCTTCTGTGCCTAATATATGGGCCAATGTCAACCAGATACCAACATGCCAGCTTCAAGAGCACTCGTCTGCTTTGAGGTCACACCGACATAACTCTCCCCTCATGGATGTGGGGCTCCGGGCTCGCCACCCAGCCTCTCGGCCTTGGTTTCCATGTCTATAAAACAGCATGGCGGCCTCCCATGAGGCTGTCAGTGAAGAACCAGAGTAGAAGGTAAAACGCTCTGCAGTATAATATTCATTAATATTAGTTTCATCTTCCTTTTCCCCCTCTCGCAGAAAATCAGTCTTCTATGTGCCCATTGAAACATCCTACCTTTTTACCAATTTGACGCTCCCCTGGTTACGAAGTGATGGGGGTGACCGGTATGTCACCGTGAGCTCTTGGAGGGAATGGCGCTCGTCCTAGGGAACCTTAGGAAGAAAGACCATCAAACAAAACCAAATAGCAACTGAGGCATTCTACAAAACACAGGCCTATCGTCTTAAAAAAAATGTCAGGGTCATGAGAGACCAAAAACAAAAACAAACAAACAAAAGGTTGAGGAAATGTTCTAGATTAACAGAGGCTTGAGAGACATGACAAGTGAATACAGTGAGTGATTTGAGACTGGATCCCATGGGGGAGGGGAAAGCTGCTACAAACTGCATTGAGAAAATTTGAAAAACATTTGTATGTGAGATAATAACTGTTAAATTTCCTAATTTTGACCACTAGCTGGTGGTTATGTAAGTGTCTTTATTCTTAGGAAAGGCTCACGAAAATATGAAGTACTTAGAAGTAAAAGGGCATTATGTTTGCAACTTACTTTCCAACTGTTCAGAAACGAGATGATTAAAGTAGAGAGATGATGATGATAGATAGAAGGATGATAGATGGATGGATGATAGAGAAATGTACAAAATGCTGTAGCAAATGTAGCGAAATTAACATTTGATCAGTCTTGGTGAAGCATATGGGAGTCCTCTGTCCTATTCTATTAAGCGTGAGATTATTTCAAAACAAAAAGGTTTTATTTTTTTTTAAGATTTTATTTATTTATTTATTTGTCAGAGAGAGAGAGAGAGTACAAGCAGGCAGAGTGGCAGGCATAGGCAGAGGGAGAAGCAGGCTCCCCGCCGAGCAAGGAGCCCGATGTGGGACTCGATCCCAGGACCCTGGGATCATAACCCGAGCCGAAGGCAGACGCGCAACGGACTGAGCCACCCAGGCGTCCCCAAAACAAAAAGGTTTTAGAAAGAAAGCAAGACGTGACAAGTGAAAAAGAAGATACTAAGTAAAATATAAGTAAGTAAAATATATGCAAAATTTAAATTTTAAATTTTAATAAATTCTTTTGCAAAAATTAAAAAAAAAGAAGCATGCTAAATTGAGAAAATAATTGTGCTCTCTTGTCACAGTCCCCTTCTGTGCTGTGAACTTTGTTAAATACAACTTCAAATATTTCTTAGCCTCTAGTATGAATAATACTGGTATTAGAGCAGAAAGGACCTGACCCTAAATAGCTCTCTTTCTTTCCCACATGACCATATATCCTAAAACATAAGAAAAAAAAACGTCAGCAACACTGAGTGACGTCACTCCAAGTGAGTGACCTTGGCTTGGCTCCAGATGCACATGTGGCCAGAATCAGCCTCCCCCCTTCCTCGCCAAAGACAAGTTTCTTCCTGTCTCTGAAGTCATCTTAAACTTCCCAGAGAAAGTCTGTACATGGCATGGATCCTGGGCACACCCTCCTTGTCATGAGATGCCTGGTTTCACTCGAATGAGAAGTCAGATTGGGAAGGATCCCCTCTAGGAGGAGTCTGCCCATTAAATAAATTACAAACGCAGAATGAAAGCTTGGAAATGCAGAAGGTTGTCAATTCATAATTTGGTTGAATTGGGAAAATCACAAATGTCTGTTCTTTGAAGTAAACAAAGTATGGTCACTTCCACATTCCATGCTAGGGGATTAAATCAGTTTTCAGATCGCTGTGAGCCCAGTGGTTGGGGGCAGCAACATTCAGACCCTCAATAATTTTTTTCTGAAAAGACGTGCTAATGGCTTCAATAAAGTTTGAGGGACCCCAGGTAACCAGAAAGGCTTTGCCAGCATTCAGCAGTGGAAAACAAAACAAAACAAAAAAAATCCTTCCAGATAATCTTTTACCTAATATTCAGTTCCACTGTGGGTTTTTTTTTTAATAAAGGAGCAAGAGGATATTAAAAAACGTGCAGTAGAAATATTTTACTAGCTTTGTTATCCTATCCTCTCCGCTTGCATATTACGCTTACCAGCAGAAACACACAAAAAGTAAATTGGGGCCTTTTATCTTTAAATGTGCTTTGGTGACGTCAGTGTTGCTCTTGGTGACGTTGTGATGACGTGGTGCTTTGACGGGTGGCTTCTAGGTCTCCCTCCGTCTCTCCCCAACCGGGCATCCACGGGCGGAGGGAAAGGCTCGCAGATTCAATGTCAGCCATCCCACCTGGCTTCACCTTCTGAAGATCCACAGTGAAGGTCAGAGCTCCGACACTGTGACTCGGGTTACTAAGTTGTAAGTGTGCTTCTCAGTGACCTAACTGAGTTGGATAACGACCTGACCCCGTCTCAGGGAGGGACCATTCCAGATGTTTCATGCAAGGAGGTCCCTTTCAACCAAGAAGCCCGTCCCGGAGTGGTGCCCTTTACCAAAGGCAGTCACCAGCGGCCAGCTCCTACTCTCCTTGAGGGGAAACCAAACAGACCGTAGAAGGTCGTCGCCACGCTCCATCAGCAGATTAGCAACTCCCAAGGATAACACGCCTCTCTAAGTCATCCTGTAAAGCGACCTCTGAGTGTGACTTGTCACACCATCCCAGGCTCTTTTACCCTCCGAGGGGTGGAGGGCAGCTTTGCCTGATGCCCGGCAGGTCTGAGCTCCCGGATAATCCAGAACATGTTCCGAACCCTAACTCTGCTTCCAGCCAAGTCATGGTCCCTGTGGGGCCTGCCAGAACAGAAGCCCGCCTGCCCTGGGGTGAGCAGGGGGAGCAGGGGAGAAGGGCTATTTTTCACCAGGAAGGAGGCCACCGTGTCCCTGGAACGAGATCTCGGTGACTCTGCTACTAATCTGGAGCATGTAACCTTGAAAGGTTGAGCCCTTTCTGCAACTCCTCCTCTCTGCATATAAAGGGTTGGGACCCCGAGGTTTCAGGACCAGGCGGTGGCCTCCGTAACCCCCAGAGCTGCAATACTCGCCCTCCTTTCTACCTGACCGAGACCGCAGCAGATTCATCTCCAAGGTACAGGGTGCTGAACTTGAGTGTGCCTGGGATGGATGTTTATCTTGCCCTTGCCATGGGGGGAGTGAAATGGACATAGTCTTTGTAAGAGCCTGTCTTTTTCAGCCCCTGGGATGCATCTTTCCCTCTGAGTCCCCCTACCTTGCATCTGCTTGGGAATGACTTAGAAATCTTAGTGGGGCTTTTCCATATCTGATATATGTATATTTCAATGATGCCTTCAAAACGAGCTAACCTCCGTGAGAAAGCCAGAAATCAGTGCCAGGGTTCACTTAACACGACTCTGATACGATGAAATACTAGAAAGAAAAACAGTGTCTATTGAGGAAGAGATGTGCAACCCCCAGAACCGATACCCTCAGGTAATGCTTAAACAGAGATGCTCAGCCACTCGGAGGGCTTCTCAGAGGGCTGATATTCGAGAGCCAGTACTCCATCCTGGGGCTTTGGAATTCTAAAGCAGAGTTTCTTAAACTTTAATATGTGTGTGAGTTATCTAGGAATCAGGTTAAAATGCAGTTTTTGATTCAGATTCTGGTCTTGATAAATTCTATGTTTGCAATAATCTCTAGGTGATGCCCACGCTGGCTCATGGGACAATTGAGTATCAGGGTTCAGTGGTGTTTTGGAGACAGTAAATAATCTTTTGTTTTTTTAAAGATTTTATTTATTTATTTGACAGAGAGAGAGAGACAGAGAGAGGGAACACAAGCAGGGGAAGAGTGAGAGGGAGAAGCAGGCTCCCCGCTGAGCAGGGAGCCCGATGTGGGGCTCAATGCGGGGCTCGATCCCAGGACCCTGGGATCATGACCTGAGCTGAAGGCAGACGCTTAACAACTGAGCCACCCAGGCGCCCCAAATAGTCTTTAAATAATCAATGACTGAATCTTATCAAATCAGCAAAAGGTCAAGATACGTTTCACTAAAGACAATTCTGTCCTATTTTTAAATTTTTATTTTTATCTGAACATACAGCAAAAAAATGACTCTCACGCGCATGCTGGGTTCTGTGAAATTTATCAAATGTACAGTTCTGCATAGCTACCATCACAATCAGGATACAGAACAATTCCATCGGCCCCCAAAGCCCCCTCATGCCGAGCCTCTGTGGTTGTCCTCACTTTCTTCCACCAACCTCAGGCAACTATAGTTTTGTCTTTCCAAGAATGTCCTATAAATGGAGTCATAGAGAAGATAGTCGGTTGAGACTGGCTCTTTTCCACTCAGCACGATGCCTTTGAGATTCATCCAAGTTATTGAATGTATCAATAGCTTGTTCCTTTTAATTGCCCCACAGAATTCCATTGTGTGGATGTTTGCCAGTTCTTACCCATTCATTCCCTGAAGGGCTATTAGGCTGTTTCCGCCTTTTCACAGTTACAAATAGAACTGCGTACAGGTGCGCGGGTTTGTGCTGGAACACGAGCTTGCCTATCTCCAGGCGAAATACCTGGGAGTGGGATTGCTGTGTATGATTAACTTTGTAAGAAACTGCCAAACTGATTTCTGGGTTAATACCTGTATCACGCATCCCCAGCAGCAGAGTATGAGCCTTCCAATTGCTCCACACCCATCCTCTCTAGCACTTGATATCGCCAGTGATTTTTATCTGGGCCATTCTTATAGGGGTGTGTTGGTATCACTACCTGGTTTGAATTTGCATTTCCCTAGTGGTTAACGATGTTCAACGTCTTTCAATGTACTTAGCTGGTATTTTTGCATCCTCTTTGATGAAGTGCCTGTTAAAAGGCATTGCCCATCTTTCAATTGGTTGTTTGCTTTCATGTTGTTGAATTTCGAGAGTTCTTTATATATTCTGGATACAAACCGTTTGTCATCTCTGTGATTTGTAAATATGTTTTTTTCAGTTCATATCTTGTGTTTCCTTCCCTTCAGGGTGTCTTTTGCAGAACGATTTTTTTTTTTTTTTTAATGAAACCCAATTCGTCCATTTTCTTTTATGGATTGTGTTTTTGATGTCATAACTAAAAACTCTGCCTGCTCCCAAGCCACAAAAAAAATTCTCCCATGTTTTCTGCTTAAAGTTTTACTGTTTTAGATTTTATATTAGATCTGTGATCTATTTTGAGTTAATAAGTTCTGAGGTTCAGGTAGAGGTGGTTTTTTTGGGTTTTAGCATATTGGCGTCCTGTTCCAATGACTTTTGCTGACCCCTTTTGCCAACCCCACATGATAGCTTTGTAGTAAGTCTTACAATCAATTAGGTAGTGTGAGTCCTTCAACTTTATTCTTCATTTTCTTTTTTTTAAAGATTTTATTTTATTTATTTGACAGAGAGAGAGACCACAAGTAGGCAGAGAGGCAGGCAGAGAGAGGAGGAAGCACGCTCCCCGCTGAGCAGAGAGCCCGATGCAAGGCTCGATCCCAGGACCCTGAGATCATGACCTGAGCCGAAGGCAGAGGCTTTAACCCACTGAGCCACCCAGGCGCCCCCCATGTATCTTTTCTAAATTTTATTTGTTTTAGGGATACCTGGATGGCCCTAAATTTAGGGCACCTGGGTGGCTCAGATGGTTAAGTGTTTGCCTTTAACTCAGGTCATGAGCTCAGGATCCTGGGATCGAGCCCCACATCGGTCTCCCTGCTCAGTGAAGAGTCTGCCTCTCCCTCTCCCACTGCTCATGCCCCTTGCTCATGCCCTCTCTAACACGCTCTCTCTTTCTCTCAAATAAATAAAATCTTTTAAAATTTTTATTTATTTTAGAGAGCGAGAATGTGGGGGGAGGGGTAGAGGGGGAGAGAGAGAGAGAATCTCAGGCAAACTCCGCACTGAGCCCAGAGCCTGATGTGGGGCTCGATCTCACAACCCTGAGATCATGACCTGGACCAAAACCAAGAGTCAGTTGCTTAACTGACTGCGCCACCCAACCGCCCCTAGGAGTCCCAGATAGGTTTCACTCCCTCTTTCCGCTTTTACTTCTGTGTTTTTCTAAAAGTTGTCATTAATTTTGTCTCCTTGATGCTTCCCCACTGGGGACAGCAGCTGCTACCGGTTCTAGTCATACTGGGGACAATGACTGCAACAGGTTGGGAAGAAAATGAGGTAATTTGCCTATCAGTAAAATGCATTTTTTTCTTAGAGTAGATCTTGCTTGTTTTCACCATGGTGCCACCGGCATTTTCCAGCAAAACAGCCGGTTAGGTTGTAAACGAACACGGTGAGATGTGAGTGGAGGTGGATGCCCATCTTCACCCCGGCGGGGACTCCGCAGCTCCTTGGGAAAACACGCATCTTCCTTCTTACACGTGTGGGCACCTCCCAATGAATGGGCGTGGCGATGCTCATCTCTGGGGTGTCAGAGGCGAACGGACAGAAGAAGGACACCAATCAGAAGCTTTCATCAAATGCTCCACTGAGTATGATGCTATATGGGACATTCTCCAAACTCAAAACCTGAAAATCTTCAGCCTTGTCATCTAAGTGTTCCTAAACAGTGCCCAACAGACGAGCGACAAAGCTAAATGAATCTCAGCCACAGACGCAAGAAGCCAAACGTTCAATATTATGTACAAATAAGGAAAAGTGACACTTAACTTACGGTTGTCAATTATAGTCTATTAGCTGCGGCTAGCGATGTCCCTGTGCCAGACCACAGCCTGAGAAAATCGGAGGGGCCAGGACTGGGTTCACCAGTGTCCAGCACACAGCATGATGCTTGACACACGTTTGCGGTAGGCATTTTCATGAACGTGATCTGATTTAATCTTCATAACAATCCCATTTCACAGATGACAAAACCGAGGTGCAGAACATATTAAAGAGAATCCCAGAGCTCTGGGGTGACCCCGGCAGGGTGCCCACTCTCCCCTCTCCCACCCTCCTGCTTGTCGTGATGTGACTGTGGTCCCCAGAGTGAGCAGGGAGCTCGCCGCATTAAGCAGGCTGGCAGGTGCTACAGGCAAGAAGGGATTTCATGAAATATCCAATTCCAGGAGCTGCCGGGGCAGGATGACAGGAGAGCGGCGAACCAGGCACACGGTGTGGCTTGGGGAAGTCAGAGGCCCAGACAGACCCTGAGTCTCTCTGTAGCAGAGAGAGAGAGAGAAAGAGAGAGAGAGCTGGAGAGGGCAGGGCGCCCTGAGGAGTGCTGGGAAGCACAGTGGGCATTTGCAGCCGGTTTGGGAGGCCAGCCCTGCCTGGGGCACAGGGTGGGACTATATCTATAAAAGGGGTATAGGGTACATCACATTCATGGCTGCAAATGGACCCGATGTGGCCCAAACTCTTCTTTCTTCTGGCCAGCAGGGTCCAAGCAAAAGTGTTCTAATGCTCGCGGGTGGAGCGGGAAGGGACTCTGGTGTCCTCAGTCCTTGGCTCCTTCCCAGGCACAGGTGTCTCACTCCCCTGTGATGTGGGCCTGGCCCCGGGCGTTGGGTCTGTGATTCTGCTCTTGGTGACTCCCCTGGCCTGGGGCCCCAGAAGCTCAGCCCCAAAGGGGCCCGGAGCAGACGGAGTGTGTGAGTGGTTTCTATAGCTTGTTGCCCGCATCCCATGATCCGGCCTCTGATGCGATCGTGCGCTTGGTGGGAGGCCTCCCTTGTTTTCAGCAATTCTCTCCACCTGCCTCCTATGTCTGGAGCTCTGGCAGCCCCGAGACCCAAACGCAGCTCGTGTGTCCGGGCGAGCGCTTGTGAAGTGCCCGACATTGGACACAGCCCGTGTTCAGGCTCGGGGTTCTATTTTCCTAAATAAATGAAAAAAACTTCAGAGTAAAAATGAGCCCTTCAAATTTTGTGGGGAAACAAAAAAATCTAAAGAGCATTTATCTCCCCAAAGTGACTCTCCTCTGAATGCCAGAAACTTCATATGAACTCAAAATGATCAGGATCAGAGAGTTCTTTCCTTTGTCCCCATCCCCCCATCTCCCCCCACCCCAGGAAACACGCTCTACAGCATCCTGCCAGGTCCTCCAGGCCCAGTGGGCAGGCAAGGTGACAGGGGACAGCCCCTCCCACTGTCCCTACACACTTTCCCTCAATGCCTGCAGCATTGCAAAGGGACCACCACCACTCCCAGGCCAGCCCTTCTGGATAAAGATAACTGGCTGGCAGAAGGGGGGATTTATTCAATTAAACAGATTGAACACCACGACACGCCCAAGACATTGAAATAAAACAGGAAAAATCCTCATTTCCAAAAAATTCTGCTCTGGGTTGGGGGGCTGGCTGCCATCAGTGAGCTCTCTGCTGTTTTGCCAGGAACGTACGAGATCATTGAGCCCTTCCAGGAGATAAGAAAGTCACTGTCGTCCTCCGTGGGGAACAGTTGGGGGCGGGGGATAGAGCCTGGGCTCTGAGTGTGACAGCTGCCCCACTTACCATCTGAATGACTTGAAAAAGTCAAACCGCTACCTCCAAGCCTCAGTTTTCTTACCTGCAAAATGGGAAAATAGTGCCTACTTCGCAAAGATGACTGTGACCATGACCTCTCTATGCGTCTATGCCCAGCCCTCATCACCTCGGCTTCCTTGGAACCAACACTGGACACAGACGTGACCATCTCACAAGAGGACGCAATTCAAGATAATAGTTCTCACCGTGGCTACACAGGGGGAACTTTCAAAAACCCGGATGCCCAGGCCACACAGCAAAGCTGCTCCGATCAGACTCCCTGGGGATGAAACCCAGGCATCAGGTTTTCACAAAGCTCCCGGAGAGAATGCAGTGGGCAGCCAAGGTCAACCGCCGCTGATCCAGAAGGAAAGAGAAGTGAAATCATTTCATCTCTATAGAAAGTTGGGGGAGGTTATTATTACTCACTGTTAATTATAATATTATGCCCTGTACAACTTGAGGTTTACCAAGGACACAAGTTATATTTATTCAGAAATTTATACATTGCTAAATAGTTTCACATTTACGATCAAATTTCATCTTCAGAAAAAAATTTTTTAAAGATTTTATTGATTTATTTGAGAGAGAGTGAGTGAGAGAGAAAGAGCACCAGACAGGGGAAGAGGCAGAGGGAAGGGAGAAGCAGAGGGAGAGGGAGAAGCAGAGGGAGAGGGAGAAGCAGACTCTTTGCTGAGCAGGGAGCCCGATATGGGGCTCAATGCGAGGACCCCGCGATCATGACCTGAGCCGAAGGCAGCCCCTTAACCGACTGAGCCGCCCACGCCCCCCTTCAGGGAAATGTTAAAGCTGAGAAAATTGAGGCCTGGAGAATGTATCGACAAGCAGAAGGTGTGCCAAGTGAATGGATGAACAGGTCCAGAGTCAATATTTGGCTTGAAACCCTCTCCTTGCACCCTGCCCCGCATCCCCCATTGATCTCTACGAGCCAGCTGTGGTCTAGACCCACTGGCTGAGTGCCAGACCCCGGGGTCCAGATGCCCCCTCAGTATTCCCGCCCCCCCACCCCCCCATGTTAGCACCCAGGCAGCTGAAACTGCCCGGCACTACTCAAGGCCCCTCCCCAGGAGCTCCCCCTCCTGGGCTGTTTCCCATCTGTGCACAGGCATTAAAGTCTCAGGCACCCCCTCACCCGCATTTGGCGGGTAGACTTGGCCACGCCCAAGACACCTTGTGAACACGCCCACTTTCCATTAACCTGGCCTCCACCGCCTGGTCACGGCTTCTCCCTGGACATTTCCAGTAGCCCGCTGCTCCTCCCTCTGCACCTCTCGCCCCTCCAGCCCCTGCTTCTGGCCTGTCGCTGGACCCACTGAGGTCTGGGAGTTGGGCAGAGTTTCTTCGTGTAGAACAGCGAGCATTCTTGAGAATCTTGACAGGTAGAGCCGCATGCAAAAGCGCATGCATGCCCGCGCGCACCCCAAATCTGCCTGGGGCGTCAGACACGGGGACCACTTCGCGTAACAAACGCCTTCCGCGAAGGGCTCGAGAAAACATTCTGGACCGTGGGGCCTGCCTTCTGCTTCGCGCGACCGCAGGCAGGTCCTGTGACTCCTCTCACGTCTCACCCCTAAAATGAGGAGGGGAACAGGCACTCGCGGGGATGCTGGGATAACGACTCGGACCGCGCCCCCCATCCCTGGCGCGCATCACCTGCTGGTAGAAAGTTGAGAAGGCCCATGCTTCTCAAATGGGAGAAAGGGAGGAGGAAGGAAGGTCAGAGGCATCTGCCGGGTGCCGGTGGGCGGCGCCCTGCTCCGCCCCGGAGCGTGGGCGTTGACGTCACTGTCTCTTGGCAACAGGCGGTGAGAGCGTGACGTCATCCCCCAGGTGAGGCTCCGCGGCTGGGCAGGGTCCCCCTCCCATACATGGCAGCGCTGGGTCCACAGAGCCTCTGCCCTCCAGAGTCTGCGGGAGCGTGTTCCAGGGGGTTCCACGGGCATCTCCTTTTCCAGGGGATGAACAATCAGTACGTCCGCCGGGAGGTCTTCTGCGGGAACACCTGTCACGAGCTCAAGCGCTTCTGGGAGCGGGAGATCGGCAAGCAGACCTACTACCGGGAATCCGAGGAATATCGCCTGGGAAGAAGTGCCCTGAGAAAGTACGTGGTTCGTTTGTCTACTTTTTTCTAAATTCGTTTTTAAAAATAGATTTTATTTTGGGGGCGCCTGGGTGACTCAGTTGGTTAAGCATCAGCCTCTTGATTTCAGCTCAGATCATGATCTCAGGATCGTGAGATCGAGCCCCCCAGGGAGTCTGCTTGAGATTTTCCCTCTCCCTCTGCCCCTCTCCCCATTCACGCACGTGCACGCTCTCTCGCTCTCTCTCTCAAATAAATAAATAAAATCTTTTAAAAAATAAAAATAGACTTAATTTTTTAGGGCAGTTTTAGGTTCACAGCGAAATTAAGCAGAAAGTAGAATTCCCATAGATCCCACCCCCCAGGCACAACCTCCCCACCATCAACGGCCCCACCATGACCGGCCCCACCATGAACGCAGGTGCACCCGCATCACCACCCTTGTATATTTTCTTTTTTTAGAACAAAACTGATTTCCCAGGAAGAATGCCAGACTGGTGTCTTAGAGGACGTAATTATTTCCATTTTCCTTGCATATGTTCCTGCCACCACCTCTGGTCGTGGGCAGTAATTTTAACCATTCTTGCACGTTAACAAATGAACATTTCGATGTGTATCTTTGTAAATGGAAAAATCTCTCCTCTCTGTCCACATTTCTAGGGAATGAGGGTTGCACTAAATTTGGGGAACAGGTCGGCAGATGTATGGGTGAAAAGCAGCCAAGCAAAGGAGACAGTGACTGATGCTCAGTGTTCGTTTGGGTGAAGACACAGGAGGCCCCGTGGGGTTCTCTGAGGGGGTCCCAGGGGCTGTCCCTCCTCTGTTGCCCATCTGGCCGAATGCCATTCTGCCCCCTGTAGAGCAGTAATAGACTTGGGCAAACCGGGGTTGCGGTGGCTGTGGGAACAGGGGCAGCTCGCCACCGGCACATAACTGCCTCCACTTTGGGGAGCCAGTGAGGGATCGGCCCTTCTGGGTCCTCTGTCCCCTCATGGAACGGCTCAGCCGCTGTCTGTTTGCAAAGGGCACAGCCAGGGGTGGTGGGGCAGCTGTGTGCTGGCCCGAGGGCGGGGGCCGTGACTCCACCCGTGCATGCTTGCTGGGCTGACGAGATGCACCAGTCCAAACGACTGAAACTCACAGTTGCCTTCCAAACGCCCTCCTGAGCCCTAGACGGGAACGGGCCTCTTCTGCACGTGGAGACCTGCTCGGCCATATTCCTGGCCCCAGGCAAGGAGAAGCAGGCTGTCCTAGCTGCCGGAGGGCCGTGTTAGGGAGTGTCCTCCAGGGATTCTCCCAGAAACTGAGGCGGACGGACGGTCAGTCTTTTCTGTGGCCCCTGCCATCTCCCCTCCCCAGGCCAGGCCACTCAGCACGCTGCCCACGCCGTGCATAGGTGTGTGTCCCCCCGGGGAACACGCAGAAGGTCTCAGATGCAGTGGAACTGCTTAAAGAAGGTGAAGAAAGTGAGGTGCACGTCGAGGGGTGAGCAAACCAGCTCCGAAACAAACTGCAGTTCATTAAAAATATGAAAATATATGTGCACAGTGTTCCATCCACGCACTTAACACAAGACTGCCGGAAATAAGCTTTCTAGCTGGTGGGACGGTGAGACTTGAGTTTATCCTTCTCCCCCTCTTCCCATTTGAACCGTGCTCCCCCTCCAGAGGGTCTCTGCTCTCACCCACTAATCCGTCTCTTCCCTGCACAAGATGGAGAAGACCGTCCCAATTCATTAGGTGGTTCCGAGGCGAGGACAGGAAAACACGCCTAAGGTCAGTTCCCCTGAGTCCTGTGCTTGGCCATGTAGTCCAGGATTGAATACAGCAGAGGCAGGAGGCCAGGGGAGTGGATGGCAGATCTCCCTGTGCCTCGGGTTTCTCCTTGCTACTTTTACCACGGACACTGAGAGGAGAGGGCTGTTGGAGAGTCCCTGCCCTCCATCAGACGGGAGCGGGCGGTCAGTAGTGTTGTTCGAGTGTCCCACGGCCTGATGCCTTGCCTGTTCCCTCAACCGCTGAAAAGTGGGTGTTGAAATCTTCAGCCTTAATTGCAGATTTGTCTATTTCTCCTCACAGCTCTGTCTCATTTCACTCCGTGTATTTCAAAGCTCTAACCCTTATGTAAATACTTAGGATTGTTATAGCCTCTTGATAAATTGACCCCCTTATTGCAAAACAACCCTCTTTTCAGGGGCCCTTCCCTCCATCCCTCAGATCCCGATTTCCACCTGGTGTCATTCTCCCTCCGCTTGACGGATTTCCTTTAACTTGTCCTATAGAGACAGGCTGCTGGTGAGGAATTCTTTCATTTTTCTGTATGGCTGAGGACATCTTTTTTTTTTTAAGATTTTATTTATTCATTTGACAGAGAGGAGAGAGATCACAAGTAGACAGAGAGGCAGGCAGAGGGAGAGAGGGAAGCAGGCTCCCCGCTGAGCAGAGAGCCCGATGCGGGGCTCGATCCCAGGATCCCGATATCACGACCGAGCCGAAGGCGGAGGCTTAACCCACTGAGCCACCCAGGCACCCCTGGCTGAGGACATCTTTACTTCACCTCTATTTTTGAAAGATAACTTAGCCGAGTAAACAATTCTAGATGGACTGAGGTTTCCCCCCACCCTGTACTTCGTTGTTGTTTTTTTTTAAGGTTGTTTTTTTTTTCTGCACTTTTAAGTAAGCTCTACACCCAAAGTGAGGCTCAAACCCACAACCCCGAAATCAAGAGTTAGTTGCGTGTTCTAACCAGGCGCCCCCTCCCTGTACTTTAAAGACATTGCACTCTCAAAGGAAAAGTTTGAAGGATGAAGACGAGACTAGGCTAAACAGAAGTGAGAGCTAAGGATATACCTGTATAATATAAAATTATACCTGTATAATATAAAATAAGCATATATTTAAATTTCAAGTCCTCTGCATCCCTTTTAAAACCTGAATACACACACACACACACACACACACACAGATACACCTTCAGGGGCGGGAAGGCAGCATCCCCACACCAAGCACCACGGACGCGGTTGCTCTGCTTGCTGTTTGGTTTCTATTTTCAGGCTCAGAGAGGAATGGAGGCAGAGACTGGAAGCAAAGCTGAGGCTGCGGAACAATCTAGATGAGACCGAAAAGCGGGCAAACATGGGCCGGGAGCTTCTTGCTTCGCTGACACAGGAGGAGTCAAAGCACTGAGGTGGCTCTACCAGAAGTCAGTGCAAATGCCCGAGTCCCTGAGCTATGCCAGACAGATGTCACACTCCCCTTGCCCCCACCTGTGATGGTTCTACCCGCACGTCCCCCTCCCCCTCCCCCCCTCCCGCCCCAGGTGGGAATGATCAGCTGTCAGCCCCGTCCACATGGGGGCCAGGATATTAACCCAAGTGTCCCTAAAGATGAGCTTATTTCATACCAGAGCTCCATGCAGCATACTTTATTTCCATATAATTACCTCCTAATTTTAAAACCTACATATTTTAAATTCTAAGCACACGCCAGGGGCAGAGGGGGTGGTCGGGGGCTGATCGTCACCGTCCCATTTTAAACATTACCCACCAGCCTCTTTCCACATCTCTCCTAGAAACAGTTTTGCGTGATCCTTTCTCTTGGTTTCCTTTTACGCGAAGAGAAATGCACCCGTCTACAGAAATAGCCGTATTGTAAATAGTCGTAAAAATAAGGTTTTGCCAAGAAATTGATCTAATGTTGTTTCTTCTTCATGTTGGTTTCATCGGCTTCCTCAAAGCACGGTTGCCTGGAACTGTCTGATCAGATCAGGATAAGTGTAATAAAGCTTGGTCGCCCGGGAACCAGACGCGCACGCTCTGTGTTTCATGGCTTTATTTTAAAACACCCCCCCCCCCCACGCTTGCCCTGGCCAGCTGTCTGTCATCCCAGCAAAGTGTTTGCCATCTACGTTCTGGACTTTGAAATGTCACAGTCACTCCCCAGCCGTCTCTCGGGTCCCCAGTAGAGGGTTGCTACTTCCCAAAGCACGAACTGAAACCGGGCCTTGGCAATGGTTTCCAGCCAGGATAAGGGCTCCAAGGATCATGTTGTAAAGTATCTGAAGGCTGTAGGCCATACGCGCACAAGAGCAAGGTCGCCGGGACACACAGACAGCAAGGCGGGGGTGATTCTGGATAGCGGCAAGTGTGGCCATCTAGTGTGGCTCTAAGGGCCCTGATGTGCAGGGCAATGCTTCCCTTCACATCCCCAGGGGGCCCAGAAGCCGTCATCAAGGCAGTGGGAGCCACTGGAAGGCAAGAAGGGTTGGGAGAGCATTTTCCCCGGTCCCACGCTCACCTGACCTAGAAAATAGGGCTCAGAGCCTAGATCTGGTCTCTCATTCAACATGGGATTCAAGTCAACTAATAAACTACAAATTCCAGCTGGGTTCAGGCAAGAGCATTGTGATGGAAGAGGCATTTCTGCTGAGTAGGAGGAAGATAAGAATTAAATAGAGGGAGAAGAGAGGTCCGGGCTTGCAGGCGAGGGACTCTCGGAGGCATAGACCCGCCATGATGAACTACGATGGGATCCAAGTGCAGGTGGAGATTCATTCATTGGTCCATTTGCCACACACCAGTCACGGTGCTGGACAGCCGGAGGACAGCAGAGAAACCTAGAAGCGCTGGCTCTGGAGGAGGCAGTCTGAGGAAGACAGCAGAAAGGTCAAGGCCTTTGAGTGTAAGGAACTTTAGCACTGGGAACCACGGCAGGCCAAGCTGCCCCACGATCCTGGTCTAGGGACGGCTTCTTAAGAACAGGCTAGTAAAGGAAATGTGACCCAGATGAAGGTAAGGTTCAGGGCTGGTGGGATCATGGCTTTGAGGGAATACATTCAGCAACACAAGAGTGGGAGTGAGGACGGGGTGCGAGTCTGCGGAAATCACCCCCAGAGCCTCGTTGGCTGGGAGACTCGGAGCTCCTCCCAAGGGCACAGGAACCCAGCGAAGGGTATTGGCAGGCGAGATTCACAGTGGCATGGGTTCTGGAGGGTTACCCCGCACCGGAAGGTAGGAGGAGAGAGGCAGGAAGGCCAGCTAGGAGCCTCTGCAGTTGCCTCCGGAGAGGCGAGACGGTCTACACTAAGGCCTCGGGGCCCGGGCAGCAGGGACTGGAAAGAAGGGGGGAGAGAAGCACGAGGGCCATTTTCTCATAGTACTGGAGGCTGGAGGCTAGAAGTCCACAATCAAAGTGCCAGCGTGTCAGTTCTGATGAGGGCGCTTTCCTGCCTTGCAGACTGCTACCTTCTCACGGTGTCCTCACAGGGCATGGGGTCGGGGGTCGGGGTTGCTTTCTGGGGCCTCTTCTTACGAGGACAGTGATCCCATCAGGAGGGCCTCGCCCTCTTGATCTTAATCCAAATCTAATGACCTCCCAAGGGCCTCCCCTCCAAAACCCATCACGGGAGGGGTTAGGGCTTGAACATACGAATTTGGGGGGCTGGGGAGGAGAGGACACAAGTTCATCGCAGAATGGGATGCTTTAAGTACCCAGTCCTGGACACGTCCCATTTCTAAAAGTGACCAGGATCCACACAGCAAAAGCTTCAAGAGCTCGACGAGGGTGTGGAATCCTGCCCAGGCTTCAGGCGGGCCTCTGGGCATCTCGTGAGCAGCGGACCACAAAACAGCCAAAGGCTTTGAGAAGTAATTGACATTTAAAACGTAGCCCACAGAAGTGGGCCAGGACATGCGTTCTTAATATAAACAGCTTGACTGCCTTCTAAAATAGATATGCAGAAGGGGGAGAGTCTCATAACCTTGTGCTCAACATGCCCAGGATATAATCCCAAATTACGCATAACAAGAGCCCAGAAAATCTCAACTGAGATGAGAAAGGATAATCAGCAGATAGCAGTACGGAGACGACGCAAATGTTAGAATTATCTGACAAGGATTTCGAAGCAGTTATAAAAATGCTCCAACAAGCAATTACAAGCCCTCTTTAAGCAAATGGGAGAAGTAAAAAAAAAATCTCAGCAGAGACATGAAAAATATATATTAAAAAAAAAGAACCAAATGGAAATTTTAGAAATTAAAGATGCAATAACTAAAATCGACAAGCAGCAAAAATAACATGGGATGAGTTCCATGGCGAGTGGACAATACAGAGGAAAGGATCAGCAAGCTTGTAGATAGTTAATAAAATTACCTAATTTGGACAACAAGGAGAAAGTAATTTTCTCTCTCTTTTTTTTTCTTTTTAAGTATCTCTATGCCCAGCATGGGGCTCAAAGTCATGACTCCAAGATCAAGAGTCACATACTCTACCGACTGAGCAGGCCAGATCCCCCAGTAATTTTCTTTTTTAAAAAAACAGAATCTCAGGACCTGTGGGATAATAACAAAAGATCTAAACTTTGTGTCAGTGGGGTCCTGAAAGGAGGAGATATCCACTTTCACCACTTCTAGTCAAGATAGTACTGAGTCTAGCTAGAGCAATCAGGAAAGAAAAAGAAACAAAAGTCTTATCCTTGTTCACAGATGACATGACCTCGTAGACAGAAAACCCAAAAGATCCCACAAACACACACAAAAGAAACGTTAGAACTACTAATAGGACTAATAGTCCCAGGACTCCGGGACCATAACCTGAACGGAAGGCAGACTCCTAACCGACTGAGCCACTCAGGTGCCCTGCAATCCCACTTCTGCATACATGCCCAAAAGAATAAAAAAAAAGATCTTGAAGACATAGTTGGACACCCGTGTTCCTAGCAGCATTATTCACAAGACCCAAAAGATGGAGGCAACTCAAGTGTCCATCAATGGATGAATGATTAAGCAAAATGTGATGCATCCATACAATGGAATATTATCCAGCCTTAAAAAAGGAAGGAATATCAGACTCAGGCTACAACATGAATAAACCTATAGGACGTTATGCTGAGTAAAATAAGCCAATCATAAGGGCACCTGGGTGGCTCAGTCGGTTGAGCGTCCAACTCTTGATCTCAGCTCAGGTCTTGATCTCAGGGTCGTGAGTTCGGGCCCCACGTTGGGTTCCACGCTGGGCCTGGAGCCTGCTTAAAATAATAATAATAGCAAGCCAACCACAAAGGGACAACTACTGTCTGATTTCTCTCAGGCCTACATGGAATGGAGAAGGAGCAGCTTCTAAAGTAAAAAGCGGAAAGTGTACCGAGTATAAACTAATGACAGTCTCCATAGATCCAAGGGGACTCTGACCAAATGGCAAGCGCCCACAGGACCCAACAGACCTCCTTGTTGGGACCCAGTCACGCTCCTACCCTCACCGCTCTGAGCAGCACCTGCTCAGGACCAAACTCAGAGCTGAAGTTCTTTCTGGCTCTTCCTCTCCAAATCTGCCACGACCGCCCTGTTTGAGCCACCAAGCCCTGACCCGACTTGGGTTCAGGAGAGAGCACAGTGTTGACCCAGCAGACATTTCCCCAGAGGGTGGGGTGGGACCGAGAAAGAATCCCTTCTCTTCCTGCATCTGAACCAACACCATGGAAACCTGACTGCTTCCGGAAGCTGGGGTTGGAGCCTGCCATGTCTGGAAAGCAGAGAAGTCTAACCACTAGGAAATAGGAGGGAAGTGGATGCCTGGAGAATAAGCACGGGAGGTGAAAAAAGTGCCTTCCAAGGTTCTGGGCGACGTTCCAGTCTGGTGCTAGTCCCTTCCAGGAGTCTGGCTGCTTTCTGGCCTCGGGCTCCACGAGGGACTGCTGGGTTCGTGAATGAACTCCTTTCTTTTAAGCTGCCTGAGGTTGATTTCTCTTACTCCCAAAGTCACAAATCATATAAAGGGGATTTCAGGGTCTTGATCAGGAAGCAAAGTTATTTTATAAGAGCAAGCCCTCCCACCTCCCCTGTAACTTTGGCCAGGACCTGAGGCCCCGGGTTTTGGACAATGTTCTAGAACACTAAGCTATAGCTCCGGGGGAAAGTGTCAGTCTGAGACGTCTGGTATGCGGGGTTATTCCCCAGGAAGAAACCACCCAGAGTCAACTCACTCCAGGGACAAAATCCCACAAACAGATCCTCTCAATTCCCTCTCCAGGGCAACTGAATAAGCTGGACTTTCTAGAGAAATCCCTACTGCAGATGGGCTACCAATATCTGATCCTGTATGAAAATGTTTGGTGAAGAAATAGGGTCGCCATAAATATATTCCAAGAGGGTTCCAAAGGTTTTTCAAAGACATCGCTCTCAAACTCGCTTCTCTTAGCTGGTCCGCAGGACTGTGCCCTCACTGGAGGAAGATCCTGGCGGTCAGGAGAAGGTTCTGGGTAGCAGGCATTTCACAAGGACCAGGGAGCTGGTGCTGTTTGTTTTGAAGCCACAAAGCACCTACTGGATTGGGCTGACGTTTCGTACAACATAAATACACAGGAAGAGAACTTACTGTGCGTGTTTCTAGCTGGCTGACCTCAATCAAGTTGTTTCAGGTCTGAGATTTAGCTTCGTCATGTTCAAACACAGTTCCTCATAAGCGAAGTATGGTACCGGACCCTCGGTAGGTTAAGGGAGGCAAACAGACGGTAACAGTCATGGGTAAACAACTGAATAGATCGCTAAGCTTCTATGAGTGAAAATCTTCAGAGTCACCAAGGCCGTCCAATGAGTTCACTTACAGGCTGCCCCTACCTTTAGACTTTTAAGATCAAAGAATTCTTTTCTTTTAAGGAGATTTTTCCAGAAGCTTTCTCCATAACCACCCCCAACTGCCAGCAATCGCCAATCTCATTCTCACTGTAACCAGTGCCCCACCCCCCCAGATACTCACACTAAAACCCGGTCACCCCAACTCCCTCCTTTCCCTTAAACCTCCCCTGTAGGCCACTCACAAATCCGCCAGGTATATCTTCAAAATGTTGGTTCCACCTTCTGAAGTTTGCAAGGTTTAGCATCAGGCCACTACACCCTCGTTCAAGGGTGATGGTAATTTTAAAGCAATAAAATGTATCGTCTTTAGACTGCTTCATTTATAAGAGAAGCTCAGAGTCCCCCATTCTCCCTTCCTCTGGGAAGTTGTCACCTCATTTCCATGAGCGATGGCTTTACTCAGGAGAGGTGCAAGAGAGCTGGCTTGGTGGGTTGAGGAAGGTCACTCAAGAAACTTGCTGGTTGTAGTACTTTTAAAATGGAGCGTAGTATGGAGAAGGAATTCTATTCCCAAGTCACTGTCCAGACAGTCTAGAACATTACCTCCTCAGGACACTGTTTAGATAGTAAAAATAGACATCTCAGGGCCTGTTTTGATGTCTGTTTGTTCTACTAAATGGGGGATAGAGACTTGGCAGGAATCTTGGCCGGTTCCATGCTGGCCTCCAGCACAATGTGTCTAACCCATCAGAGAGAATGATGAACTCACGGCCAAGGGTATGATGAGTGGGAAGAAGAGTTTTGGATTTGGAGACCCCACTTCCACGGGGAGGGTTTCACTATGGGTGTGCTGACAGGTGAAACCATTTGTAAACGTTCTGTCTCTGAGTATCAAAAAGAGATTTTTTTTTCTTTTCTTTTCTTTTTTTAAGATTTATTTATTTGAGAGAGCACATGCGCACAAGTGCATGCACGAGTTGGGGAGGGGTGGAGGGAGAGGAAAGAGAGAATTCTCCAGCAGACTCCCTGCTGATCATGGAGCCCAACAGGGGCTTGATCCCAGGACCCTGAGACCATGACCTGAGCTGAAATCAGGATTGGCCACTTAACCGACTGAGTGACTCAGGCACCCCAAGATGCCTATCTTTTGAAATACCCAAGCACTGCTAACTTGTTGGGCTCTATCTCATTCCCAGGCTGAAACTGTACTGAAGAGATTTTTATTGCTTGGTATGTTTTGGTTACAAGTTTTTTATTTTTTTTTTAATATTTTATTTATTTATTTAATTGACAGAGAGAGATAGCGAGAGAGGGAACACAAGCAAGGGGAGTGGGAGAGGGAGAAGCAGGCTTCTCACCGAGCAGGGAGCCCAACGTAGGGCTCAATCCCAGGACCCTAGGATCATGACCTGAGCTGAAGGCAGACGCCTAACGACCGAGCCACCCAGGCGCCCCTACAAGTGTTTCAGATGCTTTTTTTGTAACGCACATAAATACAAGCAGAATGAAATTACTCTCGTAGGACCAATACATAAAGTCAATTTTTCTTATCCACCTGTGTGGATATAACTTTTCATTTTTAAAGCTCTACTGGAATTCTCTTCTAGAAAACAACATGTTTCTATGGAACTTGGGTTCGTTCCTGGAAAATAATAGATATATCACATAGGATTCATTTGTTCAAGGTCAAGAAGAGCTTTAGAGGATGACTCAGGTCTTGAAGCCCATTGGTGCGGTGACCTCTCAGAGATCTGAATAGTCCTAATTGCTGCCCTTTGGAAAACTTGACTCCCTGGAGGTGAGCCAACACGCCTCCCTCCTCTCTAATGTATGAAAGGATCACCAGGATAAAGCACCCACTGGGCTGGAGGCCAGCTTTGGGAGAACTTGAGAACTGAGATGGGAGAAGACTGTGAAGGGTGGTTGCGGCACCACGGTCCGGCTGCGGGGAAAGGGTAGACAAGTTAGCCCAGGGCCAGGAAGGGCTAGGACCCATTTCCGGGGGCGGGTCTGGCTTCCGAGGCTGAACACGAAGGCTGAAACTTTGGCTGCCTCGGCATCCTGGACAGCCCTAGGGTCTGGAACAACTCTCACAATATAGTATGAGACCCAAAACTTCTCTTTCGGATGAATGAATGGAGCGTTTGCCCATAGCGCAAGCACGCTACTTGATGACAAAAGTCCTAAATAACACCATTCAAAGCAGGGCTGATGTCATTCGAGGCTGACTTCCTCCCCTTTTTAGCAGACAACTAGCTCCGCTGGTGGGAGTCAGTCGACATAAGACAGGCTGGGGTCAGTTGCTAGGTTTCAGACGCTTCTCTCTTTTCTAAGACCACTTTCCAAACAGGAAGTTTTCAGGATTTCATAATTGTCCCAATGTTTCCCTTTGGCCTATAAAGTGAAGGACGTTACAAGGGTGTGGTGCTTCTGGAAAATTCCTGCAACCTCTCCACCTGTGCTCTGAAGCTCCTCGGCCTGTGGTTAATAATAAACATAACCCCCCCAAAATATAATAATAATAAACATAACCCTACACTTACACCTTGAGAGGCTTTCGTGATGGGAGGTCCCTGCCCCACGGTCACGACAGTGGCCCCATTCAGATCCTACCGGCCCCAGAACGCTGTCTGGCAGGGCAGCTCCTGAGACTCCATAGAACTCAAGATAAGAAGAGGGAAGGACATGAAGAAGGCAGGGGACAAAACTGAGGAAAGTAAAACAGAGGAGAAAGATGGTATAATTGTCTGGAAAGACTCTTGCACAGGATTTAGAAGAATTCGTTCTTGACCCAATTCATCTGCCTGACACGCTAGCCAAATTGATTTAGTTTGATGACTACAACAACTACGCCAAGTATGAGCAGGACTTCAAGCCACAGGAAGAAGCCAATCAATCTGCAGTATTGACCAGAGCCAAGTCCTCTAGGGTCCTGGATCCAACCATCAGAATAAATCCCATCAAACAGCCTTTCTACCTTAGAGAGCCAGGTGGCTTTCTCCTTAAGTTTCTCTATTGACTGCTCCTCTTGGCCCTAGGGATGAACCGGGTTTGGCAGAATGCATTAGCAACTGCAGCCTCCCCCTTAGCATGCAAAGAGAAAGTTAGGGAGAATCCATCATCCAGACCAGCCCCATCCGTGAGCTGAGTATCTTCCAGAGCCGAGGTCGTACCACTGATCACTTGAACAAAAATCAGGGACAAATTTCATACCATATCATCAGTACTCAAGCCCAGATCAAGATCGCCGTCTCCCAAAGAAAACAACCTTCCTGGCTTATCAAGACACTGGGATGACTCCAGCCTGCACAGATCTATGCTTCTCTGGCCCCATGGCTGTGGTCCTTGGGGTCTCCGTGAAGCACCAAGACATTCCCTTTGTCAAGGCCAACAGCCAACTCCCAGCTACGTCCTGCTCACCAACCTTTTCCTGGGCTTCCCCTGTTCCTTCTTCTTCGTTGGCCCTCCCAACGAAGGCACCTCCGTACTTCAACAAATGACGTTTGCATTTGTGTTCGCTGTGGCTACTTCCACTGTTTGGGTTAAAATCATCACTGGGTTTTTGGCTTTCCAGGCGACAGTGCCAAAGAAGAGGATGAGGCAGGGCTGTTATCAGGAGCACCTGTCATTCCCATCAGTGCCTGGATCCAAGTCACTAGCTGTGGAATCTGGTTGGGACCTCCTCCTCCTTTCACTGAAATGCACACACACACTGCGTCTACGCACATCATCACTGGAGGCAGTGAGGGCTCCGTCACTGCCTTCTACCATGTCCAGGGATACCTGGGACCCTTGGCCTTAGGGAGCATCGTTGTGACTTTCCTGGCCAGGAGTCTGTCTGACACCTTCAATGAAGCCAAGTTTAGGCATGCTGGTCTCCGCCAGTGCCTGAGTCACCTTCCTCCTTGTCCATCACAGCACCAAGGGGAAGGTCAGCATGGCCAAGGAAATCCTTTCAATCTCGGCCCCCAGTGCCAAGTTACTAGGCTGCCTCTTTGCCCCCAGGTGCTACCTTATTACTCTTCCCAGGCCTGATAAGAACACGCTGCAAGGGAGAAGGAAGGAAACAATTCCTAGAGACAATAAAACCTGCAATGAATCACTTCCTGTCTTTTAAATAGATGAGTAACAGACACATGAAAATAAATCACTTTTTTTTAAATAGGGACAGTGGTTCAAAGCTAAATTTATAATTCCTTTCTCAATCCACACAGGGTTTTTTTCTATATTGTCTAGCATATCAGGAGCAGAAGCACCCTCGGTCAATAATTCCTGAAATTTTAGGGTTATCTTGGATATTCTGCTCACCAACACCAAACCTATTATTTACATGCACAGGGACTTCATTTTACCCTCCACCTCTGAATCGGTTTTGTAGCCCATGCTCTGACAGGTGGTACGGATGGTCAGGTTGTCCACTGTTTTAACTTTGCCCAAAGAACCTTTAGGCAGCAGCAACAGGAGTTGGTGTTTATCCGCAGATAACATACTCTTTCACAGCCTAATTTGCATACTTGCTCTCCTATCTTTTCTTTTAATTTTCTCAGAGTTTCATTTTTACCTTCTAACTCTTCAATTTCTCGGGTATTCGTTTTCGTGAAGGTTCTTGGAGGAAGCAACACTGCTCCTTTTTAAGAGAGAGAACTGGAGGGGGTCTGGTTTGTCACCTGCCCTGAGTGAGTGGGGTCCACATGATCGGAAGGGCCCAGAGGGGGTTTAGAGCCAAAAGTCTCCGCTTTGAGGAGGCCCTACACGATGACGGGGCTGAAGATGTCACAAGCGAGGAGGGGACAGAGTGTTGGCTTCCTGGGACCCTTGAATACTGGGGACTCTGGGCCATCCAGGGGCCAGTGACGGGAAGTACAAGGTCGGAGACAGCGGAGGGAAGAACTTGCTGAGAGTCGCAGCCCGCAAGCCCCCAGCGGCAGAGGCAGGAGAAGGGGGGTCTGCGCACCATCTGGAGTGACAGGGAGCAGGCAGGACTTGAGGGAGTGGGACGGAGTCTATGTCCCCCGGGCCGGGGAGGGTGACCACCTGTTACGTGGACAGAGAATTTCATACAGAAGTGCTAACCAGTGTGTGTGTTTTCTATTGCTGCTAAAGCAGATTACCACAAATTTAGTGGCTAGAAACAACATAAATTCATAATCTTTCAGTTCTGGAGGTTAGAAATCTAACATAGTTCTCATTGGGCGGTGCTCCTTTCTCGAAGCTCTCTAGGGCAGAATCAATTTCTTCACCTCTTGCAGCTTCTAGAGGCTTTCCGTCCCATTCCCTCTCTCTCAGGCCATTCCTCCTGGTCACATCTCCCTCTGATTTGCTTCTGTCTTCCACTTTCAAGGAGCCTCGTGATTGGATTGGGCCCACCCAGGTAACCCAGGATAATTTCCCCATTGCAAGATCCTTAATCAAATCTACAGAGTCCCTTCCGCCAGTAAGGTGACCAGCTCACAGGCTCGGAGGATTAGATCATGGATATCTTGGGGCAACAATGACGTTGCCTACCGCATCCATCAACTGAAGAACTGAAATGGCAAAGCAAGAATTCTCAAAGAATTACAGAAAGCAGCCTCTCTCCCTAGGGCTGGAGGAAGAAGGGAAAGTGGCTAAAAATACGAAAACTTCGAAGCTTGGAAGATGGGCTCCATGGGGCAGGAACCAAGACCTCTGAGAAAGGGGTGCATCTCAGCTGGTGGGGGGCTAAGAAGGGGGCTCGGGAACGGGTTCTGTGAGTGCTGGGAAGCCGCCAGTGGGACTCAGCCCACCCGGGGGAGGTGGGGGTGGGGAGGCCACTGTCTCTAGTAGAAACTGATCACGTAGTTCCATTTCCTGTGTTGCTTTATACAATTGTCTTCCATTTATGGCCATTGATGGTGGACTTCCACGTACAACGGGGATATGAAGCTTCCCACCCTGATACATTCCGGTTTTAAAAAGGAAGAATATAGAAGTGTTTTTGATGAAAGAATAGGTAGGAGATAATGGAGAAAGGACGGTTCTATGTACTTGCCCTCGCATCAAAAAGACACTCCCAGACAGTGGCTTGAAACACCAGCAGTTGTGTAGTTTGCTATAAATCTGGGGTTGACGGGCTCGGCTAGGCAGCTGTTGCTTGGGGTGGGGGACATCTCCTAAGGTTCCAGTTAGATGGCGGCCGAGGCTGTAGTCACCCCAAAAGTGTTCTTGTTCACACGCTCAGGGTCTGGGCTGGGAGACCCAAGCAACTGGACTCCAGATGAGCTGGGTCTGCTGGGCATCCATCTCTCCCTCTGGTGTCCCCACATGGATCTCCCCACATGGCTGCTCAGGGTAGCGACTTCCCACTCAGCGGTGACGTGCTCCCAGCACACGTGTCCAGGAGCACCGGCAGAGGGCGTGGGAACTATTGGAACCCAGCCTCAGAAGGCCAGGGTTGAAGGGGAGGGACCCTTGCCTCCCTGTCTTGCTGGGAAGAGGGAGAAAGAACTGGTGGGTATTTGACAACCACCATCAACCAGGACAGAGGACAACATCGTGGGGGGCTGAAAATCAGGAAATGTGGGAAAAGGCCCCCGCCGGCTTTGCAAGCCTCTCTTACTTTGGGTTTACCTGACCTCTCCTAGACTCGTTCCCAATCCTCTGCGTTCTGGGAAAGCCAGGCCCTTCCCCACTCCCCAGCCCTTGTCCCTGCCTTTCCGTCTTGCTGGGCAGCCCATCCCTCCATCCGGTAACTTCATTCCTCAAGGTCCAGTTCCACAGTGCCATCTGCCAGGACACAGCCCTCCCGTCCTGCCCTGACCACACAGACAGCAAGTGTCTGCTGGGCTCTTTCTCCAGCAGGGAACAGGACCCCATGCAGGACGAGACCCATGGGATGCAGACAGCCCCCCAGTCCCCGAGGTCACCTTTCCTCAGAGGCATTGGCAAGGTTCCCTTTCCTGAGTCAACCTGTTTCCACCCTCAGCGCCCACGGTCACCGGTGCCAGCCCAGGGAGAGGCGGTGAGCACTGCAGCGGGAAGACGGGGCCGGGGGAGCAGGCGCCCACCTCTCATACCCCAGGAGCGTGACGGGGGCAGGGAATGGGCCCTAGAGGGGAGCTGGGGGGCCCCTTCCTTGGGACACAAGGGCCTCACGGGAGCTGGGCCTGGGAGGACGGAGCAGCCTGGGACCCAGTGCGCTGGAGGAGGGACGTCTGGGGCACAGAACGACAAGGGGCAGGAGCTGGGGAGCAGGCGGGGGCAGAAGGGAAATGGGGTGCAGGGGAAGCAGGGGCTGAGAGGTTGCACGAGAGGCTACAGCGGGAGGAACGGGGGTGGCCGGGCTCTGTGACCCAGGCACACTGCTCACGGGCAGGCCACCTGATCTCTCCGGTGTCTCTTTCTCAGCCCGAATCCAGGCCCCGGAGGGCAGGGCTGGTGTGGCTCTTTGCCGCCTGTCAGAAAGCCGCCTACAGCTGCCGATGAATGGGTACCCCCTCTCCGGCCTCCTGCCTCCCGCCTCTCTGGCCCAGGTGATCATGAGGTTCAGGTATAATGAATTTTACCACTTTGTCACCATCACTGTTGAAAGGAGAATCCTCATCTCGGAAAACAAGACGGGGACCAGGACAGAGGCAGACGGGACCTGAGCCAGCCCCCACCAGGCCACTTTGGACATTGGCTGTGTCACCAAGGTGCTGGAGTCCCTGGTTGCCAGCCTGGCCTCCTGGGAAGATGCTAGCATGTTCTCACTGCAGCCGAGGGGCTCTCGCGGCAGGCGGGAGAAGTCCCTGCCGGGGTCCCTGCCGGGGTCCCTGTGGGTGCCCCATCTCCAAGAGCCTCCCTGAGGCGCCCACGCGGCCGCCGGCGGCCTGGTTGCTGGTGTCTCTTCTGCAAATGAACACGGACCTCAGTGTCAGTGTCCTCACTGTCTCTGGTTTTGCTGTCAGGGTCCGCTACAGCCCCCGCTGCCCCCGGGCTCTCCCGAGGTCCTGTCCTGAGGCTCTAGGCCAGCTGGTGGTGGACAAGGCCCAGCGACGGGCCCAACTCAGGGCTGCCTGGAGACAAGTCCGTTCGCACTTGCCAAGGGATCAGAACTCGCTGATGACCACTGAAGAGGACTGAAGTGCCGGTGGGCTGTCAGAGTCCTGGGGAAGCAGGAATGCCTGTGACATCTGGATAACCTCAGTCTCTATCAGTCCCACCCCCTTCCGGGGACCTTGGTGGGGGACACCACAGGGGTTTCTGGCAAAACCAGAGCCCAAGACTTCGCTCATACTGCCATGTTCAGTGGAACCAGCCGGAGAAAGCCTCACCCTCGCCCCCACGGCCCTATGTCATCTGAGGGTCTGTGGGTGCCCCCCCCGGGCCACTAGCAGCCCCCCACCCCGAGGCTCCTGGTGGGGACTCAGCCTTGGGCTCAGGTGTGACTGGGCTTTCTCAGCCCCTCCCTCGGCCCCTCCCTCACAGGCCTCGAGGTCAGTGCTCTGTTACAGAAAGCACAGCCAAGAACGGCGGCCTGACTCGCTTACAACCCAGGGCACGGTGGCAAGGTGGCCGTGGTGCCGGGGCCCAGCTTGCCCTCTGGGGCCACGTCCCTGCATAAATCCACCCTCTCCCCACGCTTCGTCCCCGGACCCCTTCAGAACACAGTCACCCTGCCTACCGTCGCATATCTGTTAGGACAGGAGGAGCCCCTCCAGGTCACCCGGTCCCAGCCCCTCGCCGTGGGGATGAGGATCGAGGCCAGGGCGCGATGAAGCTGCCCCAGGCCCTTGCTCCTTTGTCTCTCAGCTCCAACTAGAACCACCAGGAGAGCAACGTCCTCCACTCCCAAAGGCACCTGAGCTCCCCCTGGGCTCCCCCCACCCCTGCAGGGTCCCGAGCCTGGACAGGGCACAGACGGCCCCACGCCCCTGCTGTCCTCCGGCGCGCAGGCCCGTGGGCTCCAGGCGTGTGGTTCGCAGGCACGTGGGGCCCACGGGAGGCGAGGCAAACGAGGCGAGTGCCCCCGCCCCGCCCCCACGGCTTGCCCCGGTGCCCCCAGGTACCCCACAGAGGCACGGCCGCGGCAGAGAACCTCCGAGCCCCTGCTCGATCGCATACCGCCGAGGGGAAGGGTCGGGTGGCCCGGGAGTCTGTTCAGCCTTGCCTCCCTGAGAGGCCAGCTCTGCCCTGGGGCAGAGTCGGGAAGGAGGCAGGTCCCCAGGAGGCCGCTCGGGGCAAGAGTTCCAATACACAGAGCGGTCACTAGCCACCCGGGGCCTCTGGGCAAGAGTGGAGAAACGGAAGAACACCGACAACGACGTGAGGATTTCAGCCCCGCAGACTAAGGGCAAACTTCCGGAAGGACTCCAGAATCCAGCAAGAGGGGCGGAAGGTCCGTCACGGACCGTCTAGGCCACTGGGATACGGACATCGACACTGAGGCTTGGGGAGGCTCAGGTGGCAAAAAGCCTGGGAGCCGAGGCAGGTCAAGGAAGTCATCCGAGACTGACCTAGTGGCAGGGCCAGGGGGGAGGGGAAGCCCCTGGCTCCGGGTCATGGCCGTCAGCGCTCAGGGGCGGTGGCAGCCGCGTCTCCCTGGGAGACACTAACAGCTGGTCTCCTCCGAGAGCCACCCCCCCCCCCCGCCCCCGTGCCCCCGCCGGCCGTCTGCTCTGCGGGCGACGAGGGCCAGGCCGGGCCACACTTGCTCCGCGGGGAAGTCCGCGCGGCCCCTCTCCGCGCTGCTGTGGGCCCGGGGCAGCCCAGCTACCAGGGCTCCCTGGAGTCCCAGCGGCCGGGAAAGCGGTGCAGCCTGATGTCTTCCTTCTGGATGTGCTCGTAACAGGACTGGCGGGAAAGACGCGAGGCTGAGGGGGAGCTGGCCTGCCCGCCCCCGCTCAAAGATGGCCCAGTACTGGGGTGCACCCGTCTCCCCAGCCTGGACCACCCCGTCTCCAGCTCAGCCACGGTCCGCAAGGAAGGGGGGCCTCCCCTCTCCTGCTATGCTCAGGAGGCAGCCTGGAGCATGCCGGGGGTCCCAGGGACCCACTGCCTGTGGGATGAAGTAGGGGGTCCTTCCCCAGCCCCTTTAACAAGGGCAGGACCAGGGACTCCGTGGGGCCCTCACCCCAGAAGCAGTGAATCTGGGGTCATCCCCACAACAGTGTCCAGGGCAGGGACGGCGTCTGCCCCACTGGCCAGAGTATTTTTGCCTCTGCCGAAGAGCTCTGTCCCTCACCTCCAGGGCCGTGAGCAAGAAGTCATACAGGCCTCCCGTGTGGATGGGGTCCATCATGTCGCGGATCAGGTGGATCTCGGCTCCCAGGTGCTGGATTCTGGAGAACACCCAGCCCCACAGTGAGAGGGAGAAGGGGGCCCATCGGGGACAGGCGCCAAGCAGCTGGGGAAGGAGCCCTGGCCCGGATGGCTGGTCACCCGGGCTGCGGTCCCTGCTCTGCCCCTGGTCCCAGGGGACCCTCGGTGGGGCTTCTCTGCAGGATGGGAGGGGGTCCTCCCGCAGCCCGCCCCCCAGCACCCCCGGCTGGGGCTCACCGGGCACGTGACACCACGTAGATGAGCAGCGGCAACAAGTCGTCCATGGGCAGCTTGTGCTCCTGGCCCAGCACACGCGACACGGTGGCCTCGATCTCCCCGTATGTCTTCTCCAGCACCTCCAGCTTCTCCCGGGGGTCCACCGTGGTGCTGCGGCAGGGGCCCTCGGGTTCAGCTCCAACCGGGGACCCCCACCTTCCTGTCCCCCCACCCCCCACCCTGCCCAGAGCGTGAACTCACATGATCTTCTGCAGACACTCAGTGGCTGACAGGAAGCACTTGTCCCTGACCAGGGAGAGTCTCTGGGGTTGGGGGGGGGGGGCAGACGGATGAGGCCACGGTCCCCCCAGCCCTGTCACCCCCTCTCTCCCAGGGAGAGCTCTTGCCACCCACCGTTCCCCATCACTGGCTCCAGGACAGCCCCGCCCAGAGGGCTGAGTGACCCAAATCATAGCTCCACCGTGAGCCTCAGTTTACTTGACTGTAAAGTGGGATAATGGTCTCCGGGAGGTTGGGAAGGAAGATAATGATCCCAGCGGCCACTGGGTGCCGCCGGGGGTGGGTCCCTAAGTCAGCGGCTCTCCAACCCAAGGACTTGTTGAAACAGAGTCCAGGCCCACTCTCGGAGTTTGACTCAGTATGTCTGGGTGGGGAGGCGGGGGTGGGGGGGCGTCCAAGAACGTGCTGTTCTAACAGCTTCCAGCTGCCGCTGGCCCGGCACGCACACCTGGAGAGCCACCACCTCGTGGGTCGCGGCCCACTGCCCCTCCCGACAGTCTCCTGAGGGAGCACCAACCCCACAGCAGAGAGTACTCTCACCCGTGGGGGAACCGAGGCTCACAGGTAAGCCTCCTGCCCAGGAAGAGTGGCGGCGCCTGGGTCTGCACCAACTCCCGGGGGCGGGGGGAGGGCCAGCGGCAACCTTCCCACCCACACGGGAGATCAGAACAAACCCAGAAAGGCGGGTGTCTCCCCCCACACCTGTTGGCCAGCACTGCCTGGGCCCCTCTGCAGCAGGGAGGCGGAGGGCTGAGCTCAAGGCTCTGGGGCCCCCGCTCAAGGCTCAGGCCTCCCCTCTGCCTGGGGCAGGTAACGGACCCACCTTCTCACCTGATTGGTTGTCAGCGTGAGGTCCTTGAGGGGCCACAGGTGCCTGAAATGAAACAAGAGTGACACAGAGCCTTCACCGGGAGGAGGGGGCAGGGTCAGGAGGCGCATTCCCTGTAGGCCGTGTCCCCCAGCAGGGCTGAGCACAGGAGAGGGGTCTGCGATGGCCTCCCGGAGCGCTTGCATGGAGCCCAGGGCAAGGGGAGGCTAAGAGAGATTCCTGGACCAGACAGCGCCCCAAAACTTGGAGAGGGGTGAGGGGCAGTGCCGCAGGCCAAGGACCCTGTGAGCAAAGTCCCGGGGCTTGGGCTAGAGAATGACAGCGGAAGAGACTATTCTGGAGGCTTGGTGAGCTGGGGCAGGCTGGGGCCACGCGATACAGCACAGGGCAGGGACTTGGGGAGGCAATGGAGTGGGGAGGCGGGCGTGGAGGGAGCAGCAGAGAGGTGGCAGGAGGGGGTGGGGAGGAGGGGACACTCGGGAAGCTGCTGGCACCCAGCTCTCTGGGCTGGTGGCTAGTCAGTTGCAGACGTTCACAATGGGAGGGGAAACGGGGTTTCAGACCGGACAGTGGGAAGCAGCATGGCTGTGTGACAAGGGAGACCGGGTGTGGGGGGAGAGAGAGTACCCATGCCTCCACTGGGCAGCTGGTCACTCGCAGCCTCGGGGATCAGAAGGGGCACGGAGCGGAAAGGATGTTTTAGCAACTGAGGGTAAAAGGGACCTGCTCCCAGAAGAGTCCTCAGTTTCCCCTTGAGGAGCACCCCTCCCCCACTCTCAGTCCAATTGCTGGGAGGACACCTCGCCCCAGCCCCCTCAGTAGATATGGAGGTAGACTGGCCAATGTGGGCCACAGACAGCATTTGGGAGCAGGCTCAAGAGCCAAGCCAAGCCAGTGAGGGACTTCAGGCCCCTGCTGGAGCTGTTAGGAAGGGGACACTCCAGCTCCCTGGGGCACAGTGGGGGATGGAACTGGTAGAGTATAAACCTTGAGTGGCTGGTACCATGTATGGCAAAATAAACGGGAGCCAGAGATACATCAAGAGAGAAAGAGAAGTGGCTTCCCTTCACCACATAGTTAAGCAGCTAGATCCAGCCACACCTGAAGCTAGCCACACCAGCATAAAGCTAGAACTTCATGGGTACGTGAGCCAATGAACACCACCCCCTTTTCTGCTAAAGACCAGTGAACTCCGTGTGTACCCTCTGTGCACACGGGCCCTGGCAAACACGGCAGGGAGGGAAGGCTTACTTCTGCACATCCAGGAACTCGAGCAGCTTGGTGTCGGGGAAGAGGCTCAGGTTGGCAATGCCCTGGCTGTAGAGACTGTCCTCCGTCTCGTGGAGAAGCAGGTAGAGAGTGAAGAGCTCCGAGTAGAAGCTGGGCAGCATAAGGGGCAGCACGAGGCCATGCACCTGCAGGTCCCTGAGTGACAGCGGTAGAACAGGTTGGGGCCGGCAGGGTGGGGCCCGGGGGGAGGGATCCCTACTTGGGCTGCCCCTCAAAAAGCCCACAGAGCTCCTTGTCCCGCAGCAAACAGCGTCCCTGCCTCCTCCATTCCCTAGAAAACGCTTCCAAAGCCCGTTCTCAGTCATTCACTCCCTCAGTTGAAGTCCGCAGCCCCAGAGCCTCTCGTTGGACGCTGAGAACCGCTCCGGCGGCTGGGACAGGATTTGATCCCCACGTGATTGAAAGCAAAACCCAGGCCCCGACTAGACAAGGGACTTGCAGCAAAGTACTCAGCAGCCATGCCAGGCTGGTCCAGTGCTGCCTCCTCGTTTTCTGGGCTTCCTAGCACTCCGGGGGGGGCGGGGGGAGGAAGTTCTACCTAATGTCTAACCCATCTCCACGTCTCCGGCAAAGTGGTGACAGGCCTCCCTGATCGGGATCTCTGGCCTGAAATCTGAAGGCAAACTATAAGGTCTGGTCTTGGGGGACGGAGGGAGGGAGATTTAACGACGCACTTGACTCCCGCTCCGTGTGGCCTCGGGCTCAGCCCCTGCCAGGCCTCAGCTTTCCTATCTGCGTGTAGTGGGGAGGGTGCCCGGGGCGGTGGCACACCCTCTGGGCACCGGAGAAAGGAGGCTGGGATGGCAACTTTACAACAAAGATGAGCCTCGCGGCGAGGCCCCGCCCACGTGACACAAGGAAGAGGTCATGGGGCATTCAGATCCTCAGATGCTCAACAAACAAGACCTGGTCAGTAGCATGAGCCCCCCACACTTCCCCGGAAGCACCCCGATCCCCCGAGGGAGGCTCCAGGCGCGAAGGTGGGCAGCCTCCCTGGTCCTGAGCCTGGCCACCCCCCAGAGCGGGGACCCTGCAGACCCCACGGGAGCGGTCACCTTGTCTCCGGATCCTCGTCCTCCTCTGGAGCCTGGCCCTTGCGCCGTAAGGCCACCTGCAGCAGACCCCTGCAAACCGATGACACGGACTGCAGAGCTGCTGCCTCCCACAGAACCCGAGTCACCAGGGCAGCGAGCTCCGCCCCCCAGAGCCGTGGGGCAGGGGGAGCCCAGCCTCCCAGACCTCTGTAGTTAGGAGGCTGGGAGCACAGGACCTCAGCCCGAGAGTGCTAGAACTGCAGCATCTGGGGCCCCCATTTGTAATAAGAGACGGGGCCTCGGCTCAGCCCGGACTGGAGACGGGGCCTGAGTCCAGAGTGAGGCTCAGCCTGCGGAGGCTGAGAGCTCCCTTGGGGCCGGGGGTCAGCCCAGCGCCTGGTCGAGGCTTGGACTTTGCCTACAGGCAGTCCTTGCTATAATCTCCTACCTTCTAACCCCTCTGCTCGCCAGCGGGACACCGGCCGACCCACTCTCTGGTTCTTTCTTGATCCAGAGGCACCATTCCCACCCAGAGTGCTGGCAGAGCCCGTGACCCTGGGGAAGGGCGGAGCCCGGCCCGCCTGCGCTCGCAGACAGGGCTGCGACTGTCCCCAGGGGCCAGCCAGCGCACCTGTAGGCGGCCCAGAGCTCCCGCGCGTGCTGCTTCACCTCCTCCTGGGCCAGCGTCTGCAGGTGCTTGTTGGCCCCGATGCCCGCGTACGTGGCCTGGAAGGTCAGCATCAGCGTCCGCAGCAGCTTGCCCAGGGGGTGCAGCGAGCTGCTCAGAGCCTGGCAGGTGCAAAGGCAACAGAGAGGTGCTGGCGGCCAGGAGCTGGAGCACAGCACACCCCAGCGAGGCTCCCAAGGCGGCTCCATTTCCTAGATGGGAGCACTGAGGCCCTCGGACGAGAAGGGATCCATGGGCCGGGGCCGTCCGGACAGCAGCAGGGGCGGTGAGAAGGCCTCCCTCCCCGCAGACCTCCGCCCCAGGGCCCTCACCTTCCCGAGGCACTCCCGCAGGGCCCTGGGCTCCCGGTGCAGCAGCAGCTCGTCCAGGACATCCTCCATTGTGCCCGCACAGGCCTCGGGCTGGGTCCTGGGGCACCAGGCACATGCGTCTTCAACCCACGCCTGGGCCCCGGCCTGCCCCCTCCAGGGAGCCTTCCTCCCACCCCACTCGGAACCCCACGGACACCCGCCCTGGTCCTCTGGATGCCCCCGCGGGGGCCCCCATGCACGCACACACACATGCGGGGGCCCCCATGCATGCACACACACACACGCGTACACGCACACTCGCACACGCGTGCCAGCGCCTACCTCTCGCAGCACAGGTACTCCTGGGACTTGCGCAGCTCCCTTGAGTTCTGCACGTGGAAGCCCAGCAGGGCCTCCTGCTCGTCCCCAGGGCAGCCGGCACTAATGAAGTCCCGGAAGGGGCCATAGACGCCCTGCCAGCGGCTCTCCACGGGGAAGGCGCCCACGCCTAGCTGCCTGCGACAGAGGCAGTGGGCGGTGGGGGAAGGTAGGGGATGGGGCTGTGGCGGGCCCTTGGAGAGATGGGGACGTCCCTCCTGGCCCCGAGCTGGGACCCAGGAAGGGTGGGTGGACTGGGGAGCGCTCACCTCTGAGGCTCCAGGAGAAGAAAGGAGAGGCAGAGAGAGGGACAGAGAGAATCTACTCCGCAGTGGAGAAGAAAGGGACACACAGAGCCCTGGAAAGGAGACAGAAAGATCTGGAGAGCTGGAGGCCAAGTCCAGACAGCAGGGTCTTGGCCTAAGACAGAACACGGCCCAAAGTCCAGGATCCTCCTGCCTGGAGAGCCCACGCTCCCTCCCACCACACCTAGTTCCCTCCTGAGCTTGATCCAGGCTTGACCAGCAGGCCTGGGGGTCTGGCCATGTGTGTGCCTAATAGAGCCCACCTTCCCAGGTTCACAGGTTTTCCTACACCTGCACCCCACCCAGGCTTGGCCATGCCTCTGGGGTTTGCTGTCTACTCCCAGCTCCTGCTGTCAGAGAGAAGCACGTAAGGAAGGTGGGTCTAGTAATCGACTCTACTCCCTCCCCACGTCTGAAATACTGCCTGGGACCATCAGAAATACCACCCGTACCTCAACAGACATGGTTCAAGTCACCATCTGAACTAGTTTGCCAAGGAAGAACTCTGTCCCCATGGGGAAGAAGTCAATCCCCTTCTCAAAGACCCCATGATAGCGACAATGAGTCCACTTAGCAAGTTTCCTTCTTCACCTTGGCTGCCAGGGAACTCAGAGCCAGGCTCATGCTCAGTCATCACCATCACGGGACTTATTTGTCCCTTCCCTCCCTTTAAGTTCAACTCATACTTTTATTTTTCATTTCATTCTTGTTTGTGTTATCTTTACAAACTGTCGTGTACCCTTCCCAGAAAAAAAAGCAGGGTCTAAGCAAAGCCTCTGCATAATATTTTTGTCCGGTTTTGTGGTATGTGAAGTTATGTCATAGCCCTTGACCCCGGGAGTCTCTGACTTGAGGGCTGTGTGACCCGAGCTCTCTGAACTCTCCAAAGAGCTAAAAGAAAGTACAGAAAAGCTCTTCTGATGAGGCCTGAGTCCCTGGGAGGAAACACAGACACACACACACACACACACACACATACTCCAGAATGCACAGGCCAGGGGGCCGGCCAGGCTCTCACCTCTTCCGGGTGCTGCTTGGATCTGGCGGGAGGGCAGCCGTGCCCAGCACACCCTGGGTATGCAGTCCTTTCCCTGCCCCGCCGCTGCCAAAAGAGCCCTCCAGCGTGAAGCCGTTGGGGAAGGTGACCTTGCCCTACAAACCAGGGAAAGGAGGCAGGGATGCTGTCTGTCTGTCCAGCTGCCCTTCCCCCCAATCATGACGGGCCTCATGCCTGTCCATCCCGGGTCACGGAGGCTAGGGACTGACAGGTCGCCTTCCCACCATCCATTCCATCGGCCCCACTCTGGGGGCTCATAATCGTCAACGCCCGCAGGAGCCCCCAATCAGGAGTTGTGCCAACGGCCCAGGGGCTCGCCTCGGAGGGGGGAGACTGGAAGGGAGGGGGGAGGAACTCTCAGGTCAGGGCAGGACAACCACTACTGTGGCACTTGGGGAGGGGCGGGGCGCGGGGTAAGTCCAGAATCAGGAAGAGGCCTGGGGAAGGCACGAGGTATGCTGGCCCTGGGAGGGGCAGCTCCCGCTGCCTGGGCTGTCCCATCCCGAGCACTCCTGGCCTCCCCCCTTTAGATCCCACAGTGCCCCCAGTCATTAGGAGACTGAAACAGCCCCCACATTTCCAAAGGCCCAAGGAGGGCCCAACTGCCTTCTGCTGGGTCAGCTCGGGCAGGACCACACTGAAGGACAGTCACTCCGGGGGCCCCTGCCCAAGGCACCGATGCTGGTGGAAGGGGTGGATTCCGACCCGAGGGCCCCTCAGGAGACACAGCCTGGCCAACAGCGCCCTGTGCACTCAAAGCAAGTCCACCTGTCGTCTCCTGCCTCCCAGCAGGATCGAATCACAACCCCACAACAAGAGGGGGTCATGGCGCCCACCTTCTGGACACCGTGGAGATGGGAGAAGCCCTCCCCTACCTTCCCCGCCCACTGCCCACACCCTCAGCCCTGGGTCCGAGTGGGGAGATTACAGGCTTCACCCGTGGCCTCGGCGGGAGTGGAGTGGGTCTCGGTGGTCCTTACCTTCCCCACAAGAGTCAGGTCCCTGGTGAAGGTGCCCTCATATAAGGAGTCGTCTTCAGAGAGAAGGATCCCAGGGCCCTAGGGAAGGAAGCCGGAGTAGGAGCAGGGGAAGGGCCAGGAGACTGGGGGTGGGGAGGGGACAGGAAGTAGGAAGACAGGAAGTAGGCATCAATCCCGGGGGCAGAACAGTCGGGAGCCCTGTCACGCCTCCCAGCACCATGCAGAGGTGGGATGCCAGCCCTTGGCCGGCTGAGCACTGAGCACCAGCCCCATGGACCTCATCCCTGGGTTCCCCTGAACGACTGCCTGGGACCTGGCTCCAGCTCTCTCCTGGGGGCCCTTCCTTCCCCGCCGATGGCTCAGAAAGTGCTGGGCTTCTCCTCAGCCAGCCCCACTCCCCTGTCACCGACCCTCTGACCAGGCTCCCTTGTTGCATTGGCTGCCAGGAAGCTCAGGGTCCAGTGGGATATAATGTGTTTCCTACTTGAATCTTTAATGTGTTTGTTCTTATCTTTTCTTCCTCCTTCAATCCTTTCCAGAACAAAGTGGAGCCCAAGCCGAAGTACAAGCCATAATAACAATAAAAGCCCCCAGGCCAGAGTCTTACTATGTGCCGAAGCACTTGGCCAGGTGTGGGTGAGGCGGGAGGCAGGTGCTCATGTGCCCAGGCTCAGGAGACCTGGGACGCTCGGCCCTGCCACTCAAAAGAATGTGACACCTGGTAGGTTCTCTGACCTCTCTGAGCCTCGCGTGTGTCATTCATTCGCTGGGGACAGTGACATGATCCACAGGGTTACTGGGAGGGTCCCGTGAGCTCGTGCCGGGAAGCTGAGCCCAGAGCTGGGCCTCCAGTCAGGGGTCTATACACGTCCGTTGCGGAGGCCGCCGGCATCACCGTCCCCGTGAACTTCCTTCTTGCTAATTTCCCTGAGTGTTTACAGTAAGTAGTGAACCTGAGTTGCTGATGGGGAAACTGAGGCTGGGAGGGCCAAGGCCAGGGTCGGTGGCGGAAGTTCTGGCTCCCTCTAGCACCTAGAAACCCAGCTTCCTGCCCCATCCACCCCTGCCCGGCCTCTGCTCAACGTTGGGGCCCTGAGAGCTGAGGGGCTCCAGAATTCAGCGCCAGTGCAGGGAGAGGGTAGCTCAGGGCACACACGGGTCACCCCACTCACCACCATCTTGTCCGCCTGGAAGGTCCCCTGGTAGCAGACACCAGCCTGCGTGACCATGACCCCCGGGCCATGGCGCTGGTCGGCCTGCCACATGCCGATATAGCGCTCCCCCCTGGAGAGGAGCCAGAGCGGGGTCAGAATCGTTCTCGGGCACTTCTGTGTGCTCTGCCAGCATGGTTGGGGTTAGGGTGGGGGTGGAGAGCAGGTAAGGAGCAATGACATAGCCTGAACCCATTCAACTCATGCACAGGGCGAGAGAGATCGGGACCTCCAAGAGGAAGAGAGGGTGGAGGAGGAGGGAGCCTGCCTGGGGGAGGGCATCCTGGCAGGCTTCCTGGGGGCGGTGGCAAGAAGGGCAGATGGAGTGCAAAGCCATGGAGGTAGGAGCCTCCAACCGATTTGACAGGTACAAGGGGGCATTTGGTGGTCTAGAAGGCTGGCGGGGTGCACGGGCGGCACGGCAGGGGTGAGGTCAGAGAAACAGGCAGGCCTTGAATGCCTGAGGGCCCTGGGCTTTGTCTCACAGCCCAGAGAGCCGGGAAGGGCTGTGGTCCTTCCGTGGGACTAGACCAGGGCTCAGAAACTCCTCTGGGACAGCGCTGGGAGGGGCCAGACCGGGGAGGCTCCTTGGTCAGGGAGCTCAGGGCCCCCTCGCTCTGAGCCTCAGCACCAACCAAGGTTGCAGACAGGAAGTGAGGGGCTTCAGGGAGACTGTGGGGGGACAAACGGACCGGACCCTCTGAGGACGGCCCCGAGGCACCCCGGTCTGTGAGGGAGTCTAGCCCTTACCCTGCCCTCACCCTGCAGTGGGCGGCGGCGGAGCCCTCACCTGTCGCCGTCCTCCTCGACGCCATACCCGCTCCGCTGGCCCCTCTCCCAGTGGCCTGTGTACCTGCAGGGGTGCGGGGCCTGCGGGGCGCTCTCGAGGACCCCAAATCCGTGCCGCAGGCCCGCCTGGAAGTAGCCTTTGTACACCTCATCGGTGCTGTACCTGCAGAGGGTCACCAAAGCTGGCCCGGCCTCCCCGAGCTCAGCCGGACGCACGGGCCTGCCCCACGCGCCCGCCCTGCTGCCGGGCCGAGGGCACTTACTCACAGATGCCGTAGCCACACATGCTGCCTTCCTGCCAGTGGCACTTGTAACAGTCGAACTTGTCTTCGGAGGCCTGAGGCACCAGGTGGATGCCGAAGCTGCCAGCGCGGGTGCGTGGGGGGGACCAGGCCGTCACCTTGACCCAGGACACCCCACGGCACCCCCTCATGCCGCCCCAGAGTGTCCCTGCCTCCCAGGGGCCTTCTCAGACGATGGGGAGAATCTCCCAGGCGCTCGGGAGTCTTTGCTTCCCAAGGGCCACTCTCCCCGCCCCTCACACATCCCGGGAGCACCTTCCGGCCCTGACCGCTCCCTCCATGGCCCGCGCCCTCCCCTGGGCTTTCCCTTCTGGGCACTAAGGGGAGCTGGACCTAATGGTCTTAAGCTCCTGCTTGAGGTCCGGGAATCGAGGATGGGGCCAGGCTGGTGACGGTGGCGGGGACGAAAGCCACTCGCCTGCCCACCCCCCCGCTCCCACAGCAGCCCCCGCCTTACCCGTGCTCCAGGCCCTGGCAAAAGCTCCCCACGTGATTCCGGCCATCGGGCCACTTCAGGGTCCCCCTGCAAGACGGTTGAGGTCCACGCACATCAGGCCTGCCAGACCCACCCTTCAACACACACAGGCCCCCCGGCTGACCTCCATCGCGGGCTCCCTCAGAGGCCTACGTTCCCCTTGGACTGGACTCTCCGCCCCCACCCAGCCCTCTTCTCTGACCCACAGGGGCTCTCAGCTTTCTCGACTCCTGACACATCTGCCCCAGCAGCCGCCGGCACACTCACCACACCCCACAGGGAGGGCTCTGGAAATATCGAGGTTCCCTTTTCCCTTTGACCAACAGGAAGCTCAGAGCTAAACCTCAAGCTTAAGTCAAACGCTAGTCAGAGGTTTCTAGCATTCTCCTCTTCTCTTCTGACGTGGCCTTGTGTTTTCTGGGTTTTGTTTGTTTGTTTGTTTGTTTGTGGTGTTTTGTTCATTTGCTTCCTCAAGCCCTTTCTAGAAGTAGGCAAGGTCTCAGAAACTAACGCGCTTGCGAGCATTACCTCGGCAAGTCCCTTCTGCTTTCTGGGCCTTGGCTTTCCCAGCTGTGGCATGGGGGTGGGGGGTGGGGGGCACACGTTCTTCCAAAGCCCTCCTGCTTGTGGGGTCACGCAGACCTGTGGCTGAAGCCGGACTCACCCTAGAACCTGCCTTAAGGCCTTGGGCAAGTCATGCCAGTCTCTGGCCTCAGTTTCCACACCTACAGAATGGGCAATAACACTCCCCCGAATGTTCTTGTAAAGACTGGTGGAGACAGGAGGTCTGCAAACCATTTCCGCCACCAGCTAGTGCCACGTGGACATGAGAATTATCCCTCTGCCCTCCCGAGAACAGCAAGGGCAGACCTAAAGTCTGTCCCACGCGCTCTGGGCTCACCACCACCAAGACTCCATGTGGCACAGACCTACTATGGGCCAGGCTCCGTCCGCCCCTCCGTCCGCCCCTCCGACTCCCAGGAGGAGCCCCGCCTCGCTGGGCCTGGAGCCCCGGTCGCTCACCTGCCATGGGGCCTGCCCCGACACCACTCGCCCTCGTAGGTGGCCTGGCAGAGCCGGCCCTCGGCGCGGAAGGTGTATGCCACGCAGCGGCAGGTGGGCGGCTCGGAGGGCTCCAGGCCCGCCCCCAGCACAGGGAAGTCCTTCTTCCCGCGCAGGGCCTGACACACAGCCTGAGTCACTTTCCACTGCCAGACCATCTGGTGGGGACAGAGGAGACCCAGGAGCGGTCACTGCTACGCCAGCGGCCCCGCTAGGAAGCCTTGTGGGGTAGCTCCAGGTAGTACCCCTCCAGCACCTCCGACCCTGTTCGGGCACTTGGGGGAACCTCCAACCACCCCACGCTGCGCCCCAGGGCCCGGCATCCAGACCTGAGATCCTCGTGCGCGGTTTCAGGGTCTGCCCAGAGCGGCCACACAGAACCACCAGGACCTACACGGGCCCCAATCCCGGCTTCATGCGGGAAAATGCCCTGGGCTCCGTGGCATTCTCATGCCTGACCCCAGGCTCAGCACTGCCTCCCTCTGACCGGGACCCCGGAGGCCTGGCCACTCCCAGGGAGCCTCCAGGGCGCCATACCTGTGCCCTCCCCCGCCCCTCCTGCTGTGTCCCCTCACTCCTCTCGTCCCACCGCCCCGATTCCCAGCCCACCCACACTCACCCGGTCCTGGGGGTCCTTGGAGCAAAAGGAGAGCTCGTCCTCAGGCGTGAGGAGGTGGAACGTGCACCTAGACAGATGGAGGTGACGAGTAGGCCCCAGCTCTGTCCGGGAGGGTGTTCCGGGAGGCCCCAGCCCTGGGGTGCGGGCAGTTTCAGGAGGGTGGAGGGAGAGAAGGCCCGGGGTGTCATTGGAGGGGGCTGCTCACCCGTCCTGCCCAGGGTCCGCCCACACCAGCTTCAGATCAAAGGTGTGGACACTGTGACCCTGGAAGAAGATGGGGCACCGGGGTCACCTAGGGCCCAGCCCAGACGCTCCCCTACTGCTCTGGCCCAGGCTTGCTCTGGGCACCGACCTGCGGCCACGCCACTGCGTGTCCCGTGGCTGCTCAGTCTGGCGTGCCCAGCGCTCAGCCTGCTCC
>CM052898.1:12575715-12607942 GCA_028534135.1 Potos flavus
ATGGGATCGTTAGGTGGCCTCCCAGGACAGAGCCAGCTCACCAGGCGCCTGGCCGGGGCGGGGGCGAGGGCTGCTCCGCAAGCGCCTGAGGACGGCTGGACAGACGGGCCTCCCAGCCACGTGGTTTGGCCACCGCTCCCACTCCCAGATGGGGAAGCGGAGGCACAGCGAGTCCAGCAGGCCCCTTCCCTGACCACGTGTCAGGCCTCAAACTCACTCTCAGCCGGCTGCTCAGGGAGTGCCACAGAGCCTGTGTGGCCAGGGCCTGGTCCAGAGCCTGCCTCATGAAGGACTGCAGGTTCCCAAAGAGGGTGGCCGCGTGCACCACCAGCTCCCGAGCCGGGTGAGGCTGCGGGGACACAGAGCGGCCGGTGATTGGGGGAGACGGGGGGGGGGGGGGGCTTGTCAGAGCCTCCCCCCACCCTGCGATGCTTGCCCCAGCCCTGGCTTGGCCCCAGCTGCTCAGAAGGTCTGGATCAAAGCCGAAGTCTGTCTCTTTCTCCCTGCCAGCCCTTCCTTCGGGGAGAGGCCAGAGCGAAGGTGCTTCCAGAGCACCGCTGGGCCTGGGCCAGGGGTCCCCGCATCCTGTAACACGGCTCCCCATCTGCTCCTGGGTCTCTGCCGGCCCCACTAGGGCACAGCCCTGGACCTCAGACAGGCCCCGTCAAACACCCCCCGCCCCCGCCCCGAACACTGCGCTATCCTCAATGCACAGCCGGGTCCTACTCAAACCAAGTAAGGCGAGTCCCCCGAGCCAGGGCCCTACTTCCCTCCTCCTTTGGCTCCCCTACAAGCAACAGGCCCAGTGAGCGGCCCCGGCCCCCCGACGGCCCTGCTACTTACCTCCGTGGCGCTGTCCCCGAGGCTCAGCAGGAGGAGCACGTACTGCTGCACGTGATCGGCCAGCGGCTGGTGGAGGGCCTGGGCCAGCGCCGTGCCCACCGAGGCCTCGGAGCTCACGCCCGGCAGGAGCTGCCCCAGGGCCTTGCGCTGGCCCCGCCAGAACTCCCTGGGCAGAGGGAGGGCCACACATACGGCCTTCACTCCCCTCCTCCATTCCTGAGCCCACCGCCATCCCCACCCCCCAGCTAAGCCCCCAGATCCCGGGGGCAGTCCCAGACCCCAGACGGCTCTCCTAGCAGATAAATGCAGCTGCCCTATTGGAGAGTCAATGGCAATATCTCCATGTGAAGGGATCGTGGAGTCCAACCCCCCACCCTGAACAGGACGGCCCCTCCTTCGCCTTCCCAGGGTCAAGCCTGGCTAGTGGATGTCTGGACTGTGCTCACGGCCCCCGTAGACTTCCCTCCCTCTCTTCTGGTGTGGAGCAGCATGGAATTCAGAACCAGGAGTGCTCAAGATGAGTCATGGGCTGTGACACTCGCTGCTCTGGGGATGGGACTTCCCCGACCTTCCGGCCCGGACACCCCCGCGCGCGCAGAGGGCCCCTGCAGCCTGCCGGGCTCACCTCCTCTTCTTTGCTGCCTTCTGGAAGGCCTGCACCGCCACGCAGCTAGCATAGGACTCGATGTACCTGCAGGCAGCACAGGAGACGGCCTGCATGCCCAGCCCACGGCTTTGCGCCCCAACCCCTGCCCTACCGGGTTCCCCGGATCCCACTCGCTGAGTGGCTGCAGTCCTGCCACGGCCAGAAATTCCACCCTAGTCTTTCTTCCCTGGGAGGCCCCAAGGCTCAGGTCTGAGGTGTCTGAGCCAGTGCCCGGCCCTGGACTGAACCCAGACCTCAGAATGAGCCTGACCCAGGTGAGCCCTCGTGCCCCAGCCTTCCTCGCTGTCTTACTCCACGTGGACCTGCAGGACTCGGTCTGCGTCTCGCAGCAACAGTAGGGACTCCAGACCCACGGCGTCCTGGTGGCCCAGCCGCTCCCGCAGCGAGTGCAGGCTCTCCTCGGTCACCTCCCAGAGCCGCTGGGAGCTCCGGTGCAGCTGCTGCACAAGCCGCAGGCACTCCCTGCCCTGGGGGTCCGAGGGCTCTGGGGCTGGGGGGGGGTGGGTGGAAACAACCGCAATGTGGGGGGGGGCGGCGCCCCGCAGCCCAGGAGCTGCAGCCGGGTCCTTGGGACAGGAGAGGAAGGTGGCATGGCACCCTAAGCTCAGCAGGGACGGGCAGGCTGGAGTGCGGGGCAGCGCCCTTCAGGAATCGGGGTTGGGGGCACCTATCCACCCCTTCAAGAAAGAGTCAGCACTCATGACCTGGGGCACCGAGTACACCAAATCCCCCGAGATTCTGGGCTTTCTCGGGTCTGGGATATGGGGTCCGTAACATCCCATGGTCCCCTGGCACCCACGGAAGCATGGACAGAGCCCCCAAGTGGAAGGCACCTGACCAAGGTCACTTCACAGGTGAGACCCCCACTGGGTCATGGCCTGGGTGAGAGCGGGATGAGAATCCAGGCAGAGAATCAGGCCCGTGCCCTGGAAGAGGTGGGATTTGGACTCTATGTATAGCTGGGTCTAGGCTAGGGGTTCACGGCCTGGCCCCTGGGGTGCCTCGGAGAAGGGAGCAGCCAGCGACCAGAGGCAGGGCCCCAGTCCTGTCAGAAGATGCCGATACCAAGTGTCCCCACTCCCGTTTGAGACTGAGAAAGCTGTGCCTCGGAAGGTCTGACAAGGTAGGGCCCGGATTCCCAGGATGCTTCCGGTGTCCCCCACCCTCGCCACTGCAGAGCCGAGACTCACTGATTTCGAGCAGAGGCTGGAGGACAAGGCTGTTGACGCGGGCGAGGGTAGCCGAGAAGACCTCCTCCAGCCGCCGCAGGGCTTCCTCCTCCGGGCTGCACATGGCCAGGGCGCTGCCCTCGGGGCCTGTGATCGGGGCACAGGCCAGAGCGAGGGCCCCAGCGAGAGCGGGGTCAGTGCCGTGCCTTCCGTCCGTGTGCCCGGGACCGCCCACGACAGGTATGAGCAATCGGCCCGGGCGGCCTCAAAGGGGAATTTCTGGACGGGCCGCTGACCCCTGCCCTATTCTGTCCCTGGGCCCGGCTGAGGGGACCTGACCGAGCGGGTGCTCCTCAAGCCCAGTTCTGGCCTTCTCATTCCCCTGCTCAAACATCCACCATGGCTCCCAAGGGCTCAGAGGAATATCTAATGGGGCTCTGACCTCGCTCCCTCTTCACCGAGTCTCTGGAAACGAGGACACACTGTCAGAGGAACCCAGCCTTTTTCTCAGGGCCATGGCCGAGGACCCCCTGTCACCCAAAGGGCTGTGTAAGCAAGGAGAGGTCTGGGGGAGTAGGGAGGCGCTCTCCTGCTGGGGCCATCACGGATGGGCAAGAAATAAAGAGGCAGAGAGATGGACAAAGCATGCAGGTGGGACACCATGAGAGCAAAGGATCATGGGCATGAGGCCCCAGGCTCCGCGGGTGGCCCATCGAGAGTGGCCTAAGTGGCCATCGGAGGAGCCATGGAAGACCTGAGGGCAAGGGAGTGGTAGGACCCAAAGTCAGACTCACGGAGATGGGCGTGATGACGTGCCGAGCGGTGGGAGGGTGACCCCTGTCCCCCCCAACCCGGCTGACCCTGCTGTGCCTGGAAGAAAGAGGAAGGGGCCGCAGGGGTGGGCAAGTGGGCTTGAGTCTTTGGACTTGCCACGCTGGAGTGAGGGACCCACCGTGCAGGCAGGGGATCCCCTGGGAATGTGGCTTTTTGATGAGAGAGAGGGGTGGCAAGGGGCCTGGGCTCCAAACCCCCTATCCACCCACCCACCCACAGCCAGGCTGCAGCCTTCCAGAGACAGCCCTCTCCCACCAGCGCTGGGTGTCCTCACCAAGCAAAGTTCATCTGCCCAAATGACCTGACCAGATGTCTCAGGGTTGAGAGCTGGAGGGTTTCTTAGCCCTAGACCCTCGCGCTTGCCTCTCCCTGGCTCTGACACTCTGAGGCTCCGCAGTTAGCTGGGCGGGGTGGGGTGGGAGACACAATGGAAGCTGCTGGAATGAGCAGGCAACACGGACAGCCCCAAAAAGGCAAAGAGGAAGGGGTCTCATCCCTCCCGACCCAACCCCTGCGACACCAGAGGGCATTCCAGGCCCCTGGCAAAACCTACAACCCCCAGGGAACAGGCTCTGGGGAAGTGGGGCGGGTGCCTCAGAACTCTGGCCAAGGGCCCAGGCCCCGGCATTCCTGCCCCACCTTTCCTGCTGCTGCTGCTTCAGGAGGGCGAGGCCTCGGCAGGGACAGGCAGGAAGGGGAAGCAGCTAGACACCCAGCTGCGGCCTGCTCGCTCCGCGGGCCCCTGCAGCAGCCCCGTAACCCCCCATGCTCCCTCCTCCCCAACCTGGGGCCAGGGTACGGCAAGTGGGGGCCGCCTGCCCCTCCCCCATTATCTCCAGAAACGACTGGAATGGAAAGGCCCTTTGGGCGCTGACTCTTCCATCCCCAGTGGGCAGCCAGCGAGTCGGGGTCTGAACTGAGAGGTGAGGAGACGGGCTAAAGGCAGAGGAAGAGGGTGCAGCCAGCACCCTCCGCAGCCAGCGGACAGGAACCAGATGAGGGCGAGTGTGGACCAGCAGTGAACAGCTCGAGGCTGGGAGGTCCTGAATAGCAAGCTGTCCCCAGGCTCACACTGACCTGGAACCCACCCCAGCCACGCCGCACCCAGGACATGCAGCTCTCTGTCCCTCTCCACCTCAGACTACCCCCTGTCCCCCCCTGCAGGGCTGGCAGCTACCCCTCCCTCCCTGCCTGTACCCGTGGCCCACGCCTCAGCCACCCCCACGGGACTCCCTGCTGACCCCCTACCCACCACTGCTCAGTGCTGGTCGTGCTCCAGCTCATCCAGAGCCCTGCTCCTCTCCAGGCCTCAGCCACCTCCTCTGTGAAATGGGGGGTCTGATTAGATCAGAGCTTTCAAACTATGTAAGGCCTCCCTAGAAAGGACAAACGGGTGGGGGGAGTTGCTCTGGGTGTGGAGACCTGGTCCTCAGCCTCCCTCTCGGGTACCTCAGGATGGGTCTTACAGACCCACCCACACTGGCAGACACGACTCTGGGACCCTTACAGATCCGTGGCCCCAAAGAGATGTCTATCCCTAGGGAACTGAGGCACACCGCCCAGAGGAAAGGCCAGAAGTTAAGCATGGCTGGCGAGGTGGTGGGTGGGGGGAAGGCTGCAGATGAGGTTGGGGGTCTGGCCTGGCAGTGACCATGGAACCCTACTCCTTGGCTAGGGGGCTTGGGGCTTCATCCTGGAGGGAACCAAGGGTGTGAGAGCAGGGAGCAGACCAGGCATGAGTGCATTTGGGGGTGGGGTGGGGGGGCGTTAAGCCATAACATGAGAGGGACCCAGCAGGAGTAATCACTGCTCAAATCCCATCATATCCCCAACCCACCCAGCTCTGGTCAAGGGCATGGCCGCTTTACCCTCGCCCTCTACCCAGGTTTAAGGTTCCTTAGTGGTAGGCTGCACAGGACGTACATATGGAGAAACTGAGGCCTAGGAAGGAACTGGAGGGCCAAGACACTATCTGTAGAGCACGTGCAAGGCTCAGACCCAGGCCTCTGGCTCCCTGTCCCACCAGGCTCACCAGAGCTAGGCGGTTCAGAAAGGCTGGGCGACTTGCCTCATAGCACACAGCAAATTCCCAGCAGGGCCCAGCCTCCTACCTCCTCAGGCAGCCTCGGTGCTCCCTGTGGGGCGGGGTGAGGACAGAAATGGCTAGTCCCAGCGTGCCCAGGTGAGTCAGCTGCCCGTCCCCGTGTCGATCTAACCAGCAGCCAGACCTGCTCTCTCCCCTGCATTCCTGGCCTCCGTCCACGCCAGGTTGCTCTCAGGCAGGGTCACTGAGGCCTCCCCTACCCTCTCCAAGGCCCCTTAGGCCCCTCAGGCCCCTGGACCACACCCTGTCATGGCACCCACTCTGGTATTTCCTGGTCTGGACAGGCAAGGAAGTTTTGCTTGGGGACTTTTTCCTGGGCTGCCCAGGTCCCCTGAAACAACTAACAAGCCCAGTGGTAGAGCAGAGAGGGGCTGCCCAAGGGAGGGGGTGCTCAACTGTCACAGCTGACTCAGTCAGTCTCCACTTTGGCCTCGCCCCCAGCACCCCTTTCTGGCCCTCCGTGGCTCTCAGCTTCTCCTGCTAGACAACCCCCGCCCCCCCACTCCCAGGCTCTCACAGCTCCCCTGCCCCTCCCTGCCCCAGCACACGCAGTCCCCAGAGTTTCCCAAACATGGGATCCTGTTCCAGCCACCAGGCATTTGCCCATGCCGGTCTCACTGCAGGCGTCACCTCCTCCTGGCAGTCTCCCAGGCTGGGTGAGGTCCAGGGGGCGGCCCTCGCACCCCAGACGGGAGTGCGGAGGCTGACCGTGCGCTGCCCCTAAACCCGAGCCGGGTGACCACGGGGCAGGGAAGACGAGGCCGAAGCCCGCTAGCACGGAGGGGGCCTTGGGACAAACTCGGACGGCCCCGGTGTGAGTGCCGCCTGGGACCGAGGAGTCGTGGAGGGACGGCGCTAGGCGAAGGTCCCACCTGGAGTGAGGGGAACGCGGAGCACAGGAGCCCGCCCACAGACGCGCGACCTCCGCCCCGCCCGTACCTGTGCGGTGCCGGTACCCGGAGCGGGGAGTGTAGCCGCGGCCGCTCGCTGCCCGCCGCCGGCACGCCGCCCCCCGCCGTTCCGGCGCCAGCCACGCCCCCAGCCACGCCCCCGGCGTCCGGCCCGCCCCTCGCCACGCCCCCTCGCCCCCCCGCCCCGCCTCCGGGAGTTGCGGGTGGAAGTTGGGGCCGGCGCGCCGACGGACCCGCCTGGCGCGAGGTGGGATGCGGGGTCAGTCCGCCCCCGCCAGAAGTCTCCTCTTAAGGCCTTTCGCTGGAGTTCTCCGGGGTCCGAAGGCTCCTGGGCCCCGGTGGGAGTGAGAGAAGGGGGACTGACTCCTCCGCCCCCCGAAACACACACATACACTCATTCGCCCGCTCGCTCACTCAGGGCCAGGCTCGCCTGGGCTCCCCGGGGAAGTCTCCCAGCACAGCAGGCGGTGTCGGGGAAGCAGCGCGGCTTTCTTGGTCCCACGAGGCCTTCCCCGTGCACTTGCCCCTGTTCTGACGCTCTGGGACCTGGGTGCGGCCCCGTGACCTCCACCATCCACACCGAATCACAAGAAACTTGAAGCCGAGAGCGGGGGAAACCGAGGCTGCCCCGCGGACCCTTGGGCCAGGTGTGTACGGCCAGCCTCCACGCCTTTCTGTGTGACCTTGGAGAAGTCCCCCTGCCCCCGCTGCTGGGTCTCCGCATGGTCCCGCAGAGCGAGAAGCCAGCGCCTGTCTGCTCCAGGGCCTGCGACCTTGGAAAGGGTGGTGGAAGCCGACTCCCAGGACGGGGAGGACAGTGGTTCGGCGTGTAACAAAGGAGCCCGCTGTCTGCTGCCTGGTCCCCCTCCAGCATCCACGCCAGTCTCCCCCCCACCCCCACCGCTTCCCGTGGGACTCGGTTCCCGCGCGCATGGGGCTGCTCAGGCAAGGGGTCTCTGGGGCTTGGGAGGAAGGGTCAAGGGCCGGAGAGTGACCACGGCCACATGTTCTCACCATGTGTGACCAGCAAGGCGGGCAGGACAGAGTCCTGAGCAGGAGGAAGCTGGTTTCGTACTTGGCTTCTCTGGGCCAGCCCTTCCCGTCTTTGGGTCTGTGTCCTCAGCTGTACCTGCAGCTGAGGGAGGAGCCTGCCGCTGGAGCAGGAAGAGACTAGTCTCCTCCGCCTCCTCCCCACAGCCCAGACTTCCTGTTCAGCCACATCCAGGGGAATTGGGAGGCTGGGGCTGGTCTTCCCTTCACCACCGCCCACCCCCAGGCGGGTGACCTCACCAGCCTTGCCAAGCCGGGTATTATTATCCGCCAAATGGGACAAAACCTGCCAAGCCCCCCCCCCCCGCCCCTTTCCAATAGGGCCAAGTCATCTGTAATGCCCCCAGTAGTGCCCAAAGGACAGCCTCCCCCGGGGCCACCTGCCCTTGGTCCCCCGCAACATGGCCAAGAGCCCCTGCCCAGTCCCACCACAGATCGGCACACACCCATGCACGCCACTCCCGCGTCCCCCGCACACACGTGTGATTCCACAGTCGTAGGGATGTGTGGCGTGCACACTCGCGTGTGCCACACGGACCCATCTACTACTGAATACACTGGCAGGACTCCCACGTAGCACATCTCGGGAGGCAGCCGTGTGTGTGGGCCCATGCACACCACGTGCCCATCCCCGTGGAAACAGACTTACACACTGCGCCACGCAACACACACGAAGACTCACACTCAGACCCACAGAGAGGAGAGTGCAGTGTGCCTGCACTCCCGTGTACATGCGTGCCCTGGGACACAAGATCTCACCAGGTCCCAGCCCAGCCCCGGAGCTATTCTGGGCCAGGCCTGGGGCCAACAAGGTCAGAGATGGCCAGCTCCCAGCAGGCCCCAGCCACTGTGTCACAGGCCTAGGCAGCCCAGTTCCCAACCCCCCCACCCCACTCCACCCCACCCCACCCCCCAGCCCAGGCAAAGTCCAAGATGTCCCGGCTCCCAGCCTCGCTCTGCGACTGGGAGGACACCTGCTCCCAAGCCTCGGCTTCGCCAGAGCTGAGCCTTGAGCCCTGGCATTTCTGGCCCCAAGAAGGAACTGTCGCTGTTTCCCCTGGCCACTATCAATTGACTCTACCCATGGCTTCCAACCCAGAGGCCCAGGAGATGGGACTGGGTCCCTACCGGAAACCCACAGGAGCTAAAAATAGCACACAAAGGACAAACAGCGTTCCGCAGGCCAGCCTTCATGTCACCATGCATGGAGGGGGGACACTTGTCTCCCAGGGGAGCCCGGCTGGGGAGCCTGAGGGTCTAGAGTGCTGCCAACCCAGGCTTGATGGGCCCTGCTGGCAGTAGAGTGCAGGGGGATCCTGCGCAGGACTAGAAATAGTACTGGACAGGGGGCCGAGCCCTGGGTCAGGGGCCGCAGACTGAGTTCGAGGCCTCCGTTCCTGTGTGACCTGATGCAGTGCACAGCTCCTCTCTGGCCCTCACTTCCTCATAAGTACACCGAGGACAGCAAGAAGAGCCTTCGAAGATGGAAAAGGCTTTAGCTTTCGAGGTGTTTCTCTCACTGTGGTGTTTTACATTTTGGAGAACTGGGGGAAATGCCAATATTTGAAGGTAGGGCATTGAGCGCGGTGCTGCTGGTTTTTACTACCGTGTGATATCACACTGCCTTCCCCCACAATAACCACAACGGTTGGAACGACTAGCATGGCCCGAAGGCTTGGGACAGGCAGGGGCCATGATACCGTCATTGTACCCATTTTACAGAAGAGGGATTCAAAGCAGAGAGGAGTAATGGCTCGCCCAACGCCCAACACCATCAGGCCCACTAACCTCAGCCCAGTCCAGCCAAGGCCTCTCTGGACCCTGTGTCCCAAGGGTGACCTCCTTGGCCAGTCAGTGTGGCTTTCCCTAGCCTGGCCTATGACAGATGGCATGAGGAAGTGGGAGCTTCAGCAAGTGACTTGAGCTTTAGAAGAATTCCTCTTTGCTCGGCTTGGGCAAGTGTGGGGAGGATGGGGTGGCCCAGCCCGCCCAGCCCTCAGACTTGGCCCCCCAGTGGCAAGGATCCCTGGGGCCAGCTGTCCTTTGCCAGTGGCTCTCCTGTTTTTCTGCCTGCCTTGTGATCTCCCAGACCTGTCCCCCGTGGGTGTCCACAGCTGGCCCTCTGCTCTCTGCTGTCGCTCACCTTAGTCCTTGCCCGTCTGCTGCATCTCTATGCTCTGAATCTACAGGGTCCGTTTCTGAGGGTGGGCCCAATGCCCAAAGCCCCTCAGCCCGCTCCCCCGTCTACGGTGATGAAGAATGCAGGCTCCAACACCTGGCTGCTTCTCCAGCACTCTGAAGGCAGGAGACAAATAACAATGGAAGGAAGGAGAGAGGAGGAAGGGAGGAAGGGAAGAAGGGAGGGAGGGAAGAAAAGGGAGAGGAGGAAGGATGGACCAGAGAAGTCTCCCCACCCCAGACCTCCCTCCTCCTCCTTCAGAGCCTCCGTGGTCTCTACAGCTCCTCAGACCCACCCTCCCTCCATCCCTGGGTTGTCAAGGCTCATCACGGGTTGAGGAGGGGTTCAGCGTGGGGTCAGGATCATGGCTCAGACTGGAGTGAGAATTGGGGCTTAGACCCGAGCAGAGGCTCAGTGTCAGCCAGAGTCAGGAAATAGTCCCCCAGCCCTTCCAGGTGGAGCTTTCTCTGTCCTGTGGGGCAGCAGATGCTCGCTTCTTCGGGAACCTTCCATAGTACCCGCAACTAGAGACTCTGACCATACCATCCCCTGGTCCCCATCCCCCGCTCTAGCTCTGATGTCCAGAGTGACCAGAGCCGTTTCTGGGCAGGAAGCCAGCCCAGAAAGCCCAGGACATCCCTGAGCGCCTGTTTCTATGGCAACCTGCCTGACAACCCTCCCCCCCCCCCCCCCACCGCCAAACCACCACCACCAGCCTGGGTCCAGTAGGGTTTTTCGAATTCAGAACGTAAGACTGGGAAGGACCTCCTAGATCGGCAGATGCTAGCCCCTCCCCTTGCCCCAGATGGAGAAACTGAGGCCCGAATGGGAGGGGGGTGGGGTGGGGGGTAGGACCTGTTGTTCAAGGACCCGCCCCCAGCCCATCCTCCCCTTCCCACCCACTCCCACCCCTCGGCCCGGCTGGGTGGGGTTAGGGGAGGGGGATCGGGACTCTGATCCCCCGAGGGCGGGGCGGGCGCCTCGGGAACCAGACACCGACGATGAATAAATGATGCCCACTCGCGGCCTGCGACTAGATCGCCGCCGCGAGCGCTGGCTGGCGGGGCCGTCACCGGGCCAACCGCGCCCGGCCCCGCGCGGCCGGCTCCCCCCACCTGCGGCCGCGGGCGCGGAGCTGCGGGCGCGAAGATGGCGAGGCGGCGGCGGGGCGCGGGGCCCCTCTGGGCGCTGGGGCTCTGCCTCGCGAGGGTCGCCGGGCAGCTGGTGGAGGTGAGGCGGGGCGGCGCAGAGGGGCCGGGGAGGCTGTGGCCCGCCGGGCAGAGGCTTAGGGGACGCCCTTCTGCCGGGGAGGGGGCTTTTTCCCTTCCAACTGCCCTCGCAGACCTGGATTCGTGGGGTGACACGGCCCTGCCCCCAGCGCTTCCAGGCTGGGCGGGAGACTCAGCCCCCAACCTTAAGGTCCCTGGTCTGATGGGAAGGCACAGCCCCAGATTTCAGGATCGTTAGTCTGGTGGGGGAGACTCACTCTGATCATAAGGATTCCCATTCTGGGGATACAGCTTTGCTCAGCCCTTGCCGTCTTGCCTTTGGTCTAATGAGGACCAGGGAGGGGTGGGGGAGGCAGAGTCCTTGGTGTCAGTGACCTCTAGTCAGACAGGAGAGATCTGCCGGAGGAAAAAGCTTCTGCTTCCAGAGATCCTTCAGGGTTCCCTGCTGATGGGGGTGACATAGCCTTGGGAAGGAGGTGAGGGCTTTCCAAGCTGGAGAGTGGGGTCAGGAAGACCAGGAGACCCTTTACAGGGCAGCCCTGTGTTGCGTTCAGCTCCATGGGGAGCACTTGGCCCCGGAGGGGAGGTGCAGGCAGGGCGGGACCCAGGGCTGGGGGTGGGGGTCTTACTTGGTCATGGTGATCATGGAGAGCCAGCAAAGGTCTCTGAGTAGGGGAGAGTCGTGGCTGAGTCTTGATGTGGAAGAAGGAGGATAAACTGGAAGAGGGCACGTAGTTGGGGGAGCCGGGGGCACTGCTGAGATAGCCCAGTGAGAGGTGAGGAGGGTGGCTGGAGTGGTTGGCCAGGAGCATGGCTGGGGCCAGGAAGGGCCGGGAGGGGAAGAGTGGGGGCCATTGCAGCCTCCCTGTCCCCTCTGTCCCCTATTCCTGCTGAGCGTGAAGGGGAGCCAAAGAGGCAGACCAGAACCAGAATTCTGGAACATGAGGCCAGAAGGAAAGGCCCAAGAGGCAGGGGCAAGGGAGGAGCTGGATTCAGAGCCTGGGCAAGGGGCAGAGAGGAGAGGGCAAGAGATAGCAAGGCGCCCAGGAGAGCCCTCGGGAGCAGGTGCAGGGGACAGGATGGGAGAGGGAGGCCAGAGTCTTATCCTGAGGACCTAAGAGGACGCAGCCCTGAACCTGAGGGTCCGAGGGACAAGAAGACAGAGCCCCGTTCCCTGATACTAAGCCCGTCCGTGCTGCTGACCAGGGGGTGTGATCAAAAGGCTGGGCTGGAGTCAGGTGTCAGCTCCGGTGTCCCTGTAAGGGGAGCCAGGCTGGCCTGAGCCCCACAAAGTGTACCTGGGCCCCTTCTTGGCTGCCCCGAGGCCTCGGCGCAGAAACTGAGCTGGCCTGGGTCCGGGAGAAGGCGGAGGGTGGGGGTCGTGTCAGTTCTGAACCAAGGACTCTTCCCCTCAGCCCCCAGGAGCTCATCTTCTCCCGGCTCATCAAGGGAAATTGCATTTGGAGTCCATCTGCCTGCCATTTGCCTACAGCCTGAACAAGGGCCTGGCTGAGCCCAGGGGATCCAGGCAAGCACCAGGAAGATGGGTAGGGCTGGAGTCCGCAGCACCACCCACGAAGCCCGCACGGGCATCATTCTCCAGCTGCTGGAGCCCGGGGCTCCCAAGCTTTAGAGTTTAGACCTTCCGCAGCGCCCACCACAGAGATACCCGACTCTTACCTGTTACCCTCTACCCAAGATCTCTATCAGGGTGAGATTAGAAGCTCAATTCCACCCGGAACAAGGCTAGAACGAGAAGGTGTCAGACGTGGGCTTTCAGCTGCCAGGGCTCAGAATCTGAGATCTCTTCTCTGGACCTCAGAGCCTTCCAGCCATACAGCCCGGCTGGACCAAACACGCTGAGCCTTAGGATCGGGACGCCCGCCACTGCCCAGACCCTGGCCCTGACTCTACAGACCTGTGTCTGACCACACACACATACCCCCACCACCCGTGTGCCCTGCACCCACAGAGGTGCCTGGCCCCACACACACGTTCCTCGACCCCGCATACATGTGTCTGACCCTACAAGTGGATCCGGGCCCCCGGGATGATGCTGAGGAGGGGTATCTTCTCGTCAGTGTTACCACTCCGATTGGGTAGAGAGAGCTTCCCGGAGAGCCCGGGAACCACCCCACTCAAGTTACAGATGGAGAAATGGAGGCTTAGAGGTGACAAGTTGCCCACCCCAGTTTACCCTGGTGAAGAGAAAAGAGCTGGGGAATCACGTACCAATCCCAAGCTCACAGGTTACCTGGGACATGCTGAAGGGCACTGTTGTTGAGATGAGGAAGCTCCTGGCTTGTGGTCGGCGCCCAATCCATGCTCATGGACCAGGGGAAAGACCGGAGGGATGGTTGAGCTGTGAGTCGCCTTTCCTTCCCAGGGCAGGGCCGTGTCCCCTAGACTCCCAGGGCAAGGTGGCCTCCCACTGGGAAGGTGGGACTCAGGCTTGTTCCAGCCGTACTTACAATGTTTGGCCTCTAGGTGTCGCTGCCGCCTTGCAGACTATTTATCTGGTCCCGTCCTGGGAGGGCTCCCGCCCAGCCTCTGGTCAGAAGAGGTGACTCTGGCAAGAGAGGCAGCTGTTGAGGTCACCAAGTGGGGGTCCTGGCCAGGCAGCAGAGCCATGGGCCCTGGGTCCAGCTCCACACCCCACCCCACACTGAGGATGCTTGGAAGCAATGTGCCCCAGGACAGTACCGGCCTCGCCTTGTCTCTGGCCTTGGTCCTGAGACCCCATCTGCCTGTGGGGCCCAGGACTGGAGCAGGAGGCGAGACGAGCAGGTTGCCCGAAGGGGACTCGAACCTGATTGGGACAAGTCATCCACCTTTGCTCCTTCAAGCCTTGGTGTCCCCAGGCATCTCCAGGCACCCTGGTACTCCAGGTCCCTGGCTCCACGGTTCTGGGGCTCTGGTTTCTTCTCTTGCTGTAAACCTAGAATCTCCCAAGGTCCAGGGCGTTGGCTATGACTGTCTAGGACACCTGATTCTAGGAGATTCTGGAACACTCGGGCTGAGTCCTTGCTGAAACCTGGGCCTCTCTCCCGCCAGCTCCAACCCCAGCCCCCAGCTTCTGCCCGGCTTCACTTCCCTCTCTCCCGACCTGCAGCCCAGCACGGCCCCGCCCAAGCCCAAGCCGCCCCCGCTGACCAAGGAGACGGTGGTGTTCTGGGACATGCGCCTCTGGCACGTGGTGGGCATCTTCTCGCTCTTCGTGTTGTCCATCAGTGAGTAGCTGCTCCCCGCCCTCCCCCCCTGCCGCTGCAGGAGCACAGCACCCCCTGCCCCCCCTACCCCGGCCAGCACCACCCCCCAGGGGCTCAGAGCAGCAATTCCGGGCAGCGCGAGCAGGCCAGTCGCCCGCAGGAGGCCCACTGCGGTTTCTGGCATCTCCTGATCTACACAGAGTCCCTGTGGAGGGCTGACAGGCTGGTGGTGACCTGAAGTATTCTGCCCAGCTGGTACACAGCCACACAGCAATTACGGTAATTACAGGGGACTTCACTGAACCAGGATGAGGACGTGTCATTTTTCCCTATCGCTGGCCTCCCAATGCTTTTCCTGCAGTTTGGCCCGCTTAAAGGGCCCACGCCCAGAGGCCCCAGCAAGGCCATCGTTGGCCGCAGCTCAGCCTAGAGGCTCCCCAGACGCCCGGCAGATGTGGCTCCCGGGCTGGAAACCGTGCCCTGTCAACTCCCGCTCCCCTGGAATGACTCACACCCCCCTCAATTAAAAGCAGGAGACCCCTTCCTCTCCTGGGACTGGGAGTTGTTGGATGTGAAGTCACAGCAGAAATGGGTCTGGCAGGCTCCCGTCGGCCCTTCCAGACTAGGGGGTCTGTCGCTGGGGAAAGGGGGGCAGAGAAAGGCCAATGAGCAGGGGAGGCCGCCAGGGTACAGCATAGAGTCTGATGAAGGTTTCTACATACCAAGGGCTTGGAGGAGACACAGGCAGGGAAGGGAAAACAAACCCACTCCCCCTACACAAGCTTCATGGAGAAGGGTCCTCTTAGCTGCACGTCAGTGAGAGAAAGCCTAGTTTTGCCAGGTGGGCAACTGGAAAAGCATTCCAGGCAGAGAGGACGGTGTAGGCAGAGCAGGGAGGAAATGGCCCCCCATACAAGATCTCAGATCCCCGCTATAGAATTTTCGCTGACTGCACCCCGGGTCCGGGCAGCGAAAATGTCATTTAAGTTCTAGCCGGAGCTGTCCCAGGATGAGGTCCCCCGGAAGGCAGCGCCCCAGCAGAGGGCCCACCCAGATGTAAGGACTCCAAGGGAGACAAGGACATCTGATTTGCATGTGCTTCTCCTGGCACCAGAAGGGTCCTCCTTGTGGGAAAATAATCCACACCCCACCATCACCATTTCTTCACGGCTGGGGTGGGAGCAGGATCCCAGCAAGAGGCTGCATTTCATTCCTGGTCAAGGCCAGAACTAGTGAGGCCTGTCGGTGGAGGCCCTGCAGACAGCCAGCTGCGGCTGCGGCCCCAGCCCAGGCATCCAGAGAGGAAACCATGGCCCCGCCCCCACCCCGCCCCTGCACCCCAGCACCCCAGCACCAAGAGGGAGGGTCTCTGCTGCGGGAGCAGTGTTGGGTGTGGGTCCAGGGAGCCGCTCTGGGCCACTCCAGGGAGCAGGAGCGAGAACGTCAAGGGTCTTCTAAACACGGGCTGGCCTCCCCGGGCCCTGCTCGGCCCCAGACGGTGGCCTAGGGCCACACAAGGAGGTTGCAATGTCAGACCCAAAGAGGCACTTGGACATGAAGCACACAGACTACACTTCACCCTATTTCCTAGAAAAGAGTAAGGGAGAGTCCCAAAGGCCTCTGAGCAACCGGTCGCCACTCATCGTCACCTTCCGTGCAAGGGTCTAGGGAGCAGAGATGGCCCAGCCCCATCTCCTGGGGACAAAGCATCTTTCCTGCCTCCCGGTCGGCTTGGGCCTAGTGGCACTGCTGTTGGTGGCGTGTCACCCCAAAACCTTGAGCAGAGGGGCTGGGTTTGGATGGGGGTGCCTCGGGAGGTCCCTCCAGCCTGGGGACTCACATTCCAAGCCCCTGTCTGGGCCCTGGAACTCCATCCAAGACACATTGTTTTTTTCCTTCTTTGACAAGAAGTGACCAGGCCAGGCTGAGTGGGGCAGGCCTGGAGTGAGGGGCGGTGTCTGAGCCCCTCGAAGGGGGCTGAGCTCCCTTCGAAGCCCGGGCCTCGAGGGGCCTGGGACCAGCCTCTGGCGAGAGCCTGAGCAGGCACCGTGAGAGGAGATGCCTGGCGGGCGGCTGGAAGAGGTGGCCCAAGCCAGCAGGATAGGGGCCGTGGGCATACACACGGGGGCCTGGAGAAGACTAGAACCCAGCTCTTTGGATAAGAAAGGCTCGCAGTTTGCCCCTGGGCAGCACTGTGCAATCAGACGTACTGCTGGGGTCTCGTGCAGCCCCCCAGAGTTCCCGATTATTGTCAGCTCCCCTATCCCTCCATTCGGGAGTCCGGTTCTGATGGTCTCAAAGCCAGGAGCAAAGGCTTTGAGACCATCTCACGCATTCATTCATTCATTCATATTTTTTTTTCATTCTGTGAATCTGAGTGAGACTTAGTGGGGCCACAAGATTTGGCTAGAGGGGTTGCACGAGTTGACCCCAAAGGGTGCCCCAGCCCCGGCTACATTGGTCTGATCCATCTTCCCTAAGATAGGCCTGGCTTGTCCTCCCTGGCCATCCTGCCCCCAGGAGTCTGCTAGGAAGTTATGTCTTGTCATCCGATTTATAATAAGCAGCAGCCCCGTCCCCTCCCCCGAGGCCGGGGCCAGGGTGGTCAGACTGTGGGGCCTTAGAAAAATAAACTCCGTGCAGCCGGGTCCTGGCAGCCGTGCCCAGCCCTGCCCATCGCTAGACAGGCCAGCTCCGTTCCTTGGCCCCGCGCGCGTGGGCACAGCTGCCTTCAGCCGGAAAACCGCTCCTGGAATAACTGTCTGAGGTAAACGCCCCGGGGCAGGGTCTGTGCCCTTTGGGGGGCCCTCGCGGCCAGGAGAAGCCCAGGGTTGTCCTCAGGGGGGTTGAGGAGGACACGGCCCCGTCCTCCAGTGTCCAAGGTCCTCTCAGGAGCCTGGGGAGGAAGCACCAGGAGCCCAGAGGCCTGGGTGGGAACCCAGGACAGCCTCCGTGTGGCTGTCGCCTGAGTCACTGTGCAGGCCTCTGCCCTGCCCTCCAGGGGCCTCGATCTGGTCCAAAAGCGAGACCAGCGGCAGGACTTAGAGGCCAGTGCAAAATGAAAGTGTGAGACCCCCTTGTTCAGACATTGTTAAGAACGGCGACAGCAGCCCATTAAGCCCAGCGCCAGGCCCTTGGGACAGCGGGTCCCTGTGTGACTCCCTGAAGTTGGCCCCACTCAGGAGAGAGATCTTGGAAAGAATCCCAGAGCCCACAGGGGTCTTGTCCAAACGCAGAGCCTTCTGCCAGTGACTCCTGGGTGAGACGCACCTAGGCAGGTGAGGGCAGGTCTGAAATGTGGGGACCGTTCCTAGGGGTGTCTGAGCTCCAGCCTCGGCCAAGCCTGCTCTGTCCCCCCCTCCCTACCCTCCACTACAGTCATCACTCTGTGCTGCGTCTTCAACTGCCGTGTGCCCCGGACCCGGAAGGAGATCGAAGCCCGCTACCTGCAGCGGAAGGCCGCCAAGATGTACACGGACAAACTGGAGACGGTGCCCCCCCTCAACGAGCTCACGGAGATCCCCGGAGGTGAGCAGGCTGGGGGGGGGGCCCAGCCCCCCTACCGCCACCTGTCCCGGCTAAGCCAGCCCCTTCCTCAGTCCTGCCACCGAGAGTGGCCCTGCTCCTCCCTTCCCCCGGCGTTAGGTTCTGGTCCCTGGCCGGAGCACGGAAATGGCCCAAGTGAGGCAGGTAACACAAGGAGCTCTTCTGCAGGTGGGAGAGGTTTGGAAGGAAGAAGTGAAGGGCTGAGTGTGGGGGGCTCTGGTGTGGGCCCTACGACCCCCTGCCTCACTCCTGCCACCTGCCTCTCCTCTACCCCACAGAGGATAAGAAGAAGAAGAAGAAGAAGGACAGTGTGGACACAGTGGCCATCAAGGTAGAGGAGGATGAGAAGAATGAGGCTAAGAAGAAGAAAGGGGAGAAATGAGGAGGGCTTCCTGGAGGTGGCAGCCAGGGCTGGCTAGCCCTGGGGCTCAAGTCCTGGCCAGGGTCCAGGCAGCTTGGACTCCCAGCTCATCCATGGACCATAGAGGTTGCAGAACACCCTCTTCTTGGCTCCGAGGGGGCTGCTGAGGCCCCATCCTGACGGCCCATTGGGGGGCAGGGACGGGACTGCACCTGGCGTCCTGCCTCCTAGCTGGACTCTGCTCCTTTCGCCTGACCCACGTGGCCGCTCAGCAAAGGTGGTCTTGGGCCACTGTCCCCCTGCAGATCCAGAGTGGAGTGGCCTCACGCCCACCCAGACACGCCTCTGTCACTTCTGCCAGGAACAGCAGTGGCTCTACTAACGAGACGTGGCTTGCCTCTTGGCAGGAGATGGCTGAACTGGAGGGGCTGGAGGGCGAGGCCGCAGCCAGGCCGGCTGCGGGGAAGAAGAGGGTCACTGGGGGAAGCTGTGGCAGCCGAGGCTCTCAGCCTTCTCTAGACAGCAGCCCTGGTGGCCGGGGAGCTTGTCCGGGCCTGACAGGGGCCTGGCCGGGGAGGCGACTAGAACGCCCCGTCTGGAGGCAGCGGAACTCCAGCCCCACGTGCCAGGCAGCCGCCCTGGAGCTGAGGCTGCCGGGAGGCCGAGCGCGAGGCCTGGGGACTCGGGGCTGGGGGGGCTGCAGGCGTGGGTCAGGGGTGCAGAAGCCTGAGGCCCGTGGGCCAAAGGGAAGAAAGCTGGTAGTGGGGCCCCATCTGGGGGATGTGGGGCATCCCAGAGAAGCCACGGGGAGCATTGGGCTGTGCCGGGGGTCCTTTCGAGGTGGTGGGGGTCGTCAGGGCCCCCGGGGGCCACCGCAGAGGGCAGTCAGGGGCCGAGGCAGAGGCAGCCTTCTACCCGTTGTGCAGAAGAGCACCCAGCTTCCTCTTCTACCACCTCAACGGTAGCGCCTCAGGGAGTCACTGCTGACCAGAGGGGGGAGGCCCAGACCCCCCTCCCAAGGCTGAGTCCTGGGGAGGGGACATGCAGAGGGATTTCCAGGTGGCCGCTAAACCGAGGAGACAAGGAGACGTAGGGGTTCCTGAGGGGAGGGGGAGCGGCCTCGGGGCCCGCGGAGACGTGTAAATAAAGCTGAGTGCCTTCTCTACCTGAGCTACCTGAGACGATCCCTCAGGGCGCCCTGTCCCTGGAGCATATACACGGAGGGTGACCTGCGGTGACAGGCTGGCGGGCACCACCAGCAGAGCACGAGCTCCCCCATGACTCTTCCACTAGCCTGAACTGGGATGAGCTGGACGGAGAGGCGGCGGGCAGGCTGGGCATCGAGACCCGGGAGGAAGCCTCCCCCTCCCCCCTCCCCTCCCGTCCCCTCTGTGGCCTGAGCCCCGTGCTGGGGACACAAGAGGGGTCCAGTGTGGATCCTGACCCGGAGCTGGATGACTGTGATGCAAGGAGAGGGACCCGGGCAGCCACGGGCCACGGAGCCGCGAGGGGACAGAGAAACCCCAGAGGCCCCCCTGTGGGCCCAGAGTCAGAACCCTGACTCTGCCCTCACGGTCCAGCCTGCCGGCTTCTCACGCAGGAGGTTAAGGTTGTGGCCAAGGTCCTACGACGCATAGAGGTCCCTCCTGTGTGGCCCAGGCAACAGAAGCCCGGAGGGCCAGGGGCCACCGGAAGTCCGAGAAGCCGCTGGTAAAGCCTGGGGAGTACATTCTAGACCCCAGTATCAGCCCCCTACACTCCCTCCACTTTCCGCGGGAGCCACCCCAAACCTATAGATGGAGGCAGACCCCGGGGGCTCTACACCTTTCAGGAGAGACAGTCTGGAGTCCCCTCCCCGCCGCCCCCGCCATCTGGCTCGCTTGCCTCCCACTCAAGCAGGCCCAGGAAGGAGACAGCCTGGGGAAGAGAAGCGTTTAATTGAGCACCTCATCGTTGCTCTGCCTGCCCTGCGGGGCCGGGAGAGCTGCGCCCGCAGCATTCTGGGCCCAGAGGGTGAGGACGGCACCCCCGGGGGACAGCACGAGGGCGTCAGAGGGCAGCAAGGAGGCCAAGGGGCAGCAGGAGCCCCAGGAGCAGGGCCCTGGACGGGGCTGGCAGGGCCTGCCCGCTGACCTGCTCCCAGATCCAGCGCTGGTAGGCGGTGACCTGCAGGTAGATGGGCGGGGCCTCGCTCCTCTCGCAGCCTGGGCCCCAGCTCACCAGCCCCACCAGGTACCACGTGGCGTCCATGGAACAGGCCAAGGGCTCCCCGCTTATCTCCTGTGGGGAGGGGTGCAGAACAGAAAGGGTCAGGGGGGCCGGGTGTGGCCGGAGGGAGAGGCGCCCCGGCTCAAGGTCAAAGCAAGGTGCCCTCACACCAACTCTCTCTCACACCAGCCCCCCACCCCAACCCAGGGGGTCAACTAGCTGACAGGTGCCCTCGAGGCCCAGACCCAGGAGACCCCCCTCAGAGAGTTTCACCTCCCCTCTCTCATGCCAGGCCCCCGCCCCCCTGCCTCCCACTGCCCCCCTTTCTCTCTCCTCTCCGATCTTCCTCTCCCATCTCTCCCTCCATTCTCCCCTGTCCTCTGAGCGCCCCCCCAGCTCTCCAGGCACCACTGGGGGTGAGCGAGCAAGGAGGAGGGTACTCACATAGCAGAACTGCTCCCTGTCCAGGTCCTCTGCGCAGACCATCCGGGAGTCCACGACCCGAACCAGGGAGGGCACTTTGGAGACCTTGTGGTATAGCTTGTCACAATCCTTGCTGTTCAGGATGGTGACTCCCTTCTCCTGAATGGTCCGGAACTGGGGCCACATGCCTGCGGGGACCCGTTCCCCACCGTTCAGGCGCTCTCACTGCCGCCAGCCTGGGGGCTGTCCTCTCTGCTCCCGGCCCCTCCTGCAGCCTCTGACGAGGCCTGAATCTTCTGGAGCAGGCCCCCCCGCCTCCCCACCTGGCCTCGCTGGGCCTGGTCACCCCTAACAGAGTCCGGTCCACGGGATCTGTTCCCACCTCAGCAGCTTGGTTTCTGCCCTTCCATCTCGAAGGCCTGCCCAGCCCCTCTCAGGTCCAAATCCCTCCTTTGCTCAAGCCTCCCCCAAAGGCCTCCTCCACCCTAGCTAGCCCAGACCCCCGCTCCATGGGCCCCAGGCACTGTGTCCTCCCCTCCCTCCCTCCTCTGCCCCCCTCCCTCTCTCCAGTGTGACTCTGTCTCTAGCCGGAGCCCCTGGGGAACAGACTTCCAACCATCCCCAGCCACTCCCCAGACAGGCCACGGCAGGGAAGACAAACAGCCACCCCCAGCCCCAGGCTGTTTTTAGGCAAGATGGCTCCGTGAACCCAAAGGGACGAGCGCCTGTCTTGTGGAAAAGAGGGGCTCCCTGAATGGACTGGGCCTTCCTAAAACTCCTAAGGAAATACCCCCTGGATGGGCCTGGGAAGACACTCCTACTCTGCGGGCTTTGCTCCATCCCTGGGGATGATAAAGCGCTTGAGGTCCACCGGGGGCAGGGGGCTCCCAAACTCTGGCTGCAGACTGCCCCTAGCCAACCATGTGGGGTCGCTGAGGGAACTTTCTACAGTCACTGAACCCTGTTCCTCCCACTGCAAATTTCTGCTTCAAATCCTGGGATTGCGTGCACCAGGCGAGCTCTTACTCTGTGCCCCTCTGCCTTCAGGGAAGTCCCGTTTACAGCCCCTGGCCTGGGGCTGAGGGCTCATGGGCCATCTGGGACCCCTTGGGCCTGAATGGTCATGACGCACTCGCTGCCAAGACCCCCAGGGGGAAGGAGACCGGAGCCCGACGGGAAGATGTCTCAGAAGCAGCTGTCCACGGAGACCCTGGCCTGCGCCCGGGTCCCCTCCCGCACACCGCCCCCCCACCGAGTCTGGGGAGGCTCTGACTCACCATCAAACCTGGGGAGTCCCCAGCCAGTTACAGTGCAGAGCGAGCCGTCCTTCACCTCGAAGTCCACGCCGGGCAGGCAGATGGGCCAGACGTACTTGCTGTACTTGAGCGGCCACGCGAGCTTGAGGAGGGCGATGTCGTGGGCCCGGCCCACCCAGGACCAGTACCGATGGGACCGGTACCGTTTGTTCAAGATGACCTGGTATGCCGGGACGTCCAAGGTCGTCGGAGATATCTGGTCTAACCTCGGGCTCCCCACCCGCACTGAATAGGTAAAATTATGCCTAGGGGAACCATGAGGGGGTCTGTCATCAGCTCCAGGCCCCCCCCCCAGCCTCCACCCCACTGTGGCACTCCGAGTCAGTCCAGGCAGGCCACCCACCTACTTCGAGTCCCCCTCCGCCCTGAGCCCCAAGCCCCTCTCTCCCAACAGCTGGAAACGGGGCCCTCTGCACACACGCTGTGTGGTCCCACCTTTACAACAATCCTTTACTTTACGGAGAGGAAAACCAAGGCTCAGAGAAGCCCAGCAAACAGCTCAAGGCTGCACAGCCAGGACGTGGCAGAGCTGGGACGCGGGCCCCATTTTCTCTAGTTCCAAACTCTGGACTCTGGCACCTCGTGCCAGGCCCTGGAAGCGGCAGAGGCCGGGCGCAATCAATCAGCCACGGCCTCGCCCTCCAGCCCCCTTCCCCAGCATTGCCCCTCAGGTTTCCAGGTCAGCCCGTAGGCTTGGAGCGGGCTTGTCCACAGATGCCGCCCTCGGGCCCGCCCCTGGCCCCGGCACGGGGGCATGCCCTCTCTCTTGTCCCCACGCTGCCCGGTGAGCACCTGTCTTCTCATCTATCTGCCCCAGCAAGCCAAGAGGAGAGATGCGTCCCCTGTCTGCCCCTAGGGCCCAGGCCAGGGCCTGGTTTCAAAGGAGGGTCAAAGGCTGTGCGTCGAATGAAGGAAGGAATAAGTGAAGCAAAGGGCGTGTGGGCCGGAAAACTTAGGACCTCCTCTCTGTGGCTAGGGGGAAGGAGGCCTGGCCAGTGGCCTCCAAGCCCCCATCTCCTATCTGTAGCAGGACTGCTGAGGACTGGGGAGCCAAGGGGAGGGGAGCAAGCGCCCAGCCCTCCGGGAAGGAATCAGCAGGACTCAGCCTGCACCCACTGAGAGCTGAAGTGAGGCCGGGGCTGGGACCACCAGCGCTCTGCAGAGGGCACGGCTGCTGCTGAAGGCCCAGCTGGCATCACGACCAGGCCCCGTGGCTCTGGACACCTTTCCACCCACCCACCTAGGCCCCAACTCACGAGATCAGGCAGTGGGCCACGGTCAGCACCCAGCGGGAGGCAATGAGGGTGCCCGCACAGACATGTGTGCCGTTGGCCTGCACGCTGACCATCCACGGCCACCGCCGAGCCATGGCGTCTGGGTCCCTGAGGGTGGGGTCCTGCTCGTGGGAGGAGCCGCAGGCTGAGGAGGAAGGTGAGAGCTTGATGGAGGAAGGGACCCTGCAGCCCCAACCCGAGGCGCCTTCCCTCCCCTCCGCCCAGCCCCATCTCCCGGCTCTCCAGCTGCAGCCCACACTCAGGAGGCGGTGATTCTCTCTCCCCGCGGGGATTTCTCTTTCTTGCACATGAAGACGGACGTCTGCAGCCTCCAGAGGGCCTCAGCGCTCCAGAGGGCCTACCCTCTCCCTGTTCCCACAGCCCGGGGCCCAGAGCATTCCCAGCCCCCATTCTGGTACAGCACTGGGCCCGGGGCTCTGACCAGACCCTTCAGAAGCTCATCCGTGTTTGCATCCGCCCTCCCCACCACCCGCCCGGCAAAACTCAGAGGCCCTGGCCCCAAGGGTGGGTGAGGGTTACCGGCCCAGACCGCTCACTCCCGGCTGGGGGGAGCGCTTGCGGGTGCAGCCACTTTGGAAAAGTTCTCAAACTGAAAATGCACGTATCCAACCTCAGAGCGGCCCACCCCCGAGGTTTTCCAGGGGGGTCAGTGGACCGTGAGATCAGCGTGCATGGGCCAGCCCCCGTGCGTGTCAGGCCCCACGTAGGAGAGCGGGTGTCTGCACGCACTAGGCCATGTCAGAGAGGCTTTCCCTGGCAGCTCGATTCTGGGCACTGAGTTCCAGAATAAGAAGTCATTCTAGGGGTCTCCGCTCAACACGCGGGAAAGCCACTGCTGGAGTGAAGGTCTCCTGGGGGTGCCCCCGAGACACCCACGGGGAGGCTCCCTGAAAGCTGTGCTGGAGATCCCCTAAGTCCTTGGCTGGGAGCCTGGGTCAGCTGGCCACAGGGTGGGGGGGATACGCAGCCCACCCCAGGTTCCTCTGACTCTCCTTCCTTCCCACCTCACCAGCAGGCCTGCCCCCCAGGAGATGCTTGGTAAACCCTTGTAAAAGGAAGCTCTCTTCTCACTCCTCGCTGCCCCTTCCTCTGCCGTCCCCCTTGGTCCCCAGGGGTCAGAGGTCCTTCAGATGGCTCCCGCACCATCCTCCCCGAGGGAGTCCACGGTACTCACTGAGAAAGCTGTCGCCGCTGCTAGAAACAGACGTGGTCTCGGTCTGGAGGGGCATGGGCTGCGACTGGTCGGTGGGGGCCTGGTGGGGGAGGCGAGGCCCGTCTGAGGGACAGGTGGCGCTGGGGGCACAAGGGACGCCAGGGTCGACGGAAGCAGGCTCGGACGGTGTCCCTGGGGCTTGGCTCGCCAGGCATTCTGCGGAAGGACGCAGTGAGAGTCAGGCCCGGCCCGGCAAGGGGGTCAGACGAGACCCGGCAAGGGTCTGGGGGCGGGGGGTGGGTCGGGGCTCACCCACGGGCCTCGGGGGCAGCAGCACCAGCAGCAGCAGCAGCAGAGGAACGGCAGACGCCTCGGGGCCCTGGGGGCCCTGCCTGCGGGCCGGCGTCCTGCACCGGGGCTCCATTCCGGAGTAGCAGCGACGGCGCCGCGGTGCTCCTCTCACGACGGCGCCCCCCATCGGCGCACCGCGCCGGCGTCCGCTGTGTGGGGAATGCCGGCGCTCCTGCCCCGGCCCGCTTGGGCGCCCCCCAGTGGCCGCCCGCGGTGGCGCTCCCAACGTCCGCCCACAGGTGCCCGCGACACACTTGGCGTCCCTTCTGCCCTCACCACCACGCCTCTGCCTCCTGGGCCCCTCGGTCTCGCTCACTGCACCTGGCCAGGCACTTCCTGGAGTCCCTCAGGCCAGCACAGCCGGTTCCAGTACCGCCGCGCTCCTGCAACCCACCGCCCTCGGCTGGGTTCGTGCTTTGGTCCTCCCCCTGGTGAGAGGGGACCCAACCCCTGGGGCTGGCCTCCAGGATTTCCACGTGGCCCACCTTCCCCTCACCCCCCAGCCTGGTAACTACAGTGGGGCTTTGCCCCCACTGAAATTGAGCGGCTGGAAAGGTTTTCAAGAACGATGTTTGAAGATGGCATAATTTTAAGCAGCACCCCTCCCCCACCTCCATTCTGCAAACGCTCTTCTCTGAAGATCCATCTGCTTGGGAAAGACTGTGTAGGCGAGGTTCCTAGTCACAGAGGAAGAGCGATGGCAGCCAGCAGACCTTTCTGGGAGCAGAAGGCCGCTTTAAGGTATGTTGGAATTGGGGGAACATTTTGATGGTTCCACAACATTAGAACACATCTAATAAGTAGAACACATCTAATAAGTAGCGTGGGGAAATCCTATGGGCAGCTTTGGTTCAAAGCTGCAGGGAAGTTCTAGGTGAACGTGAAATCAAGTCAGGACACTCTATCTTTTGCCGGGACCTGCTGTCTTGGGAGACACTCAGGCCAGGCATTGAGCGCTCCAATCTCTGCGGAGACAGCACATCATACCTACGACACTTGTGGCACCCGAAGGACAAGGGCTCTGAACCCGAGACCCACCAGGTCTGAGCCGCCCCCAGGCGATCTCCACTGTGGAGGCAGGGCTCTGGCTCCCTTGGGCCAGCCTGGCTTTGACCTCCAGAGTCTGATGGAGGTCCCTGAGGCAGCATGGGAGTTCAGGGTGCTGTCACCTCGCATGATTCATCCCCGCAAGCACTCCGTCTTAGCCCCTTCCCCCCCCCCCATCATCCACCTCTACCAGGGAGGGAAGAGGAACTGGTCGGGTTCTGGAGACCCTTAGGGGGATCTGAAGGGTTGGGAGAGGCTCACAGATTCTGGAACAAAGTCCCAAGTCTAGGTCCAGTCACGGAGTTTCTTGGGAAGGAGACAGATTCTCTTGGGAAGGCCTGAGGGGACTGCTGGTCGGAGACCCGGGGGAGGGCCATGGGGGCCGGGGTAGCCGGGGTGCTGAGATGATCGAGTGGGGAGTAGAGGTCACAGAGTCCCACCCGGTATTTGGCAGAAGAGGAAACTGCAGCCCAGGGTGGGGGTGGGGGGACATGGCAAGCAGTGGCACAGGGAAGTCCCTCAGGGAAGGCTCCCCTCGAGAGGACAGACAGGCCTCCCGGGGCTGGGGAGGCTCGGAAGGGTTCCGGCCGCGGTCAAGAAGAAAGAGGACTTCCGTGGCGTAAAACGCAAGAGCATCTTCGTTGAGCAACTCACGAACCAGTGGCTCTGGGACCCTCCCCCAAGGGCGCCCTGTCCTGATGTCACGTGCTCCCTGGGTCTGCAGGGCTCCTGAGGACAGACGGCGGGAGGAAGAAGGGGCCTCTGGGAGTGCCTGCCCCAGAGACACCGCTCACACGAGCCACAGGGAGCCCAAGGACACCAGCAGAATGTAGCCGGCGAGGGCGACCGGGCTCAGGAAGGCAGGGCCAGCCCTGCTGATGAACCTCATGTCGCTGATCTGCCTCTTGATCCAGTGGGTGAAGTGGGAGGTGCTGGTGTAGATGCCCGGGAAGCGGTGCTGGTTGCAGCTGGGGCTCCAGCTCACCACGCCCATCTGAATCCAGGAGTTGTTCACCTGGCAGACCAGGGAGCTGCCAGAATTATCCTGTGGAGCGGAGGAGGGGAGGCATGAGGGAGGCAGCGCGAGCGGGCGCTGCGGAAATTCACGCCTTCCGGAACCAGATCCTGAGCGCGAGCCGCCTTGGGCTTGTGCCGCCCCCGATAATGGGGCATGGCTAGGAACCTGCTCCGTGACACGGGAGCTCTGCCCTGGGGCCCCAGCTCAGGATCACACTGGCCTCCCTCTTCATTCTCCTGCTAACTCTTGACCAGAAGCCTCCCCCCACCCCCCACCCCCCACCAAACCCGGTCCCCACCTCTGTCCTCCCTTAAATCCTGGCGGGCCTCCAAGGTGCCACCCTTGACCACCTTCTTTCCCACACTCCTGCTTACAGAGTGACTATTTGAAATGCAAACCAGCCCCCTTTTTGTGCAAAGCAGGTGCAGGTATAAGAATAAGGTTGATAACAGCAGGCATCAAAAAAATCATAGCCGTTATGTCCGCTGAGGGTAGGTTTATGATTTTTTTTTAAACTTCCTCTATACTCTTCTGTATTGTTGAAAAGTTTTATAAATCAAGAAAAAGAGCTATCTATCTATCTATCTATCTATTTAATGTAATTCAAACCAAGATGTAAAGAACATAATCTAATGAAGAATGCATGAGACACTGAAGGAAAAAAATAATAAAAACTATACCTAAGAATGAAATGAACACTTACATCCAGGTAAAGATATATTTTGGTTCTTAGGCAAGACGGCTGAAAACAACATAAAAATGCCAATGCTCAACGTTTGGCTTTCTGCGGTATGGAAGACCAAACCTTGCTGTAGATAACTAAATATGTGTGATGTTAAAAACTTCTCATTTTAAATGCACAGATGAGCTGGCAAGAAAATAAAGACTCCTCAGAGTCCAAAACCCAAGGGAGGGCTAAAACCCAGAGAGGTCAGCAAAGCTCACATGGCTTTGGTCCCAAGGCTATTTGCCAAACCCGGTGAAACTGAGCTTCCGTTTTCACAGTGTCCATCGGTGCCAGAGATAAAAGGCAAAACCCAGGGCCCGCGCAAGGCGGGGAGCCGAAGACAAAACCTCCTGCAAAAAGCTACACCTCCAAAAAAGGACCACGCCCTCTGAGGACGGAGAAACTGGGAACACCTGCCCTCGTGTGAACTTGCGATTCGAATTCACTCTATTTGGGTGGTTCCAAAAACCCAAGCCAAGAATGTCGTTCCAAGTGGTCCTGGGCTCGTCATTGTGCCGAGAGAATTCTCACAGAGAACACCCTACAGAACATTTCCTCTCTCTTTAAAACATCACCTCCACAAACAGGGAAGTTGAGACACCATGAGCAACTTGCTAGTGCCAGCCAGCGGAAAAAATAAGAGCGTAATTAGAGCCTTCTCGGTTTGAGACTCAGGGATTGTCACACATGGAAGGTTCGGAGTTTCTGGAAATGCAGCACTATTTCATAGGCTTGGGAGGGAGGATATGGGTGTTGGCTGTGTTATTCTTTATTCTCCATATATGTTTTATAAATAGGCTTTTGCCTCTTCAATAGAGAGCAAAAATTATTTTATTTTTTGAGGTCTTTATTATTTGATTCAAAAATTATTTTAAAAGATAACTGTCAATCCTCCTTACATCAATTCCAAATAAAATGCCAGATGGATTTTTTTTCAGGACCTTGACAATCTGATTCTAAAATTGATATCGAAAGATAAGAGTCCATGAATTCTATGACAGGTCTGAGAAAGAAGAGCAAATGGGAGAGTCAGGCCGGGGGCAGATTTGACCTAACAGAGAGTTAGATGTATTTCAAAGCTGTAATTACAGAAACTGTGGTACTGGCATAAAAATAGGAAAACGGACCAGTCAGGCACTGGAGAGCCAATCTGATGCCGGCACATGAAAAATGTAGCACGTGCTCCAGAAAGCTCTGGGAAAGGAGATCTCTGTTGTAATGGTGGGAAACTGATGAGGAAAAATGAAGTTGGATCCCACCTAACAAAACTCCAGGGGAATTAAAACTCTCAATGTGAAAAGTTAAAAAGCTCATTAAAAACACGTAGGACCGGGGCGCCTGGGTGGCTCAGTGGGTTGAAGCCTCTGCCTTCGGCTCAGGTCATGATCTCAGGGTCCTGGGATCGAGCCCCACATCAGGCTCTCTGCTCAGCGGGGAGCCTGCTTCCCCCTCTCTCTCTGTCTGCCTCTCTGCCTACTTGTGATCTCTCTCTCTCTGTCAAATAAATAAATAAAATCTTAAAAAAAAAACAAAACATGTAGGACCATGAATTTGACTTGAGAGGAAGCCTATGTTTTAAACTAAGTTCAAAGCCCACAGACTGAAGAGGGGAAGATGTGTTGGGCTTAATTACATCGAAATTATGACTATTCAGTGAAGGACACCGAACCTCACTGAAGGTAGATGATGAATTAAGATAGGGCATTTACTCTGTCTAAAACCAAGTAGACGTCAATATTTAATATATTGTAAGGACACCCTGAACGTTAGCAAGCAGAGAAAGAGAGTTGAGAAGACTGGGGAAGACGGCAGAGCGGGAGGATCCTGGGCTCACCTCATCCCGTGGATAAACCTACATATTACCCACATCAGAGTAAATAAACCAGAAAATGACCCGAAGACTGGCAGAGCAGACTCGGAGCTAATGTAGAGAAGAAGCCACATTGAAGAGGGTAGGAAGGGTCAGACCCAGTCAGGACCCAAGCTGACCTGTAAGACTGTGCAGGGTGGGGTGCCACAGGTGGAGGGAGGAGAGAGGAGCAGACCCCACCCCAGGCACAGGGGATCCCCTATGCGAAGACAAATGCCCATATCATTTGGCTTTGAAAACCAGAGGGGCCTAACTTCATGAGTTCTTACAATCCGCGGAGCTTAACACCTGGAACTTTAAAAACTCAGTGGCTCAGCTCTGAGAGAGCCAGAGGGTGATAGGAAGTTGAGCCCCTGCTCTTAAAGAGACAGCGTAACAAACAGCCGTGGAGAAACAGCATAGAAGCAGCAGTTTAAAAAACACCTAGGGTATATGAGAAGATTTATTTACTAATCTCAGAGTGTGTGCTGGAGGGGCAGGGATCTTGGGGAGACTTTTCCAGAACAAAAGAGCCAGCAGGTGCATTTCCCACCCCCACCCTTCCAGCCTAGATACATGGACACCTGCAGGAACCAGCCCCTTGAGAACCCTCTCCACCTGGTTTGCTAACGATGCATCCTCATCCCACTCCTCCATCCCAGCTGGTCTCAGCAGGAGTTTTCCCAGGCAGCTGCAGGTCATCCTCCTGCAGTGGACCAGCACAGACCTTGGTGGCACTGTGCATCCCGCACCACATTCTCCTGCAGACTCACCCCCTCCAACACGCCCTTGGCAGGAGACCATCCAAAGCAGTGCCACAAGCTTGGCAGAGTGCAACCAGCCCCAGCAGGGGCCAGCACCCCTCCAAAGTGACTCTTGCCCTGGGGAGAGGGGAAGATAATCAGCAGTAGACTGGGGGCAGACATCAGGACTGACGGCAGGCCCCACCCACCCATGAAACTTTCAGGGGACAACACCTAAAAAGAGCATCCTACAGTTCAATGGTACCGTAGTTCTTGCAAATACCTGGTCTGACTCAGTTCAAGACTGAGCCCCAGACTGAACCAGTAACAACATAGGTACCAAATCCTGCCCACAGCAGGCAAAGAGAGCCATTGTGGATGACTGGACTGGAGGCAAACATGGCTCAGCCACAATAGTAGGGTGCATACAACACACATAGGAGACACCCCTGAAGTGCCAGGTTCTGGTGAACCGGGAACATTGTACTGAGGGCACTACAAAACCTCTTTTTCATGAGTCTCCTACTTGTAATAGCAGGAGATGTAGCCGACTTTCCTAACACATAGAAACAGACACAGAGAGTTAGACAAAATGAGGAGACAGAGGAATATATCCCGAGTGAAAGAACAGGACAAAATCATAGCAAGAGAGCTAAACAAAATGGAGATAATATATTTAAAATAATGGTCATAATAAAGCACCCGGGTGACTCAGTTGGTTGAGCACCAACTCTTGATTTCAGCTCCAGTCATGATCTCAGGGTCATGGGATTGAGCCCCGTGTTGGTCTCTGTGCTCAACAGGGCAGTGGGGAGTCCGTTTGAGATTCTTTCCCTCTGTCTCACTCCTTCCCCCCCACCCCGCCCTGCTCACATGCTCTCTGTCTCTCTCTAAATAAATAAACAAATCTTTAAAAAATAATAATAAAGGAATGGTCATAAAGATACTCACTGGATTTGAGAAAAGAGTGGAGGACCCCAGTGAGTCCCTCATCAAAGAGATAGAAGAGATAGAAAACATAAAAAAGAATCAATCACAGATAAAGAACTCAGTATCTGAAATGAAAAATACACAAGATGGAATTAATAGTATATTAGAGGAAGCAGAAGAATGGATCAATGACCTGGAGGACAGAGTAATGGAAAGCAACCAAGCTGAACAAGAGAGAGAAAAATAATAATAATAAATTAAAATAGATTAAGGGAACTCAGTGACACCATTAAGTGTGATAACATTCACATTATAGGGATCCGAGAAGGAGAAGAGAGAAAAGGGGGGACAGAAAATATATTTGAAAAAATAATAGCTGAAAACCTCCCTAATCTGGGGAAGGAAACAAAAATCTAGATCTAGGAGGCATGAAGAGCTCCCAATAAAATCAACCCAAGGAGGTCCACACCAAGACACATAGTAATTAAAATGGCGAAAAGTAGTGAAAAAGAGAAAATTTTAAAAACAGCTACAGAAAACAGTTACACACAAAGGCAACCCCATAAAGCTATCAGCTGATTTTTCAGCAGAAACTTTGCAGACCTATATACATTGATACATTCACAGTGCTGAAAGGAAAAAAAAATCCACGACCAAGAATATTCTATCCAGCAAGGCTATGACTCAGAATAAAAGGAGAGATAAAGAGCTTCCCAAACAAACAAAAGGAATTCGTGACCACTAAACCTGCCCTACAAGAAATATTAAAGGTGACACTTTGGTGGAAAGGAAAGACGATAGTAGGAGTAAGAAAATTAGGAATCCCAAAAGCAGGGGTGCCTGGGTGGCTCAGTGAGTCAAAGCCTCTGCCTTCGGCTTGGGTCATGATCTCAGGTCCTGGGATTGAGCCCTGCGTTGGGCTCTCGGTTCAGCAGGGAGCCTGCTTCCCCCTCTCTCTCTGCCTGCCTCTCTGCCTGCTTGTGATCTCTCTCTCTGTCAAATAAATAAGTGAAATCTTAAAAAAAAAAAAAAGGAAGCCCCAAAGCAGTAAAAATAACTGTATCT
>CM052898.1:12608042-12650053 GCA_028534135.1 Potos flavus
AAAAAAAAAAAAAAAACTGACGGTAGATATGCAAAAATAAAGAGAAAGGAATCCAAGTATATCACTAAAGAAAGCCAGCAAATTGTGAGACAGCAAGAGAAGAAAGGAACAGAGGAAATCTACAGAAACAACCATAAAACAAGTAACAAAATGGCAATGAGTACATAATTATCAATAATGACTTTGAATGTAAATGAAGTAAATGCTCCAATCAAAAGACATATGGTGATGAAACAGATAAAAAAGCAAGAATCATCTATACGCTGCCTACGGGAGACTACTTTCAGATTTAAAGACATGTCTGGATTGAAAGTGAGGGGACGGAGAAACACTGATCATGCAAATGGAACTGAAAAGGAAGCTGGGGTAGAAAGAGAGTTAAGGGACACTTCAGAGTGTCCACCCCAGTCGCCAGATCCCTGACAGTTTGGCGTGGTGGGGACCCCCCCCACCCCCCGCCACCAGGAGCACTGAAGGAGGGCAATGTGGTAGGGCTTGGCAAGGTTTAAATCAAATCAATTTAAATCTAGACTTCTAATCAGACAGGGCATGTAATAACTAAAAGTGACTGCCCAAAATGATGTTTGAGGGAGGGAAGAAGCTTTGACATAGGGCATGTTGGGTTGGGGGGATGGGCAGGGACTTGAAAGAATAAAGCCATTTAATGTGGATTCTCTAAGAAACTGAGACTCCTCAACAAACAAATACAGGAGGGAATGAGTAGCACAATGTCATTTATGCACGTGAAAATACACATACAGCAACACTACTCATTTTTCAAAGATACAGGCATCTTTAAAGATATGTAATAAACAGACTTGAGTAGGTGCCTTTGCAGGCAGAGAATACGGATGATGAAGGGGAAAATCAGGACAGTGATAATCCAGCTAATGATGATAATGTGAGGACCCTTACCTGGGAGAGAAGATTAACTGGACCCCGGGGGCCCAGAGAAAAAGAGAACTCAGAGAGAATAATGCGGAGAGAGAAAGATCTCAAATGCGTGTCTTTTCTTACCACAGTGAAATAAAACCAGAGCCCATAACAAAATGTGAACTACCCTAACAAAGGAAAAGACATTAACTTTCAAAAATGTTAAAGTAAAAACAGAATTAAAATCTATAATTATTGTGTAAAGCGATAAGAAAACCACATGTGGCCATGCCCATGGGATAGGGGCCTGAATTGCACATTGAAGAATCCAGATCTAAATATTTTCCTCAAATGAGAATGAAAATAAGTTATTCATTATTGTCCTCAGTTACGTATTACCACACATTCAGCTCAAGACACTTGAAAAGGAATTAATAAAGACAAAAAAGGGATAATCCGTGCATTAGAAAGCACAGAATTGCGGGGGTGGGAGGGATGGGTTGGCTGGGTGATGGACACTGGGGAGGGTATGTGCTATGGTGAGCACTGTGAAGTGTGTAAGCCTGATGATTCACAGACCTGTACCCCTGGGGCAAATACTACATTATATGTGAATACAAAAATTATAATAAAAAAATAAAGTATTAAAAAATCTAAAAAAAAAAAAAAGCACAGAATCATAGCCTTGAGAAATGAAATCAATAGCTTGTTCTTAAAAAACAATAGAATAGATAAGCACCTTGGAAATCTTGCCCAGAAAAACAGAAAGGGAAGGAAAATGCAAATACTTCATGGTGTGAGTAGAAAAGAGGCAAGAACCACATCCTGGGAAAATACACTTCTTCAGAATCTGAAAAATGTTTGTAACCTCCTCTTTGTGGATTTAAATTCTGGACGAAATGAGTAATTTCGAAGAAAATGCAAATCGCATAAGTTCAATAACCACGGGCAAAACAACTTAAAATTGTGCCCGCAACCCACCCCTGAAAGGAAAACAGGCCCACGTGGTTTCATAGGCAACTTCTATCCAGCATTCAAGGAGCAGATCGTTTGTATTGTTTGAAATGTTCCAGAACACGGGCTAACATTTTTGATTCTATATCTCGATACAGGGGGTGCACTTCCTCAGCACGCCTTAAAAAGGAGCCCAGCCTCACTGGAGGAAGAAAACAAAATGCAAAGGCCAGGTGGGTCGCGCTGAGTGGACGGTTCTCCCAGGACCATCCTGCCCAGGCTGGTCCCTTTCCTGGGCCCCGCACCCACATGGCCCTGTGCCTGGCCCAGGGCCCCGCACAGGCTGTCTGTTGGACGCATAAACAAATTAAACATGTACTTAAAAGAGCTCCTGGGATTGTAGGTCTGCAAAGCCCAAGAGAGTCAACTAAAAACCCGTGGATATAATAAGAGTTCAGCTGTTCTTTTCAACAAGATATTTTCAACGGGAGGATGAGTCTGGGGGAAGGAAATGGAAGAAAGTGAAAATGAAGGAAGGTTTTGTCCTGCCGAGGAGGAAGCTGTAGACGCTGATGAACTCTATTGTTAATTCAGGTCTAAATAGGTGTGTGGGAAATATAAGGTGACCAGTAGCAGCTTGAGATGGAAACATGACAACTTCTAAACTATTACAATGGGAAAGTAGAGTGGAAAAAAAAAAAAATCAAAAACATAGGGAGGGGGAACAAAAAGAAACATTCTTCTTGGTAAATGGATTAAAGGATATGCTCCCAGATATGCTGACAAAAACAGCTTCCAGCTTTATGTTGTTTAACAAGAGACACTCTCGGGGCGCCTGGGTGGCTCAGTTGTTAAGCGTCTGCCTTCGGCTCAGGTTATGATCCCAGGGTCCTGGGATCCAGCCCCATGTCGGGCTCCCTGCTTGGTGGGTAGCCTGCTTCTCCCTCTGCCTCTGGCCCTCCTCGTGCTCTCTTGCTCACTCACTCTCACTCTATCTCAAATAAATAAAAGCTTAAAAAAAGAGAGAGACACGCTCAAAACAAAATGGCACCGTGTCTCCTGGAAAACAGAGCCTTTGTTCTGGAATATAGTTCTTGCACTGCAGTAGACGAGAAAAATCAGAAGCCTACACATTGAAAGGAAGGAGATAAATTGATTACTCTTTGTAGATGATATGTCTCTGGACCTACGAAGTTAAAGAGAATCAACTAGGTCCAGAAAGGATGCTTGTTACACAAACATGCACACGCGTGCACGCAAACCAAATATATAATTCAAGCAGAAAATTCAATGAAAGAAAACATACCACTCACAACAGAGATATAAATCATGTAGGCATATTCTTAAGCAGCACCATTCAGTAACTATGTGGATGAAGCAGTAAATTCCTTGTGCCAGACAGAAAGAAATAGAACAAAATAGCCTATTTTCCCTAAGTTAATCTATTAATTTCCACCAAAATCGCCAAAGTGATTTTCTTTTTGACATTCTACTGAGATTGTTCAGTTGGAATGAACATGGGAGAACAGCCAGGCAAATTCTTTAAAAGGAAAATGATGAAGGAGGACTTGCCTGACCACATACCAAAAAAAAAAAGAAAAGAATTAAAAAGCTACAATAATTTAAGAAGAGTGGAGTTGGCAGAGGAATGAGACTGCAAAAATCAGAGACAGACCAAAATAAGATGGGAATGCAGAATATAATAAAGGGGGCAAACCTTTTTTTTTTTTTTAAGATTTTATTTTTAAGTAGGCTCTACGCCCAACGTGGGGCTCGAACTCACAACCCCAAGATCAAGAGGCACATGCTCCACCGACTGAACCAGCCAGGCAGCCCCTAAAGGGGGCATTTCTAATTCATTGCCAAAAAAACATTAAGTATTCAATAAAAGATTATTACATAACTGGCTATATTTGGAGGAAAATAAAACATTCCTTCTCTCAACCTTCCAGATGAATCGAAATTAAAATATTTAAAGAAAAGAATTAAGAACATGAATGAATGAATAATTTTATAATCTTAGAGTGGGAAAGGTACTTCTAAGCACAGCACAAAAACCACGATCATCAAGGGAAATAATGATAAATCAAATTTTTAAATAACTTTATGGAAAAAAGTCCACACCAAGAAAAGGCAAATGATGGACAAATAGGGTAAAATATTGTAAAGCATTTTATAAAGGGTTAAAACTTCCAGCTCCCAAAGCTTTAAATAACTTTTTATTTTGAAATAGTTTGAGACTCACAAAGAAGTTGCAAGTATAATATTTTTACCCAGATTTACTAATTGTTAATGTTTTGCCGTATTTGTTTTATATTCTCTCTCTTACGTGTATGTGTGTTTATATAAAAAGTATACATACTTATAAACCATTTTAAATTAAGTTGAAAAAGACATCATGTTCCTTTACCAATAATAACTACAGCGTATAATATCCAGAGTTTTTAACAAATCAATAAACACAAAAGTAGTTTAATAGAAAATCATGAGCAAAGGACCGAGAAAACTGTAAATGGTCTACTGAATACCACAAGCATCTTAGTCTGGACTCCCTCTGTTCTTTCACAATTTATTTAGAAGTCGAGTTCTTTCCCTGACCCTGGGTAAGAGCTTGGGCAGAACCAGAAGGCTTTGCTCACTGTGATTAATGTAATCATAGTCGCTATGATGACACAGTCACATTAACGTATCTCAATTCAGAAATCAGAATATCCATTCCCACACAACAATCACGATGCCACACTTGATTTAAAGCAAAACTTCTCCCCACTGCTGTCTAGGGCTTTTGGCAAGCAGGAGGCCTGGGAAGGAGGAAGCCAGGTCTGCTTTCCCCATTCCTTCCCTTCAGCAACCCCTCCAATCCCATCTTGCTAACCAGTTTTCTGAACCTGCCAAGGTTAAAGCAGGAGAGTGAGGAGGCAAGAGAAGCAGCTCATCCCCCAGGCACTTCTCACTGTCTGGATCTTGGGGAGATTGACATCTGACTACCCCTGAGTGGGCCAACGCCATACTCTGAGTGGTCTTGTTGAAACCCCTCCCAGGAGATCGGACTATGGACAGGCACCCCCCCATCCCTTAGAGGGGGAAGAGTGAGTGCACAGGAATAGCTCTTTCCCGGGAAATTCTCCTCATAAAATCACCTCCCACACTCTACCATCTTGATCCTTTGATACACACACACACTGTGGAACGTCAGTCACACAACTACCTTTGAATCCTGATACACAGTGTATTTTGATGACTTCGTTGAAACTTCCTACTTAATAGCCTGTTGCACAAGCAATTTACAAAATGGCCCGATTTCATGAAATTAAAGCAGAAATAAAAGTTTTAGTCTACCAGAGGAGCAAAAGTTAAAAATAATGCCTAATGGTGGTGATGACATAGAGAAAGGGGCACTAATGTACTGTTGATATTGATATAAATGGATCAAATATTTGAGAAAGCTAATTTGTCAATATCTTTTAAAATTTTAAATGTGCATACAACTGATCTTATAATTATACTTCTAAAAATTTATTTTAGAGAAATATTTGAACAAATGTGCAAAGATCTATGAACAAAGATTTTTACTCTGTCATGGTAGAAAAATACTGAAATGAGTTAAGATGTCTATCAATAGGAGAATGGTTAAATAGATTATGACATCACAATATGAGAGAATTGTTGTTCAGTATTTAGGAAGAATGGACTGTATTTATATAGATAGTCCAAGATAGTTCAAGATCTATTTCAAGTGAAAGTAAAAAATTTGGAGAATAAAATTATAGTACAGTCTTTTATTAAAGATAAAAACTAGAAAAAAACCCTAAAACTTTTTTAGAGTTTCATATATGAATAGAAAGAAAGAGTTAAGGATATAAACTAAACAACTTAGAGCGGAAATTTCTAGGTAGTTTGATTATAGGAAAGTTTCATTCTCCAATTTTTTCATTTATGTACTACTTTTTTAAGGAAATTCATGCATTTCCTTTCAAATCACACTATATATTTTTTAAAATAAGGTAGTCACAAGGGAATCACAACAGTACAAAATTTAAGACATGAAACCACGTTTAATTAAAAGATGATTTCATGGATTGAAATACTTCAAACACAAAACTAGAGAGAGTAAATCTTTTTGCTCAAGAAGACAGAAAAAGAAAATCAAATCAAGACCAAGGGAAGCAGGAGGAAAATTAAGAGAAATAGAAAGCAATGAGATAAATATTAAAAACTTAACTACATACCAGGCCACTAGGCAAGTTGCAACATATTCCATCTAATTGGTATTGCTCTATGTGTGATCACATGTATGACCACGTGACAACTGGGTCAGAAATCGTTAACAAAACAAACAAGCACACATGTATTCGGAAATGGGAAAAAAAACACTTCTAAGTAAGTCATGGCTCAAAATACAATAAGGATGGGAATTATAGAAAATATTTAGAACTGGATAACAGTAAAAATGCTACATATTAAAATATGCGGCATTAGGCTAAAGCAGTATTTAGAGGGAAATTTGTAGCCTTAAACACTTTTATTAGAAAAGAAAAAAAGTCCAAAAATACATTGGAGGTTTTATTTATCCACTATCTATCGATGGGCACTTGGGCTGCTTCCCTATCTTGGCTTTTCTAGTTTCATACTGTTGTGTTGAGAAAAGATGCTTGATAGGATTTCAATCTTCTTAAATTCACTGAAACTTGTTTTGGGGGCCTAACATGTAATCTATCCTGGAGAAAGTGCACTTGTGCACTTGAAAAGAATGTGTATTCTGCTGTTTTTTGGATGGAATGTTATATATATATAACATATATATATGTATACACACACACACATATATATATACACACACACATACATATATAATATATATATAAAACATTCAGCATATATACTATATTAAGTCCATCTGATCTGGTGGGTTGTTCAAAGGCAACGTTTCCTTGCTAGATTACCCCAATATTATTGTATCACTGTTAATTTCTCCTTTTGTCTGTTAAAATTTGCTTTATGTATTTAAGTGCTCCCATATTGGGTGCATAGATATTTACAATTGTTATATTCTCTTGTTAGATTCATCCCTTTATCATTATGCAATGCTCTTTATTACATTAGGGTTTTTTTTTTTTTTTTATCTTTTGTCTAATATAAGTATTGCCACCCCAGCTTTTTTTTCTTTTTGCTTCAATTTGCATGGAATATCTTTTTCCATCCCTTCACTTTCAGGTTTTATGTATCTTTAGTTCTGAAGTGAGTGTCTTATAGGCAGCATATAAATGGGTCTTGCTTTTTTTTTTTATCCATTCAGTCAAGTGGAACATTTAGTCCGTTTACATTTTAAGTAATTACTGATAGTTATATACTTACTGCCATTTTGTTAATTGTTATCTGGTTGTTTTTATAGTTCTTCTCCGTTCCTTTCTTCCACTCTTGTTCTCTTCTCTTGCGATTTGATGACTTTCTTTAGTGTTATGCTTGGATTCCTTTCTCTTTGTGTGTGTGTGTGTGTGTGTGTGTGTGTGTATTTATTATAGGCTTTTGACTTGTGGTTACCATTGAGGTTCATAACATCCTATGTATATAACAATCTATTTTAAGTTAACATCACTTAAGTTTGAACATATTCTCAACACTACATTTTTATACACCCATCACTTCCACATTTTATTATCTAATGTCCTATTTTACGTCTAGGAAACGGTTTTTGCAATGGATGCCATTGGGACAAATGGAAGTCCACATGAAGAAATAAACAAAAACAGTCCTCTCAATCTTACACCATTCACAAAATGAATGCATGTGGATTTAAGACCTAAATATGAAAAACCAAAATTTCCAAACTTTTAAGAAAAAAAAATATGGGAAAATGTCTTTATGACCTCAAGAAAAGGAAGGATTTCTTAAATAAGACGCAAAAAGCATAAACCAGAAAGGAAAACGTGGATCTACATTTAACTACCATAAAACCTAAACTGCCGTTCAGCAAAGGACGGTGTGAACATAATGAAAAACTGGGACAAGATACCTGCAATATATACAATGAACACGGAACCAGTATCCAAAATATTAAAATATAATAAAAGGAAAAAGGCAAACAATAGAAAATGTGCAAAATAGCTGAAAAAGTGATTCATAGAAGAAGAATCACAAATGGAGAACAAGCATGTGAAAAGACGTATAACTGCACTAGTAATAGGGGACATTCACACGGCAACCACAATATACGATTGCTCTGTTTCTTATCTAACGGAATGGAAAACATGTTGTCGTCTGCCAGTACCAAAAATGTTGGCAACAATAAGGAACAGCAGAATTCTCAAATGCTGCTGTAAGAATGTGGATTCATATAATCACTTTGGAAAACAATTTGGTAATAACTATTAAAGATGAAGGTACGCACAGCCTATGACCCACCAGTTCCTTGCAGGACACATCCCATCGAGAAATTCTGGAATGTGTAAATAGGGAGATGTGTGTGAGACTATCTAGCAGTTTGTGATATGAAAAAAAAACTGAAAACTGGGGTGCCTAGGTGACTAGGTCGGTTGAGCATCTGACTCTTGATTTCGGCTCAAGTCATGATCTCAGGGTCATGAAATGGAGCCCTGCATTGGTCTCCATGCTCAGCAGGGAGTCAGTCTGCTTGAGATTCTCTCCCTCTGCCTCTCCCCCATCCCCTGTGCAACACGTGCTTGCTCTCTCCCTCTCTCTCTCAAAAATAAATAAATACAATCTTAAAAAAAAAAAAAAGACCCAATATGCATTGCCGTTATTACCATTATTGTGGACAAATGCAAACAATATTTTCTGCCCTATTTTACAGACTGGGAAACTGAAGACCAAGGAAAGGAGATTTTCATAAGTCACACAGTGCCCTGTGAAAAGGAAGACATGACCCCCTGAAGGCCCTCTCCCTGCCGTGGGCCAGACACCCCGCACCTGACAAGAGTCCATGCCCCATTCTGAGCTGACACACAGCATGTCCTTCCCAATGAAGTCCTTCTGGTCCTTCAAGAAGAGGAACTGGTACTGCTGATGGCAGATTTCACTCTTTATGATCTTGACAGCCACCTCATGAAGACTGTAGGAGGTCTTTGGGGTTACTGAAGAGACTGAGAGAGAGAGAGAGAGAGAGCATTCCTTGTCATCCTTCCTTGTCATCCCTTCGACTATTGCGCACAACTCCACCTTGAAGTTGTCCAGATTCACTAGGGTGGGAGGCAGGGCCATTTCCTAGGATGGTAATTTATAAAGGCCCCATCCTGATGCCTGACTTTTGGAAAAAAAAAAAAACAAAACCCTAAGCTCATTAAAAAGACTGAAGCAAAAGTATCCGCAGGGGCTCAGAGCAACATCCAGGCACCGAATGAGGATGAGGAGAGACGCCTCCAATAATTCAGGTTTCATGAGGGTAGAGGCTGAACTCTGACTGCTCCATGACTACCTGGCAAGATGTCAAGACCCCAGAGCCCAAAGTGTGCCACCCCCAGGAAGGCAGGATCCCACAAACACTCCTAGATTCTAGGAGTCGGGGTGGCACCCACAGAGGCCAGATCTCCAGAAATTATTGGTGCCTGGCGGTAACGAGTTTGCATGAATGCCGCCCGAAGCCTTAATGCTTCCTGAGACTACGGCCCATGTGCCACTTGCAGACAGAGAACCCCATTAATAGCCGAAGATCAATTCCCTGCCATGCTGCAAGGTGCGGGCTTGGCACTGGATTTAACCCCACTTTTGGCAAAACAGAGGTTCATGCAGGTTGTGTGTGTCTTTTACACGAGCGCCTTGTGTGTATCTTCCTAGCAACAGAGGTCAGGAGAGTGCTCACAGCGTGTGTGAGCACTCAGGAATGTTTGATGATGGAGGGAACAAGTGAATAAGGGAATGAACAAAGGAGAGGCGCTTGGGTGACTCAGTCGGTTGGGCATCCGACTCTTGATTTTGGCTCATGATCTCGAGGGTCGTGGGATCGAGCCCTGCTTTGGGCTCCGGGCTGGACATGGAGCTTGCTTGGAATTTTCTCTCTCCCTCTGCCTCACCGCCCCCAACCCCATCCCCACTCACTCTCTGTTTCTCTGTCTCAGATAGATAGATAGATAGATAGACAGACAGACAGATAGATAGATAGATAATAGATGATAGATAGATAGACAATGGATGATAGATGATGATAGATGATAGATAGATAGATGATAGATAGATAGATAGATAGATAGATAGATAGATAGATAGATAGGTAGATAGATAAAATGAGGATGCTGGAGTTGTGTTCTGAAGAAGCCAGGGTCTTGGCACCTCTGCCTGCTTTCACTCACCTCGAGGGCCTTTATGTCCCCACCCAATCACCCAGCACATGGTTCCGACAGATGGCTTGAATCTGTTGTTGGGTAGGCAGACAGGCTGGACGAGGGGAGACCAGGAGATGTGATCCCTGAGCTTCAGGAGGGCAATGTCCCGGGTTATGAGGTTGCGGAAATCCTCATGAATCACAATGCGGGTGAGCAGGAGCTGGGTGCCGTTGTCTGGGAGGCGCTGGACTCCCACTCTCACGGAGTACATTTTGGGGTCCTTGGATCTGCAGGGCCACGGGTAGGAGGCAGGTAGCCAGCAGTGAGGCCAAAAGTGGTTGGAGAGGCACAGACTGAGCACAGCGTAACCTCTCCAGGCCCCTAGTCCCAGCTCCCCAGATTTACCAGGGGATGCCCCCCGGGGCCAAAAAGCAAAGCCCCTGGGACCCACTGGCCACCCCGACTGACCTCTGCAGGCAGTGCGCAGCTGTGAGGACCCACTGGTGGTGGATGAGGGAGCCACTGCAGATGTATGCGCCCAGAAACAGGATGCTCACCTGCCAAGGCCACTTGCCTACCTCCACCAGCTTCCCCTTCACCATCTTGCAGGCGATGTTGGTGTGACCACAGGTTTGGAGCCAGGGTTCTAGGGAAAAAGGTAGAAAGGGGAGCAGATTCTCAAGCGGCCCTTCCACCGGTGTGCACAGCAGACCATCGAGGCAGAGAGGACCACATTCCAGCCACCGCACAGGTGGCCAAGGGCATCTCATATAGCCCTAAAAATGACACCCAAGGGCCCAGAGGCAGCAAGTGCCCAGCCAGAAAGCACTGGACAGTGATGTCACGTTGTACAACTCCAGGGCCCACCTTCACAGCCCCCCGCCCCGGCGGGTGTGCTCTCTGTGACCATAGGAGGAATCGAGTAGCAATCCTTGTCTGTCCCCTCCTTGCCCTTCCCTGTCCCCAACAGCAGGAGTGGGAACAGAAGGAGCTTCACGGAACTAGTTTGAGACTGAGATCTTGAACTGGGCCGTCTTGGACTGGGATTTAATAACTGAACATCGTTGAGGACAGGAAAGGGAGAGATGCTACCGCAAAGGTTGGAGACCGAGAGGAAAGACAAATAAAAAGTTTTTTTGTGTATATAGCCTGCTGTCAAGTTTGGGCCGGCTATCATGGGTCAGAGGCAAGGCTAGACTTGTGTTTACAGCCATCAGAAGCTGGGGTGGCCCAGAAAGACTGTTTCCCTCGGTGTGCATGCCGAGCAGAGCATCAGGGACAGAAACAGTAACCAAGACTTGTCCTTGCCTAGGGAGGGTCCATGATGCTGGTGGAGGGGCCCATTAATAAACAGACAAAGCTAATAATCTATGGTGGTCCATATACACTATCAGAAACATCTAGTGGGCCCTGCCTCCTAGAAATCCCCCCAAAACCATTCAGCCACATCCCAGGGCTCCTGGTACAATGGCATGTAGACGGCCACCTCCCTCGCCACAGAATTCCATGGCTGGACACCTTTACCCTCAACCAGGGCCTTCCACAGGGGTCCACGGGCACCCTCACGAGGCCCCACATCTCCACGGACTTTTGTCCTGCCTTGTCCTCTCGCTGCTCTGTTCTTGCTCGTGTCCCTGTCCAGTGGCTTGCTGTCCTATGTTCTGTCCCCCCACCCCAGCGGGGAGCCACATTTCCAGCTCCTCTCATGTGCTGTGGTGGGGTTATGGCTATCTCGTTTCAGATTATAGCCTGCCCTACAGACACTGCCCCACTCCGGGAGGAGAGAGGAGTTCCAGAAGCCTGTCCTTTCCTTCCTCACAAAGCTGTGGGCCCTGAGGAACCAAGGTTCTGTGTAATGACCTTCAGCACCTAAGAAGTGACAGTCCTAGGGGGCAGGCGTGGGCTTGGCGTGGTTCCCCGGGCTCAGAGACCTGCCCTCCTCAGAACTCACATCTAAAACAACGCCAGCTCCAACCTCCTGCCTCGAAACCTCACACAAGAATTGCGGGATTCAGCCTGGAGATGCCAGGCTCCCCCTACATCCGGGGGGAGCCATGATGGATTGGCGGGGGGCGCGAGGTGCTGCAGATCACCTCGCCAGAGGCCCAGCATCACCGTCCCACACACAGGGGACACTCGGGGGCTCAAACGGACTCCATGGCAGACGACCACTACCCCTTCTTGGAACCCGGGAGTCACAGGACGCCCACTTACAAGCCGCACCTTGACATCACAGCCCATGCTCAAGGCGTGTCTTGGCTCGTTGACCTCTGTGTCTGTAAGGTCACAGCCCCCCCATTACCACATCATCGTAGGCACCGCAGTCAGCTCCGGGGAGCAGCGCCCACCCTCACCATCCTAAAACCTCCGGATGTCCAGGGCCAGCCCTGAGTGGGAGAACCACTCCCTAACTCACTCTACAAGGCACTGGTCTGAGAAGGGGAGACGCGCGGTGAGAGAAAAAGAAAGGTGAGGTCCCTGAGTTGGGGGACATGTCCTTACTCACAGACGCCACGCCAGCATGTTTCCCGCCAAGTGGCGGAGCGGTCAGCGGGCGGGTGACCTGAGCCGGGGCCACCACCGCCAGATCCCACGTGGTAGCTCAGCGTGGGCAGCCAAGAGGACTTCTGTCACACGGCGGCCCCGACATTTCACCCCGAAGAGTCTCCTGAAAACCGGTGTTGAATCCTGGCTCTGTGAGTCACTTAAGTCCCCCGGGCCTCAGTTTCCTCTCGTGAAATGGGGACACCGTGAAGCCCAGCTCACAGGGGGTCGAGACTGTGGGTCGGCAGCGCAAAGCGGTCACTCACACCTCACACTGTCCATCCCAAGTCCTGGTTCTCCGAGATCGCGCCCCCCGAACAAGCCCACCTGGTCCACGGCTGTTAGCTTGTTCCCCCAATTTTTTAAAGATTTTATTTATTTATTTGTTTGTTTATTTATTTATTTATGAGAGAGAGACAGCGAGAGAGTGAACACACAAGCAGGGGGAATGGCAGGCAGAGGGAAGAGGTAGGCTCCCCGCTGAGCAGGGAGCCCGATGCGGGACTCGATCCCAGGACCCTGGAATCATTACCTGAGCTGAAGGCAGACGCTCAACCGACTGAGCCACCCAGGCACCCCTGTTCCCCAGGTTCTAACGAGGCTCTTCCCTCTGGTCGTGGCCACCCTGCGAACCTGAACTGCTGCGACACCCTCTGGGTCCCTAAGGCTGGCACACCATGCAGGCTGGTGATGATGGTGATCAGGATATGGAGAAGTTGAGGCATGGGGACAGCACCGCCTCCTTCCTCTCTCCCATGTTCCTAAAGCCCTACCTTCGAAATACAGGGAGGTCCCAACTCTGGCAGAGGAAAGTGGAGATGTGAGGCTCTGAAGATCTCCTGGCCCACACTCCATGGCTAGCAGGTGCCCAGCCTGCACTGGTCCTCATAATGGGACATGGGGGTGGGGTGGGGCAGGGTGTCTCCACTGTGAGAGAATTCTAGAACTCATGGTTTGTTTATTCACGGTAGCGGGGAATGGGCCTCTGCCCCAGGGTCGGGGGCTCGCCCAGCTGGGGCAGAAGCAGGATCCTGAGAAGGAGACGGTGTGATCGTGGCGAGGGCCAATTTGGGTGACAATGGGATGCTGCCGCCAGGCTGCTCCCTGGAATGACGCTCCTGGTGCCCAGCCTTGAGCCTGTGACAGCAGCTGGGATCTGGCTCATGACAATGCCTCCTGGGCTCAGCCTTGGCCTTGATGGTGCCCCTGTGTGCCCAGTTCTGAGCCCACTACAGCACCCGTAGACCCCAGCGCCCAGTCCAGTCTCCATGAAACCCTTCTGGGAGCACCCTGCAGGTGTGGGAACCAAGGCACTGGAAGAGGATGATGGCTAGCTCCTACTGGGAGTTCCTGAGCCAGAACTGGAGGTTTCCTTTCTCCCACAGCCTGGGCCCCTGGGTAGAGGGAGGCCAGGTGTTCTGGGCCTGGGAACGTGACTTTCAGAGAGGACGCAGCTTGCAGACCTGGGTCTTTGTGAGCCAGCAGAAGAAATGCCTTCTTGGGGACCCCTCCCCAAGGACCCCATGCTCCTCACACTGTGCATTAGGACGGCTCCCTCCTGCCCCACCCCCTCGCCAGCGTTGCCCAGGATGCAGGGTAACGAGGTTGCTGGCACACTGCTGGGGGGCCAGACCAGGCCGCTGCGGTGGGGAACTATAGGATCACTTAGTAAAGCAGAGTGTGTGCCTACCCCACAACCGGTATGTCTCCTCCCGCTTGCATGCCCTGGACACAGTCGTGCGCAGGAAGGTTATAAGGACGGTTCATGGCAGTACTGCTAGTTAGAGCCCTAACTGAAAGCTACCCGACAGCCCTCGGCAGTGGGGGGAGGGGGGGGGGAGGCTCAGAACACTCACCAGCAGTGAGAGTGGGCTGCTACACGTAGCGACAGAACCAATGTCATAAACATACTGTGGAGTGAAAGAAGTCCAACATGGAAAGGTACCTACTGCGTGAAATTCAAAAACAGGCAAACGGACTATGTCTAGACATCGATGGCAGAAAATCAAGGAAATGATTATCCCTACAATCGGATTTCCTCTAGGTGGAAACAGGGAGAAAGAGGGAGAGAGAAGAGAGGAGGGGAGAAGGGGGAGAGGAGGGGAGGGGAGGGGAGGGAGAGGAGGGGAGGGGAGGGAAAGGAGGGGAGGGGAGGGGAGAGGAGAGGGGAGGGAGGGGAGGGGAGGGGAGGGGAGGAGAGAAGGGAAGGCAAGGCAAGGGAAGGCAAGGGAAGGGAAGAGGAGAAAAGAAAAAATCCAGAGAAGAAAAATCCTATCTATTTTCCTGCCTTTGTGGAAAATAATACCCTGGGGGGATTAATCAATGAAACAAAATAAGAAAATTCAATAAAAAACCAAGCATATCATTGCCACCAATGTGAATACAAAAACCCTCTACTTTTAAAAATCAAAGAGTCTTATATTGGGTAAAAGAGAAGTCCACTCACATGCTACTTATCAGAGAGCCACCTAAAACAAAGTGACATGAAGCAGTCGGAAAGCCCATAGACAGGCAAAAATATAGTGAGTATATGCAAGTGAAAATAGACATGGCAGCATTGCTCTCTAGAGATGTGATTCAGGACAAAGGCTTTACACAGAAAAGGCTATTTCACGTTGGGAAAAGATAAAAATTAGAATGACTATGTAACATCATAAATCGATCGCATAACATCGAGCCCACGAAACAAAGTCAATCAGTGATCTGCGAGAAATCGAAACACCTCACTTTAGGGGACAGTCTTCTTCGACTGTCTTTGGGGGAATGGAATAGCTATATTCTGGGGCACCTGGGTGGCTCAGTGGGTTAAAGCCTCTGCCTTCGGCTCAGGTCGTGATCTCAGGGTCCTGGGATCGAGCCCGCATCAGGCTCTCTGCTCAGTGGGAAGCCTGCTTCCCCCCTCTCTCTGCCTGCCTCTCTGCCTACTTGTGATCTCTCTCTCTGTCAAATAAATAAATAAAATCTTAAAAAAAAAAAAAATCAACCACCCACTAGACTACTACTAACAGGACCACAGTAACTGCCCTAAAACCTGAACAGTTTGAGCCACACTTTTGTACCACGACGCGATGACCCAAGGATTTAATAATAAAACAGTGAGCGACTTAGCTGAAATTTTTAAAAATAAACTTTACCTTATTTTGATGAAATAACATTCTATAAACTCTTCAGAAAATATTACTAATTAGAGCAATGCATTAAAAACTTACTGGGTGTGTTCAAAGCAAATCCACAACCTTAAAGGTATTTATTATTGAATAACAAAGAATGCAAATGAATTAAATGCTCAAATCAGGAAACCGTAAAAGGTATAAAATAAAGCCAAGGTGGGCGCCTGGGTAGCTCAGTTGGTTGAGGTTAAGCGTCTGCCTTGGGCTCGGGTCATGACCTTGGGGTCCTGGGATTGAGCCCAGTTGTCAGGCTCCTGGCTCAGCGGGAAGCCTGCTTCTCCCTCGCCCTCTGCCTCTCCCCCTGTTCCTGTTCACTTTCTCTCTCTCTCTTCCTCAAATAAATTTTTTTTAAAATGAAAAATAAAACGGGCACCTGGGTGGCTCAGCCGGTTAAGCATCTGCCTTCAGCTCAGATCATGATCCCGGGATCCTGGGATCAAGTCCCGCATCAGGCTCCCTGTTCAGCGGAGAGCCTGCTTCTCCCTCTCCCTCTGCGTGCTGCTCTGCCTACTTGTGCTCTCTGTCAGATAAGTAAAATCTTTTAAAACAAAAATAAAATGTAAAATTTCAGACCTGTTATAGAAGTTGAGATTGGTTTAATGAAATGAACCCCAAGTACTAACAATGAGGTCAGTACATATCAACTCCTGTACAATACGGACAAAGGAAGACCCAGAGGAAATTTTATAGAATTAAGTGAAAATATTAGAAACCAAAGAAGCCTGTAATAACTGATTCAGCATATGACTCAAGAAGTTAGAAAAAGGACAGTAAAATAAGTCCCCCCAAAAGTAGGTTAGAATTACTAAAACTAAAAGAGTTTTAGTGAAATGAACAATAAAGTAGATTTGATTACCAAAACCAAAACTTCGTTTGTACCATTTAGGAGTCCCCAAATAAGAGAAACTTCCACTCAAATAGGCTTAAAATTTGTCTCCTCTCTTCAGTGGCGGCAGCTGCCTCTTGAGTTGGTCCCTTGTTGAGAAATGGATGCCAACCGCATGGGGTGACGTACTAAAGTGTTGGATCACTATATTGTATACCTGAAACTAATCTCACACTGTATGTGAACTGGAATTTAAACAAAAACGTTTAAAAAATGGCTGCCGACAGCCCGCATCCTTCTGCTTTGTCACCCACGTTCAGAGAAAGAGTGCATGTATTTCCTCTAACCATGCCTTCTGCTGGCTGGTAACCCAACTGGAGCCAGGTGGCCGAGGCACCAGACTAGGCTAACTCGATCAGACTCCTGGAAGCTGGGAGTGCGACAGCTCCACACTGAAGAACATGAGCAGTATGGCAGAGTGGGAGGGCTGCAGACTAGGACCCGGGTAATATGAGGGAAGGATGGATACCACAGAGCCAACCAATAAGGTATACCAGATGGATGTTTTTTAAAGATTTATTTATTTGAAGAGGGGGTGCAGAGGGAGAAAGAATCTCAAGCAGACTCCCCACTGAGTCTAGCCCCAACACTGGGCTTGATCCCACGACCCTGAGATCGATCATGACCTGAGCTGAAATCACAAGTCAGACACTTAACCGACTGAGCCACCCAGGCACCCCTACCAGATGGATTTTTTTTTTTTTTTGAAACACCTATGAAATAGACTAAAATTTGGCAATTCTAATCTTTAATAATTAAGAAAGGGGAATGAGTACACATATAAATAATATTAAAAATAGGAAAGAGGCCATAGGTTCAAATTTTATACATCAGGTCGAGATGTAAGAATCTAAGCTAACGTCAGTGATTTTCTATATTAAATTATTGCAAAAAGAGGTGGGAAGCGCAACTAGGCCAATAACTAAAGATTTTTTTTAAGATTATTTATTTATTTATTTGACAGAGAGAGAGAGATCACAAGTAGGCAGAGAGGCAGGCAGAGAGAGGGGGAAGCAGACCCCCTGCTGAGCAGAGAGCCCGCTGTGGCGCTCGATCCCAGGACCCTGAGATCATGACCTGAGCCGAAGGCAGAGGCTTTAACCCACTGAGCCACCAAGGTGCCCCTATAAAGATTTTTTTTAAATAGTCAAAGATTTGTCCCTTAAAAAAAGCTATCAGGCCCAGTGAGTTTTCCCATTTTTTAAAATTTTATTAACATGTATTATTTGTTTCAGGGGTACAGGTCTGTGAATCATCAATCTTACACAATTCACAGCACTCGCCATAGCACATACCCTCTCCAGTGTCCATCCCCCAGCCACCCCATCCCTCCCACCCCCATCCCCTCCAGGGCCCAGTGAATTTTATGTGCACAATCTACCAAACCTCAAGAACTGATAAAGTTGGCCGTACATAAACTGCTCAAGGGCATAGGAAAATACTACAAAGCTTCTCAACCTGTTTTAAGAGGCTAGCACAGCAATGACACCAAACTTGAACGAATGGTGGAACAAAGAGGAAAAGTGGAGACCCACCAAGTTTGGGGCAGAAATTCTAAACAAAATGCCAGCAAATGGAATCTATAGTGTATTAAGGGATTTATCTAAGAAATCTACTGAGATCTAGTAATGAATTTCATTATGTGAACAAATTAAATAGGAAAAACCATATAATCATCTTAATAGTTCATTACTGCGTCACCAGGGCCCAAATCTGCCTGGCACAGCGAAGGCTCCCAGTGAGTATCTGTGAAGCACATGAAGGCTGAGGTCAGGGTCAGCACATGAACCCCCACCATCACCGCCACTATTTCACAGTGTTAGAGGTCACAGGCAATGAGATAACAAAAGAAATAAATGGGAGGATTTTCAAAAAGGACAAGATGTAGCTCCCACTGTTTTGGGGGATTTGATTAGCCAAAAATAAGCCAAAATAATCCACTGAGAAACTGCTAAATTAAATAAGTCAGTTTTGCAAGATGACCAGAATCAAGATCACTATGTTTTTTTTTTAAATCAACAGCTTTAAAATACCTAACATATAAAATTAGAAAAAAATATAATGGGAGGAGATAATCATCCACAAGGAATATAACCAAAATTTGTAAAATACCTAGAAATAAACTCAATATTTTTCCAGACATCCATGAGTAGAAGAGCCAAATGAATGGAGATATATGCCATACCCCTGTTAGAAATTCAACACTGTAAAATTAATCTGCATATCTAATTTCGATTCAAATACCAATAGTATCTTTAGTGAAAATTGACACACTGACTGTAAAGCTTCCATGGAAGATAAACTCTGTAAATTAGGCAATTTTTTTTTTAAAGGAGAGCTTTTGCTACCATTTAACAAAACATAACATAAAGCTGCTTGAAACAGTACAGCACTAACCCAAGGACAAACAGGTCAGTGGGAAAACAACAGAGGTTTCAAAAACATATACTTGAATATATTAAGATTTCCTTATTATAAATGCAGATATTCAAATCAGCAGGAAAAAGACAGGCGCTACAAGAAATAGTGTCAGTGGAATTGGCTCTCCAGTGGGAAATAGAGTTGGATCCCCACCTCATATACCACGCTAAGAGTCACACATAAAAAATAAATTTATCGAAGTAAAAAGAAATATGGGAAGATAGCTTTTATAACCCGGAGATGGAGAAGACCACCTTTTGCTAGGTGCAAAACCCATAAAGAAAGTAAAGATTGGCTGATTTGATTCTATAATAATTTTATTTTTTTTAAGATTTTATTTATTTATTTGAGAAAGTGTGCCGTGCACAAGCAGGGGAAGGTGCAGAGGGAGAGCGAGAAGCAGGATCCCCCCTCAGCAGGGAGCCCGATGCGGGGCTCAATCCCAGGACCCCGGGATCATGACCTGAGCCAAAGGCAGACACTTAACCAACTGAGCCACCCTGGTGCCCCTTGACTCCATGATAATTTTAAAGGTCTTTATGGTTGGGCGCCTGGGTGGCTCAGTGGGTTAAAGCCTCTGCCTTCAGCTCAGGTCATGATCTCAGGATCCTAGGATTGAGTCCCGCATTGGGCTCTCTGCTCAATAGGGAGCCTGCTTCCCCCTCTCTCTCTGCCTGCCTCTCTGCCTACTTGTGATCTCTCTCTCTCTGTCAAATAAGTAAATAAAATCTTTTTAAAAAAATAATAATTAAAATAAATAAATAAATAAAGGTTTTTATGGAAAACTTCCATAATTCCATCCATTCCACATTTTTCTAAAAGATGAGGAAATATTTTTAAATAATTGACAAAGGCTTAGTACTCAGAAAAGATAAAAACTTTCGTAAGAAAAAGAAAAGCAACCCAATCTTAAAAACAGGCAAAGCCTATGAATAGAGGATTTGCTCGCGAAAAGGTGTATCTTTTCATCAATAAACACATGAAAAGACACTTTTCCAATCAGGAAAATACGGAGGAATAAAGCAATGATAGAACATTCTAGCATTGGATGGGCGCATTTTTAAAGACTGATAATACCCATCTTTAGGAAAAGGGGAAACATTCACTCTCCCATGCTGTAGGTATGATTGTAACTGGCTCAGCTTTGGGGAGGAAGACTCTTTGATCGTAGTCATCTAAAAGGATTAAATTTGTGTGTCCTTCGGTGACTGTCGTGCCCCCAGCCCACTCCTAGGGAGACAGCTGCAGAAATGGTTCAGAGCGCCCTCCCCCGCCCCACCACACGCACGCAGGACTGCCGCCAGGGGGAGGGGCGCGAAACAGCCCAAAACCTGGGCCTGCTTACAGAAACTACGTCACAGCCGCCCAGAACACACGCGGGGATGTCACATGATGACTAGCTCTAGGTACTGACGGAGAAAGTTCGTCAACATGTGTGATTTTTTTTTTTAATGTAGACTACTAACAATACGTATAAGATCCCAGGGTCACCCAGAAAAGAAAACAGAGCCAGCTCACATTTGCACAAATTTAATCCCTGCTCTCCTAGTCCCCCCATTCCAAAGCCCTTCTAAGGCCACACTTCCCTTCTCCTGGTCACCCAGGGCCTAGTCATCCACTGCGTCTCCTCCCCACGGGGATGCCAATGCTGAGCCCCATCCCCCAGGGGCAACGCTTTCCCCACCTTGACTCTTGTTGGATACAGACACATGACCTTGGTCTAACCTTGATCTGGACCCATACGGCACAGGCAAAGCGGGAAGAAGAAGAGGGGAGACTAGGGACCCATCTGGGCCTGCAGCGGCCAGAGCAGGAGCAGGAGCCAGGCGGAGGTTGGGGGGCCTGCGAGAGCCCCACTGCTTATTTGCTTCCTGATCCATTTGCTGTATTTGGTGACGCGGGTATAGACACCTGGGTTCTCTGCCCTGGCACAGGCCTTTTCCCAGGACAACACTCCAGCCAGAATCCATCTGCCCTCGACTTCACAAGCCAGTGGGCCCCCAGAATCCCCCTAGGGAAAGAGAGAGGAATAATGGAAGCTCTGGGCCCCACTGGGAGGCCAGGACCCCGGAGGACCCAGAATGCCCACCCCTCTGACTCCTCTTGGAGGATTCTTTCGCTCCCTGAGGCTCTCACTACATCCTTCAGCACCTCCTTCAGCTCCTCAGTTGCAGATCCATCCCAGAATATCAGGCAAAATCAAAGTCACGGGGGAAGGAAGGCGGGAGCCGAGTGCTGCCTGGCAATGATGATGAAGCAAAGCCCTCCCCGGGGACTGCCCCCACCCCCACCCTGGGAGTCGCTCAGGACCTCCCAGCAACTCACAGAGCACAAGTTCTCTCCGTAATTGGTGGCACAGATCATGTCCCCCAGGACAAGGGGGACAAGGTGGAGGATGGAGGACTTCTTGCGGTAAATCTGGTCGCACTTCTTGTTGTCCATGATGAAAACCTCGGCCTCCTGCAGCTCCGCGGTCAGTGTGGAGTTAGCTGTGGGGGGCCCAGCGGGCTGAGAAAGGACTCCTCGCTCCGCTCAGCCCTGGTCTCCTCCCCAGGTCCTGTCGCTTCCATTTTTGAGACTTGGCCAAGCCACACCCCTTCACGCCCCCATGACCTCCTTCATTATTCGGTCCCCCTGCGGTGGGGATCACGTCTCGTAAGCCCCTAACCCTCTCAGCCTCTCTTTCAGGATCCCTTTCTCTGGGAAACTTTGGCTCCCGAACCAAGCAGGCCACAATCCAAGTTTCAGTGCAACTATTGACGAACTGAGACCCCAACCCCGTCCGGCTTCTCTCTCCAGCCTCTGAGCCTGGCACAGGTTGTGACCTCTGTCACCTGGTTACCCTCACTCCCCCTTCGGGCATCTCAGAGAGACCCCTCTCCCCGGCCGGAGCTCATCCCAGCTCTGATCCACCCTTCCAGCTTGATCTCAAGATCACCTGACAAAGTCCTTGCCCCTTTCCTTGTCGGCCTGGGCCCCCACCCACTCAGTGACGAGCCCGGCAGGTAAGGCACGTGTTCCCCACGCGAAGGGTTTGGTGGGCCGCCTGTCAAGTGAATGAGTGAGTGGACGAGTAAGCGTAGGATTCCTGGACTCTGAGCTGCTGTAAGAGGGCAAAAGATCACGCGCAGCCCCGGCGCCACTAGACCAGAGTGGGGTGCCCATGGCAAGCACAGTGGTCTTGGACATGGAGACCCGGAAACGTGTTAGGACAAGGAGAATCCTAACACGTCCAAAGAGCCAGGGCCCGGAGGTGACAGCCGCAAGCTTCCCGAGAGGCAAGGTAAAGGGGTCCGGCAGGCAAGGCCCCAGAAGGAAGGCGGTGCCCCCTCTGTGGTTCCGCAACCCGCCCCCCCCCGACCCACCGTGCTCACCTGAGAAGCGCTGTCTGACCTGGCCCCAGCCAGTCACCCAGCACTGGGTCCCCACCTTCAGGTTGTAGCTGGGCTCTGGGAGGCAGATGGGCTGCACGTACTTGCTGAAGGTGGCGGGGCTGTGAAGCTGGAGAAGGGCCACATCCCCCATGATGAAGGTCCGGCCCCAGAACTTGGGGTGCATGATGATGTCCTTCACGCGGATCAAGGTAGCCTGCAGGGGCTTCAGCTTGGAGGTGCCAAGGATCACTGAGTACTCTTTGGTGCTACAGGAGACATATGGCCCTGGCTAGCACTCGTCAGGTTCGCACACAACGCGACGCTCCTACCTCCACCGAAGACCCTCTCCCTTAGCGGAAGCCCCCCCTCCCCGATTTGCTCCAGGCCGTGGACACAGGGGCCACACTCACCCTTGGATGCAGTGGGCAGCAGTGACCACCCAGTCGAGTTCAATGAGGGCCCCTCCACATATGTGCTTGTTCTCCAGCCGGAGGCTCACCTCCCAGGGCCAATGGCGGGTCACGTCCAAATCCTCGGACCACCAGGGTCTGCCGCAGACTTCGGGAACAATGTGCCAGGGAGACACCGTGACCACATATTGGAGGATGAGAACAACTGAGACCAAGATGCCCCCCCCACCCCGGGACAATGTGCACAAAGCTGTAAAATCGGGGGCTTGTCCCCATTTCAAAGACGGGGAGACAGGGTGAGAGAAGGACAGAGGCCGGCCCAGAGGCACTGTGCTAGACAGAAAATGACAGGGACAGAGACACAAGGCTTCAAGACAGAGACACAAAGACATCACAGGAGAGAGAGAGAGATACCGAGACAACAGGGGATTAGCAGGGAACCCCAAAACAAGGGAGAAGCATAGAAGGAGCCCTGGGACAAGCCATGCATTCTCTTGTGCCTGGCCTAAATCCCGAGCCACGTTCCTGAAGGGCCATAATGCTTGCTGCATTTCTTAGATGCAGAAGGCCTCTGTGCCCACACTACTCGGAGCTGAGAAAAGTTCCAGGCTTCTGTGTCGGAAATCTTTACACAGGCCATTCAAGAAAGAGCCCCAGCATGGAGCCCACAGAGGCCCCCCGCTCACGGCTTACAGAGTTCGTCCGCACCAAGTTCCAACACAATCAAGCGGCACGGCGCTATGAATGAACACAGATGCAAAAGTTTCTAAATAGAGTATTACTCGACATTATATTTTGAAAAAATGACGCACCACGATCGTGTAGAGATTGTCCCAGGAGTGCAAGGGAGGTCCCGCAATGGAAACGCCCTCCGTGTATTTGCCACATAAACTGTTCTTTTTCTCTAAAGAGAAAGATCATGTGCTTTTCTCAATAGACACAGAAGAAGACATTTGAAAAATTCAACACGTATTTATGACTAAAAAAAAAAAAAAACAAATCAGAAACAAAAACATCTCTTACTTTGGGAACAGAAAGGAAATCCTTAACTTTATAAAAGTTAGAGACCACAAACCTACAGCAAACACCCTATAACACTGAGGAAGAGGCAAAAAGATTCTGTAGGGTCAGAATCCAGGAATAATGGTACTTTGCAGGAGGAGGGCAGGGGAAGTAAGGGAGAGAGCACAAGGGAGCTATCGGGGGCTGGGATAGCTCTACTTTCTGACCAAGGCAGTGACTAGCACAGGTGGGTTCACTCTCTGATAATTTCTTAGGCCAGACACTTCAAATCTGTGTACTTTTGTGCGTGTATATAATACTTCAACAGCTTACTTTTTAAATCAGTTACACTTCTCGACTCCAGCACAATCAACTAGAAAATATATTCAAAATAAGATACATTTTCAGCAACAAAAAATCATAAGTAACAAGAAATTAACACTATGCCAGTTTCTGTGGTGATACATTTAAAACTCTAATAAAGAAAAAAAAATAAGACTCTAATAAAGGACACTGAAAAGGATCAGCATAAATGGAGAGACATCCCTTGCTTTTAAATAAACAACTAACCATTTTGGATGTACTTTTTCCAAAAGTTAACTATAAAGTCATTTTCCAAGTGGGAATTTTAGGGAGCTTTATAAACTTACTCTAAAATTGTAGAAAAACAAAAGTCCGTGAATAACTCAGTCTCTGAAAAAGTAGAACATAAAGGAACACTTGTCCTAGCAGTGTTAGATACGACACACATCAAAGCCGTAACAACAAAAACAGTGCGGTATTGACAAGGACAGACCAAAGAAGCGATGGAAAATAATAGAGAGGCTGAGATTGTTCTGGGGACACAGGAACTTAATGTAAGTAAAGGAACCACCACCATCAGTGGGTGAAGGATGGATGTTGGGTAGATGGTAATGTGAAAACTGACTCACTATGAAAGAATTAAGAAAAACAAAACTGGATTCCTCCCTAGCAGCACTTGGAGACCTAAATAGGAAAGTGAAACTCTAAAGTTAATGGTAGACCATACAACATGAGCTGAGAAAGGGCTCCCTAAACAAAATCTCAAAACAAACCATAAAGCATCAAATGGATTAATTTTATTACATCAAAACCAAGGACTTTTTTTTTCACCCTGAGAATAAAGTTAACTGGCAGATGACAGATCGGCAGGCAATATTTATAATATTGAAAATCAATACAAGACCTTTATTAGGAACATACAAGGAACTCTAGGAAAGCAATGAGAAAAAAAAAAAGAAGAGATAATATGTGAAGGAGGACAAGCAATTTATTAGAAGAAATTCAAGAGGTCAAAAGCATATTGAGACATGCTGAAACCCATTAGTCATGAGAAAAATGTCAATTAAATCAAGAAGCCATTTTTAATCTAATATATTAAATTAATCTATTAATTATTAATCAATAATTATTAATTTAATTAATTAATTTATAATTAATTACTAGATTAATTTAATATATTAGATTAAAAATTGGCAAAAATATATAAAAGCTGCATCGTATCATGGTTGGTATATGTGTAACAATATCACACCTTTACAGATGGCTGGTAGGAAGACAGAGATCTGGCCACATTAGATTACGGACAGTAGATAAAAGCACTGTATCAATGTACATTTTTGAAGTTAAGAAGTGATTGATATAAGTGAAGTTGATCAGTTCATACAGTGGTTATCTAAGGGAATAGTCTTAGAAAAAATACATGCCTAGGTGTTTATTTTTTTAAGATTTTATTTATTTATAAAAGAGAGCACAAGTAGGCAGAGCGGCAGGCAGAGGGAGAGAGAGAAGCAGGCTCCCCACTGAGCAGGGAGCCCGATGTGGGGCTCAATCCCAGGACCCTGGGATCATGACCTGAGCTGAAGGCAGACGCTTAACCAACTGAGCCACCCAGGAGGTACCCCATGCCTAGGTATTTAGAGATCAGGAGTCAGGCTGTAAGTCACCCTCAACTGATTCTGAAAAAATCACTTCTCGACTCCAGCACAATCAACTAGAAAATATATTCAAAATAAGATATATTTTCAGCAACAAAAAATCATAAGTAACAAGAAATTAACACTATGCCAGTTTCTGCGGTGATACATTTAAAACTCTAATAAAGAAAAAAAATAAAACTCTAATAAAGGACACTGAAATCACAGTGTCCGAGATCCGAGATCAATTTTAGAGTAAGTTTATAAAGCTCCCTAAAATTCCCACTTGGAAAATGACTTTATAGTTTACTTTTGGAAAAAGTACATCCAAAATGGTTAGTTGTTTATTTAAAAGCAAGAGATGTCTCTCCATTTATGCTGTTTTGTTGTATGTATGTATGTGTTCCTTGACCTATCTGTATTTTTGCAGTGTTTGGTAAGTTTAAAATTATTTCCAAATAAAAAAAGAATTTTAATGGAACTGGTGAAAAGAGGAGGAAACAGAAAGAGATCTATGGTATACACCATTTATGTAAGTTAAAAATACATGCACGCAGAACCACAATATGTATTTTGACAAGAACATGCACAAATAGACACACACACTGAACATATAAGAAAGGTGGAGACGAGGGAGAGGAGGGGAAAGAGCAGCGGGGCACAGACATAAGCAGGAACAACTAATTTAATCAACCAAACAATTCGTAACCAATCAGGGAGGACCTATGACAACGGAAGCCCATGAACCAGTGAACAACCTAACCCACCATCCCTGACGTCTAAGGAAAAAGGCTCTTTAGAAAGCAGGCCCTTCAGACTAAATTCCTGCTTCCTACAGACCCAGAAACACTACCTCTGTGACCCTCTTCAGAACACATCCTCCCAGGAGCTGAGGTTTTTCTGAAGCAGCGGCTCAGCCTACCCACCTGGTATGGAAGTGTTTTCTTTATAACCTGAAGGAGAAAAGGGGGTAGAGATGAAGTGAGAGATCATGAATTATTTCATTCATTCGCTCACTAAATATTCCCTGACCTCCCAATCCATTCCCAGCCAGGACCGGCGGGGGACAGTGTGTCACACAGATAACACGCTGTCCAGCAGGGGAGATGGGAGTCAACAAAACCGTCTGTGTGAGATCAATGCAAGGACAAGGCCACAGGTTTCAGGGGAGCCCAGAAGAAGTGGGGGACAAGGAAGCTCTGGAGAAACAGGATTTTTGTGCCAGGACTTAAAGATGAAAAGACAGTAAAACCAGAAAAGTGACAATGACATTCCTTGCAAAAGAAACACCGTGGTGCATGCCAGGAGCCTCCGGAGAATAAAGGACAAGGCCGAGGATGGCAAGAAATGGTGCCATGGAGGAAGAGTCAGGGGTCAATCGCAAGGGGCCTCATAAGCCAGGCTGAGAAGCAAAGAGACCCTGGGGAGGAGGGAAGCCAGTGGAAGGGTGACATAGTCAGGCTTGAATTGTGAAGAGGAAGTAGGAAGGTGACAAGACTGCAGGCAGTGAGATCCCTCTTCAGGACCCAGGCAAGAAAGGAGGTCTAAATGAGGAAGTGGCAGTTAAATAGGGTGAGCTGGCTGTGGGCAGGCAGATGGCTACGTCTAGGATGACCCCCCAGTTTCCGCTTTTAGAGAGGAGTGTGCCTACAGTCCACCGCGTTAGAGAACAGAGTAAGAGAATCCAGTTTATAGGAAGGTGAGAGGCTCCGCTTTGGACCCCGGGCAGCTGAGATGTTTCTGGGTCCTGCAGCAGGCGGCTGCACTTGCAGACACGTTGCTGTGTGAGGCAGCATCACGGGACTTGCAGCTCAGTGCCGGGGGCCAGTGGAGAGAGAACCCAGACCGCACTGCAGGGATGAACAGAGCACGGCTGGCTGGCGAAGCACATGGGGAGCCGGAGAGTTATCCTGAGGCAGAGGAGAAGCCACGAGACCAGAGAAAATGAAAACGGAGGAAGTGGCAGAAAGGTCGGGGATGCGGCCTGGGATGGGCCAAGGATGAAGGGAGAAGTGAGGAAGCGCTAGAAGGAAGCATGAAGTAGGCACAGCTACCGAGAGAAATCTGGCGGCGAGGGGGAAGGGACGGGGAGAAGCAACTACGGCAAAGAGGGAGGGAATGAAGATGAGCAATAACAGGACGGAGGGAGCACAGCGCGGGGAGAGCTGCGGTCCGGAGCAGGGTGAGCAGCCTGACCTTGAACAGGAGGGGAGTCTCTGATTGCCAAAGACACGGGGGAGGATGGTGTCCAGCAGTCGGGGCTGGAGGGGCCCCTGGGCGCTGGAGGCAGTCAAGGGGGACAGCGTCTTCGTCTTCGGGGTGAATAAAGCAGCAGCGAGCCGGACGCCAAGGAGAAAGGGGCAGAAGCGGGAAGGTGGCATCCGGGTCTCGGCACAGGGAGACCACGTGGGGCCGGTCCGCAGCGCATGCGCAGCGGCCTGGGGCTGCAGGAGAAGGGGGAGTGGGCGGCCTGAGCAGGCCTGGAAGGGTGGTTGTGGTCTCAGCCCCGACGCCCGCCCGCGTGGACGCTGGAGGAAGTGGCTGCACATCGGGAGAAGATGCAGGGGTCCTCCGCACTGCTGGTGGCGCCTGAGGGAGGAGGCCAGGGCGGGGCGGGCAGGAGTCTGGCGACATCCTGGTGGGGGGGGGGGGTGGCGGCAGTGGGGGACAGGGGAGCTTGGGGGGTGGGGGGCAGAGTCCCAGGCGGCCAAAGAGCTAGCCACGTGCAGGGGTCTGTGCTCAAGTGCGGGGATAGGAGTTTGGGGGGCAGAGGGGAGCGCAGTGGGGGTGGGGTGGGTACGGGGGAGGTGGCCGACTGGCGGATGGAGGGACACAGGGCGGCGGAGGAGGCGCCGCCTCACCCGAGGTCAGCAGCGGCAGCAGCAGTCGCAGCAGCAGCAGGACGCAGCGGCTCAGGCCCCAGAGCCCCGAGGCTCCAGGCCCAGCACCGCGGCTGAACGGCAAAGCGGCCATGAGGCCCAGGAGACTCCACCTAACGGGACAGACACGGTGCCGCGAGCCCCGGCAGGTGATGGCAACCCTACCGCGCGCAAGGGCACCTCCAGCACGTGATGGAGTTCCGGGCGCATGAGAGCCCCGCCAGCCCCTGACGACGCCCCGGACCTTCCCCGTCCCCCTGCCCCCTGCACCCTCACCTCGTGCCTGTTCCCTGAAGATGGCCTCGGAGCCCAGGATTCGCGATTGCCTCCAGGGTGGAGAACCCCGTGAAAGCACCTCCAGTTGCTTTAAGGTGGGGGCAGTGCCCCCAACCTCTGGACCTCCGAGGGCACCTTTGTCGCCCAGCCTCTGACCACACCCTTGGTCCCCTGGGCTTGGTGCATTGGAAAGATTCACAAGTTATATAGACCTGAGAATCTGAAAAGCACAAGAAAGGAACAGTAAGGCTAGGGAATCGGGAAGGTGTCTTTAGGAAAGTAGCATTTGAGCTGGATCTAAGACTAGAATAAGAAGTCTTGGGGGAGTCCTGAGAAAGGAAAGGCATGCCTCCTCTTCCACAGTCTACCAAGCAGATGGTTGCACCTGAAAGAGGTGGTGGCTAATGGCAGGCCTTAGGCCTTTGCAGAGCGATTTTGCAGGACAGGGTCTTTGCATCTGGTGGGTGTGGCAGAATTGGGAGAGGACCCCAAGAAGCAGAAGATTCCTCCTTCTTTTGTCTAGTGGTGGGGGAGGGGGTGTCCAGTTCTGGGGACATTCCTCAACCTGGTATCTAAGGGGGTCCGCATAATGAGTTCCCACCACTGACAGGTGAGTAGAAATGATGTATGCCACTTCCACATCAAGGTGGCCGAGAGGAGGATGCCTTCTCTGCTCGTGTGCACGCCGAGCACTGGTGCCCAGAGCAGCAGCACCATTACTTGGAGCTTGTTAGAGATGTAGTTCTCAGGCCCCACCCCAGACCTACAGGACTGAAAACTCTGGCAGGGGGAACCAGTAATGTGTATTTTACCAAGCCAGAAAGAGAGACGATGGGACACTGAGCCAGAGAATGAGGGTAAAGAGCCAGTGCCTAATACAATAAATCTCACTTGCTTTCTCCCAGTAGGAGCGCAGATGTCTGTTAACAAAGTGGAGGGGACAGGGGCGCCTGGGGGGCTCAGTGGGTTAAGCGTCTGCCTTTGGCTCAGGTCATGATCCCAGGGTCCTGGGATCTGGCTCCCTGCTCGGTAGGAAGTCTGCTTCTCCCTCTCCCTCTGCCCCTCCCCTTGCTGGTGCACGCACGCTCTCTCTCTCTCAAATAAAAATCTTTTAAAAATAAAATAACAAAGTGGAAGAGGGGGGCAGCAGCAGCAAATGGAAGAAGCAGAAGAGAAGGAATATTTCTCATGCCCTAACTTCATTCTTGCTCCCAGTTCTGGTCTCTTGTGATCCTCTCTTCGGAGCCGCACAGGCTGTGAAATTAAGCTACAAAGCTCCGGGCAGACATGTGGACTACAAGGAGCAGGACCCAGCTAGCTAAAACCCCACGGAGGACTCCCATCTGAGCAGGTGGGGTTTCACCACGCCCCCAAGGCTTAATAACCATGAATAGATCCTTTGCTACATGGGAAACTAGTTCTCTACAGAGTATGTCATAGACAACCCCACAACTTTCAGGAGACCAGAACTTAGAATGAACAGGAACATACTCCAAACATTTATTCAGTTGACATCAGAAATCTCCACACTCTTTAATGCCTCCACACAAGCTGAGCCTGGATGGGGCCACTAGGGACTGAGCAAGGGGCCCCATCGCGGGGCTGCCCCAGGAAGGCCTGTGTGGCAGGATCCGCGCCGGGTGCCGGGGAAACGTCTCCCAGCCCCAGACACCCCAGTCCGTAGCAGAAACCCCAGGCCCCACACCTCAGCAGGGACACGGTGACGCCCCCTCCCTCTCTCTCCGCACAATCAGCAAGCTGACTGCTTCCACACAGGGACAGGTGACAGCCTGAGACCACAGCCAGGTCCCATGCTGTCTCACTGCTCACCAGGGGTCTTCTCTGGCAGAGGCTCTCCAAGATGGCAAGGAAGCCCCGCGCTCCCCCTGGCAGGTCGGCCGGCTCTCAGGCTGGGATGCCTGACCCCCTCCTTCCAGGCGGCCAGGGCACAGCCAAGGTCGTGCGTGTGGCCACGGCAGGGGACTGGGGCATCAGGCTGGGACGCTCTCGGGGCTCCAGCCTTGCTGCCACTTCCTACTGTGTGGCTCTCTACAGGGTCAGGGGATGGCAACCAGAATTGGAGGAAAGGGCATCTGAGCAGGAGTGGGAGGTCAGGGGAGAGGCCCGGCGTGAGACTCGGAAATAGGAGGGGGGCGGGCTGGGGTGATCACGGGGCCACCAGGACGCCCAGGGGCAGCACCAGGCACAGAAGTGGGAAGAAGCCCACTGAGTCCCAAGAGCAAGCCTGACTCACGTGATCAATGACCCAGTCCCTGTAGAAACTAACTTCTGTATAAACTGCAGGAAAATTTTTGCGACCGCAGCCAATGCCCCAGCTCACGATCCCCACCTGGACCCACATGTCATTAAGTTCACAGACCAGGGGCCCCCCAGAGTCTCCCTGGAGAAAGAGAAAGAAACAAACACGGGAACGGAAGAGAATCAACAGCAGATCTGGTGATCGCACTGCAAGGCTTGGGGCGACGGGCACTCATGGGGCTTTCCCAGGAACCCCTCTCCCCCCGGCATCCACAAGCCCTAGGTTTCTGGGAATATTTGACAGTTGAAAACTTTAACAGCCTCTGAGAAATCCTCCTCCTTCCCAGGTGCTCATGGATGCATACAGATATATAGCCAGGAGGCCCCAGGGCAGCAGTAGCACTAATAATGTCTTAAAATCCTCTTCGAATGCCCTTGTTCCTCCATTGCCCCGGACCTGTCCCCCATGGTCCTCTCCAAGCCTCCCATGACCCAGCAACCAAACGGGTACCCCCGACACAGTCCGCAGCCTCGAGAGCCATACTCCAGCTCTAAGGCTCATGTCTATTCTTATTGGCCAGTCCCGGGCCTCCATGGATGTGAAATATTTTGGAATATCAACCCTGCATGGGAGGGTCCCATAATCCCCACCTCCAACCTGAAATTCTCCTTGACCTTACACCCACATATCCAACCCCACACTGTCCCAGACATCCCATACACACCCCATCAGATGCAGAACCCGGCATGTCCTCTCCCAGACCTGCTCTGGGGCCCGTGTCCCCCGCCAACCAGCTCAGACAGAAACACAGAGCCCTCCGAACCTCTCCCTCACCCCCACCCTCCCAGCACTCAGTCACCAGGAACTCCTGACTCAACCTCAGACACACCTCCTTCACCCCCTCACCGCCCCAGGTCCTGCTCAGAACTCCGCATCATCGCCTAGATGATCGAAACAAACACCTAGCCTACAGTCCTGCCCGGATGGCATCGAGAAACTCGGGCCCAGCACCCCAGGCCACACGTAATCTGACTCCAGCCCTCTTCTCTGGTCACCTCATTGCTCCACACCTGGAAGATGGGCCCTACACGTGACAAGTTCCCTCACACCTCGGAGCCGCCGTCCATGCTGTTCCCTCTCCCTACGGTGCTGTTCTCCTCTTTCCAAGAAATCCAAACACTCATCCTCTGAGTCCAGGCTCAAACGCCCCCTCCTCCAGAAGGCACTCGGTGCGGGAGGAAGAGGGTGGCCCCAGGTTCTGCCCATGAATCTCCTTCGCTAAGGAGTGAAAGGAGGTGGTGGCAGGTCACCCAGGCCCTGGCCCCTGGGGATGAGGAAGCTTGGAGGGGCCATCCTCACCGCAGAGGCCACAACAGAGCCGTGAACCGACCTTGCAGACACCCGTCCCTCGTTGATAGCCACAGATCATCCCTTTCTTCACGAGGTTGCTCAGTGATCGTAACTGTGTCCGCACTATGTCGTTACATTTCTTGTAGTGAAGGATGAGTTGCTCGGTCTCCTGAAGATGGATGGACACCGGAGCTGCAGCGACAGAGACCAAGTCAGGGTCTGTGTGAGGGGACAGCACAGGAGTCCCTGAAACCCATCCTGTTGTCCCCTCAGAGGCAGTAGGGGCAGTGGATGCTGTCCCATTGACAGGAAGGACTGGAGGCTGTGGCGGCGAGGGGAGAGGAAGGGGGGAGAAAAGCCATGACAGGAGCAGGAGGGACCCCTCAGAACAGAAAGAGGCCAGGCCTTACCAACCAGAAGTGAATTCTTTTTTTAAGGTTTTTTGGGGGGGGGCACCTGGATGGGTCATTTCGGCTGGCGTCATGTTCCGGGGTCCTGGGATCGAGCCCCGCATCAGGCTCCCTGCTGGGTGGGAAGCCTGCTTCTCCCTCTCCCACTCCCCTTGCTTGTGTTCTCTCTCACTGTGTCTCTCTGTCAAATAAATAAATAAAATCTTTAAAGATTTTTTTATTTTTTTTAAAGATTTTATTTATTTATTTGAGAGAGAGAGAAAGTGAGAGAGAGCCTGAGAGGAGAGAAGGTCAGAGGGAGAAGCAGACTCCCCTCGGAGCTGGGAGCCCGATGTGGGACTCGATCCCGGGATTCCGGAATCATGACCTGAGCTGAAGGCAGTCGCTTAACCAACTGAGCCACCCAGGCGCCCAAAGATTTTTTTTATTTGAGAGAGAGAGAGAGAGTGCGCACAAGTGGGGGGAAGGGCAAAGGGAGAAGGAGAAGCAGACACCCCCCTGAGCGGGGCTCGATCCCAGGACCCCAAGACCATGACCTGAGCCGAAGTCAGACACTGCACGGACTGAGCCACCCAGGCACCCCTCATTAAGCAATTCTTACTGAGGTTCCATTACTCCATGGCGGTACCTCCCGCTCCTCCCTTGCCCACCTGTTAAAGATTCAGCCTCCCTGTCCCTTATGGGACAGCCTGCGGGCCAACGCCAGCACACCAGGCTGCCCCCTCGGCTCCCCACCTACCTGTCTCACCCTCGGCCACTCGGCCCCAGCCAGTCACCCAGCACTCTGTCCCACTTTCCACGTGGAGCGCCCTCTCCGGGAGACACACAGGCTGGATGTACGAGGAATAATTCACAGAGAAGGCCAGCAAAACGAGGGCGATGTCATGTCTCAACTTCTTCTCATCGTAGAAGTGATGGCACAGGATGTCTTGCACCGGAACCACCCGTGTCATTTCGGAATCAGAATGTAACCGTGTGTCTCCCAGCCTCACTGTGTATTCCTCGAGGCTGTGGGAAGAGGACATGCCCTTTGCAGAGATCCCGGAGGGTCTACACTCCCCTTCCACATTTTCCAGGTTCGTCCCAGCCTGTCTCCTCGGCCAGCACCTGCCACCTGCTTGCCTGCAAAGCACAGCCCGTCCCCAGCCCCTAACTACTCCAGCCGGTGCTTCTCCAGGTGAGGTCCTGAGACCACCGAAGCGCCCCCCCTCCACCCCGGAACTTGGTAGACATGAGCATTTCGGGTCTCACTCTAGACTGAATGAAACCTAGGGGGCTGTGACTCCTTTTCAGAGGAGGAAGAGGAAGCTCGGGGAAGGGGACAGGACTAGCTGCAGGTCACAGAGCCCCAGACACTCACCCAGTTATGCAGTGGGCAGCGGTCAGCACCCACCGACTGGCAATGAGGGAGCCTCCGCATATGTGTTTATCCCGGGCCTGCAGGCTCACCTGCCACGGCCATTTCTTGTCTGAGACTGGCAATCCACCCACTATCCTCATAGACCTGTGGCCGCATCCTGGTTGGCTTCCTAAAGAGAAGGGACTGGAGGTGAAACTAGAGTCTCATTTCCCTGGCCGGCCACCAGCGTGAAGGGCCAGGTTTCCACTCCAACCCTTCAAGATAGAGTCTGACCCTTCTAGCTCCCCAGCCAAGAAGCTTCCCCTCTGGCCTTCCAGGTGGACCTGTCCAGATCTGTCCAGAAGCAGTACCTTGAGGAGGGAACGTTCCAAATACGGTGGTCTGGCTGGATTCCACTGTGAGTGTCAGAGGCCCTGCCCCTGTCGTGGATATTGGCATCCGCGGGGACTCCAGGGGCCCCGGTGGCGAGGGCCCCTCTGGGCTTGCCAGGGTCATTGCAGAATCCTTGCTGGAGCCATAACCCTCACCTGGGGAAGATCAGCGAGGCAGGAGCTGGCCCCGAGCGCACCCCCTGGCCTGCCCCTTCCCCCGGCACCCCCACCCCCCCACCCCCCCACCCCGTGAGCAGCCCAGCCCGCCCTCGCCCCCTCGCGACCGCCAGCCGGGCCCCACCGAGCCCCGGCTGGAGGAGCAGAAGCCAGAGCAGGAGGCCCAGGGGGCCGCCCGGGGACGCCATGGGCCCGCCTGCGCTGCAGCCCTCTCGAGGCGCCCCCTAGCGGCGGCTCCCGGCCCTGCCCTCCCGTTGGCTGGGACCCGGGTGCGCGGGCACAATTCCCAGCCAGCGGCACCTCCAGGATTCCCGCCTCCTGGTTATTCGACGGAAAACAACCCAGGTGGTGCTCCTCGGTTGCTTAAAAATGTCATTGCTTGTATCGACCTTAAAGTAGAGATCTTCTGGATTATACGCCCCAGAGTAATCTAATCACTGGAGCCTTTAAAAGGACAAGGACATGCTTTCTACCCAATGGGAAGGCGAGAAACAAAAGGAAAGTATGATAAATGGAAAATACAAAACCAAAGAGCAGTATCGAGTCCTAATACGATAGTACTTGCAATTAAGTGTGAACAGGTTGAACACACGAGATAAACAAGAACTCTCACATTGGTAAAAATGATAAGGTCTAGAAATACACTCTCCGAAGATACTAGATAGTAAAAAAAGAGAGGAAGATACATTGGAAATAAAGGAAAAGGAATGAAATACCAGACAAATCTGATGCAAAGGAAAGGCAGGATAGTAATTTTCTATCATATCATAGAATCAAAGGCAAAGATTATGCCAGAGGGGGGCATCTGGGGGGCTCAGTCAGCTAAGCCTCTGACTCTCAATTTCAGCTCAGGTCATGACCTCAGGGTTATGAGAGCCCCACACGAGCTCCACACTCAGCACGGAGTTGGCTTGAGATTCTCTCTCTCCCTCTCCTTCTGCCCGTTCCCCTGCTGGTGTGCTCTGTCTTAATTAATTAATTAAAAGATTACATAAGGGATAGAGAAATTTATTTACAGTAAAAATAAGAAATAATCAAGAAGAAGCAATGAGGAACCCTTAATAGGTAAAACAACAGTTGACCAACTTCATGGGAAACCAAAGTTTTTGAAACATTCCTCTTAAGAAGCCAATAGCTTATGGAGGCAAAATTAAGCAAAAATTATAGGATATTTGGCTATGACCACTGAGAATCCTTTTTTTTTTTTAAGATTTATTTATTCATGAGAGACAGAGAGAGAGAGAGAGGCAGAGGTAGAGGGGGAAGCAGGCTCCCCACTGAGCAGAGAGCCCGATGCGGGACTCGATCCCAGGACCCCGGGACCATGACCTGAGCCAAAGGCAGACACTCAACCAACTGAGCCACCCAGGTGCCTCACCACTAATAATCTTAATGTGATAGCAGTATAATGAATTTTACAACTACCAACAGAGAACATTCATTCTCATCGAGCACATAAGAAACATTCATAAAGAAGGCCACAAAGGAAGACCAGTAAACTCTAGCTTCTATTCCTGAGCCTCACAGCTCTAATACCAAAATCAACTTCTACAAAAAATCCCATAGTTCTGCAACAAAGACAAAACCCTAGAAAATGGTCCTCCTATTAAAAAGGAAATCATAGGGGCGCCTGGGTGGCTCAGTGGGTTAAAGCCTCTGCCTTCGGCTCAGGTCATGATCTCAGGGTCCTGGGATCGAACCCCACATCGGGCTCTCTGCTCAGCAGGGAGCCTGCTTCCTCCTCTCTCTCTGCCTGCCTCTCTGCCTACTTGTGATCTCTCTCCTCTCTGTCAAATAAATAAATAAAATCTTAAATAAATAAATAAATAAAAAGGAAATCATAGGGGCGCCTGATTGGCTCAGTCGGTTGAGCATTCTGACTCCTCATTTTGGCTCAGGTCCTGATCTCAGTGTCGTGGGATCAATCCCTGCGTGGGCTCCATGGCTCCATGCTCAGTGCAGTGTGCTGGAGATTCTCTCTCCCTCAGCCCCTCCTCTGCTCTCCAGCTCTCTAAATAAATAAATAAAATCTTAAAAAAAAAAAAGGAAATCATGAGAAAAATAATGACAATTTAAAGATTGCTACCCATGAAAGCACTACATATGAAATATTGCATGGCAGCTATCGTAGTCCTAGAAAGTAATATAAAGCTTCGACCGTATCAGAAAATAAAGAAGACTGAGAACAAAAGAGCTAAATATGCAGCTCAGAAAGTGAAAACAGTCAATGGAGTAATCCCCAAGACAGGGCTTGGGAGAAAGGAAAGAACAGCGAGAAACAGCAGCAGAAGTCAATAGAGACAAAATTATGAAGAAGATGAACACAATCAGAATTTTGTTCTCTGAAAAGATTAATAAGAGACAACATTCTAGGAAGAATGAATAAAAGAAAGAAAAATACAGAATAAATAAAGGGAAGCAACTTAAAGATATAACAGATATTTTCTTTTAATTATAGAAGAATATTATTAAATGCATGTGCTCACTTGTCCTTCTGGCCAAGATAGACGACTAGGGATTGCCCTTCCCACCTGAACAACCAAAGATGGGCAAAAATATGAAACGACCTGGACCCCAGGTCACCAAGGCCAGGACCGCTGATAGATAGAAACCAAATGGGATGAGTTCTATCATGGCTCTGCTGGTGGCCTTCAGAGACTTTCTAGGCCACAGTTCAGAGAAGGGGAACCTAGGCAGAACCCCAGAGGCTCCCTGAAGTGAGCAAGTAAAGCTACGAGGTTGGGGCAGGGGGCAAGGCATCTATGCAAAGAACATGGGGGAGTGGGGAGAACTCCGGAGATCTGCAGAGACTCCCCCTTGAGGACTCCCCAGTGTACTGATCAGTGAATGGGGGTTGGGGGGGACTATGTGAAGCTAGAGAAATAACACTTGAAAAGATTAGAAATAACAATGCCCAGCATTCACCAGGGCTCAGGAATAGTGCCTGTTCCCATCAGCCAGACTGGAAAAACTCAAGATTCACAGAGCACTGGGTAGCATGTTCAGAAAGGTCTTGTCTCAGGCGGAGTGCCTGGGTGGCTCAGTCCGTTAAGCATCTGCCTTAGGCTCAGGTCATGATCCCAGAGTCCCAGGGTCAAGTTCCACCAAGTCCAGCTTCGGGCTCCCTGCTTAGCGGGGAGTCTGCTTCACCCTCTGCCCATCCCCCCCCACTCATGCTTTCTTTCTCTCTCTCTCAAATAAATAAAATCTTAAAAAGAAAGAAAGAAAGAAAGAAAGAAAGAAAGAAAGAAAGAAAGAAAGAAAGAAAGAAAGGGAGAGAAAAAGAAAGAGAGAAAGGTCTTGTCTCGGAAACAGGAAATAATAGTTCCTAGACTGAGAAGTGCTCTAGTCCTGTCTACAAATCTTTTAAGCGAGCCCTGAAAATATCCATTTCTAAGTAATTTCTCTGCATCCGAAATAAAGCTTAAGAAAATTTCTAGTAAAATATCAAACATCTAGGTAAAAGTCACAGTGTCTGGTATCCAATCAAAGAATACTCAACACTCAAGGAGCATGAAGATGCAATGCGTGATAAGAATAATCAATCAAGGGGCGCCTGGGTGGCTCAGTGGGTTAAGCCTCTGCCTTCGGCTCAGGTCATGATCTCAGGGTCCTGGGATCGAGCCCCGCATCAGGCTCTCTGCTCTGCGGGGAGCCTGCTTCCCCCTCTCTTTCTGCCTGCCTCTCTGCCTACTTGTGATCTCTCTCTCTCTGTCAAATAAATAAAAAAAAATAGAAAAAATAAAAAAAGAATAATCAATCAATCCAAAGCAACCCAGAACTGACACAGGTGTTAAAAATCACTGGCAGGACTATTAAAACAGCTATTATAACTGAAAGCTATATATATATACTCAAAACTTAAGTGGAAATATTGAAGCTGTAAAAAGACCCAAATCAAACATCTAGATATAAAAACTACCATGTGTGAGATGAAAAAAAGACAGTGACTGATGAGATTATCATTATGTTAAACATGGCGGAAGGAAGAGATGGGTGAACTTAAAGACATGACAATTAAAAAAAAAGTTACCAGAATGAAACACAAAGAGAGAGTATAAAAAAATAGAACACCGTGAGCTCACGGCACTTCCACAGGGGAGAGGTGCCGCGCGGGAGAGACAAAAATATTTAAAGAAATAGTGGCCAAATATTTTTCCAAATTTAATAAAAACGATGACCCAGGAGATCGTCAAAGCTCAACAAATGCCAAACAAATGAAACTGGACCGAAGCACAACTTCAGCAAATGACTCCAAACCAATGATAATGTGAAGGGAAGGGTGACAGTAGATACCTCACCGGAAATAATGCAAGCACCAGAAACAACGCAAGCACCGTTCTCAGCAGAAGTCAACAGAATGACGCCATGCCTTCTGGTTTCAGCTCCTGTTGGGTAAACACATGACCTATTCCCCGTCTATCGTGTGCCGTGTTGCTCCATTTTTGTGCTTTTTTTTTTTTTTTTTGCTGCTGATTTTGCTGTTTAAAACGATCCCCAAGCATATTTCTTAGGGGCTGTCTCAGGTCGCTGAGGACTCCAGGTTGTGATGTGCGTTGCAGAGAAAAGACATGTTAGGTGAGCTTCGTACAGGTGTGAATGACCCTTCTGTGGACCCTGAGTTCAATGATAGTAAGTCAACAGAGTGTATTAAGTGAGGTGTCTTTAGCCAGAAACCAACAGAAAATAAAATCACATGTTGACCCCCGATGACAATGTTGTGCGGCAAGACTCCCGGGAATCTCCTCCTAATTCAGTGCTCATGGCTACTTCATAGAACATAAAAACCAAAACAAGGAAGAAAAAAAAAAAAAGCCACGTTATTTTTAGCAACTGGGTTTGGGGTGGTTGGTTAGGCAGCGATAGGGAACTGAAACCCTTATTGAAACTTATTGTCCCGTGTTGGCCTGGCCGAGTGTCTCCAATGGGGTTCCCCAGAAGCAGGAACTGTATGCCAGGGTCTGTGCGGAGGAGGGCTCTCCGGGAAGGGAGCAAGGGGGGCAGAACTGGGCAATGCGCGAAGCTGAGCTACAGTGCATTTGCAACTGAGGTCTCAGCTGATCCTCCAAGAAGCCCTTCCATGTTGGTCCCAAGTGAGGCAAGAAGGCCAAGCATCTGCCCTGGGCTGCACCTGTACAAGGCTGGGAGCCTGAGCGCCTCCGTTCCCACGGCCAAGTGCAGCTTTTGCCAGGGCTGAAGCTGAGGCAGTATTTTTAGGAACTGGGGGAATGATGTGATTTCTCTGCAACGGGGGTGGGGGGGGGTAGTGGCAACACCACCTGACCCCTGGGGGTACCACTTTTGGTTGGCTCCTGAGTCCTTCTGACATGATCCTGACTGTTTGGATGGCTTCCTCGCTATCTGGTGCGACACGACGTTTCCGTCTCCTCGGACACATTCCCTTCCCTACACCTGGACGTTTTGCAGACCGCTTTCCCAAGAGGCCCTGATTTCTTTAGGGGGGAGGATTGTATTTCAAGACCGCGATCTGGGCCCTAAGGAATAGTCATTGCTGGATGTAACTTGCTTCTAATGACCAGAAACTCCCATAGCTGTTTGTTTTGTTTCTTTTTAAAGTCTATTATTTTCGGGAGAACTCATTGCTGCCCCTCAACCTCTTTCTCTGCCCGTGTCATCTATGTCTTTCAGAGGCTCTTCCCAGCCACGGCGCCCCTGACCCAAGTAAGGGTCATCCTACCGACGGGATCTCCCCTCCCACCTGCGGTCCCCATCTTCTTCATGGCCGCAGCCCAGTGCCTGACTCACAAAAGATATTCCACGAATATTGGTCGGGAAAACTAAAAGTGGCTGCCACTTACTTGGCAGTTGGTATCCCGCTCTCAGGAAGGCTCTTCCTGGCTTTTGTGGCAGCCAGGGGCGGATCCTCAGGAACTAAGCCACAGGACTAAATTCCTGTCTCCGCCCCCAGCAAGAACCACAGTCTAATATCAGCATGCCGCGGGGCAACCCATCTGGACCATAGATTTCCCAGAGCTGTACGCTCCTACAGCCAGGGCTGTGACTCCTGGCTAGCCTGTTGTGGGATTCCCTCTTTGCCTTGACTGAGTTTAGCTGTAAGCAGCTGGGGTTTGCAAAGCAGAGTGGCCCACCCAGGCCTCCCTCAGACAGCAGGTGGGACGATCCCAGACTGGCCACTGAGGTCCTGGATAACTGGGAGCTTTAGCACTGAGCATTTGGAAGGATGGGTGGGCGAGAGAGAGGGGCTGGGGGAAGATCAGCCAGTACCAGGTGACTGTGGCATGCGAGATCTGGTGATTGGGAAAAAGAAACTGCACACACACACGCACACATACACACAGAGCCAGGTCCCTCCCACCTACCCTTCCCTTGTGGGGAGCTCGTTGGGCTCAGGGTGTCCTGACACCCAGCCCATGGTGTCTCCTCAAGGCATGGCCATCACAGGGCAGCAAGGGCAGGCACAAGGCTGTGGGAGTGGGCCACGCCCCCACCTCTGTCCTCTTGCCCCCCCCCACACCCCTGCTCCTGACTGCAGAGGGTGCCACACTCAACTACCACACTTCCAGCCACAGAGATGTTGGTGGCTCTAACAGGAGGAGGGGCAGCAGGACCCACTGGCTAAGGCCATCCACCGGATCTGTATCAAGGCAGACAAGCGCCCCACCTCTGACTCTAGAATTCTGGAGTTTACTGGATGCCATGAAGTGCTTTCCAAGCTACATGGGAAACTAGTTCTCTACAGAGTATGTCATACGCAACCCCACAACTTTCAGGAGACCAGAACTTAGAATGAACAGGAACATACTCCAAACATTTATTCAGTTGACATCAGAAATCTCCACACTCCTTAATGCCTCCACACAACTTGGGCTGAGCCTGGATGGGGCCACTAGGGACTGAGCAAGGGGCCCCATCGCGGGGCTGCCCCAGGAGGGCCTGTATGGCAGGATCTGTGCCGGGTGCCGGGGAAACATCTCCCAGCCCCAGACACCCCAGTCTGATGCAGAAACCCCAGGCCCCACACCTCAGCAGGGACACGGTGACGCCCCCTCCCTCTCTCTCCGCACAATCAGCAAGCTGAGTGCTTCCACACAGGGACAGG